>CM021732.1:66947990-67021887 GCA_011075105.1 Heteronetta atricapilla | reverse complement strand
GGAGAGGAGAGGAGAGGAGAGGAGAGGAGAGGAGAGGGAGAGGGAGGGAAGGGAAAGGAGGAGATGAGAGGGAGAGGGAGGGAAGGGAGAGGAGGAGATGAGAGGGAGAGGGAGGGAAGGGAGAGGAGGAGATGAGAGGGAGAGGGAGGGAAGGGAGAGGAGGAGAGGAGAGGGAAAGGGAGGGGAGGGAGAGGAGGAGAGAAGAGGGAGAGGGAGGGGAGGGAGGGACGGGAGGGGAGGAGAGGGAGAGGGAGGGGAAGGAGGGGAGGAGAAAAAAGAAAAAGGAGAAAAAGGAGTAAAAGGAAGGAAGGAGGAAAGGAAGAAAATATATGTTGCATCATCCTACCCACATAATAATCAATTTTGAAAATCTTTGAGATGAGTGAGGTTATTTATTGTTGTGTGCTAGTGTGGGATGAGGAGAACTGTCATATCAGTGCCTAATGTACTGAATAATGGGCCTTCTAGATTTTGTGCATTTGCTTTGTTCCTATAGTGACAGATGCAAGGAATTAATTTCTCTTAGCAAGAAATGTTTATTGAAGATAAGGCCTGAAATAAAGACTGACACACAACTGTGAAATGCCCTGAAACTGTTTCTTGGTGACAAATTACTGCTGAGGTATATAGACCCTTCCACAAAAGTGACACGTATTGAATTTATTGGACAGATTATAAAGAGAGGACTGAATCATTTTTGTCCTGTTTGTAGAGCTGACATTTACCAGCTTCTCCTAATGAATGGGATATAGGCTGCTGGAAACAAAAGTCAGATGGTTATGAAATCTCTTGGACTAATGGCCATGGATTATGCAGCTACCAGCAGTGTTTTTGTGCAGTCATACTTTTGTGTAGAGGTGGACATAGCCTGAGACTGAAGCTTCGGTCATTCATCATTTCGTGGGAAATTGTGCCAGAGTTGCAGTCAGAGCTGTGAAGCCTCGGTGATTATATTAAAGCATGCAAACAAGTGGTACATTGCACAAGCTGAGGTGGGATGTGCTGACAAGGTTGCAGTAAAGAAGGAACCTTAGGGGTTGAAAATTGTGCAGTGGAGCTAGTGGGAAATTTGACTTTTACCAAGTGAAGGAGCCAATGAAATCAGTAAAGTATAACCAGGCGTTTCAAAGTTGCCTTTTTATATAGGAATAAAAGCTGTGATAGATTTATTTTGTGGGTGTTTATCACTGGAGACTTCTGTTAAAACATTAGCCCACATCGAGGCTGACTTGTGACCAATCTTATGTTTCTTATTTACACATAGTCAAAAAAGATTTAATGTGGCACTTCTCACCAATACTTTGCAAAGGAGATTAATATCATGAGCTCCAGTTTAAGGAGCAGGAAACTGAGATGCAGGAAAGTGATCAAGTTGCAGTCATTCCTCCCTCAGCCTGTTGATGGAATTGGTGACAAAGCCAAATCTGTTGATCACAGCCCTGTATTACTTCATCTAGCCCAATTTATAGAGCTACAGCTCATTTTAGTCTCGTAATCTTGCTATTTTGGTATTTGAGTCCAGGTGGCTGTGGCGTGGGGCACAAAGACTGTATCTCCTGTATTGTCAGGTCACCAGTCACCCATACATTCAGGAGTGTGGCAGGCCATGTGGCTTAGTCTGCAAAGGCATCAGTTCAATGACTTGTTTTTCATGTAATCCTGTACTTAGAATGCAAGTTAGCAAGCTCCTAATTAAAAGGCTTCTATATAATTTGCAAAAGCAGAAGCATAAGGAACTTCCCTGTTGCGTATCCATTTGTACTGGGTCTGGCTGGGATGTTAACTTTCCCTGCAGCAGCCCATACAGTGCTGCGCTCTGCACTTGTAGCTAAAACAGCAGTGGTATCACACTGGTGTTGTGTCTCCTCCTGAGAAGTGCTGGCACAGCATCAGGACTTTCTCTAGCCCTCCTAGGGGGTGGGCAAAAAAGTGAGAAACATCACCAGGGCAGCTGACCCCAACCAACCAAAGGGATATTCCATACCATATGATGTCACACTCAGCAATAAAAGGTGGAAAAAGGAAGAAGAGGGGCGGGGTGGGCTCTCGTTGCGAAAACATCTGTCCTCCTCCTGAACACCGGCTACGTGCGTTGAGGCCCTGCTTCAAGGACGTGGTCAAGCATCCCTTATTTGTGGGAAGTAGAGAGTAATTTTTTTTCCCTCTGCACTTCCACATAGCCTTTACTTGTTTTATTTTGTTATTTCCTTTCCCCCTTCCTCTTCCCCTTTCCCTTTTTTCCCTTTAGTTGAATTGTTTAATTAATAATATTTCCTTAATAATACATTTTTCTCTTTATTAAAATTATCCTTATCTCAACCCATGAGTTGTTCTTTCCTTTACTTCTTCCCTTCCTCATCTGAGGAGGGGGAGTTAGAGAGTGGTTGTGGTGTTCAGTTGCCTAACACGGTCAAACCACCACACCATTGGAATTGTTATCAGTGATCTTTTAAAAGGTAAACAGAGAATTAATCCTCCCTCAAGGTATCTGAAGGAGAGAAGAAGAAAGTATCCTTCAGCAGCTTCAGATCAAAGCATCTATGAGACAAACAACTTCTGGTGAAAGCAGATTTGTGAAGTTATCTCTGCTTTATACTCAATAACTGTTTGTTCGTTTTCCTTGCTTTGCATTCCCCTTCCCTATAACAGCCCCACTGTAAGTGGTGTCACAGTGACAGCCAGGAACATATGCTGCATAAAGAAAACCACTAAAAAAGCCCCGCTTCTGAACCTATAGTACAGACGATCATTTTGTGTCATGGCTCATGGTAGCTGTTTCACAAGGATTAAATTGATGCTTTACCATAGTGCTGTACAAATCCAATGCACTGCTTTGATCCCATTTTCCTTCCTGTTTTGGTGGGCTCAGATATACAGATGACTTTGCCCCTAGGGTAGGATGGAAGGAGATGCAGTGAATAAAACAATAAAAATAAATATTACAAAGGGCTTTCTTTTTGTTTGCCTAACATAGGGCGAGTTCTGCAAATAAATAATCTGACTTTGGTTCAGCATGCTAACATGGAAAGATTGATCTCACTTGCAGACTTCTTCATGAGTTTCCACAAACATGTAAGTGGAGCAAATGTATCTGAATAGCAGGTGCCAGGGGCTTTGGGTCTGTTTGGCCTGATGTATGTGAAGACAGCCCAAGGCTATCCTGTTTCTACAGTGAAGTCTTTAAAGCATTAACTTTAAAATCTTAATTGCATTAACTACAGAAGAAAAAAATCACTTTGATTGCAATTTTTCCCTTCCAGTCCTGTTTGTGTTCTCTTCTCTAACATTAGGGACTGGCTGAAATTTGACTCTGCCAGTCCTGTCTTTCTTTTTACCTTCTCCAAAATATCACCTATGTAGGGGAATGCAGAAACCTTTCTCCATTTGGCATAAAATCTTTCACACAACCAATGTGAACTGTGCCATGGCACTTGAGCAAGATTGTGCACATACAATTAAAAAAAAAAAAAAAGATGAAAAAGGCAAGCCCCTAAGTGCTTTGAATCTGAGAAAAGATTGTTTTGATATCCTGCCTTATGTGTAATTTTAGTATTATTTTTTTCTCCCTGGTGATTTAAATTAATTTGAATCAAATCATTAGTCCCCAGACTGGTACTGAACATAATGACTCATCCCTAAATTAATATTGTCTACCCTGAACTACTCCTGTCTAAATCGCTGAAAGACTCATGCTCCTCACAAAGTCAAATACATTTAAATGAGTTCTGCAACAGTTCATTAGGTAATGATGTAATTTATGTGTCTGGGCTAGCAAAGGTTTCTTGCTGTGGCTTAAAATGGACAAATTATGGGTAACTAAACAGGCATTTTGAAATGTTTGACATTTCCCTGTGTGGGGAAAAAGGTAGGGTGGCAAGAACAGTAAGCAGAGTTTGAATGAGGACAAAATGCAGCATTCAGTACTGCAGGAATTTTCAGTTCCAACCTTGCTTCTTCCTAGTGCAGTATGGGGTTATATAATAAAGCTGCCTCTCTTTCAGCAAATTCTATATTATAAATGATATGCTTGACACCAGCACTTGAAAGGGGCTATACTAAAGAGATCTGTTAGCATGAAGAATAAATGAACATAATTCGGCTGAGTTCAGTGGTCTAGGTGAAACCTCTGTGTTTCAGAAGTCAGTCATTTTAGATACCTGTTGTACATTGGACCCCTCACATCACTATATTACTGTACCATGTACTATATTTCAACCGCCTCAATATTAAAGGAGAGACTGGCAACAACACACCGAGAGCAACCTACAGGAGATTTTCTGTGGCTGTGCACGAGCGAATTCCTCCCAAAGGTCTTATACAGTACAGCTCCAATGAAACAAATGGAGAATTCATAATATTTATCAGCTGAATATCAAATCTTTATGGTTTTAATTGTTGTTTTTGTTTTCCTTCTAATTATCATCTTAAGACAGTGGCTATTGTTGTGTATTACCAAGCCCCCCCACTAAATGAGCTTCTTTCCTTGTACACATGTTGACACAGTATGGCATTTTGGAGTTAAGACTTAAGTAATCTTGGCCTCCTTAGGGGAAGAAACTGTCAGTTGTTCCACATAATGAATGGTAGGTTTACGGTGTGAGGCATTGCCTGTGGTATTAAGCAGCAAAGAAAGCATGCCTGTCCTATACTATAAAATTCTGGCTTCAGGTTATGGTAGCTGTAATAATGAATAACTAAATGATACAACCTGACAGCTGCTCCGTTTCATAAAATATGACTATGTTTGCCTAATTTCTATGTTTTCATGAACAGCTAGAACTTCCTATCTTCCTTACGCAAATAAGAGAGAAGTAGCAGTGATGGAAAAAGAAATAGTATAGTTATTTATTTTTCCCTTCCCTTTGCTGCGATAAGGCAATTACTTGCCTATTGAATCCTTTAGTACAGGTCTCTTCTGAAGCACTCTCACAGAGCATTTATATGACCAGCCTTGCTTGCACTGGTTACTTTTGTAACCTGAATATGCTGGATGCAGAAAATATATTTCATTGTGTCACTTCATTCAGAGGAAGTGAAGGAATAATGCTAAAAATGAGTGACTAAGATGGTGGAAGTGACATTCAAAATGTCAGTTCAGAGGGGTTTGGAATAATTCAGGTATAATGGATGTGAATCACACCCATATCAGCAGATTTGCTATCTGGAAGCCAGTTGACTGAAATGCTTATCTAGTTGTATTTCTGCAACTTCTGGGTTGTTGGCAACTGTTCAGTCCCAAGGGTGTGTGGAGATGGGCTGATGTGACTGCTTTTCATCTGCTGACCATCAGCAGTCATATATTGCTGCCATTGTTTTCAAGGTACTGAAGCATAGAAATTTATTGTGGAAAACTGACCAAGACATAGCCCTGGGTCTATTAGTAAAAGGTATTTTTATAATAGATGAAATCTATCAGAATAATAAATCCTTCAGAAGTATTCAAAGTATTTTTTATACTTTTGATTCCACTTTTGTTTGGGATCAGTCTTGTGGTGCCTTTTTTTTCTCCTGATATCAGAAGTATTACAGAACCTGAAATAGTCATAGAAAAGTTACAAGAACATTTTAAAACACTCAGTAAAAGGTTGTTTTGTGTCTTTAGGCCTTAGAAATGAGCAATTACTTTTTTTTTCATTTGTTCTTCATTTAACGGGATTTCTAAACTATATATGGATGTACAAATTGTTGGCTATATCAGAATAAACTCAGCAAATAAATTCTTTAAACAATACACTAAACAAATCCATTAGTGAAATATTTGATTTTGATTCTATATAAGCCGTAGTTCAATCATGTAATTTTCTCCTTTGGCAGATTTTCAAAGTTTTCAAAATATAGATTGTTCTGTAGTTTTAGTCCCCACAGCTGTGGCAGAGTTAATTTCCTTACTAGTGAAGCCAATCTGCATAATCATGGTCTGAAACAATGGTATTTTTTCTACTTTTCCTGCTGAATGTCTGCCTAAAGTGGTTCTAGTCCTATCACAAACTGCTTGCAGGAATATAGAGCAGAATGCACAACAGAGAGATTTTGCATGAAAAATAACATTGTGAATGATTTAATACTCCAGCAAATTGATTGTATGCATAAACGTGTACTACTAGTACCATGGATGAGTCATGCCTTGCATTCGTGTTTCCCAGCACATAGTTTTACATGTAGACTCCTCTTCTTGAAATCTCATGCACACTGCATTTCCTACAGACAGCCCAAGGAAGACTCCTGCTTTCCCAGAGCTGAGCAAAGACTTAAATTTGTACAGATTCCCACATAAAGTCTCTTTTAGAATGTGTCAAAAAAAAAAAAAAAAAAAAAAACCAGGCCAGAGAGTTGACAGGTGAGTACTGCAGTGAGCCTCTGAGAGCACATCAGCTGCTGAAAGCATAGTAATTGGGCAAGAAGAAACAGAGGCAATAAATGAACTTTGATAATAAATATTGCTGCAGAAATTAATTCCCATGCAGTATCAGTGGGGACCAGTGAGGTGCAAAGGGATGAAAAAGCAAAAGCAAGTTTCTGGCATGCTGATGATTGCCAGGCAGTCTTTTTTGCATCAGAGGTCCAGGAACCAAAAGGCTTCCCATGCCCTAATCAGTGGGATTTTGCTGATAACTTCAAGATTTCATGGCATGCACAGCATGCCTTTTATTTCTGCCTGCACTCTGAGATGGCTTGTTCTGTCCAAACCCAGTAGTCAGGTGAATCCTGTTTTTTAAAAACACCATGAATGGAGAGGTTCAGCACAGGTTCCCATTAGCCATGTTATGAAAGACCTCTGTGACCCATTCACCCTTTGCCAAATATCACTATTAAGAATTCCAGTTCAGACAACACAAGAATTAGATCTATGTGCATACATATCTGTTTATATGTTATATGTATTTATATATTCATATATATGAAAGCCTTGACAGATGTGAGCAGTATGTGTTATAGCTGGTTGTAGTATGTTGAAGAGACAGCATTACACGTTGTGATAAACCATGTGGCTGATCTGCATTATAATTCTACAACAAGCCATAGCAGTTGAACCACTGTTTTCAAAGCTGTAGTTAAGGTGAGCAAACTGCATCTATTTCGCATGGTAAGCAAAATTTCCAAAACGGAAGAGGACCAAAGAACTGGTTCACAGTTGCAGACTGGAAATTTGTTTCTTCCAGAGCTCAGTGCTATATTTCTTACATGCCAACTGCTTTCACTTTGGAAAGCAGAAGCTACAAAGGTTCAGGAGGTGCTGAGCTTAACATTAAAACATGTATTCATAAGCGTGAACACTTTTCAGAATCTAAGTTTTATCTTTCCTGCTATATAGATGGAGAAACTGAGGCACAAAGAATATAACCTGTTTAAGGTCAGACAAGGAGTCTGTGATAATGCCAAGATAAGAATTCAGCTCCTTCCTTATCGTAATGCTTCATTTCTGTACAGATTTTAATAATTTCTATCATAACTAAGAGGCAGAAGTGATTAGATAAATAATGTTAGTTACAGATGATAAAAGTTGAAGTCTGTCCCTTCTTTCTAAGCCTTATGTAGTTGCTGCACTACTCATTACATTCAAACTGCTGGTGTATTTAGATATTGAGTGTCATTATTTCATCTGTGTCTCTTGCTGCTCTCTGCTGTCCCACTTCCTGAGACAGCAACAGGAATCTGATAGCACCATATTCTTTAGGAATATCATGTTTTTCACACAGTGAGACACCTTTACTGTTTCTGTAAACAAGCAAGCAAACAAATGCAGCTGAAGGACTTGGGAATGACTTTGCTGTTGAGGAAAATATTCTGTGTCCTACTCACACTGTTTTTCCAAGGCTGTAACTCTAAGCAGTCTTTCAAGGTTCCCCTTCTCCACGCTGTTTTTCCAAGGCTGTAACTCTAAGCAATCTTTCAAGGTTCCCCTTCTCTTGTCATCACTTAATGATTATATTGACTAAATCTGTTGTATTTGCAGGCTGTACTACAGGGTTTAGCATCTCTGGAAGGCCAGGAAACCTTTTGGAGGCTTTACTTTTGATGGAACATTGGAATACAATGCTTGGAAAAGAAAGCAAACTATCTTCTGTCATGAGATCAAGGAGGGGACTGCTGGTCACCCTCTTTTGGTAAGAAATCACTTGATGAATTCACACCAGTATTTCTGGGGCTCTGCCTGCTGTGCTAGCCCTTCAACAGCTATGGGAATCATATGACAAAGTTTTTAATCTCATCTGCAGAAACCTATTATTTCACTGAATGTTTCCAGATCTTTATATGTGTTTTCTCAGTATTGGGTATACATGAGAAAAGGTTACTAATAATAAAGAGATACATCACATTGGTACTTAAGGGGGGGGGGCTATGTTGAGCCTGTGTGTGTAGGGAAGACTGCAGGGTGCTGGGGAGGTGTGCAGACAGAGTCCTGGCAAGTGGAGGAAGGAGGTGAACAGTGGTGAAACCTGCTGGGTCAACCAGGAAAGCTGATTCTTAGCTCTGATTCTTAAACTGAGGTTCAGGAGTTTGAAATGCTAAATGGACTGTCCACTTCATGGGTCAGTGCCAATTTAGAGTAATTTGGCAAAGTTTTTAAACCCAACTAGCTGAAGATTGATCCTGAGAGCTCTTTTGTGGCACCTATGAGCAGCCTGCTTTTGGAAAGCAGTGGCTTCAGATGTCACTGGTGATTTTGCACATCTAGGAAGGAGAGCACACCAGGCTGTCCTGTCAGCCCTAGAGCAGGGTTTTGTCTTCAGATTACAACCTTGAAGACTGCAGAGAGTGTTAAGCTACAGAGGTAGCAACAACAACAAAAAAAATAAATGAGGGTTGTACAGTAGGTCATGGTGCCATGTTCAGAGCTCCATAAACACAAATCCCTGTCCTCATGTGCCAGCTCAGGAGCTCGTTCCCAGTGGAAGAACCTGCCCTAGGGCTCACCAGGTCACAGCACCTCCTCCTCCTGGTTTCTCCTGGCCCTGGTTACAGCACCAGGAGGGAGACCCCAAGAACTGCAAGTCTGTCTGTCACTCCCTCCTTGCTCCGTGCCTCAGGCAGAGCACTGCTGGGCAGGGCTCACAGGGCCTCCAGCCTTCCAAAGACCAGCAAGTGACATACCAGGGTTCTCACTATCACTCACACAGGCCTTTTTTCAACCATTTTTCATCAATTTTTCAACTCTAGACCTCTTCCCTTTCCTTCCTGGTTTGCCACTCACTGTTTTAGTCTAGCCTCTTCCCACCATAGGATGGATTAGGGTTTGGTTAGGGGGAGTGAGACCCTCAGAGGGCAACGTTAAAGGATGCCTGTCAGTTTAAGTCCTTTGGTCTCATTAGTTGCAGCTGAATCACAAGCATGCTGTGGTCATGAGGATAAATTTTCCCTCTTTTCTACTTTCCCAGCCCCTACCTGCAATACCATATGCTTGGCTCCTCAGTTTTTCATTGCTGCTATAGGATTGTAAGATTTTTTTTCATTATCCATAACCTTCCCCCTGCCCCCCTTTGCCTTGCTCGCACATCTTGGAGAACCTCAGACCACTACTGTGCTGCTGTGGCCTTAGGTCATGCTGTTTCCCTCATCCTCTGCTGAGTGTGAAGGCATATTAACTGCAGCCTCTGAGTGCTGCAGGATCGGCAGAGCTACTGACTGAGTTTGCTTTCCACTCTCAGGGCTGGAGTGGTTGACAGATGTTTGGAGGATTTCTTGTCTCTGGACCAGCACTTAGTCTGTTCCAAGTTATTCAAAACACAAACAGGGGGTTGGCAGGAATGAAACCTGCTCAGAACTGGGACGTCAAAACAGAAATATATTTTTAAAAAGACAAGTGTCAAAAAAACAAGTGTTTGTGCGGTTTATAGCAAGATGTATTTATATGGTTGAGATTTTCTTCTTTTAACCCCTTGGACTCCCACATGAAATGACATTCTTATAATATCTACAGCAGTTTTCCTGCCTAAATGTATCAAGAATTTTTTGAGTCCTGGCTTCCTGCTCTGCTGATGGGTGGATTGGCCATGTTTCCAAGGTGTTTGGGGTACTAGCTAATAACATAATTTGTGACTATCTTGCCAAGTGTACCATTGTAAAGCTGTAGTGTTATCCTGCAAATGCCGTGAGCAATACTGTTGAACAGAGTGGTGGAGGGGACATTTAGTGAGAAATAAAATTGCTCAGAAAAACAGAGAGGGGTGAGGGAGAGATAGGGAGAGGAGGATGGTGGGATTAAACAACCTGGGTTTAGAGGAGAAAAGATGCAGGTTTTTTCGTATTTCCAAATCTAAATCAGTAAAGGTAGAAGAATTTCAGGAGAAGGTAGCAGATACTGCTTGTCTGCTAGCTCATTCAGCTGCTGTATTATTCAGATGCATGAGCGTAGTAAGTCAGGACTGGTAGCTGATATGAAAATGAATCGGCAGCTGAGCCCTCTGCAAAGGGGTGCACTCTGTTGGCTGAGTTACAGTATGCAGGCTATACAATAGTAACTTCAGTCATAAGTAAAGGAGTAAGTTTTCTTCTGTGAGTTTTTAAGACAGTAATCCTAACAAAACTAAAGGAAAAACATGGGAAGCAAGTGTTTAAATAAGCAATGAAAACAAAGTACAGAAAAAGAAAGAGGAGAAAAATGAAATAATTTCAGTTATAATTGTTCTGGCTTTTTCTTTTGAGTTTGATGATTATTTGGAGGGGAAACAAAAACATCTCTCTGCACTAATAAATCAGCAGATTGCATCTTTATTGGCTTTTCAGCTGTTGCAGAAATACTTCTTTCTTCAGCTATTGATGCTGTAGATGTATTTCTCATGTGGGTGCTACTGCCATCATTTTCTACTCTGGTTATAATCCTTGTCATCAGGACAGAGTCATGCAGTGATACTACTGATTTCATGACAGTCTGTGACCTACACAGTGATCTGTTGCTGCATTTTCTTTTGAGCATGCCTTTGGTGGTAGTGGATGTTTGCTATGTTGTCACTGCCCATTGTCATGACAATGTGCTTGGTAGGAACTCTTGCTACTTTGGGGTGTTTCCTGTTCTTGTGGCAAATAGTATGGATGCTCCAGCATTTTCAGCTTTTGTTGACATGTGATGTGAAACTGAAGGCTCCAAATGTACATGCATGGTAGAATTATGAATTATAGTTTTGAGTTTTCAGCATTTTAATTACCTTTGCAACAGTCTGGACTGTGACTGAGTGTCTGTTCTTTTTTCTCTCCAGCAGATGGATGGCTGTACAACCAGGGCCCAAGCTAAAAGTGGTGGGACTGATATTCTTTTGCATTAACATAACTCATCTGACTTCAGCCCCAATGAACTTGACTGATACTTAATGTCAGTGACAAATGAGCAAAATCTGCTGCATGCAGTGGATATTTTACTGATTTCTATTATGTCCTCCTTTTTTTTTTTTTTTTCCTCATGTTAATGTAAGTACAATTTATAAATTCTTACTGTCTAAAAAGAAAGCACATAGCCAGGGAAGATGCTGCAGGGTTTTTTTCTGCACAAAGAAGTGGTGATATTCACCCATGCTAGATTCATAATGAATGTCGGTTTTGATCCGTTGGTGTGCATTTGGGGGTGGCCACTACTTAAACATTCATACTTAAAGCATTAAAACATTTTGTAAACTACTGTAGCTGAGGGCATTAGGTACACCTACCAAGATAGCATAAAAATTGGTGAGTGGGTGTGGAGACAGAAAAGGACAGAAAATTATTTAGAAATAAAATTTAAAAAAGCAAACCTCGGAAACCTGTATTTCACATAATTGGATCCATACAATAATACATCCTTATTCTCACTAACTCCCAGGTTTGTGATGTATTTGCTTTCTATCACTGGAGGCATTTCGGCCTGCTATGTTGTGAACCTGATGCAGAGGTGGGCTCTGTCTCTGGACATGTCGCCAGGTTGCTGACTGATCCTAGGAGCACCCTGCTACCTCCAGCCATTCCAGCTTGCTTTTGAGGCAGACCCAGCAGACTGAAGCCTGGGTCCAAGTCGAGGAATGCTGATCCTCTTGAGGGTAGGAAGGCTTTGCAGAGTGATCTGGACAGGTTGGATCATGGGCTGCATTCAATTGTATGGGATTCAATAAGGCTAAGTGCTGGGTGCTGCACTTGGGTCATAACAAGCCCATGCAGGCTTGGGAAAGAGTGGCTGGAAAGTTGCCCAGCAGAAAAGGAGCTGGGGGTGCTGGTTGACAGCCAGCTGAACATGAGACAGTGGTGAGCCTAACAGCATCCTGGCCTGCATCAGGAATAGTGTGGCCAGCAGAACCAGGGAATGGATTGTTCCCCTGTACTCAGTGCTGGTGAGGCCACACCTCGAGCACTGTGTTCAGTTTTGGGCCCATCACTGCACAAATGATCTGAGTTGCTGGAACATTCAAAGAGCTATGCAGCTGGTGAAGAGACTGGAAAACAAGAGGTGTGAGGAGGGGCTGGGAGCCGTGGGGCTGCTCAGCATGAGGCTGAGGGCAGAGCTCCCCACTCTCCATAGCTGCATGAGAGGAGGCTGCAGCCGGGAGCAGCATGTCGCTCTCCTTGCTCAGGTGACAAGTGACAGGATGTGAGATGACAGCCCCAGGCTGCACCAGGGGGCTTTGGGCTGGGTGTCAGGAAGGATTTCCTCACAGCGAGGGCGGCCAGGCCAGGAAAGGACTGCCTGGGGCAGTGGTGGGGTCTCCATCCCTGGTGGTATTTAAGAGTTGTATGGATGTGGTGCTTAGATGCATGGTTTAGTGGTGGTAGTGTTAGTTTGATGGTTGGACTTGGATGATCATAAGGGTCTTTTAGGTCAACCTAAATGATTCTGTGGCTCTGTGAAATACAAACCTATAATGGTGGGCAAGGACTTCTAACATGGGAAGTTGGAAGGCATGTTTACTGTGAGAGGACACTTGTAAGAGCCCAGCTACATAACCCTGCTCTGCCATGGAACTAGAAACTGGGGGCACTTTTAATTTCTGTCTTGGAAGCCAGAAGCACTAAGCTGAAGTGTCACTGTCCACACCTAAAAAGCATTCTGATTTTTGTTCCCTCTTCATTCACCTTTCTTTTAGTAGCAATTTTTTTAAATTTGATTGTGTTATTAGTGGGTCTGCTCAGAGGCAGTGCACCTGTTACATATATTGAGAAAGTGACTCCCGACTTTAGTGGGAGCAGGTGACAATGTTTTAAATTAAGCTGTCCTCGCTGCAACTATCCTTCTTTCCTTTATCTCACTACTCAGCCATAAATAACCAGGAAGGAGAAGGCAGGTAGTGTTATAAATTGTCAGGCTACACAATTGCCTCATGTTCAGCATTCTGTTCTCCTTCCCCATTATCATCCATTTTAAACTACAAGTTCATCCATTTGTGGCTGTATCATAAGGGTATGTCAAATAAATTGGTATTGTAGTATTTAAAAAGTATTAAAGAATACAAATATATGCCAATATATTGATAATGCTCAGCAACTCAAAAAACTCATACTAATGGGAGAGTAGTACTTTGTTACTGTCATTTAAAGACCAAGGGGAGTGAAGTATAATATGTGGAAGAGTGATTATCACTCATAGTGTCTCATTTAAAAAGATGAGTGCTGGTTTCATTTGCTGTAGTAGCCCATGATCTATTAGCCCTCCATTTCCCTTATACAGTAGGTGTTCTAATAAAGAGCTCACTATTTACTTCTAAAATGTCAGTATATCATCTGTCCTATGTCGTCAGGGTGGTTCTACTACCCAGTTGCAGTCATGGATTGCAATGAGACAGACTTCTTTTTTTCCAAAGTGCTCAGCTAGAAAGGCATGGCACAGCAACTGCCAGGCTGCTGGGGTGTCTGGCAGGGGCTCCATCCTTGGCTAGCCTTGTCTTGCTCTGGGGCTTGTACTCACTCTCTTCTTATCATGGCATTTCAGGCCACCTTGGTCTGTTCCATTCCCCCTTTTGAGGTGTTTTGCTGTATTTCCAGAGACACTGTAAGAACTGTAACCTGTTTCAAATTGCAGATACTTTCTTAAGCATGGCTTTACTATTATGTAATGTACATGGATTAGGTTTGAGTTGTATAAATGAGCTCGCACTAGTACCTGCAGCTTGTTCCCTACATCAGGGTTGGAAGGTGAGTGTAACTTCCTGAGGGACTGCTCCTCATGTTGTTCCAGGCTGCTGTATGCATGTAAAAAGGAAAATCCCAATTGCTCATCAACAAAAGTTTCATCTTCCTTTGTTATAAAATGTGAAGTTGCACTTCAGTTGCAGCCTGGAATATGGACCTGCGTTTGTCAGCTGTGTAATGCTGAACATATGAAAAAACAACAACAACAAAAAAAAACGTTTAGTTTACATGAGGAAGAATATTGTTTAATTTTTATGTCTCTTCTCATATTCTTTGCAATGTGTCTTTTCAGTCTCCCTTGCTGTTTCATAGTGATATTTTTTTTCAACATTATTATTTTTGCCCAAGGAGCCAAATGACAGAACAGCATACACAGTGCAGTTACCTAAATGATTGCACTCACTGAAAATGTGCAAATCCCAAGGCCAAGGCTTACTTTGGCTGCTTCCTACCTGTGCCTAACATGTAGAAAATGATGAGTTCTGCGAACTCACAGCCTTCTTGGAAGAAAGAGACAGAATAACATCTACCCTGTCAGAAAACTTCCCACGCTTTCATTGTCCAGAATATGACTGGCATCTTTAATTCAAGTCTCAATAAGTGTAAGAAGACAAAAACAGGGTTGCCCTAAACAGTCACGTTCCCTGGTATACCAAATGCACGGTAAGCCAGCTTGTAGGTGAAGGGGACTGAAGTAGGTGCTGGCAGGTAGGTGGATTTTTTGTTTTTCTTTTAATGACTAGGAGGTTCTGAAATGTATAGTTATGCACATGGCAACAGAAATATCTTAACTATGCTGCCCATTTCCTAGTAGAACTGTCTGTTTCCCATTTTGGATAACCTTCAGGCATTACACAAAACCCCACAGACCGTATCCTGCTAACAGTTTTAGAGCCACACACCCCTCCAATTGCCGTTGAAATTTAGATGGAGAGAGATGGTTTTCATAAAAGTGATGACACAATATGGTCCATAATCTTAACAAACCAGGCTGATTTGCCAGATGGGTTTCTGCTGTTGGGAGCAGACAATGCAACACTTGTGTCTGATTTTTGCAGCTCCAGGGATGGAAACCATAAGTGGTATCACTGAAAGTAGCCTGACATTGGTCAAATTGCTTCCCCTTATCACTGTTCAAAAAGTCTTTAGAACTGTTTTTGACAGTGAAAATTTGTGCATAAATATGCACAAATGCTAACTTGAGAATTAAAAAAAAAAAAAAATCTGTTTCTACATACTTGAGCCAAGCTTTCAGGATATCTTTCATGCCGTGCTTTTTGTGCAGTGCCCATCTCAAAAAATTATACAGAGCTGTTGAGAAAGAAACTGCAATACAGTACTTCTGCTCTGCAAACTAATAACATCTGAGAGGCAGCATGATCAGTTGGACAGCATGATCCTCTTCTTGCTTCCTCCTTTTTCTTCTGATTTCAGTGGTTAAGTCACAGCCTTCGAAGTGACTTTTACAGAAACAGTCATTAATAAAATCAGCTTTAGCAGCAGGAAGATGATAAACTTTATTATATTTGTGCTGCCAAGTTCCAGGAGAATAAAGAACTATTTAACCAAACTCTCTGACTCCATGTAAGGAATCACTGGCCCTGGGATGTGAATACCAGAATGACAGCAATGATGTATTCCAGGATGGGGACTAATCAGGAGATGAATATGTGTTTGTCCAGTTCCATGTTAGTCTTGTTAGTTAAGCTGTCTAGTGAGAGATACAGATGGGGTCAGAGGGAGGATTTGTTATCTGCTATAACAAATCAGTCTATAAATATGCTACAGAATGAGCACCATAAATTGGGGAAGCTGTTTTTTTTATTATTATTTTTAGATAGATGAGGATGTTTTATTCCACCCAAAACCGGAGGCACTCAAGCTAATGAGTGGGAGATGATTGTGAGAGATCAGAAACAGGAATCAAAGTCAGTAATAATCTTTTTTTGCTGTGCTTATTGCTTGCAAGAAGGAAGCTTTTTCATACGAGAACTCAGTGATAAAATGTGAGTTGGCCCTGGTAAGGGATGTTACGGGTAGATCTGGCAGCATCATGGGATGAGCCTCACACATAATTTGGGGGTGGAAGGGAGCTGTAAGTGAAATATAATTATGGCTTGCCTGGCTGGTAATGCTGCCTTGAAGTTGCTCTCCTTCCGGTATGTTGAAGACAGTTTCAGTGCAGCTAGAAATGCTGTTGCTAGCCAACACATGAATGTGAACATTAAGAATATAAAACCACTGGCATTTTTAAAGAGAAAATGTGAAGGCTCTTCATCTGGAAGCTATTTGTACTTGGCAAGAGCTGCTAACAGTGATAAATTTGTGTGTAATATCATTTCACAAATGAGAGGTTGAAAATGTGAAAAGATTCCTCCGAGTATGTACCCTGAGTGTTTTTAGGGTTCCTGACATTGAGGAGGTCTAGCCCAGGCTGCCATCAGGCTGGACTTGTTCATTTCCATGCAGAACTTCTTTTCTCCTGGTTAGTAGTGAGCAAAATAATAACAAATATTGGAAGTGGTAATATTTCAGGAGACTACATCTTGCTTATAAATACAGGAATTGCAGCACTAGCCATAAAGGTACATCCAGACAAGCATCTTTAATAAGCTCTTGATGCTCTGCTCCATTTGTGCCAGATGGCAGCCCAGCACAAGCATGGGAGATGAAAGTTGCCCTTCAAAGCTGGGTCTGTAACAACTTGCATTGCACCTGCATGCTCTGCCAAGCTGTAGAGTTGCACAGGGCCTGTCTCCACAGCAGAACCAAATTCATGCTACCCTGCTAGTCCTGGGCACCGCCTCTCCCCTTGTGACTTAGGGAAACTCATTCTGTGTTACCAAAAGAGGAACAAAGACAGAGATTATTGCAGTATGTGAATGCCTGTAGAGCAACCGCAGAGAGATGTGTTCCATATTTAAGTGTTGTTTTCAAATGCATGTTCTTTTAAGAAGAGTCAGAAAAGTCTTGATGTTCCCCATATCATCCTTGAAATCATTCAAACATGTTTTTCTGAGACTGAGAATTAACTAGGACTGAACTATATTTGACGTGAAGTAAATACTTCATGTCAGTAAATACTAACTTGTTCTAGTCATTCAGAGTAACTTATTTTTGAATATGTTCCCTTGCATGAGGCACAGCAATGTACATGTAAAAGCAACCAGAACCTAGATAAATGTATTCCTATAACAACAATACAATGCTGTTTCCTGTTAGGTGCATTTCAGATGTACATTTTATGTTTAATCTCTAATCACTTGGAAACAAGTCCAAGCTTGAAAGACTTCTGAGGAAGTGCAGCCTCCCCTGGAGTTACTACTTCCCTCCAAATACCAATTTCATCACCACATGAGTTGTCTACAGGACCAGGTGACATCCCATTAGCCCTGGGGAAAGGGTATGTGGATGGCTGATCCCTTTTCTGCCTTTTTCTTCCTTTGGCCCTTCGGCTTTACTGGCAGTTTGTATCAGTCACGTGTTGAGGCCAATGGCCAACCCCGTGTCAAGTTGATGCAGCTTGTACCACCCTTCTGCTTCCATGCTCCCTCTGCTCATCTCTGCTATATGTTCTTCTCTCAGCTGGCAAAATTTAACACCCCCATCTCTGCTCATTAGGACTTCTTAATTCTCTGTCTTGCTTCTCTTAGGCTCTTACATCATTCAAGGGCATTTTAAAGCACCTGTCTCAAGCAGATCTGCCATCTGATGATTTTAAAAACTTAGTATATATGTATTATTTTCTTTTGGGGAGTAGTCTCTTCTGTTTGGGGTGAAAATACGCTGTGCTCAAGCATTACTTCATGTCTCTAAAAATAAAAGTTGGCTTTCAAAGTGTACACATGCTCCCTCTCCCTCCGCTTCTTTGCCCCCGCGCGGGCCCCCCCCCCCCCCCCACGCTTCCCTCTCTCCACTTGCTTCTTTCTGCTGGAGAGACAGGGGGGACTTGGCAGCTACTGAAGATGGATCCTAAGTGGTGAACAAGTGCACGCATAGCAATTTGGCACACAGCAGGGACTGGGGGCGGGAGGCATTTTGGATTTGTCAGCTCATCAGCACAGCTAGGTTCTTGTCAAACAGCAGAAGTTGCACAAGTCCCTGGTGGCTGAGATGCAATTGGTGAAGCTGAATCGGTCTGGAAAAGCAAAGATGCGGGGCCATAGGATCGTTTCTTCCCCCATTCTGCATCACATTTCACAAACAGGGTTGCAGCCTGGTGTTACCTCCTCAACACCCACCCTCTTTCTTGTCTAGTGGGCCCCAGATTTTATGCCAGTTTTGATATCTATTCTTTGCCTGTGTATCTTCATCTCCCTGCGTTCACTTATCAGCTGTTGTATTAATTGTGATTCTGTGGTAGTAACTGCTTAGGAAATACCTCACAATTAAGGCGCTCTGCCAACTTAAAGTCCAGTTGCCAAAATATGTGAATATTCCATTGTACGTACAGACTAACTGGAAACTTGAGTATTGATTTTGTCTTGTTCATAAGAATTTATTTTATCTGTTCTACTAAAATATCAACAGTTTGCAAATATCTACCTCAGAGTGTGCTGTTGCTGCAGTGTGCTGTGCAGGGCTTTTTGTTGGTTTCAGTTCCCTTCAGACAGGGAAGGGAAATTAATATATATATATTTTTTCTGTTACTTTTTAATTTTTTCTATTACTAACCACCAGGTGGTTTGGCAAAAGAAAGAGAGACATAAGACGTAGTGTAGATTGGCCTCATCTTCAATATAAATTATTTACCTACCTGTTTAGTGCTACTAGGATAAAATGCAACTGAGGCATCTGAGTATACCAAATTACAGATATTTGGACACTTGTAGCAGAAACCTGGGATACCTCCACAATGACACAGAAGTCCAATGTGTATTATGAGTGTCTAACTCTTATGGATCTGACCCAATCTATTTTTATTGTCTCATATCCTTGGGCGTAGGCTTCAAAGTAGAACAGTACAGGAGCTGGAGAGGCTGTACTGAAAAATGCTTTTCCTCTTTCTATTGTCATATTGTTTCCAGTGATAGTGCATAGCAAGCCAGGCTGACAACATTATAGGAGACCATATATTCTCTAGAGAAGTTGATACCATTAAAATAATAATAAAATCAAAATATATGTGAGAAAACTTAATGATAGGGTAAAATCTCTTGGGAGATTTACATGCAGGTACATCTACAGGAGCAGGTCCAACTTTAGCCTGATGCCAGAGCCCAAGTAGCTTGTTTCACATTGTGAGTGCTTGCACATTATTGAGTGATAATACCATGCCGTGCTCATGTTCTCAAGTTGCAGCAAGATGGTGGCTTTAAGGGGATAGACTGTGCCTGCAGGAATATTTGGCTTGCTGCTAGACCCAAGAGCTGAAGGCTTGAAACTGGAAGAAGTAGTTTCTTGAATCTATTATTTGTTAAACCTCTCTTGGAGAATATGGATTTGCATGTCATTTTTTTTTGTTCTGACATATTTACCTTCTTATGACATGCATTGGCATATTGCCCCATATACAGTACAAGCCCAAATTAGACAGCTAAATCCCAGTGCACCCAGAGGTGAGATAGTGTCTTACTATCACTCAAGCTTTGCGACTAGATTCTGTCTTCACTTGGTCTTAAGCTGTTTGCAATGGGAAGCCTAGCTAAGGACTTGCTAAAGTATTTCCTGAAATGGATATGCTACCCGTGCCTCAGCAACAAACATCCTTCATTAAATTGATGTTTGATGCCTTCTTCTTTTAGGGAAAGCTGTAATTTTCTTCCTCAGTCAGCTTAATGCCTTTGAAAGAAACCAAACAAAACAAAGAAAAATCAAAGATAATTGTTTATATAGGTTTATAGATTTGAATCCACATTCCTTAAGAGAAATGCTCCTTCTCTAGAAAGTTGGGTTATGTAGCTCTCTTCACTTGACATCTTTTCTATGAAAGGCTGTAAAATGCAAAGAGAATTGTCCAAACTTACCTAATGCTATTTGAAAGCTTTAAATGCTAAATGTGTTGTGACAATTTAGTCTTTAGTCTAAAGATAGATATTCTGGCAAAACGATTTATTTATTTATTTATTTATTAACAGAATGATTTGAATGGTTAGTCAGGGTAGAGAATATTTGGCTATTGCAGTCTTGTGAGACCACCTTGACTCAGCTGGGTAAACAAACAACAGAGCTCTAAGGGAAAAAGAGAACCTGCCCAAATCTTGGCCCGATCTCTATGCTGCTATCAAAAGAGATTTGGCTGTGAAAAATTAATCAAGTTCTTTTTTCCCCAGGGATCAAAGGGGTTGTTACTCAGAGGATGCAAGGGGAACATAGGGATTCAGCTGTGTCACATTTTCTAATTTAGCTATCTAGGGAGCCTCCCACATTTTACAGAAGTGGAAACATCCAGTTTAATTTAATCTTTCTTAGACTGTGGCAGCATTCTTCTGAAGAAGACGAAGTCTCTCAGCGTTTACTTCTGGTATTTGTCCCTTTAATTCTCCTACAGTTTTACAAGTGCTTCTGGTATATTTTTTAATTTTAGCTTGCAATCACATTTTTGAAGAGGCACCATCTGTTTCCTGACGTGGTTTAAAATAACAATCCAACCAACACGAACCCCACAGCAAGGCTTTCCACCTTTCCCAAACTAGTATGATAGTTTCCCCACCTATATTTCTCCACTAATGCTGCCACCATTGGATCTCATCCCTTCTGATATGTCTCGCAGAAAGAGAGGGGTCTTGCAGTTCTTTCATCCTGAACGGAGTCATTATAGGCAAGCAAAATGGATGCATCAAGAAAAGCTCACAGTAAGGAGTGTGAAGGATCTGCTGTGAACTGCTCAGTCAGAGATTTTGGAGCTCGAGCTCACGTTTGTATTTAAGCTGCCCTCTGGTGCTTACTGATGCAGCAGTACATGCTGTTATTGCTGCCTCCAGTGTTTGCAGACCCCTGTAATGCCTGGGGAGCAGAGGAAATCGAGTGCTGTAAAAATTCCTTTAAAAAAGAGAAGTGGCCCAACATTGTGGGTTTTTTATTTCAGGTAGGACATTAACAGGCTATGTTAACACTGCAGGTTATGCGGGGTGAGAAAGTTTTCTTGATTTTGGCTTTTATGCGCCACTTAGAGCACTGGCTTATTGTACCTTCTCACTGCATGCAACAGCACTGTGCGTCCCTGTGCTTTCCCTGTGAGAGCCTGCCATCAGGTAGTGAGATGGTGTGGGGCCCAGGTTTGCCTGCAGGTCCTGAGGACCAGAGATCTCAGTGCTGAGGCAGGAGAGGCAGCAAATGCAAATGTTCCCAAATCTATCTGTGGCTGGCAATTTTGGAAGGACCAAAACCACTGCTGGAGGGAAAATTTGGCTGAGGTGATGGACTGGAAAGGACGACTCAGGGTTATTGGGCTTTCACTGAGATTCCCTGGCTGTTGGCACCGCCCACACTTCACTCGTTTGTGTTTTCCCTTTAATTAAAGGCAGAGAGGGACAGTTATTTCCCCATGAGTTGCTTTGTAGTTGGATCATGCTCCCGCCCCAGCTAATATTAGCCGCACAGCTGATTGTCATGTTTCGAGCCCTGCAACAGGTGCAGGAAGGCCACGGCACTGGAATCCAGCCTGGCCCAGTGCCAACGCTGGCACTGGCCTTCCCATTATATCAGGAAGGGCTGTAGCCCCTTACCATCATGCTACACCCTCCCCCCCCCCGGCTTCAGCTGTCCATGGGATGCGGAGCAGGGCAGCAGGCACCCTGAAAGCAGCAGAGCCATCAGCCTTGCTGTGGGGAAAGCCCAGAGGGTCTGGATGCAACCGCTGCTGCTGCTCAGTGGACAGGGTAAGGAGAAGGCCTTAGCACAGTTCCAGCTGCCCTCAGAGGAGGGAGACAGGAAGGGGGGGGAAAAAAAAAAAAAATAAAGGTCAACTATCAGCAGTACTGATGAGCAGATATGGGCTGTGTTTTCTCATGTGTTGGCCCTGGTTTCTTTCCAGCGCAGCAAAACGTGAGCACTTTGTTTGTTTTTTGTTTGTTTGTTTTGTTTTGTTTTGTTTTTTGTGTGTGTGGTTTTTTTGTTTGTTTGTTTTTTTGTTTTTGCATTAATTTTAATCGGTGTTCTCTAGGTTTAGAATGCTCCTGTGCAAAATTACTTTCAATTCCAATGGCGATTAGATAGCAGTGACGTGTTTTAATAATAAACATGGGAGAGATATAGAAAAAGAAATCAAATGTGCTGACTGCACTTGCGGGGAGGGGAGAAGTGCTGCTGCTCGGCTCTGAAAGTATCGGATCTGCCTGCTCAGGGATAGGCTCTCAAGTCTACTGTCTGCTGATGTTTTCTTTTCTTTTTGAAAGAGTAACCTTAGCTTCTTGTGGTAAAAACAGAGCAATATCAAGGTGGCTTTTACTTAGAGAAGAGGGGGGAGGCAAAAGGCTTGTAGTGCTTCACAGAACCATTTCTGATACCTGTTGCTGCTATGTGACCTTCTCCTCTTGACTGCACGAGGTGAAGCAGAGCCAGCAGGCAGACCAGAAGAGCTCATTTGCCGCTGCGTGGCTCCCCCTCAAAGAGCCTGCACATGTGCATGCACTTGCATGTCAATTAAATGCATGCTCATATGTGCCATGATGCAGGTTTGCTTGTGGAGTTGAACAGGCTCTGTGTGCGGTGTGATAGCCTGCTGCATGCTGGAAGTCAGATGCTGCTGCTTCTAAATTAAAGCAAAAAGTTTTTTTTTTTTTTTTTTTTTTTTTTAAAGAAAAGTCACCTCTGAAAACCAGTGAGTTCTGCTCTGAATAGGTGCATGGCCAACAGCAGAAGGCCAGCTCCAGTGATGTTCCTAGAGAGCTAGATTGATGCAAGACACTGAAAACAGTAGCAATTTCTCCCTTGACTAGGAAGGGTTTGGAAGACTTGGAAGGTTCAGTGTTCTCCTCATCAGTTCCATACATGGGTAGTGGTGAAACTATCTGCTGGGAAGTTGTGGAAAAATAAGTGCTATCTGGGCCAAAGAAACACAATGTGGAACTGATGAGGAAGGTACTATCTCCACATGTGACAGGTGCCTCTAGGCACAATCTAGGAAATTTATTTCCAGGAGAGGTTTCTGGCTGAGATTGTTAAAATTTTGACATTATCTTGACCAAACAAAGAGAAACTGCCTTTCCTCAGTGCTGCTTGTGACAGTTGCATTGTGAGTCATGTCTGAAAACCCACCTGAGGCTCTCTGCTGCAGGAACCACAGGGACCTCTTGGGGGTCTGTAGGATCCTTCCTGGGCCAGGACCTCTGACTGAGGACACTGTGCTACTGTAATACTATTACTGTCCTGTTGCTCATGACCTCTCCACAGCCAGCACTGTGCTAGGGACTTGACATGGTGGTTTGGCAATGAGGACACTACGTAAACTATGGTAATCCCACACATCTCTTACGCCTTGGCTCATGCTTCCAGCCAAGTCTTTCTCCAGCTCCCTCTCTGCTTCTCACTGCCCACCCACCCTGGTTTCTGTTGCCCATATTTTAATATGTGAAGGAGAATTTACTGTGCCCCAAACTTGTGCTTCAGAAATGCAGGAGCTGCTGGGCAGTATTGGGTCAGTGCTGAGTGCTGGTATATTGCTGATGGGAGGCTTGTCAAGGGCACAGAGAGAATACATGGCCATCTCCCTTTGAAAGTCATTTATTTGCAACTTTGAAAGCATCTCTCCAAGCAGCTCAAAGACAGGCCATTTGCAAATTTGATGCCATTTTTTAGATGCAAGTATATTTCGCTGCCAGTAAACTCCCGCAGGATAGTAGCAGTCTGGGTCCCTGGAGAGCCATCTTTGTCGCCTTACAAGGTATCTTGCATCCAGCTAGGAAAGAACAAGTAAGTAATGTGAATCTCCAGTGGTGCTGGGGACATAGTAGATCAGAAAATCCAGGATATAGGGCAGCACATTTATTTGTTTGTTTTTCCCATAATGATTCAAAACAAAACAACAAAAAATGATCAGAATTGCAGAAGTTTGAGAAGAGTAAAATGCTTCTTCTATTTTGCACACACATTGCTAATCTTGGATAGAAGTTAGAGGGCATATCCAAATAAGTTTTACAACTGACCTTTCCTAACCAAGAAGGTCATGCAGTCATTGCTGTATCTGCATGATTCTTTTTTCATTATTTTATTAAAATTATGTATCAGTTTCATAGGAAACTGACATTATGGGTTTATGGGCTCCTGTATTTCATTATGTAGTACATTACACTCATAATTTACCCTGCCATCATAATCTAGTAATTTCTTGGGTATTTAGCTTGTAATATCACCGCAACATTATGAGAAAATCCAATTACATTTCTAAGCAGCATAGGAATCCCCTCTGGTACTATAAACACATCACCTGGTCAAATTATTTTAACTCAGTGATAAGGAAATAGAAGAATATACTATAATAATGTACACATTGAGGTACTGAGCAAGATGATCCCTTTTGCTTCATCAACTGTTAGAAACATCTTGTACATACTCCTATGCCCTAGAATATATATATATGTGTGCATATAAGAGTGTGACTTGTATAACATACAAAAGCATGAGCTAGCTACTCTTAACTTCAGCCTTCTTAGGATCCTGATGAGGATCAACACCACTGCTGATGAGGCTGATGATAGCCCAACATGCAAGCAAGGTATCCCTTGATCATATTTTGATAGTCCTGCACTTCTGTGGATTTGTAAAGGAGCACTTCTTTCCCTTTTTGTCACAGAAAATCTGATGACGTCTGCTCCTCACCAGGGTCTAGAGATAAAAAGCAAAAGGCTCTTTGGCAAAGAGACTGGGAAGAGAAGACTGGGATAGATTTTCCACCGGGTGCTCCCCAGAGTGAAGGCCATTTCCAGACAGGTTTATTTGCAGCTACAGTTGTGTTTTGTTTACAAACTCACACCTCCTAAAAAACAGAAGAGGGAGGGGAAATTACTGGAAACATAGGAATAAGAATGCATGAAGGAGCTTAATGGAAGCTGTAGAGGCACTCAAGTAGATTACATGACTCCTCCTTTGGGGAGGTTTGATGGGGATGAGCCCACCTGGAGGTGAATCTGTTGCTGTCTAGCTGTCTCCTGCTCTTGTCTCACTTGTTATGAGCAACCTTCACTAGCAAACTAGGACAATGATAGCTCTCACTATGACTGATTCCCTTTAAATAACTAGTCTTGAATACAGTCAAATCTACCTAATGCTGAACTTTCCTTGTTGTTTTACTAGCAAATCCAGACATCTCTCCCATGCTGCTACAGTAGCAACTGCACCTTTTCTTATACTTCCAACTCTTCCACACAGCAGTTAAGAAAGGTTAGATAAAAATCTATGCAACCCGTCCCTCAGGTCAAAGGTGTTAGTAGGTGTGTGTGGAGGGGAGGAAAAATCTACTTGTTACATACTTTTCTCCTTAAAAGAAAGAGAAAGTGATTTGTTCACAAAACAGAAAGGTTCATGCTTCCTACCTTAAAGGGATATTGGTGGCAAGGATCATAAGGAAAGTGCCCCTTTGAACCTTTTGACCACACTCATGCACCTCCAGGCAGGCCAAGTGGTAATGGCAGAGTGACAAGATGGAAAACAGCAGCAGGTCCCAGCATCCGTGCTTGCAGATCCCTGCGCAGTACAAAGGCCTAGAGCAGGGGCAGGGTAGGTGACTACCAGTGATGGATGAAGTTGAGACCTCACAGAGAAATGATATAATAATTTTTCTACTGACACAGTAGAAAATGTTTGGTTAGAAGTGATGGGTAATAAATAAGCTCATGTTGCTACAGATTCTCCAGGCAGTGCTGCAGCAAAAATGCTTTCTGATTTTCTTTCTCTGAGGGAAAAAAGGTAGGGAGGCAGAGGCTCGTAATAACCAGGCATGAATAGGACTGTTTTCTGCATGCAGTTGGTGTAATCTAAGGCTGATCCAGACCCAAGTCAAGTATTCCTTCAGCTTCTCAGGTTCTCAGCTGTCATAGCTAAGGTTACAAAACAACTTCCCTTGTGGCTTGTCTAATGTCACTATCTAGAGCTGAGGCCCCTCTGTTGTATTTGTGGTTATAACACCTTCTTTTCTTGCACTTACTATCAGAGCTGCCAGGAAGATGGGGACAATCAGTTTGCCCCAGGCATAGGTTCATTATATGTGATACATGGTAATAAATCGAGGGCCACAGACTTGACTTTTGCCCTTGACTTTCCAAGTGTTTCTGTTTATAATTTTCTATAGTTTTTTTTTTTTTTTCATTTTTGTATGTTATTTTTCTCACCTTCTCATTTTTATTTGAATACAAATAAACAGACCTCTATTGCTACTGCAATGGTTAGTTGGGTAGGCTTTCTAAGTTAGTTTTTCTTAGATAAATAAATATTATCTGGATGCATCATTACAAAATTAATAAAGACTTTTATGAATAAATCTATTAATAGATTTAGTAATTTAAAAGAGATTTCTCAATAAATAAATTAGCAACTCTTGGCTTAAAAAAAAAAAAAAAGGAGTGGGGAGAATACACTGGCTATATTTCTAACATTTTGAGGTATGTTCAAAGAAGCTATGTCTTACCAACAGACCCCTGAAATAAGTGGAAAAAAAAAAATCCACTTCGTATTTTCATTAAAAACACCTAAGCAATGCACAAGAAATTTCAAAGTGATTTAAAAAATACATCTGAGGGTTAGTGAGCAGTCAGGAAATGAGGTAGCTAAAATTACCTGCATAGCTTGAATGTTTAAGTACAATGTGTTTTAAAAAAAAAATTTGCAGGGTTTTTAACTCACTCCATGAAATGACAGCTATCCAGTATTAATGTATAAAGGAGGGGGCAGAGTATTTCATGTCCACTCCCAGATGGGGTGCTAGTGTCTGCAATGGGAGTAATAGGACTCTTTGAGAGAGTTAGCATTTATAAAATCACCACTGAAGTTAAATGACGTAGTTCATAGAATCACAGAATTTCCAGGTTGGAAGAGACCTCAAGATGATCGAGTCCAACCTCTAACCTAACACTAACAGTCCCCACTAAACCATATCCCTAAGCTCTACATCTAGACGTCTTTTAAAGACCTCCAGGGATGGTGACTCCACCACTTCCCTGGGCAGCCCATTCCAATGTCTAACAACCCTTTCAGTAAGGAAGTTCTTCCTAACATCCAACCTAAAACTCCCCGGGTGCAACTTAAGCCCATTTCCCCTTGTCCTGTCACCAGGCAGGTGGGAGAACAGACCAACCCCCACCTCGCTACAGCCTCCCTTGAGGTACCTGTAGAGAGCGATAAGGTCACCCCTGAGCCTCCTTTTCTCCAGGCTGAACAAGCCCAGCTCCCTCAGCCGCTCCTCATAGGACTTGTTCTCCAGGCCCCTCACCAGCTTCGTCGCCCTTCTCTGGACTCGCTCAAGCACCTCGATGTCCTTCTTGTAGCGAGGGGCCCAAAACTGAACACAGTATTCGAGGTGCGGTCTCACCAGAGCTGAGTACAGGGGGACAATCACTTCCCTAGCCCTGCTGGCCACACTGTTTCTTATACAGGCCAGGATGCTGTTGGCCTTCTTGGCCACCTGAGCACACTGCTGGCTCATATTCAGCCGACTGTCAACCATCACTCCCAGGTCCTTCTCTGCCTGGCAGCTCTCCAACCACTCATCTCCCAGCCTGTAGCACTGCTTGGGGTTGTTGTGCCCCAGGTGCAGGACCCGGCACTTGGCCTTGTTGAACTTCATGCAGTTGACCTCAGCCCATTGGTGCAGCCTATCCAGATCCTCCTGCAGAGCCTTCCTACCCTCGAGCAGATTGACACACGCACCTAACTTGGTGTCATCTGCAAACTTACTGAGGGTGCACTCAATGCCCTCATCCAGATCATCAATGGAGATATTGAAGAGGATGGGCCCCAGCACCAAGCCCTGTGGAACGCCACTAGTGACCGGCCTCCAACTGGATTTGACTCCATTCACCACGACTCTTTGGGCCCGGCTATCCAGCCAGTTTCTAACCCAACGAAGCGTATGGCAGTCCAAGCCAAGAGCAGCCAGTTTCTTGAGGAGAATGCTGTGGGAAACAGTGTCAAAAGCCTTGCTGAAATCAAGGTAAACCACATCCACAGCCTTTCCCTCATCCACCCAGCGTGTCACTTTGTCATAGAAGGAGATCAGGTTCGTCAAGCAGGACCTGCCCTTCATAAACCCATGCTGACTGGGCCTGATCGCCTGCTTGCCCTGCAAGTGCTGTGTGATGATCATGTGCTATCATACTTTTGTATCAGAGTTTTAGAAGCTGTGATTTTAGAAACTTTGTAATTTCACTGCTTTCTTGTGCACATGATTTCATTTATTCTATTTTCTTAGCCATGATAAGTGTTTCTGTGACTTGGCAGGCACAGAGGATTATTTTGAAATAGGCATGTAGTGACTTATGGTTTGATTTATGGTATTAGGCCAAGGCCCAGCAGTTGCTATACAGACCTGCTGAGTTCCAGCATTTTGAAAGCAAGGGCTGCAAAACAACAACAAAAAAAGCTATTTTTTTTTTTCTTAAATATGCCCCATAACTATGGTAGCTCAATGTGGCTGGATAGATTCTTGGTATTTCCTGTGCTTCTGCAGTACACTAAGCCTATGCTAACCGGATTTTAGGATTGCTTGCTGTTCAGTGCAGTCTTGGTGTCATAGGATTATAATACAGGATTTTCCAGCTACTGGCATATATGATGTTAAATCCTGAAACATAGTTTCCATACTATTGCATTATGTTCCCTCTTCATTAATCTGTTGGCCCCTAAGCCCCATATTTTTAATGATCAGTTAACTGCTTTGTTACAGAAATTCTAATAGGGTTAAGTCTGGTTGGTAAGCAAGCCTACCAACTTTTACTTAGGAGAATAAAAGGGGCTGGAAGAAATGCATGTTAGGGAAGTAGATAATTACATATGTAATATGTTAGTTCCAACATCATGTTTATCTTATTTTGAGAATCTGATAAGAGGTAAAGAAGCTTTCCCTAGAAGACAGCTGATAGCAGTGGTTTGATCTGTTTTGCTATTGTTCTTTTTATTTGTAGATTTTACGTGCTTTACAAAGTAGTTATGAATATGGTTATCCCTGCTTTATAGATGAGTAATCCTCAGTGAAGCATTTTGTTGGAGATCAGACAAAAACTTAGAGGAGAGCATCAGATATGCTGTCACTCACACTGCGTCCTTTGACTTTTCGAAGAACTGTGTTTACAGCCACCCATCAGTGGCTGCGAGAGGGAGGTCATTATGGAGAGACTAGGAAAATATTGCTCCCCACTGCAGGCTCCAAACAGCATGCACGTATCTGGTGTAGAATTTCAACACTACTGCTCTCCTTTCGCTGACAGCGCAGTAATGATCTGAAACAACACCATACTATTCCCAGAGCTGTGTGGACATTGCTAAGGCCAGTGAATAAGTAAAGCTTACTTGTTGTGACATGTTATACTTGTATGTTATTCATATACTTGTATATATACCAGGTCTGATGCTGTTAAATAAGAAAATCTCTCCCAATTCTCATTTCACTCAAGAAAAAATTATAAAGGAGGGGAAAAAATCAATATTTTCAAACTGGGAACGTATATTTATCAGATTTCTGAGAGAGATTGGAGGCTAAACACAAAGCCTCATGTAACAATTCAGCTTGAATAATTTTGCCATGAAATTAAAATCTTTTTTTTTTTTTTCCATTTTCACACTTCTGGGCACCAGGGATATAAGAACAGTGTCAAAACAAGAAGCTGGGGAAAGTTGGGTTTGGGCAGAGCTGGTTATTACTCTCCCAGCAGTGTGTCAGGCCCTCACCAACACCCTGAATTTAAGGCCCTGTTGGCTGTGTGAGGAGAAGATGTGAGGAAAGGCAAGAGCAGTTGCTTTGGATAGCACCAGTTGTTTGTGATGGTTGCGTCAGCAGCACAGTGCCAAGAGCTTTGGGCCCCAGCTTGGTAAGGCAAATGAGCAGATGTAAGAGTTTTGTTGGCTTCAGCACAGCTCAAGTGGTACGATCAGTGTCCCAATGGTCTTCAGTGAGCCTGACCGCCAAAAGCAGGGAAATGTAGAGAAGGTGATTTGTGTAGAGTTTATATCTGAGGAAGATTATAGCAGAAGTCTGTCAGGAAAGCTTGGGCTTACTCTTTGGGGGTTTGGGCAGGTTCCCTAGCTGTGTTTGGTTACAGGAGAGAGTAGCTCTTGACATGGGCCCTCCCTCTCTGACTTGCCCTGTCTCCTCATAAATCTTCTGCATTACAAGGAGGCTTCACAGAATGTCACAGCAGAGACATGGATGGTTTTGGTGTCAAGTTATGAGACAAAATTTTCCAGCCAGAGCTTTCAATGAGCAACACTAGCCAGAGTGTTGTAGCCATCCTCACATCTGGCCCCTGGAAAGAGAGAACAATCAGTTTTAAATAACCAATTTTATTGACAGATAACTCAGTCTGTGATGTGTGAAAGATCTCGTGCTTTTCACTGAGTCAAAAGCGATTGGTGCAATAGTAACCAGGTGGTTCACCAAGTGGCAAAAAATCAGAAATCAGAAAATGCCTTGTGACAACTGGTCAAATGCAGCACAGGTCCTGCCTGTTTTGCTCCAGGTCATCAACTGAGGTCAGAAGAATCTCTGCACAGTTCAGATTCAGAGCCATCAGCTCCACTGTTCATCCCAATTTTTCTTTTTTAATGCAGAGTGAGGAGGTTCATCTAGCTAAGGTTCTCGACAAACAGTAGGGACTCAGTGAAAGAGATGGGGCACGTACAAAAAAGTTGTCTTCACGCTACAGCTCCTCACCTTTGGGCATTGAGGGGTTTAGGAGCTTCCTGAGAGGTGTGGCATCCCAACCATCGTGTTTGTTAGACATGCCCCTCTTGAATTTGCCTGTGCTTTTAGGTTTATTTTACACTTTTGGCCTCTACAACACCCTGTGGCAGTGAGTCACTAATTACACCTTGTGTGAATAGGTTCAATGCCTCACTGGAACCAGCAATTAGTACTTGCAGTCGTGATGCAAAGAGACATTTTCCATGTGAAAAGTACTTTTCATCAGCACTACCCCATGAGGGGAGCTGCCTGTTGAAGCTTGTAGAATATAACAGTTTTGAGGAGGAAGGGGCCAGCACCAGCTATCAAGTTGCTGATAAGCAGAACTGCAGCAAGAGAAGATAGTTAGGCACTGTCAGCATGGTGCCACTCACTTTGTGCTACCTGGCACTGGAACAATTAAAAAATCCACGTCGCTTGCTGAACCCCAACTGCTTATTTGGTTCACTGTGGCCATGGAAACATCTGACCTATTTACACCTTAAGCGGAGTGAGTGGCAGTTGCTGGAAGCAGGGTGGGAAAGAAAAGAACACTTTGAATTTGGATTTTGGAGATGTTTAATTAAGACAATGTATGTGAATGTGTGCTCATGAGGGACAGTGAGAGGAAAATGGTCTGAGCAGGCCATGGGTTCCTGTCTCCATTCACCTGCAGCTTCAGGCAATCCTTGAGTGAAAATGATTTGCCAGGAGCCTGTGTTCTGCATATGCAAAATAACATTTACCTTCTCATCCACCATTTCCAAAGGTTTGTTGGTGACTTTCTCAGGTCTTATGGGAATTCATCCTTCTGACACTTTGATACAGTGTACTACTTCCTGTTAGCCCTGTAGCATTCATCCCTAAAAAGGTTTCTAACATAGAAATTAGCTTGTTCTGTCCGGGAAGGAATTGAAAAGTCTCATCCTGCACATGAGTTGCCCACGCACCTCATGACTCTCACATGCTTCTTGTTCATCTCTCAGTACAGCCAGGAAGATGGGAATGTGCAAAATAAAGTCATTTGGTCACACTGGTTAGAGCAGGAGATTCTATTTAATGCAGTTTGGGCTTTTACTTACACTGCAGGTTCGCATGGCAGGGTAACACTGTGTAAGTTATTAGAGCATGGGCAAAACAGATGTCAGGCTGGGTTTTGAAATTCCTGGCCTTCTCCAGGCCAGCAGAGAACATAACTGATCTTGAGGGCAAGTATTAATATAAAGGGGCAAATTAGATAATGACATTTACCTGTAAGGGAGCCCCAGCTGAAGGAAGAAGAGATCTGCTGGAAAGAGGAAGATATTAAAGACTAGGTATAAAGAACTCTGCAGATACAAGATAATCAAGGTGCATATTAAGAATGGAAGGAGCTCCAAGACTTTAAAGATCTGTTGGGAAATCTTCAGGAAGAAAAAAACATTCAGTATGAGAGAGAGAGCCTTTAATATCCCCAAAGCATTTGATTAATAACCATAGCATTAGACCTCAGGAATGAAAATTTGGTAGCTCTTTAAGATGAAAGATCCCTCTCCTCCTCCCCCCCCCCCCCCCCCCCCCCCCCCCCCTTTTTTTCCATGTTTCAGAACCATTCATGTTCTGGCAGGTAACAGTTTTTATCCTGAAAGTAAGGGTTGACTGAGGAACAAACTGTGCAAATTCTGTTCTCAAACACCAAAATTAGAGAGAAAATACCATCTGTCTCCTCTCCAGCCTACTCTCCCTGGTCCCTGTAATGCCTTCTAGTGGAAAAACAGTTAAGTTAGTAATGAAGACACAAACATGGCCAAGAGCAATGCACCCTGATGTAATGGCCTGTGTGTGTTCAGAGGGTCTGCTTTGCTTCTCCTCCCTTGAGGAAGCAGGTGGAAGTCCTGGTCCCAGCTGGATGGGGAGGGTGCTCCCACTGCAGTGCTGGGCTTCTGCCTGGGCTCAGCGGCATACCTTTGCCACAGCAAAGGCTTTCAGGTGGCATTCCTGAGAGCTTTTCTCTTGCCCTGCTATAGCAATCAAACTGATGGAGTTTTGACAGCAGCTGTGACTCATTTCAGGAAGAAATCCACTTGAGTGCTCATTATCACTTCAGTATCATTTAAATTTTTCCCAGTCAGGGTGAATGTTTTGTCGTGACAGGGCGCAGGCTGTTTCTTTTGCCCTGGGAAGCCCATCCAAACATAGTCTGTACCTGAAAGCTCCTGCCAGAAGCTTTGCAGCTGGCTGACTTCTGTTTCTTCTTTATTTCCTCCTCCGTGTCCTAAATGGCTGTCTGGGTTTTGGAGACTAGTTACACAACGCTGTTTTCTCCCTCTTCCAGCACTGCTGAGCAAATTTCAAGGCCATGGAAGAGGAGGAGAATAGACTGATATGCTGAGCCACCTTTGCCCATTGTCTTTATGACTGGGGGGTAATAGGTACAGTTGATTTGAGACAGCCAAGACTTGCTACTAAATTGAATTTTTCATAAACTTATTATTGCAAAGTGCTCTTGGCTGTGGAAAGTTTAACACTTTTCTAACAAGCTCAACACAGCTAGTAAGCAGGTTACTGTAAGTAATCCCCCTCTGGATCCTTGGCCAGGATTTTGGATTTACTGAGAAAGTGTTTCCACCCCCATTCCCTCACCCCTGAGTAAGCCCACTTAAGGTTTTTAAGCAGTTGTTATTGGTGTGTGCATAGGAAGACTTCTCTCTGGTGTAAAGCAGCCTACCTTCACTGATTTTGGTGCACTGAGTTGCTTTAGTACTGTGTGGATGATCATATGATTTGGATGCAGTCGAATGGCACAGACACATTGGTGGCAATCTGCACCCAATAGCTTACTCTTAGCATTTTCATCTAAAGATAGTTATGGAGCCAGGGAAAGGAGCTGGCTGAACAACTCAGTTTATCTTACAATTCCTGCTTTGTGTTTTCCTCTTGCAAAATAATCACCTCAAAAGTTTTTGATTTGTAATGTGCTCATTCTTAATTTCTTGCCAGTGGGTTATCAGGTAGGTAAACTTATCTACTTAAGATGTGATGTTGTCTTTGTTGCCTAGCTGGTAACTGTAACCCTAAAAGCAGGGACATTCCTCAAGACGTAGCACAAATTCCTGCCTGCAGGTGAGTACCTTTGTTGGACAGAGTCCCCAGAATATGCTTAAATTGTATGAGTGTCTGCAGAAGGATAAAAGAAAATAGACTGCAGTTGAACCAGAGCTGCTATTTGCAATTAACCCAAATCAAGTTTAGAGCTCAAAAAATAACTCACCAAGAGCTTTACTTTGAACAAAGCATTCAGTTTATCTACTTGAGACTGTACCCATTCAGACACTGTGGAGAACCTGGTTTGTGGTGGCATGTTGATGGGAAATCAAGATGGATATCCCAGGGGTTGGGCAGGGGTCCCATGGTGCAGGTGCATCTGCTTGGCAAACCTGGCAGAACAGATGCCAGTTCTGAACGAAACTTAAAAAAGAAACAAACTAACTAACAAACAAAAAACAAACAGGATTTTATAACCTATGTCCCTTAGATCACCTTTCTAGCTCCTACTTTCAAGTAAATAGTATCTTAACTTAGATAAATAGTAAATAGTACCTTATCTTAGCAGCAACAGGGAAAAGCATGTCCTTATTTATTATTCTATTTTATTTGCCTTTTCTTAATATTTATATCGTTTAAAGTATGGGAGGGCTTCACACATGTCAGTGACATAGATGTAACAGAAAGACCATGCTCCTCCAAAAGGGAGATGTTTATGACAGTGCCAAGGAGCAGAACAAAGGCACAATGTGCTGCTCACTGCCAGCAAGCATGGAATAATCCATACGCTGTATGGGACACATGTGGACAACATGGACACAATTTAAAACTAAGCCATCTGTTTGGGAAAACTGAATGTTTTTGATCTGTCACTGAAACAAAAACAGAAGTAGGAGTGCTGGGGCTTGGGTGGTGCAAACAAGCAAAACATTTCCAAACATCCGAGCACACCCTCTTCTGCCAAGGAGAGGGCAGCAGTGCTGGTCTGTGGAGCAGGGAGGGGAATGGTTTCCATGCTTTCAAGAATTGTGAATTAATTCACGCAGCGTGGATATTTGTAATTAAAATGTTCCCACTCTGATTTGTTACTGAGATTGAATAACTAGAATGTTCTTGTGGATGTAAAATCTGGAAAAGCTGGGGGGGGGGGGGGAAAGGCATGAGGTCAAGTCAGGATTTCTTTCTCTTTTCATTTTAACCTAGGAATGTGTTTTTTTTCTCTCCTCTAGCATCCATTTTTTTTGAAATGAAAACCATTTTGATTTGAAAAATGAACCTTTGTAATTAAAAGGGAATTTCTGTAACACATTTTAAATGATGCAGGCTGTTCACTGAAAAATGACCTAAAACCAATGCCAAATCCCCTCAAGAAATGCTTCATTGAGTACTTTCAGCCAGCTCTTCTCACTGCATAGACATTACCTACAGCAGTAGGAGTTCTGCCCTTAAAACACAAAGTGCATATCATGAAAAACTGTCATTTCATTCAGATAATTCATAAATGTTAAGGATAGTTGTTTGACATGATAAATGATTATGTGGTAGGAGAGTGAAAATGGCAGCTGTGAGTGAACTATGGTTAAGTTTCCAAAGCCTTTGGCAGTAAGAATTCTTATAGTCATTGTTTCTAACAAGAGAAATTATGTTCTGTTTTTTTGTTTGTTTTTTCTTTTCACCATTTTAGACATTAAATAATATGACAGTAAAGATGGGTGAATTTAGATTTTCTTTTCTGATAATAAAATAAATCAAAAGCAAGCACTGTAGGCTCCACCTGAAATGAAAAGTCTTTTCCCCAACTTTATTCAAAGAAAAAAGCTCCACACCAAGTTCTTGTTGGCTTTTGTAAAAACATTATTTATTTATTTATTTCCCAGAGAACAGTTTTGGATTTTCTTCCTGATTTTTCCCTTTAATCAACTAAGAGAAGAAGGACAGGGAAAAACTGCCATTGCAAAGGTTGACAGTTTCATTAAAAAAAAAAAAAAAAAAAAAAAAAAAATTTAAAAGCTCTTTCATTACTTCAGAAATTGTAAACTGCTCCTCAACAGCAGGTGGCCAAAAATAACCAAGCCTTCTGTTGCTTCATTGCATCAAAAATGTGTATCTGCAGTGTAGCACTAGAGAGATGGATCTGTACATCCGCCTCTGTGAATAGGGAGTCTTCTTGGTGGGAGCTGGGCAAGGAAGATTATGGCATGTTTTACTGCTTGCCATATGTCCCTCCCAACCACTTCATCCGTATATATAAAACACATTTTGAATTGACCTCTAGAAGGCAAGCAGCCTTTAGGATGCATATCTGCCCTCCCTTGTACCTCCACACCAAGCAGGTTTCACTCTGAAGGACTCATCAAAGACTGAGGTGCTCTTTCTGTTTATCTGCAGAACTCCTTACAATGAGTTTATGGCTGGAGCAGATGAAAACAGGATTGTGAAAAGGGTGTGCAGCTACAGTGATTCCCATAACCAGTTGCTCATCCTCAGGGAAACAGGAGCACAGCACTTGTATGCCCAGCCCGCTGGTTCAGGGCATGCTTTGCAGGAGGCTCATTTCTCAAGCTTGAATCAAGCTCTGTCTGACAGCAGCTCATGGGGAACAGCACGAGAAGCATCTCCTTACATTTCACGGTAGCCTAACGCCACTTTCGTGGAAAGCACGGGCAGCTCTTGAGCTAACTAAACTGTCTGCAAATGACACCTAGCTGAGGCAAGAGACAAGTTTAGGACCAGCATATGCCAGTGGGGTGGTGGGAAGAAGCACAGACAGTGTGAGGAGCAGCCAAGAACCAGCAGCGCTCCTTCCCTTTCCCACCACTGGGAACGTGCATGACTGGGGATATGGTACCAGTCCGGAGTCACCCAGGCACAGCTCAGATGAATCAGGGACCATAGTGTTTCAGGTTTCCCCACTCTGCCTCCACTGGCTGTGGGAGAGAAGAGAGACGGTGCTTTGGTTCTGCAGGTCCTTTTTGTTTTTCTCACCTTTGTTAACACAGATATCAAACTGGGGGTTGGGGGGTGGGGGGGAAGCTCTGCATTTATTTCAGAGAAAAAAAGCTGAAGTGCTGTTTTCATTCTGAATTGGGAGCAAAAATGCTCTTGACTTTCTCAAGGCACAGGATTTTAAAAATTCACTTAGCATCCTATTTTACTGGCTTTTCAGTTCTGAATTTATTTTCTGTATTCTTCTCTGGTATGTCAATAACACAGTACTAGATTTTTCTGTTTGTTTTTTTGCAATAGCTGAAATACTTATTTTAATAAATTATTTTTTTTTAAACCTTAGGAGCAGCTGTTACTTGGTGTTGACTAGCACATTTTAACATTGCTTGTAGATCAGAGTTTCTTTTTTATGTTATATGAAAGTGTTTTCTACTTAGCTTAACCTTTTCTATAGGTGTCTATTTAGGTACCATTCATTTGGATGTATGAAAAAGAAATGAAGTAGGGCTTCTATTTCAATTTGCATGGCATTATTCTGTTAGACCATATAATCCAGTATCAAACATTTCTTTAGACATATGCCTTGCCTAGTTTCATTCAAAGCATTCCTCTTCTTGGAGGCATCAGGCAAACCCCCTTGGGCAATTTGTTTCCAGTCGAGAGATATGAATGTTACTATGTGATAAAGTGCTGTTGTTTTCTTCAGTTTCATCTTTCTGTGGCACTGAGATTGTGAACGCAACAAGTGTTGATGAATGAGGCACTTGCAGAGCCAAGCAGCAAACCTAAATCAGTGAAAACAGAGTGGCCTGATGTAGAAACAGGAGTCGTCTTTTGATCCATTAATGATGCTTTGTGTGTACATATAGGTTGCTCTAAAGTGCAGTCTCATTTACTAGATGGCTATATGACAAATGTAGTGCCCGTGTCATTTCTGACCTGTGCCTATGGAAAATGAGCTTTTAAAGCCATGATCTTTTTATATATTGCCCAGCTTGCAGCCAGAGGATGTTGCATATATCTATGGTATCATGAACTGATAAACAAATTGTTCTTGCAGTTTGTTCAGTATGATTATTTAATTAGACCCTGGCTGTTTAGACACCTGGAACAAGCAGTGGGAATATAAATTCTTCTGATAAAAGGCTTTATTTATAACGAGCCTTGCCACATAATGAATTCCAACCGGGGGATACTGACCATTAGTGGATGACTCACAGTATTGCTGTAAAGATCAGAGTCACATATTCAGTGTTACAAGGCTTACATACACTGGGTGAGAGCACAAATTCTAGAAACAAATCTTTGGACTCCAATTTTTTTACTGTGTTAGATTTCATACAGTCCTCCTATGCCTGAGAGTAAACACGTAGGACACAGCAGACTATTTATTTTATTTCACTCTTTTATTGCTCTTCCTCTCTCTGCAGTTTCAAGAGGAAAAGAAGCTGAGTATTTAATATTGCGAGAATGCTCAGCCCTTTTCAGATGGGAGATGTCAGAAGCAGCTGCAGACCTAAATGAAAGGAGCTCATCTCTGGAAATTTGCTATGCTGTAATAAGTGTAGGGCTCTGCTGGTGAGCTGCTGATGGTCCTTTAATGTCTTTATACTCCAGCAGTACTCAAAGGCACTGCACTTCCTCCCTCTCCCTCCCAGGCCTCAGAAGTTCCCTGCCCCCTCCTTGCCAACCCAGGCTTAGGATTTGATCATGTGAAGGCGAGAGTTCACCGCAACATTCAAGGACTAGGCTAAGTTTGAAGAAGCGGGCTGTGCCTGGTTTTATCAGGCAGCCAGCAGCTTCCCTTCCACTCAGATTGATATTCTTGTTTTCTGGCATATTTACTCTAAACATTTGGCTCCCTGAGTCACCATCCTATACCACATGTCATTGGTGTGCAATACAGGGGTTGTTACCTATTTGTTTATTTAGGCAGCACATGCTATGAAAGGAAGAATACATTTGCTCAACATCCTGGTGCAATATTTCCCCAATTAGAGGGACTGCATGTCAGAATGAAAATAGAGGATTACCTTCCAGCCTCCAGGTCTCTGCTCTTTTTCTGCTATGCTGGGAACATTGGCATCTACCACCCTGGAGAACGGCAAAGTTTTAAGAGCTTGATAGGTTCCTCAAAGACACACTTACAGCTGGGAAGGTGAGGACAGTATGTGCAGATCTTGGTAAAAGGATCTCAGAGTCTGAAGGAGGCTCTGGGAAACCATCTGGAGGAAGTGCGACCTGTGGTTTAGAAGCCTTAGAAAGCATTTTCTCCTTTAAGTAGTAGAGATGCTGAGTACAGTCATGTTGGGATCCATCATGGGGTACGTGAGTATTGCAGGCTGACAGGTGAGACCCCAAGGACAAAAAGGGAGTGAGAATGATAGGAACACAAGACGCTGCTTGGAGCAGCACTAGGTAATGTGGAAGAACTTGGGCTACAAGAATCTTGTAATGGGCAAAGGAATTGTTCTGGGGTTAGCATGCATGTGCAGATGGATGATAAAACTGCAGGATAGTTTGGATTATTTGGAGATTATCGCAACTGAAAGGCAAGAGTAGTGTTCACTGCTGGATCGCAATGGGAATAAAAGCATAAAACCCAAAATCTCTCTGACAGAGGAGGAAAGAGATGAATAGTTGGGATCCTTCTCAGCATAACAGAACACAGGGATGTTTCTGTGCACTGATGAAAATATGGTTAGAAAAAAGAGCTGTATGTGGTTTATGAGACCGTAATGAACGTGGCACTTAGAGCCCTGCGGGAGGCACTGAAGCTGGCAGTGCTGCGGTTGTGTGCTGTCACTACATCCGCTGAAGCTCGGCAGTAACATGCAAGAGCCACAGTTGCAGTGCAGTACTGGTTGTTTACAAACACCCTGGTTTAAGGGACAGCAAAGAATATGGTACCAAAAGCTCTGCTTTTAGCAGATTTAGAGTAGTCTCCATCAGTTGACCTGACTCAGGAGGGCAGGTGCACAAGCAACATGGGAGCCCAGCTGATGATGACAGCTGCAGGACAGAGGAGATGCAAAACCCATGTGAAGCCTGCTGGCCACAGTAAAAAGGAGGCATCAAATGACCTGACAGTGATAAAACTAGTTTCCTAAGGCATGTAATATTCTGTAAACCTCTACAGATCAGCCAATGCCTTCATGTGAGACCAAGCACCCACCCCTGCAGAACAAGGTAGTCCCTGGAACTTGAAGGAAGGGATAGGAGAGAAGGACGGCCTGAGTGCCCATGGTCAGCAGGTATAAGGCAGTTGCTATCTCATGGAAAAAGTTTTCTTGGTAAAATGCTCATTTTCTTTCATAAGCACAGAGCCCTCACCTGAGGTTATCCAGCACTTGGTTGGTAGGTGTAATGTAATAAAGAAAAGAATTGGCAATCATCATTGTAATGAAACTTCAGTTTTTCCGTAGCTTGGAATATTGCAGTAAAATACTACTAAACAGTGACTTGCTCTGACTGACATGATAAGTATTAACATTGGAAAATAATTTTCTGTCTTAAATTTCCCTCACTGTTTTTTTAATTTCAGATGCTGTTTTTACATCAGTTTGATTTTTTTTCAGACATAAATAGTCCCTTACATAAGACTTTAGCTGTCCATTTTCTTCTGAAGCTTCTCATTTGTTCTTCTATTGTAGGAAACCTATTGGTAGCTAGGATGTGCCAAGAAAATACAACAGACCTTTTGCTCCTTTTTCCCAGCATGCTACCAATCTGTCCCAAAGTCTCATTGCTCTTTAATATCGAAGACTTTTCAGTAGAGAGAGACTAAAAGTACCTTTATATGGGGCAATTTGCCATTTGGCACGAGCCTCAGTCTGAGTCAATGTTTAATTGTATTTGCTGATCATAGTTCTGGCCTGACTATTTTTAAATAGATGTTATCTATTAAAAAAGAAAATGGGAAAAGCACAGCAAATTCACGCTGCAAGGTGCCTGAATGCTTTTAAAATTTTATTTTTCCTTTTAAAATCAAGAGCCTGGGAAATTGAAAACATCCACATTAGTAGACAAGTAGAGACTTTGAAGGACCAATTTACTAAATATGTGCAAAATCCAGGTGAAATTCATCCCCGATGTTGCAGCTGGGATGTATTTATTCCAAGATCTATACAAAATCCTTTAATTCCCTGGTCTGACAAAGGCCAGCAAAAAGACAGGTTGTATTGTACTGCCAGACATCATAGGCTGTTTCCTTTTTGCCTAAAATGTCCTCAGTGACCTCACTGTTGTGAAGTATTTTCTATGGTATTGTATGCATGAGCAATCAGTGTGGTTCATTCAGTCTATATGATCATTGCAATTAGTTAATGGTGACATGTTTTCAGATATAAATACATATATATATATAAATATAAGTTTTTTTTTTTTTTTTTAAATTCCTTTGCCTGTGATCCCACACCATGAAACTCCTCTGCTAACTATGCTGTGAGAATGGGGTATTGCTCTGCAAATAGGAAGCTGAGCTACAAAACCAGAAATCATTCTCTCTATGGCTTAGTGAAGGAATGTTGCAGTGTCACTCAACCTGTATGCAGCCTGCAACCAAAGAAGAACCACAGTGAAACTGGAGTAGAGGTGGGATTGGAGCCTGATGCTCCCACCTTCTAGCTGCCTGGAGAGCAGGCACAAATCTCCTGAAAATCTGTCAGGAGAAGCGTGTCTCCCAGCAGCCTGAAGTTTCTTGCTGGAACAGTTTATCCACTCCACCATAGGGGTCCCACGCAGGTGTGCCTTGCTTGAGATCTCTCTTGAAGAACAAGAATCCATTTCTTTTTGGCAAAACTGTTTCCAGGTGCAGGCGCAGAGCTCTGCACTTGGCTTCTAAAGTTCCATGTTCCCAAAAGCAGCCTGCCGCAGCTGTGACAACACTGCCAAAAAATAACAACGTTAAAAAAAAAAAAAAAAAAAAAAGGAAAGGAAAAAGCTGTCCATTTTCCATAGCTCATTTTCTCTTAGTATTAATGGCACTTGTAAAAAAAAAAAAAAAAAAAAGGCCAAAATAAAATCTGACCACCCTTGGGAATTTGACGTGGAGTTTGGCATGGCTGAGGGCAGGGAGAGGAGCAGAGTATAGGGCTGCATATCATGTGCATGGAGGTGATAGGACAGCTTTTCCCCATGAGAGTGATTCCTGGCTTTGTTTACTAATTTTCTGACTTGGTCTCCAAAAGAAGTACGAGAAATAAGAACAGATCATGTATAAAATACCCAGATGGAGCGTTGCTGCTTTAGGTCTTTCATCCTTAAATTGACAAAGATGTTGGGAGTTTCATAAAATCTGAAGGATGCATCTCTTTTCCTCCGGCAACACAATAATAAAATCAGCAAAGGACAATGTTACTGCATGGATACATCGCTCACAATAAAGATTTGAAAGGCATTACATCTCCCGGGTAAATGAGGCTGTCAAAAAAGGCCACTTTCAACAAATCATACTAAATTATGGCATGTGAAAAGTATTGCAGATTAGCTACTCTTAGTTCATTCTGTGCTTAATGGCCAGCCACAAGTGGCAGGCAAGAAGAGGGAAGCTGGTAGTATTCAGCCTTGTATTAGCTATGTAAATACAGGGGAGGTGTCATGAACCCCATTCTTCTGCTGCACGCCCTGCACCTTTGAGATGTAAGGAGGCGTCGCAGCGTCTCCAAGGAGATTGGCAGCCAGTGCTGGAGCGGACTGGCTGCAGCTGTGGCACGTTGTGCCCTATTTGTGGAGACATTGAGTATTTTTCATGTCCCTGATCTCACTGAGGCCATTTAGGCTGAAAATGTGTTTTGCTCTTTGTGTATCAGTGTGACAACCCATATAAATGTCTTGTCACTCTCAGCATTAGCAGCTGACTAGCAGCCACCCAGCCATCCATTCCTGCCTGTGTCCCTTTCCAGATCTGCCACCAGCTCTCTTTGCGACCTTGGTCAAGTCATCTCCCCCTGCCTGCTGTCAGCACATACCAAGGGGAGCTCCTAATACTCACTTTCCTTTGTGGATGGATCTCATGGATGAAAACCTCAATAGCAATGAATTATTGGTGTTTGTGGAGGGAATTATTAGTATTTATACTGCCCCTGGCAAACTCTGCCTTCTTGAAGGAAGTACCCGTAACTCGTTATGGTGTTTTAATTAAAGAGAGCAATCTGTAATTAGCAAAGGGATCCTGTATTTTATATGTGATTTTTATTTTTCTTAATCAGCAGTACCTGACAGATGTTAGATTTTTGATTACTCATAGTGCTCTTTTGCATATTTTTCCACTTCAAGATGAAGTAATTGGGTGAAATATTTTTGCTGTACCTTAAGACATGATCAACCTGATGGGGAGGCTCTGTTAATGTCAGTGCTCATAGCAGTGTTGTATAAGTTATTTTGAATGCTCCTGAGAGAAAGTAAATTTCAGTAGCTGGCTTTTGTTTGTTGAATGCTTTGCTGCTTCTGTGGTGTAAGTCACCTGCTGAATGTTAAACATATAAGCTATATAGAAACTTAGCTTACTATCCACTTCTCCTCTAATAAGTGGCTGTTTCTATTAGCTGGCTGTTTAGAAACTGTCATGCAATAATCTGATCAAAATAGCTTACATGCAATTGATTACTGAACAAAATCTTTTTTAGTTGTTCTTTTTATTTCATTTCTGAGAAAAAAAAGTTTCACTTAAAATTTAATTTTGTAAACCTGATGAACTAGGACACTTTTTCAAAGACAATGATATATCTCAAATGTCCAGTTTCATTGTGAGGCATATTTTATTTTAGCAAGTGTTTTTTCTTCACATGGTTTTTGTTAGGCTGGATAGCTGAAATTGGTATTAAAACCTAGTAAGGACCCAGTGATGATAGCAGGGCAATTTTCAAAAAGCCTGTATTTTTCTGTATTGTCCTGTAGAGACGTATGTTTGCAAGAATCTAGCTGACGATGACCATTGACATGAATTTCCTACAAGATGTGAATGACCGTTCATCTGTTCTGTATAACTTTAAAGACAGCAAGAGCCAGTCTTGAGGACTGTATTCTCCTTAATTAGGTTGCATTGCTGCAAAAGCTGGCAGAAAAATTCCTGAACAGCTTTGCACTGTTGACGTTAGCAGTTAACACCCTTCTTGTATGTGACAGCGCATGTGAAAAAGGTGCATGGCCACCTAAGCTCACTGCAAAAAGCAGAGGAAAATAGTACAGAGCTGTCAGTACTACAAGAATTATATTTGTTCCTTGCTGTTATGCCCTGCACATGCTCTGCAAACTCCTAACTGTTGGCACCCAGATTTTAATTTTCAAGCTAAGTCCCTTGACGCTTTCTGTGCCCTCACATTGCTGGTAGAACTGTTCCTGCAAAGCATAGCGTGATGGAGAGGCTGTAGCTGCAGAGTTAATCTGAATGTTAATGGGATGTGGAATTGGTATAGATGGGAAGGGGGATATTTTTCTTTCCAACCAGAGATGCCTCTAGCCGGTGAAATTGGCATGAGCCCACCAGTCTTCTGCTTGTTGAAAGGCTTCTGCTGGGGCTGGTAAAAACAGTGATGTAGCCTCTGTCTTGGAGCAAGGGGCACACATGTGCATGCTATGTACCCAGCCAGGCTTTGCTGTGGGGGCCAGAAAGCCTTTAGCCTTTTTCTTCTGCCTCTTCCTCTTCTACTTCCTTACCTCCCACCTACAAACCTACATCTGGATGTAACTGCTATTGTTTATTTTGAAGTCATTTGGGAAACAATAAAGTAATAAAGAGGTTAATATATCACTGTTTTGTATCACTCTCAATTTCTCCATTTATCTGTAAAGATACCATTTAAAAGGGTAGCCAAGTTTTAGGATGTGCTCCTCGGACTATAAGCAGAACCTTCTCAGATATTCTCATCACCTTCCCTCCTACCTCCCCTCCTACCCAGGTTCAATAAAAAGAGAGGCTTCCTTGAGGGGAGTGCTTACTTACCTGTGCTTATTTAGAGATTTAATGATAGCCTTAAATGCTTTTACAAATACTAACCATCAAGTGGATCACAGCTTTGTGAAAATCCATGGCAGGGAAACATGGGTTCTGGGACTTCCAGATGGTTAACCGTGCCCTTGTTTAGAGCTTTTATGAAGAGTGCATGGAAAGATTCACAGCTAGAAATACTAGTTCTTGCCTTTATTTATTTATTTATTTGTTTATTTATTTTGGCTAACCTCCTGTGCCTGCAGGTTTGTCATTCTCTCACAATGACGTTAGTGAACGTTAGTGTTTACCAAGCAGGAAATACTTTATTGCTTCAATGTGTTTATAAGGTAATACAGATTTCTAAGGTATGGGATGGGAAGTTTTGGAGGTCCCTCTCACTTATTGTTGCTGAAGGAAAGAATGAAAAGGCAGAAAGAAGAGAGCAAAAGATAGGAAGAAGAAGAAGAAAAAAAAAAAAAAAAAGAATTTAGAAGCTAATAACAGAGAAAGCTCACTGCCCAGGCTATGTCTCTTGCTGCATTCAAGTGATTTTTCTTTGTAGACAGCTTTGCACAGCCCTATTTTTAGAATCTCTTTAATAATTGAGTTGTAGCGATTGTGCTCAGCAGTTAGAACAGGCAGGGAAAATAGCATCTCAAAGAAACAGTGTGCCAGGATAATAATTTAAATCAAACTGCATTATATTGTGTTGCCTTTTCCCCCCTCCCCTGGAAAGGTGAAATGCTGCAGAACCCTGAACACAGGGGAAAAATGAAAATTGGGCAAGTTTACAGCATGTAATAAAATCCATCAAGAGAGTTTGTTTTAGAGGTGGAGCACAGGAAGAGGAGATCTGGTCAGCTGTTAACAAATTACTGTTACTAGGTGCTTTATGATGGTGATACCTTGACTTCCCACCATCAGCAGTGAATTGGGAGAGAGCTGCCCAGCTCTACATTGCAGTGAGAATAATGCCACTGAGAAAAACATTTGTCAAACTACACTGAAATGAGCACAAAGTCTAGTGAGATCCATGAAACTCCAGTTGTACTTTAGGTGTTAGCTGTGTTTGGCTGTTGCCTGACTGTACAATAAAATCAGCACAGTCCAGCATGGAGCTCCTACTGCCTGTATTGTGCAACTGGGACAAGCAAAATTCAGCTTGCCCATATTGACTGCAGTGTCTTGACCGTAGCGTCTCCTTACAAGCAGCAAACCTGGGGCTGTCACAGGGAAGTGTCTGCGGTTTGGGCAGTAAATCCAGGATAAATGGATCAATGTCTAACTGCAAATGCAGGACAACAGCTACAAGGGTAATTATAGATTTTTACACCCTGATTTGATTTGAAAAGGTTAGCAATTGTTGATATTTTTGCATCTTAGTGCTACTACCATATAATACTGTTATTTCAAACATAATTTTATAATATTTTTTAATTATTTTATGATAATATTTTATTACTGATATGCCCAAGCCTGGTGGTGTGATTAAATCTACTTGGATTAAATTTTAAATTAAAAAAATAAGATTTTTAAGCAGTTTGCTTTGCAGTTCTAAATCAGTTGCCTTGTCTTATGTTAATGTGCTTCATTACTATACAGAGAGAAAATACTTTGAAACAGAAGAAGAGTATATAAGATAATGATTAGCACTAAGTAGTGGCTGGCTTTAAAAATATAAACATCAGAAATTTTCTGTTATCATCTCATAATGTAATATTACAGCACAATAATAATTAGAATTCATCTCTGAACAAAACCATGGGAACTTGTAAAAAAAAAAAAAAAAAAAAAAAAAACAGAATTTCAAAAAGGAAAATCATTGAGCTCCTATTCCCTAGAATTTTCTTTTAACATAAAACTCTCTTAAGCAAAGAGATAGAGTATTTCTTATCAGTAAAAGAATCCAGGTGTTGAGGTGTCTGCTTGGGATGTCTGAAAACTGGGTATAAGCTTGAAAAAATGCAACAATCCTCTGGCTTTTTAGAGTAGGACCTTTCTAGGTGATGACCATAAAGAACCTGTATTTGTCTATCAGAAAGTTTGATCTTCCAGCCAGTATACTGAAGATCTGCTTCAGCATTCATTTATTCAAACTTTTTAGTATTACTAGAGTTTATTCATCAGTATTTAAACTCTGATTCTTCTCTTATAACACCTTTTCCTTCCAATTGTGTGACAGTTTATATAAAATAATAATATTGACATTGTGGTATGAGAAATACTTCTATGATAAGAAGATGCTGTCAGACCCTGGGAAGCTTATGGCTTCCCTTCAGACTTCAACAACTTGACTGTCAGGTGAAAAGGCTTTTTTTGAAAAAGAATTATATTAGCCTAGGTCACAAAAGTCCACAAAAAGTACTGGAAATATAATTATATAGCATCATCCTTCTCTTCTGTTCTGACCTAATTTGGAAAGGAGTCCGTTCTTTGAAATGTAAGAAGAATATTAAAATGAATTCACTTCTATGTTTTGTCTTAGTTGGTTGGGATTAAAAAAAAAAAAATTAAAGGAAAAGTTTTTTTTAGTTTGGTTGTTTGTTTTTTTTTTGTTGTTGTTGTTTTCAAATGCACCTTTTTTGCCTTGCATCTACTCAGACTAATTTTTATAGATATTGCCATTGCAACTAAGTTTTAAGCTCCTATTTTTTTCAACCAATTTGGAATTGTTGTATCCTAGCTCATGAATGGTATGTTGACCTGGTTCCCGGAATATTTAGTTTAATTTTGGAACTGTCAAGCAAAACAAAATGTACAGTAGAATATGTGTCAGGATAAGTAGTTCCTCAGTAAACACGGAGATAGCATCCAAATTGTTAGCTCTGAAGTGTCTACTGCCTATCTGCAGGTGAACTAGTTTGAAAATTAAAATAAGACTGCCACCTTCATAAATAATAAAGCAATCCTAGCAGGTTTATGTCAGGGGCTGTCTCAAGAACTGTTTTTTTGGAGACTGGGCTAGAACTGTGATCTTGATACAACTCCTATAGGTTTGCCTGGGCCATCACAAAGCAGTAGGAGCTGCTGATGTGAGACCAATGCATACTTTAAGGCAGGTTGCTTATTTTTCAGGAATCCTTGAGGTTGCTTTGAGACCGAGATGTAGCCAAGAGACTCTTTGCTAAGCCTGACATGTCTGGCTTAGCAAACTTTCTTACATGTCATCATGGGCGGATTAGATTGAGAAACCCTAATTCCTGCAGCTTGGTGGCTTCTGGACACAGGATGTTAACAAGACCAGGTGCAGAAAGCATCAAAGATGTGTCTGTTGGAGTCTAGAGAATCCACACAGAGCAAGGGCATAAACGGTGTGGACTGTGCACAATGCATATTGCAGAGGCCTAGGCTCTGGGCTGAGACCCATGGTCACTGAGTGTGCAGACATGGTGGTATGGCATCGGGGAAAGGTAGAAGTCCATGGGGCCTGCAGTCTGATCTCCATACCAGAAAGAGATTGGGATTAGACTATAGCACGTCATGCTCTAGCAAAATACATAGTCATTTCTGAGATATATATATATATAAATTTAAAAGTACTCTATGCTTTCCAACAGCACCTATGCTTACTCAGAAGTTTGAGCCTGAAGTCTTCGGTATTAGAGTAAATTTATTAGGACTTGAAGACCTGAACAGCTTTGCTCTGTATTTCATCTTATTTCCTCTGTCCACTCACCTCATCCTCACTTTGCCCTCCCTGTCTTCTCTGGTCTTCCCAACAGCTAAGGAAGAGGGGGCTAGGCAGGAGCACTACATGCATGGTGCAACTGCTTGGCCACTACCCAAAAAAGCAGGTAACAGTTGAATTTTACCTGTGTTGTCATCAATGGGAGCAGAGGCTTGAGTTCTGCCTACCTGCCATTGTCTCTGAAACCTATAGGACCCTCAGGGTTGGGGAGCTTTGTCTCACTGGCTAGGAGGAATTTATTATTTCCATGGGGAGCTGAGAGAGGAAAGGCAATGACATGAAGCAGCACGCAGGCAATGCGATCACGTGATCAATTTGGTCTCAAAAGTACACTGAAAGAAAACTTGGCCTTCAGTTTTAAAAGAAAAACTTTTAAAACTTGTTAATGTCATGTACAGCAGACTATTTGTAGCACTCTCTAAATGTTAAGCAGAGGGAAATATCACTGCTAGACAGTGGGGTTTTATATGAATAAAAATATGTTTAACTTTTCAGCTGATAAGGAAAAGTTATTAGATGTAGTAAATGAGGGCTAGAGGGGTATGAATAGACAATAAAAAATTAATTGTATTGTTTTCTTTTCAGCATCATATTTGATTTTATGCTTACTGAATATTGGCTTCTATTTATTGTGGTGCCTAAGTGCTGGAGTTATATTTAAATATAAAATATGTATTTAAAAAAACAGTAGTGTGAATTCCTTGGCACAAAAAATTCATTGTTTATGGTTTATAGGTTGGCTGATATGCAAAGAACAGTAACATCTCTCTGCAGAAAGATAGAAATATACATATATCATTATACTTGCAGGCATTCAGTAGAATGGCAATTTTCAACTTCACAGGCTTTCCTAAAGCTCAGCTGCATGAGCCAATTGGACCCATGAAAGTGAAAATGAGCTCAGATTGGTTTGGAGGGATTAGGGCTACAAAGAGCATCCCAAAAATGGTGAACTTGGACTGTCTGAATTATTTGAATCCAACCTCAGAAATTCTAGTTGGAAACTTCATTTGATGGAATTTATGGTGTGCTAGAGAGTCAGCAGACCTGTGGTCTCAGAGACAGCTTTGTGGCTTAAATGTTGTGAGCTCTCAGCTCAAGCCTGACTCCTCCAAAGCTTGAACAGATCTATTTAGTATTTGGGGCATTTAGGTGGATTATATGTCAGCCGGAAAGTCCACAAGTCCTAACTGCTCATGTAAGCTTGTAACTCTAATTCTGTTCATCTCAACCTTCCTTTTCTGAATTATGAGTGATTGGAATTGTCATTTTGTCATTTAATTTTTTAATTTTGTTTTCAGTGGAGTTAGAAAAGGAGGAACCTACCATTTAATTTATCCTTTTTTTTTTTTTTTTTTTTTGAAAGAAAGAGCTAATAGTAAAAAAAAAAAAAAAAAATCTGGAAAATCCTTCCTTGTTAGCATCTCCAGTGTTCTCTGTGTAAGTACAAAATCTCCTTGCACCACAGATTCCTAAACTGATACCAGTAATTCCTGCTTTTGCTACATCCCAGTGCCCCAGCTTCACAGGAATGTGAGAAAATATCTTCAGTAAAACACAGGGTGGCTGAAATACCTCCATCTTGGTGACAAATAAAAGCATCCTGCTGTTGGGAAGCTGCTTCTTGCCTTTTACAGCATATGCTATTCTCATCTCTTCAGTGTTCAGCCATGAAGGGTTAATTAACATCTTAATACCCATTTGTTTATAGAGTTGGCTGTAATCATTTAATCTGGTTTTCAGTGTATGTTTCAGACCTCGTACGGTTTTCAAAAGTGAAATCCTACCATTCTTTCTCCTGAGATCTTTTCTTGTTGCAGCCCCCAGAGAGAGAGAGAGAGAGGAAGCTTTTATAGATTTGAGGATCACTTGATACATCAGTTACTTTTTTAAAAGATGTTCATTTAAGGATATGATAAAAGGGAAGATAGGTAAGAAATTTAAGTCTCCTATTAGTGTCCTAATTCATGGACATTAAACTGCCGTACAGTGCTCTAATGGCTTTGTAACTAAATTCTACAAAAAAAAAATTGTTGTAAATAAATTTTATTTATATATATATTTATATATTCACCCATTGAAAAATGACCTGCTTTCTGTGTCAATGTAGAGAGAGTGAAATTACTGTTAGTCTGGTGTTTAGTAGTCTCATACTGAAAAATAAACCTTCAGAAATGAAGAGTAATTGAAATAAAATAATCATTTCATCCTAGCCAGGTAGACATAGCAGAAGGCATCAGAATATTAATTATATAGGAAATATAAAGTCAGTTCATTGTTATGTTATCAAAATCACTTGGGATGAGGCAGCAGGCTATTGTGAAATGCTAAATTTACTGAATGGTCCATTTTAAATTATATCCTAATTTAAAAACTAATTAAACAATTTGCTTGTAAACACATGGAAATATTGATTATGTTCTGAAACTGTAACTGCATCAATATTAGGAGCCTGAGCAGTGTTCTTCCTACATGGCAATGTAGTTAAATCCAGCTTGAAATGCAAAAGCTACTTCAAACTTCTCAAGGGGAGATGTATATATGTATATATTTGAAGAATATATATAAATGGGTATTCTGATGCTGTATTTGTAGTCATTCCTCTATTCAAAAATGTGTCTTTGAAATAAGAGGGTTTTATCAGCCTAGAAAGTATTTTAATACTTTGTATTATATTTGGGCAAATATGAACTTCTTGCTAATTTATTGCCTTTAGATAGTCTAATGTAAAATTGCACTTGCAGAAAACCTGCATAGCTCTCAGGAAGCAAAAATTGCCTCATGTTGAAGAAATCATATAGTGATTTTATGGTACCATTAAGGCTGACCCTAGATAACTGGTTGGGGAGATTTTATGCCACCACTGCACCATTCATCCTAAAGTGTTAACCCAGCATTGTTACAGCTTCTTAAGTGAAATGGAGCTCCTGATAGGTCTACAGTTGTTATTCATTAATATGTAGTGGTCAGATCTTGTATGCTTTATTATCATTTCTTCAAGCAGGAACAAAAATAAGGGATTTAAGAGCACCATAATTACCCAGTTCTGACATATTACAGAGTTAATTCATTTTGAGCCAAATTTTCAAAAGGTGACATTCAGGCTAAGTTCTCAAATGAGCCAGAACCCAGTTCTGCATTTCAGTTAGCAAAGCTGCAGGAGAATATCTAGCTCCAGTGATTATTTTGGGGAGGAACCTAGTTTGACTGGAGCCAGCATCCTGCCCTGGTGCAGTGACCACTGATGCAGAAGCCACCAAGCGTGAGGAGGCAGGGGAAACAAATGGTTCTGGAGATCGCTGCTATTCCTTCATTCTGCTGAAATTAAAAGTACCTGCTTACACCTTAAAGGTTGAAGAGCAAGACTAGATTATTAGGTATTAAATATAGTATTAAGGATCAATTACTTCCTAATTCAGCAAATTCAGGAAGTTTGCAGAGATATGAGGCTTCAGACCTAACTGACTTTTTGTGACAAATCTATCTTTAGACAGTGGTTGATACAGATCTGTATATAGATGCAGGTCATGAATACAGCAGGGTAGAAACAAGGTTTGTACCCCTGGGCCCCAAGACTAGATTGTCTACACATGTATTCATGGAATAGGAAGGACGCATATGCTTGTATATCCATCAGCTTTCTCCGTTGGCTAGCAGACAGAAAGCAGAGAGCAAACTTGTGACATCTGCAACACTTTCCCTAGTACAACTCCCAAAACTCACCCAGAACTGTCACAACATTTCTTCAGAAACTGTATTTCTTGTACCAGGAGGAAGACAACCCTGAAAGCTGATGAGAAACCCACTGCCATATCCACTCAGGTACTGCAGGTGGATACCACAGCAGGTAGCACAGCCAGACACTTCCATTTTTAAGAACAAACAAACAAAACCTTCTCTTTGTTTGTTTATCAGTAGTTATGTCTAATTCCACTCTCTGGATAGGTACTTTCCAAAGTGTATGCTTTGTGCTAAATTTCATTGTAATTTCATGCAATGCCATCCAGCTGCTTCTAAGAGCAAAGCTATGCAAAAAGCTGGATGTTTTTCCATTACTAAAACCAAGCAAATGGAGGAACCACTTTGAAAAACTTTCCTGAAAAGCCATATGTCCCAAAAGACCCGAATCAGATCTTTGAAAAGAGCAGTTGCTTTGGAGATGTGCATTTTTTGCTCTTTCCATGAGCATCCACTAAAATTACAACTTTTATAACTAGTGCTCAGACATGTGCAGTAGAGACTTAGAAACAAAAAACAAAACAACAACAAAAAAACTAGTAGATAATTTTCCTCATGCTTCTGCAACATTTTACAAGCTAAATTCTCTAAATATTTTAACTGTCCAAGGCTGCAGCTATAGAGTGAGTTTAAGCAGCCAGTCTTGTCACTGCTGGGGATCTGTTAAAGAAATAACAGTGGACTATTGATTTTCTGCCCCTTTCAGTCTTTGGGTCATATTATACTGCACAGAGGTTTTGGCTTACATGGTTAATACTTGAAACTGTCTGACATGCACAGATCAGATATGCCACATTTCTCATAAAGGTCTTTCACAAGTTCTGGCTTTCTCAAGAATGTATGATATGTGTGTTTTAGCAGCTCTATAGCATGTGTTGCTGCCTATAATGTTTAATTAGGTGCACAGATTTTCTGTTGGTCTTCAGTTACTTGAAATGGTTGATCAGTCAAGGCACTGACAACTGAACAGCTGTGTTTACTTCTGTTGGTACTTTGTTTGACCAATTTGTTTTGATCCCTCTAACAAAGAAAAAGCCATTTTGATTCTCTTTTTGGGTCAGAAAAACTGAGTTTGGTGTATACATGCCTGTGTCCTAACTAGAGCTGTGCCCTGCATGCATTTTTCAGATGATGAGGAAGGTGGAGCTCAGTCCTCATCCCACTTAAAAGGGTGTTAGGGGAGCTGAATGGGACTTGTTGGATTGCCAGCAGTGAAAGAAAGGGCGACAATGGGGTAGAGTCTGGGTGCTAGAAAGCAGGCTGCAGGAAAAGCTGAAAATGGAATCTGGACAGAAATAGAAACGACTAGGAATAACTATACGAATAACACAGGTCTGTGTCCTATAAGGAGTTTCAGGATAAACTCCCTACATTTGGTATCGATGAAGAGTAGGTCATTAGAGAAGAAGAATGGATTCATGCTAAAGGTCTTAGGTTTAGAGGCTATGATTGCTATGGAGGGAGAACGATTGTGGGACAAGGAGTCAAGCTGGAGGAGAAGCAAGTCAAGGTCACAATCAGAGGTTTTGAACAAAGCATCACACTAGAATCTATGCAGATGCACTATTTCTAGAACCTGAAGTGGTTCTTCAGGGACCTTGAAGAGGAGCTTTGCTTGTATAAATTTTTGTGAAGCCCACTCCCTGAAAAAGCATGTGCTACTTTTTAGTGTTGTTACACCTGAATAACACTAACCTACTAGAGCTCCACTAGGAAATGACAGAATTAGCTTTGCCTGTGTCACTTTAATTAGCACCTCCCTGCATTGTGCATAAATAATTTACTCTGTGCAAAATAGACTTTAACTGCATGATCAACTTTTTCCCTCTGGACTCATTCCTCATTCATTTCAAATAACAAATCTGATACAGCAACAAATACAAACTGTGCAGCAAAGGATGCTCTTTATCTAAAGAGCTCTTGTCCCATCTGTTGCAGAAAATAGGAATCATATAGTGAAAATGAAGAAAGAAAATTATCATAGTTAAATGCTTTCCTGAAAGCTTTTTTTTTCTTGCTTCCACCATGTTGTTCTGATGCAATATTAAATAAGACAAAGGCAAATAAGCTTTTACAAATCCCATTCTAGTAGTTCCACTTTGAACAGAAAATGTCCCCTTAACTGAGATTCAGTCACTGACTTTGTGAAAGTTGTGCTATTGATTCACTGGTTAGTAAATGGATCCAGTGAGTCTTTTTTACATGACACTGATTAGGAGCCACAGTGCCCCTGTTGTCACCCACTCTTTCTCAGATGAACCCATCTTTTACATGGAAGTTATTCCATGTAAACTGCTGTAACTGGGAGTTGAGAGGCACATCAGAAAGACTTTCAAATTCAACAGCAACAGCACTTCACTGAAACCCATCAGTTGGCAGTGAAATGTCTTTATTTTTACAGAAACAGGAGGGACTCATCTCTATGAGCATTTGAGGACTCACAGGATCAAATGAAATCAGTGGGAGATGTGCTTTGGATATAAAAGATGCCACTGAATACTAAGTACACATCAACTCTCTAAGAAAGTTGAATGCCTCTTTAGCAACTTTTTCTTTTAAATAACAAAACAAAAATGTTGAGCTTCTGAGGCTCAATTCCCATTATTTAAAATTGTTAGTACCACATTCTAATCCCACAGACTTTGAAAAGAAAAATAAGTATTTCCAAAATTGCTTGAATGCTATAGCAGTACATGCCAAAGAAAAGTTTGTAGAAAAATCATTTTATTCAGAGCAAGGAGTTGAAGTATGAAGCCAAACCATTAACACTCATTGATGAGAAACAAAATATTGAATAGGTTCACACAAGGTGAGTACCATCCATCCAGTGTGTTGTATGATGCAAGGAATCTGCAGAGCAGTAGTATGTAGCCATGTGATTAACAACTCCAGTGCATTCTCACAAAGGGAGTTACACAGGTTTCTGAAGCTGCTTAAGAAAACAGGAGGTTAGGAGGAGTCTTGAGAGTGACAACATCAGTAAGGTGCAGGTGAGCATGCTATTAATAATAATTCTCTGCAGTTTATCATGTGATTGTCATCACTGCACATGCAGACTTGTGTGTAATTGTAGAAAACTTTTCTGTAAGATCAAGTTTCTTTCTTAGAATGGCCATGAGCTCTCATTTTGTTTGTTGCTAATTGCAACTTTCTATGAAAAGCTTTTAATATATGCCTCCTCTCAACATTACTCAAAATATTTTTTCTAACTGAAATTCACAGTTTTGTTGTGGTTGTTATTGTTGTTGTTGTTTTTTAAATAGTTGTCCAAGTTTACCCTTTATTCTAAGGACCTGTTTCATCTCTGCCATAGGCTTATTTGTAATAAACTGTTTTTAATCACAAGTAGTGCTGGCAAGGAGACAGTTTCATACTCATGCTGCATTGCAAGCTGCAATTGATACCCCTATCTTTTTGTTTCCCTGACTTTTTCATTCCCTGAACCACACTTTTGGCAAACATCATATTCTTAACATTTAGTCACTTAGATGCGCTGTGTTGAGCAGCTGGCGCTAATCATTAGAAATAGTTAAGTGTTTTGTCTGGGTTTGCTCATGTGATTTCGGAGTTCAGTTTGTGGGGTAACAAAAAGAAATCTGAGTTACCCTAGGGGAAAGAAAATCTCATGACATCAAATAAAAGTATTAAAAGGAGCAGATGTGCAAATGTGGATGTTCTCTCTTACCTTCTGTGTCAAGTCAGAGTTAAGGAGAAAGTCTTGAATGATTTGTTACTGATTGGAACACAGCAGAAAAGATTAATAAATTTATGAAGTGCTTAAGATTGCTTCCCAATCTAAGTTCAAAACTTGTTTAGCTCCTTTGAACTATGAAGAACCTTCTACTTTTATTAAGCAACAGAAAACATAGTGGTTTCTTATATGTTGGGTTCTTATAACCATGTGTTGGGTTCTTATAACCACATGTATCAAAATTACTCAACTTACTGAGTAATCTAAAGCTTTTGGTTTTCAAGGAGACAATAATTCAAGTACAATATAAAACAGCAAACAGAAATATTCAGCATTTTTCATAGCTTCTGAACCTTCACTTTCTTTAACACAGCTCTGATTTATTTTGTGAGCTTGTGTGATAACTTAATAAAAAGGCTAAGAGTACCACAGTGGTATCTGTGATTTAGGGAAATGAGCAAAGCAGTTGATGTGTCAGGAATAATAATGGTACATGCCTTTTAGTCAAAATAATTAGCCTTGAGTAATGTAATTTCTTGGGCACCCTCTGACATTTGGCAATGAAACCCATGTGTAGTGGACCTTTTTTTCCTCTTTTCTTCTGGAACAGCATTCAAGGAGGCTGTTCTGTCACAGGGCATCACTAGGGCTTCCTGTCATCAGGTATCAATGCTCCTTTCCCTTGGAGCTTACTTCTGTTGGCAAAAATCATGAGCCACATCAAATAACCTTCAGATCACTATTCAAGGCACATCATTTGCTGTTCCTGTCTTTTTCTTTGGGGTTTTGCAAACAGCATACAAAATTCATGTAGCAGGTGCAATTTCCTGTTGTCATTGTACTACAGTATGGTGTGTAGTAGTAATAAGTAAATTTAAAAAATAATAATAATAAAAGGGAGTGAAGAGACCATGGCAGGAAATCAAGATATTTGGATATTCTTAGTAGGTAAACTGGAAGTGAAATGCTGCAGTTGTATACTACTACTGCTGTTAACAGTATTCTCTCTACTTAGTTTATCCTGCATGTCATGCATTGAGGTCCACCTCCATCAATTAGGAGTTTAATTGGAATTGGAAGCATCGTGTAATAGAGCAGCAGGCTTAAGTTAACCACAAATGTAGAGACACATGCTCAAAAGTAAAAACAAAAAAAGGAAAAAAAAATGGAGCACAGCTTAAGATGCTTTTCAGTTGTTCAGGGAGGCAAAACAGTTTTTACATTATTAATTAACATTTTAGGGCATCCTATATCTAAATAGCAGGAGACTGTCTTTTGTGTATGTGTGCGTGGGAGGTGTCATTTCATAGCAGAAAGATAGAAATAAATAAAAAGCGATCATTTTCTGAAAAGCCAGATTTTAATCATGGTACAACAAAAAGGTGAAAAGCATGTTTTTACTATCAGATGAAGAATTTGGGTATTTTGGCAAATGGCATTAGGAAAGTGAGTCAGTAAAATAGTTTGAGGAAGAACTTGTGTACATGCATGTCACTACCTGTTACTGCTATTAATTGCCTGTCCTTGTCTCCGGCAACCAAGCTGTCTCTCCTCCATTTCACATGTAATGAAGACGCCAAGAAAAGTGGCCTGGTCCTTTTCTCCTCACTCCACAGGTACAATAACTGAAGACCACAGAGGGGTTCCTCTTTTGATACAGCAACTTTAGAATATGCCCAGAAGCCTTCCTGATCATGCAGATCTTTATTGCCCATTCACAGCATTTCACCCCCTTCTACATACATTTCTCCCTCCCATCCCATCTGCATGGCCTAGGATGCCAACCTCAGCCCCTCATGCTGAGCATCATCTTTCCAGTGTCTCCCCCAACACAAAGCACCTACCAAAAAAACGGGGTTCATGGGACTGCTCCCCTCTCTGCTCCTACCTCTTCCTGGTATCTTGCTTCATAGTGTCCTCTAGATGCAACATCTTTTTTCTAGAAAGGTGGCAGGTAGATGAATGTGTGTATCAGTGACTGAAAAATACCATGAAATCTTCAAAGTACTTGACTACAGTCTCCTGTACAGTTACTGTCTTGCTGCTCATGTTTGCATGTATCTTTGCGTGTATGTGTGTGCACTTTTGGGCCCTGAACATGTGCTTCACTATGCCAGTATAGTGATTTACAAAAACTGTATATTTTTTGTAGGAGTTCACAATGGAGAGTGTTGATATTTTAGCATCTGACCATTGTAACGATCCTGCTTAGGCATATAAAAGGGATTTGAAGTTAATTGAAAAAAAAAAAATGTATTCTGTGACTGAAAATACATAGTAACGAAGAGCAGCTGAAAGCAGATGATTGTAAACACCAGAAAATAAATCTGCCTTGCTGGGAAAAAAAAAAAAAAAAAAAAAAAAAAAAAAGCTAACTTTTCTAACTTTTCAAGGGAACTTAGGTAAATAATGGACAGAATCAACACTAAAAAAAAAAAAATGCCTGAAGAGAAATCTTGATATCAACAGCAATTACTCATTCTAATATGTCATTTATAAGATAATGAGGATGATTAGAACAGGTGTCCAATTATATATTCTATTTATAATTAAGCCATTATCTGATATCATCTTAAAACCAGTCAATACCAGAAACTGAAGAACACAGCAGCAGGTTTTTGTAAAGTCTATCCTTTGTGAATCTCTGTGGCCAGCTGTGTATTGATGTCTACAGTTCTGCTGTTAAAGAAATCATCAATCAGTCATTATGGTACGATGCTGGATGTACTTTGGCTTTACATTGTGACTACTGCAGGTCAAATCATTGATATGATTTATTTTCTAAGGTTGTGTGTTATAGAAGTTAACTGACAATTCAATAACTCAGCAGCCTCCTTGAATATAGCTTCTTTGCATTGTTTTGCTCTCATGAAGCAAAATGGAAGGCAAAAAGCATAGCTGAGATGCACAGTTCCAGCTTCTCTGCATTTTTCAGGAAATATCCTAGTGAGGTGTGTTAGAAAGTTAAATGATAGAAAATCTCATCAACTCACATGCTTAGCTCTACCATTGTTTGTGGCAGATTTAGGTAGAAAGTGAGTTTTACAGCTTCCCGCAATTTTGATAAAAAATAAAAATATACTTTTAATTTAATGGAAAACATATGCATACAGCTACCTATTATGCATCTCAGATTACATGAGAAACAGAAGTTTCAAGTCAGATTGCATATTTTGAATTTAGATACCTGAGCACGTTTTATTTCTGAAAAGTACAAGGAATGTATTTCAGCAAGGGTTGTTTAAAGACAAAACAGTAAAAGCTATGAAATTTTGTTATAATTATCTTTAAAATTTCTGATGCGCTGAAGTTCTTAAGTTAAATCTCTTGTAAAGCTTTGACAAATGGCATTTTTTTTTCTTTGAAAAAGATAATAATAATAAAAGAGGTAGCTATTTAAAATCAGACCAAGGCATGCATGCCAACAGTGACTCATGCTCCTAATGTTCTTGTGCCTGATACATCAACATTTGCTCCTTTGCCTAAGCCTGTAGCTTTCTTTCTGTTGAAAGAAGAAATAAGAATTTTACAGCAGGAGCCAGAAGAGCAGACTTCTGCGATGTGTATGGTGAGACCTCCAGCTGATAGCATCAGCAAAGATTTACCAAGAGTTTAGAAGGACTTCTGACAGCCTGCTAACCCCACTAGGTACAGTGCATTTCTTGTCTTTGAGACCACATTGCACAGCCATGTGTGAGAAGCACTGGGGATGAACGGTAATCCCTGTTCTGCACTCCCTGTGCTTGGGGACCCACAGAACCGGGGCTTCTTTCTGGGTGGAAATGATAATGTAGTGAGGCAGCGATGCCACAATGCCAAGCAATTTCATGAGGCTTGGAATGATATGATTAAGTGAGGAATTGGGGGGGAGTAGGGGGGGCGCATTTCTAGCTTGCATGTGTTTGTGTGTATATATATACACATGTGAATGTATACGCAAGACTTTAAATGCTTGCTGTGCCAAAAGGTTTGACAATCCCAAAGTAAACAAGATACCTTCTTTGTCTAAAATATCATGAGGTTGTTTGAAATACTCTCTGCACATCTCTTTGGGGGGGACTGCAACCTTCGGATATATCCATAAGCATTCCACTGAGTTGCTACTAGTATTACTAACTGCCTTTGGTGAAGAAAATGTTTTAGTAAATCATAAAAAGGGTAAAATGAGTGTAGATTCATGTCATTTTTTTTCCTAAGCTGTTTCACATGTTCCTCCCACCTTAAATGAAGGTTGCATAATATATGTACCATGATTATACACACAAGATTTTAAAATATCATTTAGCATGAAACAAAAGTTTTCATGAAACAATTGAAAGCTAGCAGATTTTTCTCAATAACTCTCTCAGGAGCCAATCAACTGCTTCACTAGACCTCAGTCTTTACTGTGAGTTCATTTTCCTTTCATCTTTTCTCTCACAGAATGAAACAAAAAAAAAAAAAAAAAGAAAAATATAGAAAACTACAGAAAATATAGAGTATAGAAAATGTGAAATATAGAAATGTGAAAAAGTAACAAAGCGGAGAACACTCAGCATACAATCAGATTATATGAAAGGGTATTGGCTTTATGTTGTTAAGAATTTAACTGATTTCTAATTGCCCAAAATAAACTGTCTCAACAAAAGGCCATTTTTAATGTTTCTCTTAAAACTGTTTTGTATGAAGGTTAAATTCAAATCCATCCTACTGCATTATCAACTTCCCTGTGTTCAGTATTAACACATATATATGGATATATGGACAAATAAAGCATTGGCCCCAAATATTTGGGCTCAAATTAAAATATAAGCCACATAATGAAGTAGTAGGAAATCTGAGTTTTAAAACTGTTCTTGAGAAAATAAAATTGCATCTCAACTATCTATTAGTCTTTATTGCAGAAGAGACAGAAGGCAATACAATGGCTTGCTTTCAGTCAGGCTGCAATCTACATCTGAGCTGCTGGTGGCTTCACAGTCACTGGGAGACTGGGAAGAGTGTAGAGAGAGCATTCAAGCTTTTGTTTCTGTGCGGCTTATGCACTCTTTCTCTCATAGTTCTCCCTGAAATATTTCAGAGCCTTGTTTTGAAGTGGACTGTTGAAATCTTGGCAATCTTTTTTAAAAAAGTATTTTCTTTACTAGGCAGCCTTTACAGCATTTTTGTATTATCAGTATTAAGATGGGAAAATGGACATCTAAGTACAGGCGTATTGGCAATGTGCATTTGTGTTTGTCAGTTAGGAAAGTGATGAATTAGGGTTCATTAGGAGTGTGACTGAGAACAGTAAAGGTAAATGTTGACATAACATTTTAGGCTCAGAAATGCACTTTCACCTGGAATAACCTGTTTTGTTTTCATGAACAGGTTATTGTTTTAGAGAGGATTCTGTGGGATTAGCAGATGTTTTGGGAAGGAATGATAACAATGAATAAAGGCAGAGGAAAACTCTAGTAGGAAATGAAAAACTTCTTTACCTTAGAAATACTAAGGCTCAGAGGAGATATAGAAGTATATCAAGCAATGAAAAGTTGCAAACAGTAAAGAAACTTCTGCATAGCAGCACTGGTGGAATATATAATTGAGGATGCTTAGAATTAGAAAAGCAATGCTATGGACTATTTGCAAAACTCATGCACATGGATCTTGTTCATTCATATGGATAAGGAAAAATATTGTAAGTTAGTGCTAGAAAAGAGCTTGGGAAGGGTTATTTGAGTATTTACTTTAGTTCACTTCAGGATCGGAGGTAAGATTCTGGTAGGATCAGATCCACTATGGTGTTTTCTACATCTGTGTATGTGTGTGCATCTCACAAATGTCCCTTCCTTTACAGTAAATATAACTGCAGTAAAAACAATAAAGGAAAATCCCTAACCCTTGCACAGTACACCCCAGGAGACACTTCAATATTTGTAAGATTGTATCTAAGGGGAGAAGAAATTTTGCAGTTGGAATTTTTCATGAAACTAGGAGATAGATAAACTATGCTATAGGAACTAGGAGATAGTCATGCTGTAGGAACAGAAGTTATTTGCTGGCTGGCCATAGAAGAGGCTCAACAAGAAGACCAGTGTAACTTCTTCCACTTATGCAGTCCTTTAATCTTCTTGAGCTGATAGACTTTCTGAGTGTAACTGATGTCATCTATATAACCCAGAACTTGGTCCAAATCCTTTCTATGACTTTCTATGACTTTCTAGACTTTCTATGGCACCTCTGTAGCAGAATGTACTACTTATTTTATTTAATTTTGTTTAATTTTGTTTTATTTTAGGTAGACGGGATCACATCAAATATCTAAAATAATGATTTGCCTAAATTACAACTAACCAGAGAGATTATTTTGTGGCTTGATTTTGTGTATGTGAAGTGAGCCCTGGCGTGTGGCATGATGGCACAATGAGTCTAGAGCACAAGAACTGCTGAGATAGTTGTGGAGCCTGTCACCACCCGGATTCAGTGCACTATGGGTTCGTGTACTGTGGAGCAGGCATAGGCTCAGACATGGGTCCTGTCAAAGCCAACAGCAAACACCAGGTGCACTTACTCTGACAACAGGGTCAGGAAAATTATGGGAAGTGCAGTGGCTGCAGCAAATGGATAGTGAGCCTTCCTTCTGATAATGTGTTAATTCTGTCCCTGTGGCTTGGCTCATGTGATAGAGTCATAGGTAAAAAATGGACTTAGCTTCACATACCGAACTGTCATTACAAGGTGAGTAAAAACTTACAATGCTTCAGTCTGGGCAACTCTTTCTCCTTCTCTGCTGCTGTTCAGCCTGTAGGAAAAGGCAGCTCATTCCAAAATTGCTTCAGTCAGGCAAGGCTTGCTTTTGCTTCTCTCATTCCAGAATGGCCAGGAGAGGTTTGACCATTTTTATAATTCTTAAGGAGGAGTGTCTGGAAAGTCATCCTTTCTTCCAGCCCAGCAGAGAAGGTTCTTCTACTTTACTGGTAGAAATGGAGTATGTTTCCTTCCATTGAAGTCCCTTTTGACAGGAAAATAAAATTAAATTAAATTAAAAAATGAAAGTTCATAGCAGACAGTTTGCAAAAATGAGCATATGAAAGGTCAGGGAACTTTTCTATGGCAACAGATTATCAAATAATAGCAACAAACACTTACAGAAAGGCCTGAGATGGATGAGGAAAATAAACCCATTTGCCTTCTCAGTGGTAAGTTCCAGTCTGTATATCTGTATATCTCATGAATATTATGACCCTCTTAGAATAAGAGATGGGGAGACCTGGGACAAGAGTTACTAAATGTTTCTTTTTATAAGGAATTACATAGAAAACCCTAGAATTTCCCATAAACTGCAACAAAAGAAAAAATATCAATTTGTTTTCTTCTTTGGTGTATTAATTGCAGTGATTTCATTTACACTGTATGCATGACATTCCAGTATGCTGTTGTTCTTCTTTGTTATCAGATAAATTGGTTTGTTTTCTCAGCAAAACTTGGCTAGTTAACAGTGACTTGTCATTCATCTGAAAGTTCTTTCTAACGTCATGACTGATCTTGTCTGCCTTTGATTAAATTATGTTTTAAAACAAACTTCCACTCAGACTTCTGTATTTTTTCCAGCTGCTGTTTCTCATTTCACCAGCTTGCTGAGCTGATTTCAAATGTTTTTACTGGAAAATAATTCTCTTAGGACATATCACATAACTAAAACCAAACAAAACAAAAGAGAATCTAATCTACCTGAGGGAATAATCCTAGAAAAACACCTACTGCTGAGTATCAAGTAATAGTTTAGTAGTAATCCAGAACAACAAATGAATGTATTCTTCTGGTCTTGGGACTTCAGTCTGCTGGAAATCACTAGGAGATCTGGCAACTTAAGTTTTTAATTCCATCAATAACTGTTTTTTGTTTGTTTGTTTTTTTGCTTTTAATATATATATAGCTCCTCCATTGCTCAAAACAACATCACCTTCTGTTCCAGCTGCAATAAAAGCAGCTGAGTACTGAACTGAAAAAATGGTTATTGCACCCCAGCAGTGTGCTGCTATAAACATAGTTTTTACCTCATAGCCCACCTTCACACACACAGTATTTTACTGTTGGAATTGAGCAATTGTTTTGGCCTGTAATCCGTTGCTTTCTTTCTTTTATTTTTCCTTCCAGCTCTCAAAGAGGCCAGCAGTAACATCTGTTAAAGTTACGATACACTGCAATGACTTTTCTGGTGCTGGAGCCCTGTAGCACATTGGCTATGCAGTGGGAAGGAGATAGGCTTTTCTGTCTACATGATCTATAACACTGTGCTTCTAATTCAAGATGAGTGAACTATTTTTAGAGGTTACCAAATGACTCAGAATAAAGAGGCAATTGTATAACAGATGTGAAACTGAACATTCAGATTATTATATGGCTGCCAAAAACCTGGAAGAAATCAACCTAATTTCAGTTCAGCTGGAGGGAGTAGGCTTCTTTAACAGCATCCCAAGTTAATTTACAGCATGTTCCTGTATGTAGAACCTTTGCTACCATGAGCTATGGATGCTTTAAAGACAAACAAACAACCCTTTCCCCCCCCCCATATGATGGCAAATAGGAATTTTACTGTGAGAGATTTATGCCAGTGTTTGATGTTGACTGCATTTCACCTAGAGTTCTAAATCCCATTAGAAACTGCTTATCTTATTGAGGAGTTTAATAATATGCTTCGATAGTCCACAGTCAAACCAAGATGAGTTGTGCTTTCACATAGTAGGAAAAATGATAGATAAGATGATGTCTGAGTACATGCTAAGTGTCAGCTTTGTCAGGATCATGGGCTTGAGATTTAAGTTTTAATATAATATTTCTCAACCCTTATTGATTGCTGCTACTTAAAATTTGCAGGTTCTTCTCATAATGTTATGGGAATATTGGAAATTTCACTACAAACTCAACACCTGGAAAGTTTTGCATTTGAGTTAAGAAAAAAATAGTATAAAATGACTGTAGTGTTTACTCTTAAAAATTGAGACAACTTAATAACTTTAATATTTCAGCAGTTTTCTGCAGCAGTTTATTAGGTGCACTGCATGAGGCTAAGATAGAAGTTTTTCATTACATACCATGAAATGAGCAATTTTTAAACCTTAACCATTGTTGTTGTATAACACTCTTGTAAAGATGGCCATTAAAAATTAAGGCTCAACTGAAATCGGTGGCATGAATTCACCAGTGCTCTGATTTCACGCCCCGCTGCTGAAATTCTGCCTTCTTCTACAAGTTGCTGGCTTTGGAGCAAATACTGGTGATGAAGTGACTTCTACTTTATTGTAAGAAAATGCAAGCTGATGAGAACATACTAGGATGGAACAACAGGATGGAGTCAGGATGGTAACCCTTTTCCCCCAAAAGCTGGGTATGAAAAAAACAACAACAACAAAAAAAAACACTATACAGAATGAACTAGAAAAACTGGCAGATGGAAGGAGGCAATACCCTGTATGGCTGAGATAAGGGCTGACAGCAAATTCTCACTGGTTCAGTAGACAGATGGAAATTTTCCTGCTGTGTTGGATTTTTCAGTTTAATATGGTGGAGCTTCTTACTACTCCTGTGCTGGGGGCTAGGTACTAGAGAAGCTAAAGCCTGCAGGGCTGTGGGGAAGGAGTAGAGCTGTGGCAGTTACTAGCACTAGTCTTGGTATGTGTTACGTCTATTTGTGATACCCAAATACAGAGAAAACTCTGCTAGTCAAAGGGAAACAAATCCACTTTCACTTTGTGTTTTTATTTTTTATTTTTGTTAGTTGCATTTCCAACTTTAATGAATGAAAACTCATCTGGAGAAATACTAATTGGTTTTGACACCACAAGCACAGCAGTAATGGAAGCAGATTTCTCAGCTGGGCAATCTGATGATCTAACAAGCTGTCTCAATAAGATTAGCAAGTTGAAGGTCTTGTGACATTATTAATTTGTTTTCTAACACACTAAACTTTACAGTACACTTCCCAGTTTGATGTTATACCTCCTTCTCTAGCTCTGTTCTTTTATACACAAGATAATGCTGCTTGTTAATTCATTGACACTCAGCAGTAAAAAAAAATGGACACTCCCTAGCACTTCACCCCTCCTAACAGCTCTGGGGATGTTTGTTTCACAATGATGTCATTTTGTCTTCAGTGGCAAGGGGATAAATTGATCAAGAGGGCATCAGTAATTAGTTATAAATTGATATCTGGGAAATTTGTCAATGTTGGAATTAGTTTTGTGTAAGAGAATATAATTGTGTTTTCAGGAATGGTCAAAGTGCAGGAATGTAACAGTTGATTACCAGAGGAAGTATCAGCATTGTGTGATTAGCAAGTTCTTTGTTCATGACAGTGCAGGAATTTGAAAAAGGCAAGAGTCAGAATGTCTGCAGTTCCATGCAATATGAATGAGTGTGTGTAGTGGGTTTATGTGGCAAGGTTTTGGTAGCAGGGGGCCATAGGGGTGGCTTCTGCAAGAAGAATCCTGAAGCTGCCCCATATTAAGTTAGGGCCCCACTGCTGACCAGAGCCAAGCCAACAAGTGATGTTGTTTGTGCCTCTGTGAAAGCATATTTAAGAAAGGGAAAAAAAAGTGCTGCCACATAACAGCTAGGAGACAGAGAGGAGTGAGAAACAGCTTTGCAGGCACCAAGCTCAGTGAAGAAGGAGGGGGAGAGGTGCTCCAGGTGCTAGAGCAGAAGTCCCCTGTGGTCTGTGGTGAGGACCATGGTGAAGCAGGCTGTCCCCCTGCAGCCCATGGAGTACCACAGTGGAGCAGGGTTCCATGCTGCAGCCTGTGGAGGAGACCATGGTGGAGCAGGTGGGCCTGCACTGAAGGAGGCTGCGGCCTGTGGAGGACCCCCACTGGAGCAGATTCCGGGCCAGAACTGCAGCCTGTGGCGAGGAGCCCATGCAGGAGCAGGTGACCTGGCAGGAGCTGCTGCCCGTGGGAGACCCATGCTGGAGCAGTTTGCTCCTGATGGATGGACCCCATGGTACGGACCCATATCTGGAGCACTTCTGGAAGAGTTGGTGCCTATGGGAAGCCCATGCAAGGATCAGTTTGGGAAGAACTGTGTCCTGTGGGAGGGACCCCATGGCATAGGCGAAGAGAGTGACAGAGAAGGAGCGGCAGAAACAAAGTGCTATAGACTGACCACAGCCTCCATTCCTCTGTTCTCCTGTGCCACTCAGGGAAGAGGAGGTAGAAAAGAGCAGGATGGAGGGAAGGCGTTTTTGATTTCTTTCATTTGTTCCTCACTTCTCTAGCTTGTTAGTAATAGGCAATAAATCATACTATCTCCCTACTCTGAGTCTGTTTTGCCAGTCACGATAATTGTTGAGCGATCTCCCTGTCCTTATCTCAGCCCTTGAGCCCTTTTCAAGGTATTTTCTCCCCCTTTCCCTTTGAGGAAGGGGAATAAGAGAGCGGCCATGGTGGAACTCAGCTGTCCACCTGAGTAAAACCACCACAGCGTGGCAAGAAAACAGTAACAGAACTCATGTACCTGGCTATCAATAATCATGGCCATATTTAGACATCATTAGGATTACAGCAAAGCGCTGTCAGATTTTAAAACCATCTACAGGTCTCTTTGCAATCACTGGTAGTACTTTTTGTAATAATTCCTTATCAGTGTCAAAAAACATCTTAGCATTCAAAATCTGTATGTCGCTTTCAGGTCAACCTAAGAAAAAACTAGGTTGTTGTCGTAGAATAACTGCATTTAGCCAAAAGGACAAATATTAGCTTCAGTTACAGGGACAGAGGATCTGCAGAGGAAATATGCTGTGTTACTCCTTTTGTCAAAAAAATTGTAATGTGGAAGAAAAAAATGTTTGGTATGCATAAATAAAAATCAACAAACAAAATGTATCTAACTATCTGTTTGTCTTGGCAGTTTCACACATTCCTTTATAATGAATCATAGTATGAATGTAAATATCAATTGCCATCTCTCAAGAGTTAGGAAGTTTCATCCACTTTTTTTGTTTGTTTGTTTGTTTGTTCATTGTGCAGATGAACATTTTGGGTATCATAAGGAAAAGCTGCTCACAAATGGAGCATTTTTCAGTTTGGAAATATGATGTCCTATATCATTTTATTTAGCCTATACCTATAAATAGAAATCAGCTGCCTGAAATGAGTTTACTGTGCTAAACTAAACTGTTTTATTTTGCTACCCTGCTAATCCTGGTAAGGCTAAAAAATAGTTAATAGGCAATCTGTAATATCTGATAAGATGACATTTGGAGATCCTGCAGTCATATTAGTCATTAGCCATGGCAATATTCTGCCATAAGGCAATGAGTCAGACAATTGATGAGAGAACCTCATCATGATATATCCTCCGGCATGAATATGGAGAGAGGAAGGAAAAAGAGAAAGAGTGCATGGGACATAGGACAGAAGCAGGGAGAAATGGAAGGGTAAACATAATCTGAAAGAGCTGCTTTTAAAAATTGCTTTCCTTCTTTCCCTTTTTTTCTTTTTTGTAAGATATAAAGTGTAATGGGGGTGATGATGGAGAAGAAGCAGGCAGTATAAAACATGAATCTTGAGGACCTACAGGGTATGCTGCCCTCATCAATCATGAGTGAAGTCCAACATCACTGGAAAATCTAACTTTTCTTGCTTATTAAGCAGATCATCTTCTAGAGATGTGGACATGTGGCAGCTGCCTTCCTTACAGGTGTTATATAAAAGTCACAGAGAAGACTTGCACTGAAACATGGTTTAATTCTGCTCATTTTCTCAAATAGCTATGTGGTTATGTATGGCTGTAACAGCTATCATCATGTTTGCAGAGGAGCATCAGCAAAATGACTGGGAGGGCATAGAAGGCCTACAGGGGACACTGGAGAAATGTTCACCTTTGAAAAATATTGCTGGGCACAGCAGTTAAAAGGAAAGAGCTCAGCTATTTAGGGGTTTGCGATGCTTTTACTGGTGGGCATGTTATGACTCCCCTGCTGAGGTTTTGGAAATGAGCACACTGAATTTGGCTGTGATGCTCTGGTATGCAAGGCTGGGTGCCTGCCCCATCTCTGCAATCAATCTAAAAGCCACCAGCTCCTGGTAGGAGAAAGGCAAGACATGGAAAATATAAATATTGTACTAGTAGTAAGAATAGTACACACAAGAAGAAATTACTTGTACAGCTAAGATTTTAGCACTTTTTTTTTTTCAAAATTCCTCTCTTTAATGTGCGCTTTTCTCTATAGCAGGGTAGAGTGACTTAAGTCCCTTATTTGCAGTATTTCCAAGTATCCGTGTCTATCTTGATTTGTCCTAAATCAAATTCAGCTAGGTCCTCAAGTGATGCGCAGTTCTATCAAAAACTGGTGAACTTTGTAATCTTATTCCTGCGGATTTAGTACCACTTGTCCAATGTACTTGTATTAGAAACAGTCAGAAACCATCGCCTTTATTGCAAGGAAGCTATTGGTAAGATGCTTTCCTTGAAGGTACTTTCTTTAATGAGATTCACTGGCTTTCTTAGTCTGCAAGGCTCATCTCTTTTCTTTGGCATTTCAGGAAAGAGATTCCCAGTTTTGTTTATGTGTGTAGGAAAGCGATTACAGTTATAATGCAGGGAAAATCTGATCTGGTTTATTTTGGCTTATTTTCTGAAGTATTCTGATTTGTGTAGAAGTGCACTGCCTGTGATAAACACTATAACTACTTTATAAATCAAAATGAATAATTTATTGTTTGTGCTTTTAAAAACTGTGTTAATCAATACCAACATTTCTGAAGAATACATATAGATGATATTATTGGCACACAAGATTGCTGCTGAGATCAATGTAAAAATCTCATCATCTTCAATGAGACTGTTTTCAGAGTAGAATGTAGGATGTCACATTTTTGCAGACTGCCACTATATAAACTCATATTGATGGGTAGTCCTTTACCTGGAATTACAATAGCCATAGGAAAGACCAGAAGAAACAGGTGTGAAAGATAAACAGTGGCATCAGGTGATGGACTGAATAGCTCAAAATTAGCCATTAAATAAAAAGTAGAAATAGGATCAGAGCCTTGATGCTTGAAGTCAAGACCTGACTCCTGATTAATGATATTGCTTCACATGCAGCTTTCTCAGGTGATGTATAGCTCATCTTTTTTGGGCTGTGGAGATCTCATAACGTGTAACACCAAAATCAATTGTAAGAATAAGCTTCAGCAGATTACTCCCCACTGCTACTAATTGCTTGCATAATAGCATCTCACCTTTCTCTCTGCCCTGTCCTCGTGGCCATGTAATACAGTCACAGATATGAAACAAGGCTGCTGTTCACCGTGCCTATCTTACTTTCAAATGGCTTAATAAATTTCTTCTTCACAAGGAATCTCAGAGGACTTGTGCTGAGTTTATTTTCAAGAGAATGTTGTGATATAAACACATTTAATTATCTTAACTAGAATTTTCAATCACAAATATTGCAATAAAAAAATATTGTTGAAAGCTACATAGCATTAGGGTAATGCCATGTAAGATTCATATTTTTTTTAAGTTGTCATTTTATATGGACATTTCACAAATTTTCTCTGCATTAGGAATAAGCCATAGAATTGTAACCTCAAACCCTTGTACCACTTGCTAATCTGTGACTAATTTTCCCTATTCTGACATTATTATCGACCTTCTCTACTCATTTTGATATTGTATAAAGATCAGCTCAGCTGTTTTAGTACATTTGTATCTTGCTCTATGATGTTTCATTTCTTCTGTGTAAGTGCTGTTACTAATAGTCAAGTACATGAAGAAGTCCAAAGACTCCATAGTTTTCTTTAGATTACAATTATTCCTAGATAATACTGGAAAATGCATAGGCTTTCCAGATTAATGTGTCTAAGCATAAAAATGATTTTACATGAAGACAATCAAGATTAATGGCAATTGTCGTTCATTATCCAACTCTATTTCAATTAAGATCATCTGTCACATAAACTATCAACAAATAAAACCTAATTAAGGGTGGTCCAACCTTTCAAGAGTATGTAGGACTTCTCTTACCCTGTTCAAAGGATTTTTTGTATATGTATATGCATTCAATTGACTCTAAACATGATTGATACGAAATTTCTTGATGGGCACAGAAATGTGACTGCAGAATATAATCTAGCCCCTTATGAAAGACAGACAGGCCCTGCCTAAAATGTTGCAAGTGTTTGAATGCAAACAGACGTGTCTTAAATACCTTAGTCCGGTGTTGAATAATTGCACTAACCACAGAAAGCAGGAATCTTGAGGAAGAACAGATTTGGGGAGCTCTCTCTCTGTGTACACAGAGCAGTTATACAATATCTAAAGGCAAATTGAGATTCCTCCAGTCACATGTTGATTGAAGTTGGAATAGCACAGATGTTGCCAGTTTTTTGAGTGCTGAGAAAAGGAACTTTATTAGACTCAGGAAACTAATGTTATTCTGAGAACTACTCTCTTCCTGCATCTGTCTCTCTTTCTGCCATCTCTGCTATTTGTTAAATTTCTGCCAAGAGCCTGTCTGCCCTCTAAAGCTTGCCTTGTAGACAGATTTAGAAAAAAAAAATGCAAGTATTTTGTACTTTTTACTTCATAATGTACTCATAATAGCTTTTGGTAAAATACATAGCATTCAAGACAACATTAAAGAAAATGGAAGGATGGATATTTGATTCTTTTATTTTTTTATTTACCTATTTTTTAAACTGCAGGACATCCCGTGATGCTAGGGAGTATCATAATTCACATAACTGAAATGTTGATGAGTAGCAGCCTTGGAATGAGATCTTAACTGAAGACAGTAGGATGATCATACAGTTTATTCTGTGGACCTTGGATCAGGCCCTGAGAAATGTTCTTTTTAAGTCGTTTGCTCTGTAGGACCAATGTAGTTGCCATATGCATCATCATGGGATGTTCGAAAGCAGACCAAAGTAGGGTGTCATCTGTTAGGATCTTTACAAGGCCAGAACTGTGCTATCTCATTATGTTATACTGAACTTTCAGGGAATTTAATATGCTTCCAGGCTTTTCCATGACACTGGAAAGTGATTAGAACATGGAAGCATATAATATTAAAAAGAAAATGAAGTAAATCTGAAAAAGAACCGGCCTTTCTTTTTAGTGAAAGAAAAATAAATAAAAAAAAAAAAAAAAAGTTAATATACAGGTAACGCATAAGTGCCTCTGGCAAATCGATCTTCCTGTTTCTAGGTGTTTCCATGCATGGTTTCAATGATACGCCACTCATACTTGGCTAAACAGATTCAGTTGTGACAGCATGTGCTTCAGTCCCTTTTGGAACAATATCCCTATTTGGATTATGTGTATATTTGCATAGATACTGGCTTCCTGCTTCACTAACAGAGAGAGGCATAAAAGGCAACTCCCCTTGGGTTGGCAAGAAATAACTTTTTTATGTGGTTCCCATAATCTTAATATCAACATCAAGGTTACTAGCTAGCAAATGGAGTAAGAGAAGCCACACTTTATATAACCCATTCTTTCCCCCATGGCTGTCAATAGATTTAAAGTTGACAGCAAGAATCCAGTTGCTGTTGGCAGTGCAGGCACTGAGACCTGTACAGCTTCTGCAGTCTCTGGTACAGGCTTCAGTCTAAATACTGAGTTCTGGATTTCATTGCTAGCCTGCTCAGTGCCCCCACAGTGTCTTCTGTAGGCTCTGGCTTATTGTATTACTTTTGTCAGTCTGAAGTGCAGTAACTTATATTTGTCACAAATGCCCTTCATCTGGTGTGGAGCAACCTTTTTTTTTTTTTTTTTTTTTTTTTTTTTTTTGTCTTTTTTATCAGTGAAGGAGTCCAGTATTTTGAATAATTTTAAACACATAAATAGTTGATCTTGGTGATACAACATATAACACTGAGATGTCTTATGTAAAAGCCATATGTTTTTACTTCTACCATCTCATTTGCCTGAACTAGATTAAAAAACTGTTTTCATGAAAAATTAAAGATGATGATAATAGGCATTATTATCCTGTTTACTACATGCTGCTAATATAGAGAGATTTAGATTTCTCCTGAGGAATGGTTTGATGTATATTTGTTTTCAATTAAATTTGCATATGCTACTTTAAAGAGAAAGCAACTCTATTTATCTATTTTCTTTCAGTGAGGAGAGAATAAAAGTTCCATACTTCTCCCACTTTACTACATCACTGCAGGAGAGGCCTGTATTGTGCATCATAAAAAGATCAGGAAGCTGGGTAATTAATCATGAGCTTTTATGTAATAGAAAGTTTAAAATTCATTAGCTTTATATCAGAGTGAGTGTTATGAGGGAGAACATGTTGTGAATGAGAGGGAGAGCCTTATAATTAAGGAAGTGTGTAAATAATAATGAAAGTCATTAGTGCCATTCAGTTTGTAAGAATGTCATAATGTAATTGGAGCATTAAAGTGAAATTTGCGATGACAAACATTAACAATACAAAAGAGAGAAAATGTGGTTATCTTTAGTTTGACAAATAATGTCAGCTTTCTTGCAAGGCCCAGATGGTGCACAGGAAAATGTTATGAACAGCTTTATTTGAATATATATATATGTTTTTTTATGATGGGATATTTGGGAATACAATGTCACAAACACACAAGAAGGTTTGTATTTGTGAACCAATAGTGCCCTGCAGAGTACAGAGCCCAATACTGAGTGACTGAAGCAATAGACAGGGAGTTCTGACATTGATGCAAGATTGTTGTTGCAATAAATGTAAGGTGCAATGTAGCATGGTATTATGACGCTGTTAAGTTTTCTGTCCATCTCCCTCTCTCCTTCTGGATGTGCACTTTGAATCTTTCTTTCCTTTTGGTTAAGGAAAAAAGGAAGAAGAGAGGGGGAGAGAGAAAAGAGAGAAAATAAAGAAAGAGAGAAAAGGAAGGAAGGAAGGAAGGAAGGAAGCAAGGAAGGAAGGAAGGAAGGAAGGAAGGAAGAAAAAGAAAGAAAGAAAAAAAGAAAGAAAGAAAGAAAGAAAGAAAGAAAGAAAGAAAGAAAGAAAGAAAGAAAGAAAGA
>CM021732.1:66750340-66947980 GCA_011075105.1 Heteronetta atricapilla | reverse complement strand
AGAAAGAAAGAAAGAAAGAAAGAAAGAAAGAAAGAAAGAAAGAAAGAGAAAAGAAAGAAAATGATTTTAAAATTATGAGGGAAATCATATGATGCTAAAATTTTACCATGTTCTGCTCTTTCATTGAAGGGACTTTCTACAGTATTGCACATTGCAAAGGTTATAATTTCAGGGTATGAAAAAATGTAGATTCCAAACAATGGAAAATTTAATTATGTCTAGAGGATAAGGCAAGGTGAAACACAGAGAAGGCAGCTGGAGAAAATCTGGGGGAACTGTATTAATTTAAGGGCAATGACCGAGAAGTAACTATGCTTAAGACTCCAGTCCAAGACTTCAAAGTAGTGGAAGCTTAAGTGTCTGTCTTAGCATTCAATCTATGACGTGCATCATGATGGGGTTTCATAACGCCCCTGCTCGCTTTGTAATGAATGGACCTAATTTTTACATCAGCAGCCATCCATTCCTTCCTGTCTCTTTTCTGCAGCAGACTTTCCGACGTAAAAGTTGATTGCAAAGTTTTCAAGAAAAACACTGCAAATTGCTAAATTGATGATAATCAAAGTCATTCTATAAGATTCTTTGGAAATGAGCAGTGGTCCCAGATGAGCAAAGCTGGAGAGGTGAGGGTGTGTTGGAAAGCAATATGCTCTGCTCTCACAGGGACAGGCTCATGCTAAGGCTGCAACGGCAGTCAGCCCAAGGAATAAAGAGCCCTCTGGGCAAGTGCAATGTAGCAATTCCCATACCTTATCAAACGGATTTAAAAAAATCCTCACTACAGTTTTAACCCAGAGCTCCTTGAAAAGCCTCTGAGAGTCCCCAGTTGCATGACAAAGGCCCCATTTTTGCTGGTGTTATCAACACTGACAGAACTCGAGAGGGTGTTAAAATGACACATAGCAGGAATACTTTTGTTTACTGTAGGGCTGCTGCTTCTGTTGGAGATTTTGGATATGCCAATCCAAAGTAGCGTCATGCCAACTATGAACATTGTATTTCATCTGAGCCTTTCTTGGGCATTTTATCAAGCATAAACAAAACTAACGTGGCAGTACATGAGGTATAAAAAAAAAAAGAAGAAGCTGTCTTACATTGTTTCCAGTATTTTGTGAAGTGCTAATTTTGGAAAGTATGATTTAGAACAGAGTGGGCTTTTTACTTGTTTGCTTGTTTTCTAAATGTCAGGTCGTTTCTGTTCTTTGGCACACACTCTAAACTCCCTCTGTTGTGGAGGGTCTCTTCATCTCCTCTTCTGCAGAGTTCATGACCAAAATTTGAACTCCCCTGCTGCTTCTCTAACTGCACAGGTTAATAAAGCTGTGAGAGGGAGGGGTAAGTGTAGACATTCATAATTTTGCAGAACTAGCACTTTTTCCCCTTACGTTATGTGCAATTCCAACCTTTATATTAATTTGTATACAGATTCTGAGAATTAGTTTGTGATCTAGCAGGTTCATCCCTGTTTAGGTAAGATGAATTACTTGTAGACTTCTCTTTTAATTATTACTGGTACAGTAATGTTTAAGATGTGGCTACCCACAATACCAATGGCCACATCTTGAAGTCATTGTGCATTTTTTTTTTTCAAATAATATCTTTACTAACTTGAATAGGAGTTACCTTAGCAAAGATAAAGTTGAACCTTCTTCTACAAGTAGACTTCAAACTGGGGATCCTATAAGAGCAACCATTTTCATGTCTCTTTAAAGAGTACTGGACTCCTTCACTTCATATTTATGGTCTTAAGTCAGCAACCCAATCTTGCAGCTTCCGCCAAAGGAGGTCTGAGGTGGGAGCAGGTGCACAGTAGTCAAAACCAGTGGCACTCTCCCCGTTGACTTGCTCTAGATAATAGTTCAAATACAAATTAACACTTAGGCATTGTGGTCAGCAGGAAAACCTGAAGTCCCAGGATTACCATACATATATATTCTACTTATTGGAGGCCTGTGATGTGGCTTTCTGGCCAGTGTGTGCCTCAGAGAATACTGCAGTGAGGTACAGTGGGCTGCAGGAAAACACACATCCGGCTTACAAAAATGGGATGGGATCCTTTCTAGAGTTTTTGATGGGAGAAATTGAACATTATTCTTAGAATTTGCTTTACAAAACATTGTAAAGGAAATACCAAAAATGGTATCTAGTTGAAGAATATCAACATGCCAGTTTGGTATTATATCATGTGTGAAAATCTCTGCAAGATAGGCCTGAGCCTGGTGTCAGTGGGAGCCTTTTCTTAAGTTGTTGCATTTCAGAGAAGACTAGATGTTTCTAGAAGCAGAAGTTAAGAGGACAGCATGTTCAGGGGGATTTCAAATGGAGAAATTGGTAGCTGGTGAGTACGCTGGGCTCCAGGGGCCAATCAGCACAGTGATTCATCTTTTCTTCACCTCCAGATAATTTGCTAGTTCCAGTCTCCAAGTTTTCCTGTTGTATCTGATCTACACTATCTACTACTGTTCATTTAACAGACTGTACACTGGGTTGCATCTGTGTGTCCTGACCAAAACACAGAGCAGAGAACTGGTAAATGTTACCAAAGCCCATACTCCTCACAACATGAAATACCTCACAGTCTGTATGATTGTTCTTCGTCTACTTAGGGCTGTTAAGTTTATCTCTAAAACATACTGGTGTTGCTTTTGAGTGTTAAACCAGACCTACAATCCCATAACCATGTTTTACTGCTATACTTAATATTATTGTGCCAGGATTTCTAGAGGCTAAATGGATATTCTTTTTGAAATTACTTTTTCCCCCTCTTTATTTTTTCTGTATCCACTTACTTACCCAGGAAGTCCCCTAGTCCCTCGGCTTCTGCCAGGATAGTTTAAGGACAGATGATGTAGGTTTAATGATGGTTCAGCACAGAAAGAGACAGACCATGTACTTTTGAAAGTTTGTATTGTCCATGTGTTATTACAGTAGCTGAAAAAAAAAAAAAAAAAAAAAAATGCTTGTCTGCTCTCTAGGTGTGCTGGAAGGAAAGCTTTCCTTTTATACTTAGCTTTAGACAAAAGGCTGCAATAACTTTTCTTAGTGCAATCTCAAAGGGAAACTGCTTTGTGCTAGAGAAGTTGTGATACTTATGGCTCTTGTGCTGAGGACTGTAAGTGCTCCCCTGGAGATGCTGTGTTTGTCATGTCTCCTTTGATCCACTCATATTTGTGATCCAAACTATTCCTGGGCTCTTAGGTGACCCCGAGTCATTGGATTATTAAAGCTCATAAATTGTATTGAAAGACTTAGGAATTTCCTCAGCTTGATTTCTTGCCTACAATACTCTAACGTATGTGGGTAGTGCGCATTCCCTGCAGTGAGTCACAGATCGCAAGATAACCAACTCACTGCATTCCCTGCCTGGGTCTCTCCTCCTCCTCTTCTTTTTCTCACCATTTTCTCTCCTCTTACTGCTTTTGCTCACTCACCACTGCACATCTCATCTCTTTGCTCTTACATGCATGTCGCATGTACATGTAATAAAACAACCCCCCAAAAATACTGTGATGCTAAGTCATCATAAGATGCTAAGCCATCATAAGATGGGCTTATGCCCAGAGCAACTGAGAACTACCCACTGCCTGAATTGTTTAACCTGTCAAAGCTCTTTGAATGTATGAAGGATACCAGGCTGAGCCCTTTGACTTAAAGTGTGGCCTTTGACTTACTGTTGAATATGCTTTGTGAGCTGTCAGCCCCCCTTTAATCCATAAAATCCATTTAATCCACTGTCCCTCCAACATTGTGACCTGAAAGTCCTCAGTCCTTCTGCCTATAAGCATAAATTAAGCAAGAAGCTTATACAGGAGAGACCATTTGCACCAATGCTAGCTCTCAAGGCTAGAGTTCAAATTCCTGCTTTTTTTTTTTTTTTTTTTTTTTTTTTTTTTTTTTTTTTTTTGCGAGTCGCAGCTGAGCAGGGACTGCAATTTCTGGTCTTAGGAGGGATCAGAAGACCAGAGTTTATTTATTTATTTATTTATTTTGGCGGGGTGAGGAACTCCACATTGGAATATCATTTTCAAGATATATAGATATGGTACATCAAACACTTTGCAATTTCTAAAAGAAACTAAGAGAGGATTTGAAATGTCAAACACGATGAAATGGTGTGTTCCTTTTAGTGAGGGAAAAAATATCTTCCTCAGCCCCTGTAGCAACAGATTATATTTTTAAAGGGTTGTTAATTGATCTTCCTCCAAAGAGAGAGATTTAGGTACCTGATCTTAATCCTAATGAAGTCCATTGCAAAATTTTCACTGACTTCAGTGAGCATAAAGCTGCTGCTTCTCCTTCTTCTTCTTCCTCTTCTTTCTTCTTTCTTCTTTCTCCTTTCTTCCTAAATCTGAACTACTAAACAAGCTGTACACAAATCACTTGGTTAATTTTCCTTTACTTGTGATGTTGTAGCTGAAATAAATATTTCAGCTCTTCCTGAAAAGTGTCTGAGACTAGAGCAGTTTAGCTATATTTACATATTCTAAAGAGCCATTTTAAATATAAGTGCAGTATTTTTAAGTCCATCTGCAAATTATGCATCATTAATTTGTTTGTAACATTCAGTACAAAAATGGGGAAAAAAACTTTAAAATAAACTACCAACACTGATCTCTTTTGCAGAGGATAATGGTAAAATACATCAATGGTTAGGTTATTATACTGCAATGCCTTAATCTGAATCATTCCGTAAATCTGAAACAGACTATATACTAGCTTTGTTTCATTGAAAAATGACTAGAGGCAGAAGAAATGTGCAACCAGTCATGCAAGCTTTTATTAAGAAACACTGCATGCCTTCTATTACAGGAGTCTCCTGTGGTTGTAGAACTGCACGAATCTCTGTATGTTTGTCCAACATCATATACTTCCAATCTGATTCTGTTTTCATAAGCCCACTAATGATTTCTTGATTTCTTAGTGAAATTGAGTGAGCATAGTTGCAAAGCATGCCCACAGTGAAAAAGTAATACAATCCATCGTCATGCTTTGAAAACATCTCAAGTTGATACTGCCTGTTAGAATTTTGTGCATGTATGGTGCGTGTATACCTCACTGTCATATGAGGGTCCTGTTGTACAAAGGCACTTGGCAAGACTAGAGTTCGTGAAAGCATGTGCTGCAGGTAAACTGGCTGCTTTATTCCAAAAAGTACTTGGAGAACCAGGTCTTGAGTCTCTTTTTTTTTTTTCTTTTTTTTTTTTCTTTTTTTTTTTTTTCCTTCCAATTATCCCTTAAGTAACAGACAGGATAAGTTATCAGGGATCTTAAAAGTTTATCAAATTCTGCCCCTCCTTAAACACAGCTCCTGCTGACTTCCATGAGGCTTAAATGGACAATTATCCCTTGTGCATGCCTACAGATCAGTACAGACAGCAGCAAACCTTTGCCATGGTTTCCCACCTCTCGGATACTGTGTGACTGTGCAGTGATTGTGATTTTGTGTTTGTTTTACTTTTTCTGCAAAGAAAAGTCAAGAAAAAGCAAGGTGCATACTCCATTAGTTTCGTATCTAACTCTTGGATGGTCTGACATGACTTCTCCACTAAAGGAAGTAATGTCACCTCCTTGAACATGCTGTGTTTGATGCTTTTCACCATTCTGACCTAAAACAGTAGCTAGGATGAGGATTTGTATTTATTTTGTGTATTTCCTTTGTTGTTGCTGTAGCTGGCAACTTTTAGCATTTGTTAACTTGCCCCAAACACATCCTGCCACACAGGAGAGAGTGGAGTGAACTGTGAGGACTACAGCTTGGGTGCATTTTTATCTACTTCCAGATCTGACGTACAGCTTCAGTGCTTCCCACTCTGAGGACACCCCAGTATCCAAACTGTGAGAGAGAAGCTGTCGACACGTGGCTGTTTTACATGTTCGTTGTATCTAGTGACTGGGGCAAGGTTTTGAAGCAGCCCCCTCACACCTACTCGCCTACTTTACAGGCAGGTGAGCTGTGAGCCATTTAGCAAAGTCACCGAGTGAGTACCCCTTTCAGGTCTTGATGCAATCTGAGGTCCCTCCCTCCTCTTAGCTGTGTAGCCTGCTTAGGAGGGAAGGGATGATGCGCAGCAGCCAGGCAAAGTCTTCTGCATTTCAATGCATTATCAAAGTAGTTTTGATATCCATAAACTTTGGTCTGCAGTGGAGATGACTGGAAAACAAAAACAAACACAAAAAAACAACTACTCACAACCCACTTCAAAAGCAAATAATGGACCCTAGCCCAGTCACCAGCTCTTGCACACTTCAGGGCAGTGCCACATATAGTCTTTCTGCCACTCTTCTTGCTTTCAGGAGCAACTTGTAGTGGATACCGTGGGGATATGTTAAATAGCGAAATCAAAAGTAGATGGAGCCACATGCAAAAATCATAGGAGGAAGCCACATCAGGAGGTGCATTAGCAGCACAGGTTTTGGTGTGTGTGGCTGAATGCCTCTGATCACTTGAGGCGTGCACGAGGACTCTGCTAATGCGCACCCTGGTGTGGTTCATTGCTTGCTGTATTCTTCCAGTCTGACTCCATTCAGCAGTCCCCAGAAAAAGCAGGTGTTCGCTGCTAAGAGGAAAGAGGGATTCCAAGGGTGCTGGGATAATGCCTACTAAAGCAAACATTTCCCCCCCTCTACCCTCTGTATATTTGTCTGCATTTGACTGGTACATGAGTTCTTCTATAGTCACTAATTGCAGAAAACTCTTATTTTGAAACAAGGACTTTTTGAAAGTACATAATGAAAAGTGCATTTTTCACCGTGTATTTTAAATAAGAAATGTCTGTCTGTGGGAGTTGGACTATTTGTTTCACTGTAGACAGAAATGATCACTATGTTTCATAGTACCTTGTTGCTTTATATTTATTGACTGTTTACTTTTCATCTATAGGATTACTAATTGCAGCTAGTACCAGACGCTTCTGTATCCTTTCAGGTTATTGTAGTAGAGGGCATTGTAGCAGATGCATGGCTATTCACAGAGCATGCGTTTCCAGCAGCTGAATTGCTGGATCTGCTCTAAATGATCTATGGCAATTACATTTGGCATTGTACAGCTATAATTTTACTGCATATTAATAGCCACCTAGCAAAAAGGTAAATGCCCTTTTCTCAGCTGGGAGCAGGATGAGTGCCTGGATGCGTTCAATTGGGTAAAACGAGGCTTTTTTTTTCTTTTTTTTTTTTTTTTTTTTTTCCCAACGGATAGCAGAGGTTTTATGTGTTGGAAATGCGTGTGCTGGCGAAATGTCTGTTTACCTCGATGGTGTGCAGCGAGGCTCTTGGAGAAATATCAAGTCAGGTCCTAGATGAAGACACGCTGGGAAGGGAGGAAGAGGGGGGATCATGTACCCCATTTTAAGCGGCTCATGTGCTCCCACCAAAAATCTGCTACAGTCTTCACCCCCTCCCCCTCCCCCCCGCCCCCTGTCAGCAGCTCGGCTCATCAGTGCGGACGCTGTCAGCTTCCACCAGCAAAAATAATAATTAAAAACACCCTCCCTACACCTTCACCAAAGCTGTTCTCGGGGGGTAAGGGGCCCCTTTTTTCCCCCTTGTTTTTGGGCTGGGGGGAGATGGGGAGCGCGTAACGAGGAGTCGTAGGACAGGAACGAGCCTCCTCTTCATTAGCGCCGGCCGGCTGCTTTGTCTCTCTGCTCCCAGCTAGGGACGGGGGTTGGGTAGAGGCGGCGGTGCGATGGATGAACACGACGCCGCACAACCCGACAGACAAGGACAGATAGACGGCCGCGGTGCCTGTGAGGAGAGGGGCGTGAAGGGGGGGGAGGGGGCGGGGGAGACGAGGCAGGTCGGGCGGGCGCAATGGCGGTGGGGCGCGGGGCCCCTCCGAGGTGGCCGTTGGCGCGGCCGAGCCGGAGCGGCGGCGGCGCGGAAAGGAGCCGGCGAAGAGCGACACAAGAGGCGCCGCCGCCTGCGGGCCGGGGCGCACCACGCTGCGTGGGCGGGGAGAGAGAGAAAGAGAGAGAGAGAAAGGGAGAGAGAAAGGGAGAGGGAGAGACTCGCAGGCAGGCAGGCAGTACGGCGGGGCAGCGCGGCGCATAAAGGCAGAGGAGCGGGCTAGCGGTAGGGACTCCAGTCAGGCACGGAGGGAGCCGGGACGGGGATAGGGATAGGCAGCGCCTCAGGCAGGGCGAGGCAAGCCGGCCTGGGTCGGCCCGGCTCGGGTCGGACAGCAGCAGCAGCAGCAGTACCAGCGGGAGCATCGCGGAGGATCTCCTCCCGCGACGGCGGCGGAGGCAGAGACCATGTCTTGCGGGAAGACAGGCGCCGTGCTGTAGCAGCAGCGTGCCCGCCGCCACATAAACAAACCGGCCGGCAGCTGCCCCATATACCAAACAAACAAACAAATAACCCGAGCCGCCAAGACGCTGGGGGCACAGCCCGTTTTCAGGCAAGGTAACAAAAGGAAAAAAAAAAGGAAAACAAACAAACAAACAAACAAACAATGTGTAGACATTTGTGTGGCGTGCTGTTCTTTGTTTTTGCGATTTTTTATATATATTTATTATTATTTTTCCTTGTAGCATGTGTTTCGTGTCATTTCGTCGTTCCCCACCACCACCACCACCCCCCCGCTCTTTTTTAATTGTGGAGGTCAGGGAAGTTGGGGGGGGAGGGGGGGCTGTGCATTGGGGGGGCAGCATTACAGCTCGAAGCTGCAGCGTCTGGAGGAGGAGGGAGGGGAAAAACCCCGCTAATTAAAAAATAAATAAATAAACCCTGCATCTCAGTGATACAGCGGGGGAAGATGAGCTCGGGGCCGAAGCTGGAGCCGGATTTCCCAGCGGCGGGGTAGGTGGTGCGGGTGCCGGGGGGCTGAGAGGGGTCAAGGGGAGCCGGGGGACCCCCGTTGCCCCCGGGCTTTGGGCACCCAGGGCTCGGCCGGTGCCATCGCTCCCCGGCTGTAGACGTGTGGCGGTGAAAGGGGGAGACACGGCCGCAGGAGGGGGATCGCCGCCCTCCCGAGGGGTATTTTGGCCGAAATGAGTCCAAGCGTCAAAGGGAAGGCAACAAAAGGCAAACTTTCCCTCGCCGATTTGCAAACGACGTCGAGGAATCAGCTCCGAGACCTTTGCGAGAGGGAAGGAGGGAGACTGGCACGTTCCGCTTGCATTGTTCTTGCGGGTGGTGATTTGAGGGTGAAGGGTTTGTTTGGTGCTTCGGTGGCATCTATCTTTTTGTTCTCGCATGCAGTGAAGGAGAGGTACAGTCGTGTTGTTCGACAGCCTAGTGGGCTGTATTCATTAAATATAATGTTACTCTGCGTAGTGTAATTTTATGTCCTTGTATGTGCATTTCAGCAGTATTGCTTGTGGAGCTAAAGACATATTCATCCAGCACAGCCATTGTGCAGTCTTGTTTAATAATTATTTTCCTGCTTTCGTTTACTGCCTCAGCCAGCGGGGGGGAATGTGCTCAGATTCGGGGATCATTTTTGTGTGCTAGGTGTGTCTTTGCACCACTGCTTACCCTCCCATCTTTGTGCTTCCAGGTGTGTGCAGTTTTGTTTTGGTTCATCCCACCACAGTTGTGTGGCATTCAGGTAAACGTGCTGAGAAATTAAACAAAGGAATTAGCAAGCAGCACAGGTGTTCATGGCTCACCTGTTTGAGCAATTAGCTAGATGTATGTATGTCTGGTGTGTTTCCTTCCTAACCTTCTCCAAAATGGCATGTGTAAGCTCTAAGCAAGTACAGAGCATTGAAACTGAGAGTTACAGGGAGGGGAAAATTCCTGTAAAGTGACCTGTAACTTTTCAGTCCCATCTTAACTGCACACTGACTTTTTGTTTTAGCAGTCTTCGTCATGGATTGAGGCAAGTTTGTCTGCACAATTAGGCTTGCAAATCGCTAATCTTGCATGGGCTTTGCCTCTCAGTTCCCAGATGGGCATGGTTACCTTGAGAGCTGAGGTATCCGCACTGTTGGAGCATGCTCCGGAAGGGAGATCGGGTGTGTTCTATTTTTAATATTATTTAATGAAGACGCTTCTCACTCTGCTATATACCAAGCATAATGGAAGAGCAGAGCGATGATTGGTTATGGATACTGGAAAAGGAAAAATGCAAAGGTAAAAATGGAAATTTAATGAAAGAAAATGTTGTGCAGAAATCTAAGTGATTAGCTCTTAAGTCAAACTGTTTTGTGGTGCCTAAAATGATCTTAATTTCTTTAAGAAGCTGTATGGAACAAACTGTAGGTAGAAAACGACTACTGTTTTGTGCTGTTAATAAATCTGATTGTATTGAGGTATATATAAGTTAAATTATGTTTTACTTCCTTTTTGATGTTGAAATGTCTTACGATAGAGTAGCATTAAGGAACATTTTCTATATATATTTTTTTCTTTTCTTGCGATTACAGTGCTAACCCCTTTTAATGGTTACTATTTACGTTCTTACTGGTAGCTTCCTGAAGCAGGTGTTCAGTTTTCATTGTTGCACGTAATGCTTACAGAATGCAAGCAGCTATAAACCAATTGTGATAGATGTGTAAAAGCAAATACCTCTAGCTATCTACAGTGTATGCCGTTACACAAGATGTGTGTAGATAGCTCTCAAAAACTGCCTTGTTTATTTTCACAAATCTGTAGTCAGAAATATTTTTACTGGCCGTTAGCAATAATCCTTGCCTGCGGAATTGTATACAGAAACTTGCCTTGATTAAAGATACTGTCTGTAAAAGAACTGTATTTTCTCTCTACTGCCTATGAGTTTGCGGGATGGTGGTCTAGGAAATGTCTCAGTACTCCTCCTGCAAAATTCTTCTTCAGGCAATCATTTATTCTTACTGTTTGCTAGCCCGTCTGACTGTCTGGGGGCTAAGTGTTCAAGTGAAGGTTGCTCAAATGAGTGTTCACTACATCATATCCTTGGAGGAAAAATTGCATGAGAGGGATACAAGAAACAGGGAGAATCTTAACGTAGGTGTAATGATAGCTCATGGAGAGATATAAGGGAAGCTACTGTGGAACTTTGTTCAGCTGGGGTAATGCTGTGGGCCAAATAATGTTTTCCTGATGGTGCTGCTTTTCCTGTGTGCTTTATTGGAGTCTTTTCCATGATTACAGCGAGCTGGGCTTGGCCTAATAAATCACTGTTACCAAGGAGAATTTCTGGGAGTAGGTAAGACAAATCAAAGAATTTTTAAAATCCACTGTGCCCTTTACTTCCTCACAGGTTATGATTTTAACAATTAACTTTAAACTTGGAATAAACATGGGGTAGGAAGTATGCTATTTATAGGATGGCTTGCTTACAGTCTTTCCTTCCTCCTTGAGGCATCACTCTTGCTATAGTTGGTGGGAGCTTTATATTTGGAAGTGTGTCCAGAGTTTGGTTCAATGGTGTTACCAGTGCTAAAGAAAGATCTAGGGACAAATCTTCAGCAGCTGTAAATTGATGTAGTTCCATTGCATTTAAAAACAGTATAGATTTACACCAGCTGATGATATGTCTCTCTGCTTATAACATACAGCATCCGTAATGGGCATTGAGTAGTATCATCAATTTTGATGGCATTAATTTCAGATCAAGAAAATGATTTTGGCAGACTGGTGAATCCTTGTTTACAGGGACTACTCACAAATGAATGTCTTGATCCAGTGAGTGCTTCCAGCTCAATTTATTTGCTCAGTTGTAAAGAGAATTGTTAACCTACATGATTATTTAAAGGGAATGCTATTCATGTTAAGTAATCTCTTTTTCAAAAACATCACTAAAGATTGGTCAGTTGAGAACTAATGTAACTACAGTGCAATAAACTTGCAAAATCCATTTGTCCACTGCTCATTCATTTATAAGATTTGAAGTTCTGTATTAATGATCTCAGCAGGTAGTAAGTCATGCAAATGGGTCTCTTTTTCTTCTAGAAGACTGAAACCTTCATCAAGTGAGTAGTTAAGGAGTACATGGCAAAGACTGTGTACGTTCCAGTGGAAAAGATTTGATTCTGAAGACTTAAAAGTGCTGTGTATAAACATCTCTGTATCTGTATGGAAACGTGTTTTTAGGGCACGTTCTGTTTTGATAACAAACTGCAATTCAGGTAAGTAGAATTTTCCCCATTTTAACACTGGGTAAATGGAATTGCGGAGAGATTATGCAGACCGTGTGAGGTCACACATCTAGTTTTTTACAGTGCCTGTAAATGAGACCCTTTCCAGTCCCTAGTCTTATGCCAGTCTTATCTCTGGAGGATAAGACTTCCTGTTTGATTGCTGTGTTTATTTGTGAATTTTTGGATCTCGTATGTGAAATGGTGACTTTCAGGAAACATGTAGATGTAAATAAATTTAAATGCTTATGTTTAATACAAATACTACATTTTTACATAATTCAGCGATAAGCCCTTTTAGCAAGGAAATTTAGAAAGCAAAATTGTCCTTTCACCTTTAGGACAAGTGAAAGGACTGTATCATACTTGGTTGTGGTTTCTTTTTGAATTACTGAGCATGCCTATAAACTGGTGGACATATGGTGGCCTATAAAAAGGTGGACATACTGCCTACTGTTAATGGACCAGATACATTTCTGGGGGGGTTCTTATTTAAGGAGACACTAGACTCCACCATAATAATAGCCACTGTATCTTGTGTGAGTATGCCAGTATGTATACACAGAATTCATTAGAAAAAAATAAAAAAAGAGCATTACAAAACTACAAAACTTGTTATTCATCAAGAAACAAATCATAACATCTGTGATGCGTTCATGCCAAGTAAGATCTCATTTGTCAATGAAGTCCCAAACCGCTTGGTTACGGGACTTCAGAGCTAAACTGCTCATTGTTTTCTTGCATTTCTGAAGTAACTTCGGTTTAAGGCTCTACGTTATCATATATGGTGGTTATACAATAGTTAAACTAGGTTTCGGGTAATTCATTATTGCTATACTTCTTTTTTTTTTTTTTAAGGTTCCTTGGGTAAAGGACTTTCTGAATAAGTGTCCTTGTATTAAAATACATAACTTCTTCAGTTGTGGTAAAAATTTTAAACCGCATTAGATCATTTTGGATTACTAAGTAAAAAGCTAGTATATGCAAACATTGCATGGTATTTTTCCCCCCCTTACTCCTAAATTCCATTTTACTGAGGGGAGGAAACATACTAAATATGGAGAGAAATACAGAGAAATCAAGAGTAAACAAAACAAAACTGTTTTACAGCAGTGAGTTCATAAGGGTTATTTAGATTAAATTGCGGTTGTGGTAAATGTGAAAAACTCTAGACAATCCAATAGCTGTAGGTTTTTCTGATAATGCAGTAGATGCTACAAAGTTCAAGAGAGTGATAATGTCATACAGTATGACATAACTATGCCTTCTGGATTTCAGCTAGGCAGTGACAGCTGGGAATTTGAAATTTATGATTTGGATATCCAATGACTTTCTGAAGCAGGGGGTATAGAGTATTTTCTGGTCACTGCTATTATGTGGAGGCAGCCTGCTTGTTCATGTAGTATATGTTGAAGTATGGAAGGTAAGAAGTGAATTTCTATAACTGAAAGAAAATGTTATCCACAGAGAAACTAGGATGCTTTTCTGCTATTTTTCTCCAAATCTGATGTCTGCTTTTGATCTTTTCAGGCCAGGAGCCTTAGTTAACAAGAAGGGTACCATAAGAAACATCATATGAAAAGTATTCTTGCATTTTAATGGTTTCTAGTGCATTTCCTATTTACTCTTAGGCAATACTATGATTTCTTTACGAGCTGTTTACACAGCACCTGTGTTAAAACTATAGAAGCTTAGGAACATCTTCCAATTGAGCAAGCTGTCTGTTCCTAAAGAGATACCTTAAAGCTTTTGAGTCAAAAGTTGGCTTAAATGATCAGCAGAAAAAAGTTCAAGAATAATTTGCAATAATAAAAAAAAAACTATTCCCCACTGCTAAATATATGTTTTATTTTTCAGTCTGTCTTCTGTTTGCAGTCTACAGTAAAACATGAATATATACTGATCAGGTGTTTTCAGGCTTCTGTTTCATCCTAATTGTTATGGCTGCACAGCATTGATTTTTACAGGGTTCATAAAATCATCTGAGCCAGTTTTATATTCTAGGGATTGGATGTAGTTATCAAAAGCATTCCTGAACAGCTAATAATTTTGTCATTAATTAATCCTGTTGTTGTGTCTTTATTGCCTTGTGACTGGAAGTCTCCCTGTGCCTCCAGTACAGAAAGCATTTTGTAAAATTTCTTTATGCTCTTGAATTAGAGAATCAGTTTGTGGTGCTTTTCTTTGCAGGAAGTACAAGCATCTCAGTTCTGTTGACTTGCAGTGCCTGCAGAGCCTCATTGGATATAGTGCTTTATTGACTCTGAAGAAAGTTATCACAGTCTTCCTGAGCGAAGAGGGGTGGCAAGGCTTTTATATTAGCTGAATTCAACTGAATTGATTAGAAGCTTATTATAAATACAATCAAATTGTTCTATAGTTTAATGTTCCACGCTAATTATGATAGAATTAGTGGGAAGTTTTACTGGGGAGCAGCCTTCAGTGTTGATGCTGTGATGTGAAAGGTACAGCACGATGCACTTCTGGAGAATATGCCTGCTTTGAGCTTTTTGGGCTTTTGTGCCATTGAATGTGATCTGAAAGCATTTGTCTTCAGTTGTACAAGCATAAATTGTGGTGGTCAAAGCTAAACTTTTAAGGTTTCTCTGTGTGCAAGTGAATGTTCCATTTCTAAGTATATTGCCATAGGCATAACATTTAGAATCATTTAAACGAGCTTGTTTAATGTGTTATAAAGTATTTGTCATGGAGTCAGAAACGTTTATGATGTCATAAAATCTTTAGGAGAAAGGCATCAAATAAATTGGTCCACTCTAGCGGCTCACTGCAGATTTTAATGTAAGCCAAGGAAATGTCTGATAGCTCTATAATTTCTGTACTTTATAAGCCATGAAATCGGAATTGAGGAGGTCTGACTTCTGTGCTTTTGGGTTTTGTTCTGTTAAGGACAATTCAGAACTTTCCCCTAAAAAGAACTTTCCCCTATAGAAAAAGGAAATTGCGAGCACAGATCTGAAATAAAAGCCTAACGAGTGACTTAGGGGGTCTTTAAGTGCCTTATTTCATAACACAGTAGCACAAGGAAAGTGATAACCATTTCTGATTTGGGTATGATTATAGGGAAGCTTTAATTCATACAAGTTTAACTAAATTGGAAAGTGCTCTATATCTACCAGCTTTATGTATCTGAATATGCTTTTCTACTACAATATAGCAATCTGCTCTGCATGTAAGCAGCAAAATGGAGCAGTCTCTAGTGACAAGAACTGTAGTATGCAGCACAAGAATCCTGTTAGATACTGAAAAGACAATGAATTATTACTGATGGATAATGTAGTTTTTATTTATCTAACCTGTGCACTGATGAAAATGACAGCACCGGAGAGAAGTCCTTGAATGACCTGCTTCTTGAAGTAACCACCTCAGAACTGGAGGCTGAGATAGGGATGTGATGGGGTAAGAGACTTTACAGAGGATTAGCAGCAGCAGTACTGTTTGAAATGTGAAAGCAGGTAATGGGGCATCAGAAATAGATGGACAGCAAAGGGCAGGAGAATTTTCAGGAGATACTCCCTGAAGATTAAGTACCTGAAAATTTGGAGAGGAAAAATACAGCTGTAGCCTCTTTTCAGTATGACTTTTTTTTCTAGATTTTGGGTGTGTATATATGTAAAAGATAAATCTATCTCCTTATGCACGTGATGTGTGCGCCCTGTCTTTGTGTGGGGTGTCAGGACACAGTGGGTACTCCACTGCAATCTACTTTGATCTCTTCAAATATGAGATTGCAGAACTGTAAACGATCTCTTTTCTATATTTTGCTGCTGCTGAATTGCTCCTCTCTGCCACCTGGCAGAAGAGAAGGGAAGATCACTAAATTGTTGCCAAGGAGGAGGCAGGGCAGCTACAAAACAACGTGTGCTAGGACAATGCTTCTTGGCCTGGCTTAGTGTCAGTTCACACAGCTGGTGGGCAAGTCCTGGCAGTGCCGGGGAGGTGGGCTTTCTGCTATGTAGCCAAGCAGCCTGTAAAAACAAATCGGTATATATTCTTAATAGTGCTTGCCCCCACATGCCAGTAGCCTCATAAATTAGTATTTATTGAAATAGCATAAAGGCCCTGTGACTACATAAATTCATGCTTTTTTTGCAAAGGGCTTTTACATTCATGGTGGCAAAGAGTGGATTGTGAGCTGCAGATGGTGACGCAGCATTTCGGCCGTATGTGGTTTTGCTACCAGTAACTGAACAGTCACTGGGCTGCAGTTTCTGCAGACACCTTGTCCACTCATTTGTTTGTTGCGATCATTTCTGCAATGCAGAGGAAGATGCGGCAAGCACCTACTTCTTTCAAAGCCTATGCATTTCTTTGATGTTTTTGTTACTGAGGGTTGTGTGTGTGTTTTTTTTTTTTTTTTTCCCCATGAAGGATAACAGAGAATATAACTTATACTCAGTAAGGCTAATTATGATTTTTCCTCTACAGATGATTTCTTAGCGCTATGTTCAAATAACTGCTGCTAATTCTTTCCTTTATTGCAGTAATATTGCAGTAATGTCCGGATCATGAAAGTCAACATGTAAACTTCTTTGGCATCTCTTTCAGTTCGCTTAATAACGTATACATGTCATGTCTTTTATTAAAGTTGTTAGGTACTTTAAATCCTTGTATAATAAAACTGCTTCAGTATAAGCGTTTCACAAAACAAGATGGGGAAAATATCAGTGGTACCTTAATAAAACATTTTACTGATAAAATGGCAGAATTTTAAACTGTGGAAAATTAAATCAGTTCCAGTTACTTCAGTCCTTTGAGAGAAATTGCAGTAACACCTGACTTGCATGTAAAATTTCAACACACTACACAATTCAAATTGCATGGTGTACTAAGAACAAATTTTGTGGCATGGAAGTATGTTTTTTAGATTCACATTGGCTGAAGATCATAACAAAGGAAGAGCACAACTAACCCAGGTACTTCTGATGTGCAGTTAAGTGTTCCCTTGCAATGTAGCTTTTACTATCTACATACAGTAGTTGGAATGAGGCTGGCAGGTGGTGCCCTAACACAGAAGTGCTCTTCAGAATATCAGCTGTGTTATGCAAGTGGTTTCTATGTCTGTCCAGACAGATGATTTCAATAAAAGGAATTAGCACAGGTCCTCACATGCAGACATTTGATAGACAGATGATTTCAGTAAAAGGAATTCCACTATTCTGTTTTTGACCTCTGCTGGTTTATTTCTGGGCCAGTAATTTAAGGTGCTATAGTTAAATGTTACAAAATTGAGATAATTTCAATTAGCCTTACAACCCAAGTGGAGGATGAAAAAAAAATACAGAGGGCATCCAATATTAAACTCCTCTGTCAACAGCACAGTGGGAAATAAAGCATGCTGAAGTTACATGACTTACTGTATCCTTAAGTATAACACATACACATGGGATCTTCATTAAAACCAGCCTGCAGCCCTGACTTAAAAATTACTGAAAGGGGAGTTAAATGCTAGAGGAAGTCGCTGCTATCCTAATATAAACTTATTTTTCTTTAAATTCCTATTTCAAGCAGATGCTAGTATTTCTCTGCCTTTTTCCTGGTCCCTTTCATGTGTGAAACAATTGTTGTGTTCCTTGTATCGTCTGACCATTCTTCCTACTGGGCCTTCACTTTTGTAAGTGCCCTGTGTGTGCTTTCCATTGTTAAACTGCTCGGACTTTCCTTGTTTTGCTGTGTTTGCTTACATGTCTTAGCTTTTGTTTCTTGCATCTGTCCACATCAGTTGCGTGCCTGTATTTGAAATGACTGAAAACTTTGATTTATTCAGTGTAGTTGTGTGCTTTTTAAAATAATTTAATTCTATAGGTATTTGGACAGTTTATACTCAAACCTGTTCTTTAAAGTATGTTATCATTATTCAAGCTATGGCGTTTTCCAGATCTCTTGGACTTTGGTCTGGTATCTCCTAAGGAAAGAACACCAAAACAGTCCTGACTGTATCTTTAAAACAAGGTGTTTTGGTGGGTTCTAGAAGACCTTATGCTTTCGACCCTCTTGATAGATTAGCTCCTATCAGTGTATCTAGGGCCCTTTGGGTCTGTGTTCAAATTCCGTAGCTCTGTGGAATCATGTGTTTGCTGCTGGAAAATGTTGTGTCCTGAGCTCACCATCTATTTTTGTAGAGATCATTTTTGTATTAATAATATTGCAATAAATGTCATGGTTTTTCAGTTGCTCAGAAAATAAAATATAATGGAAATGCCACAGAATTAAATGCTGCTGACTGTGTTTATTGTCAAAGACTTCTTACGTGTTGGCTCTCTGACCTTTCAGATGGACTGCTGGCTGGGGTGTGTAGGACAGCACCTCATGTGTTGCACTGGATGCAGTTTACTGTATTAGTGTATTATGCAATGAAAAGAGAAAAATGGATGTCGATTTATTTGTATGTAGTCTGTACACTTATTCAACAAGCTTGGAAACTGCACCAAAGCTTCAAGGTTACTAGGTTACAAGGTTACAAGGCTTTACTATTGTAACTTTAATTACAATTGTGTAGCCGTGTATCACGCTTAAAATAGAGGAGATTGACTATAAAAATAGCTATAGAGTAAGACATCTAACTGTCTGCATTTGAGGACCTATGCTAAATACCTAATGCATATATAGACTCTCCTTGTAAAGAAAGGGAAATAAAAATTAGATAAATTGCTACTGGTATCTGAGTGTTGAGGGTTATTTCTCCTGGAAACAGTCTTTTTATTAATACATTTTGTTTCTCATTTTAACCTCTCTGTGTTGTTGGTGAGATATATCAGGAGAAATGCCTGCATTCAGTTGCTAATTACCAATGTAATTACTTATTTTTTCAGTAACTGACATTAGTGTCTAGTTCACTAATTGCCTGCTGGACTCTGTGAGTTTATTATGAAAGCAACAATTGGAGTATTCCAAAATGTAATCAAGTAATATGTGAAGATGATGTATATTAGTTATGAACTGATTTTCTTTTATGGGTTAATCTTCAGGCTGATAACCAGTCAGTTCAGTCATCTCTCCAGTACCATTGAATTGAAGAATTTTCTCACCAGTTAAATCTGAAATTCTGTGCCGTGGAATCACTCTGTGTTTCAGTGGGATGTCATACTAACAAATTGTTTATTCCATAGATAATGCTGCCAAAGTACTGAATGATAACTGAACTATTGACTGTAGCTGTTTCCTGAGGAGATAATTTGTGATATATTTTGTAAAGCGTATGTGTAAATGTCTACTGTTGCACAGAAGACATGGAACATGGTGATTTTTTTTTTAACATAGCCTACAGTTAAGTTGTCTGAAAGAAAGCTCCCACTTAATTCTATAGCTTTAATCCTTGCAAATAAAGGGGTACAAATGCTAGTCCATGTAACCATGTGGCTACAACTTGGAGAAATATGCAACTTAAATGTGTTTCTGCAGGAGGGAGTAGGTATGGCTGGCTATAAGTTCCTTCCAAAATGTGCATCCGTGTACTTTGTGGTCTCTCAAGTTATGAATGCAGCACTTGTATTTCTGAGTAAAACCAAAGTAGGGATGTTTCCCAAATGACTGGATTACCAGTCTGCTGATAAATTGCCTTTCCAAGCCACTGTATTGGAATATGTTATTTACATAGAACAACTAGGCTACATCTGGAAAGAGACAGGTAGAACACTTGCTTTCAGCTTTGTGGAAAATTTGGAAAATGGAATAGGTGAGCCCCTGTCTTGTGATAAGGGAAGCTGTTATAAAAATAAGATTTTGTGTATTGCAGCCCACCAGAATCACTGCAGATGCAATATGTAGTCTTCATGATCCCCATTCTCTTGGTCATTACTGTTCCCTGAATGAAAATCGTTGAGAAGATGGCTGACAAGATGTGAAGCAACTTAACGTGAGGAGGAGGATACTGGGCTAATACTGATACTGTGAATAAGGACGTAGCCCTCTGGGAGAGCTGCTTCCAGTGATGCCTGGCTGTAAAGTGCAGGGGGAAGGCTGCCAGTGGTAATGGGTCAGCGGAGGCCTGATCTTCTTTGCCCTGCACGAGCTATGGTCATAAAATGCATGTTTGCTTCAAGAAACTAAAAGGAGACCCTTTTATAAATGGGCTAACTATTCCACTGAGAGTGTATGTTCCCTGAGTCCCCAGCTGTAAAAGAGGGTTGCTGCCTTTTAAAGAGTATCCTATGGTACAGACAATGACGAACCATAACATTTTTATCCTGAAAGGGGACAGATCTTCAGTGCTTCCGAATGCCTGTCTGAGGTTGCTATTTGGATTATGTAGGGTTATTCTCCTGTGGAAGCTTTTTAAATACTTATGTCTTAAGGGGCTCTACGAAGGATGGGGATAGCTACAAATAGTGCCAATTGGAGACCTGTATGCATACCATATCAATAGTGTCACATACAGAAACAAAAAAAAATGGCTTTTCCAGAAAAATCATTTTTCCAAAAAGCAGAGCCTGTTTCTTGGGTGTATTGTGTGTGAGCAACATGAAACAGTTTTAAGAGGGGAATGGTCTACCATGAGACAGTAACTTGGAGAAAGTTAGCCTAGCAATAGAAATCCCTAATCAGTTCTTGTTTTATATTTTTCTTCTTAACATTTCTCCTGCACAGAATTTCCCTTCCTCACACTCAGCTTCAAGAAGCGTGGTGTCTTAACACCAACCGTCTTTGATCACTGAAATTTTTAAACAAGGATTAAACTGGGGAGTGAGGAGATGAAGGGAGAGGGGAGGGGGGATTTTTTTCAAACAAAAATGCACTTCCACCATCATTTGTACTCCACAATGAAAAGTATGCCCTAAGTATGTTTGTATGTTACATAGGTGTTTTTACTATGTAGTAGGCTGTGAGGATAATAAAACCTATGGTATTTATACCTATGGTACAAATGAATATTCTCAGACTTTGGAACTTGCTGGGAGTAAAATCTAATTCAGGTAATGAAAGCAGTCATAGACTAAAATTAAGCTGATCATCCTTACTGATTGATTGCCTTGTTTGGTTTGCACTGGTTTGCTACAGCATCCTTTAATAAAGCATGCAGCTGCTGTGCCCATGCCTCTTCAGGATATCCCAGAGAAGCAGTCCTGTGAAACTGAAAGGTGACAGGCTGCTTTCAGAAGTGTAGGTGCTGCTAATCAGGGGAGTCGAGATATAAAGAGTAGCATTCTGCTTTCAATCCTGCATTTGTTGTAAATATTAAAATACCATCACAGCAGTATTTAGATGCTGACGTGACTACCTGTTTTTCCCCATATTTATTGTCAGTACTATAGTGCAGTCTTGCATGATGCCTTTTTCTCAGTTCATTTCTCTTTTTCAGGAAATAAATCTGAGCCATTGTTATAAATTGCTTGTAAGTGTTCTTTCGATCTAATTAGATTTATAATGAAACGGATCTTGTAGACAGAATTTTACATGAATAAATGTTTTTATTGGTCTTTCTTACCTACGATTTTGTACTAGTTGTTTCTAAAATGGTTTGATATACAGGTTGCAGTTAATTGTGGTGTGCTTCAGAGGGCCATACGAAAGAAACGTAAATTTTTTTTCTGATTCGTGTCACTATTGTTAAAACTGCTGAACTTTTAGGTTTCGTATATGCCTTATGTCCTGATGAATATTCATAAAAATTTGTCTAAGTTTACTTAGCTTTGTCATTGGCTGCTTTTCAGTTTTATGCACATGTTCATGTTCTTCCACCAACATTTCTGTATGTAAAGAGGGCACTGGAGAATGTAAAGTACTGGAGAATTAAAGCTGTGTACCTGGGGAAGGGGATTTTGCTAATTTTTCGATTCTTGTTTTGACCAACTTCACTGCTCATTTAACCTCTGTATTCTTCAGTGTCCTCATCCTGAAGGAAATGCCCATTTTTGGTACTTGTTCCCTGAATGTATTTTCCACTCTTAATCAGAGATGATAGCATTTTTGAGTGTTTTATAATAAAGAGACACTACGGGAATACAAGCATGATCACTCTTGTGTTAATATTAGGTACAATCAAGTTAATGGTATCTTTCACAAGTTAGCTTGGTCACAGTTGCTATTTGTGTGTAGTCCTTCAATCAAATGTGAAAATACTCGCTAAGTAGTTGCTGCTGTTATCTTTGCTGTCAGTGTCAGGTATTACTGCCTTTATTTAGTCACTTTTTTTTTTTTTTTTTTTTTTTTTCCCACAGTGCAACCAATAACATGTTTCTGGTAGTTTTAGAGGAGGATAATGAGGAGGAGAACTTGAACGAGATGTACAGAATTTGAAAAGCAAAGTTTACATATGTTTAAAAAATACAGTCATAGCCATGTTAAAACTTAAGAATTCTAGTACCTGAAGCAAAGCTTAAAAGAAGTGATAGGTTTCTTTCAATTGGTTTATTTTATACTTTATATCTAGAAATACGTGGTTATGTGTAACAGGATTTGAGGGTTAGAACTGGTCAGGAGAGTGGATAGTTTTTTAAACAACATGTTTCAATCTGATGATTAGTCCAAATAAATAGAACACGTTCACAAATACCAATTTTAAGCGTTGCACAGCTTTCACTGAAGCTGTGCAACAGCTTCAGTGAAGATTTTTGTTTTGCAGGACAGTGTTTAATGGACAAAATAGTTTGAGGGGGAAGCTTTTGATAAGGTTGCAAAGTAGGTATCACCGGTTTTATTATAGATATGAGTTCCCCTCTTACGTGCTTTTAATCTTTAGTTTGTGTAGAGAGTTTATGCAAGGTCTTTCCCCCTTTAAAACAAAAACTTTTTATTATTATTATTCCCTGTGCTATTTTCTATTCAGTGTCTCAAAAAAACTCATTTTCCTTACAAAGCTGTGATTCTAATATAATTGTTATTTTAAATGGTTCCTTTGTTTATTTTTCCTTTTAATTATTAGTGTGTGAATATTTTCCCAAACAGCTTTTCAATCTGTATCATGAAAATGTATGACATTGCAGTGATTGTGCAGGAATACCTAAGAACTTAGTTGCTGCTTACATCTCTGCTTGGGTTTTGTAATTTCAGTATCGAGTCTCTTACTTTGAGTGAGAAACAAACTTCTAATTCAGTGGGGTTTTCTTAGTGGTTGACAAATAGAGGCAACTTAAAACATTTTAACACTGTCTGGTTTCCTGGGCTTGGTATACGCGTGAAGCTCTGACTTTTGCCTTTAAAGCTTCCACTGACTTTTGTGGCATCACAGTTTCGTCCTTGGACATGGCCTAGACCTTGCTGCAGCTTCCCTACCAAGTTAAGTGCTTTGCTGTGTTACTGACTTGCTGCTGATTTCAGCAGCTTCTGAAATAGCTTTCAGTGCTTGTGGATAAAAATGTGTTTCTGCTTTGTCCTAATTAAAGTTCTTAGTACTTTTCATATTACCGTTCTATGCTGTTACTTTTAAGCAATTTATGGCCTTTTTTTTTTTTTTTAACATCTTTAATTACTGCTGTAAATTTATCTTGGGTAGTTGTTCTGACTGCTGTGCCGCAACAGGTACCCTCCATTGTCTCTGCTTGCACCTTCCCTGTTTTCTTGTTTATGCAAGGCAGTACCAACTGTGGATGTGGGAGGAGTGTTCTAATTGCTTTTCCCATCTTGTTCTTCACATAAAAGCAGAGTTTAATTTAAAACTGGAGCAATCTTTTTTCCAGCTGCTCTGGTGCTTTGCTCCAAGTTTTCTCTTATGATTGGAAATTTTACAGTTTCCCACTTGCTGCAGCTAGCTCCAGCCAGCCTTCTCTTCTTTTTAGTAACATTCTGTTTCTCTGAATTCCTTTGAATTTGATATTTTTGATACCTGACGTTACCCATGTGCCACACCACTGTGAATCAGGCAGCAGCACCCCAATGCCTGTTTTGTCTTCCCTCCGCACACAAGAGTGGCTTCCCTGGTGCAGAGTCCTTGGTTTGGTTTTGTGATGGTTTCTTATATGGCTGAAAACGTGTAATGTATTTTAAATGTTGCATGTTGTGCAAAACAGATGGCTAGTGGCATGAAGTCCAGATTTAGTAATAAAATAAACCCTGGGCAGCAGTAAAACATTAATGTATTTAACATTAACCAGCTTTTTGAAAAGTCAGATGGAAACCTTTTATATCAGCTAGCAGAGCCAAAAGGTGGTGTTTCCCTACTGTGGTGAGGCATGGATTGAGTTACGGACTGTTGCCTTTTTTTTTTTTTTGAGTGTCTGATGAGAATGTATATCTGTTGTATGAACAGGTAGGATACTTGCTTTCAGTAACTTTGTAAAGTGAGGCAGAAGCCTAAATTGTCTTTCATGTATGTCGCTATTTAGTCTCCATGTATGTTTTGTTAGTACTTAATGTTGCAGAAAACTTACACATGGTCTGCTAAAGCAGCTGTGAATCTTACAGTGTTAATTATTGGAGTGTGTCAGTGGTTACAGGGTGTCCCTACTCATTTGTCCCCAGTAGGTTGACACTCAGCTGTCTGTGGCTTCCCCAGAACCCTTTAATTGCAGATATCTCTGCAGTCATTGTTTGGTGATACTATTGCCTAGTTTTACTCATACCCAGGTTTTATTTTCATTAAACATACATCATAGACTGCAACTAATTTTTTGCATTCATTGTGGCTGTGAGCCATAAAATAGAGCTGAAGTAGAGGGAAGGCATAAAAACAATTAGGCTAAATTTAAGTAAGTAAACCAATGGCCTTTTTGGTTCTTAAAAATCACATGCATCAACTAATTACGTATACGTATAATATGGTGACTGGGGAAAAATGTTTTGTTATTCTAATATCTCTATTCTTGACCAAAAAAAAATACCATTTAGGTTATTTTCTTTGTATTTTTTTTTAAGGATGGCCAGTCAAAGGCTCTGAAGTATCACATAAATTTTCAGTGATTTAACCAAGCACAGACAGTAAAAAGTGAATGAAATCTTTTAAGAAAGCATTTCAGGGGAGAGCCTTATAGCAGTAAAGCTCTCCTTACAAGAACATGTCTTATGGTACATCCTCGGGACCAGACTTTTTGAAGAACATGTTTCCCAAGAGACAGTCCACAGATGAAAAGCCAGATGAAAAGCCACCCCTCCAGGGGATTCTATAGGAACTGAAGGTACCAAGAAAACAAAAATTTAGTAGTTGTAAAGCTTGTTACCATCTCTGCTTCACATCTGGAACCAATAATCAATAGTATAAGAGCAAGCCCAGAATCAATGCAAAAAAGCACCAACCTGAGGTATTCTCCAGGGAGGTAATTCTGAGTTTGGACCGTTCTCAAAGTGTTTGGCAGAGGAACTAAAGACCATTGAAATAAGTTTTATGTTGTGTCTCTTGAAACAGAAATAAATTTAAAGTACTTAAATTATCCCTTCAGACCTCAGGCTCTATATTAATATGTACTTTTTTTTTTTTCTTTGTTCTCTCACCATCCTTGTCTGAGTTGCCAGAGATTCCAGCTAGGTATGCAAAGTTCTTTCTTGTATGATACCAGTTCACATAGCTGGATTGATACAAATATTTAACAACTTATGTTAACAAACCTTTTTCATAAGAGATTATAAAAAGTGAAGAAGTTATTTTAAAATAAAATTATGTGGATGTTTTTACTTGTGGAATATTTGAAAAAGTCATGTAAATGCTTTGCCATTTTAGTTAGGTTATATCCACAGTTTTGTGAGGTTGTTCACACAGACTGCTTAATCTTTGGACATAAATTAGAAGAGCTTTGGGTTCTGTAAAAGAAAGAGTATTTCAGTATAGAAGAAGGTAAGCTGACCTAGAGGCCCCTAATAGGGAGCATAGTACTTGGATGGAATTACAGCTAGAAGCCACATGTGATTATGGTGTGGAAGGTTAGAGCAGTAGCGTTGCCAATCCCAACTTCAGTTCAGTTGCAGTACTGCTAATTCTGCTGTGGCAGGGAGTCAGTGCAGTCTGGTATCTGAATCAATTGTTACAAGATATTAAATGTTCACATACTGAGAAAATTACTTCCACTGAAATTGAAAAAGTTTGCTCCAATCCTATTGCATTTGAACTTCTGGCAACCCAAAGAAAATTACTATCCAGAAGTTAAAGGCTTGAAAAACCTTTCATACAGCACAGAGGATAACAATAAGGCATTTGATGATGAGAGGAAAGGAAGGGATAGCCTCTAGCGGAGGTCTTTTTAGAGCAGTGGTACATGCACCACCAGTGGTTTGCAACCCATCTCACAGTGCTGCATGAGTGATGTTTGGATGGCCAAGTTGTCCTTCTCCAGTAGCCTATTAGTTGTTATATTGCCAGTAGTGATTTCCACTAAAATAACTGCCTGCTTTCATTATGTCTGTTCAGTCTGAGGCTTTATCCTTCAGTAGTGTTTGTAGACAAGTCCTCTGAGGAATGGGAAAGCCTTAAATTGTTTTAGGAGAGTGATTCTAGCCTCTCTAATTGACTATGTGGAAGTTACATTTTACACTTACTCCTAGACTTTGCAGCCGAGATCAAAGGTTTATTAAACTCTTCCTTTTTCAGTCCCATGCACTGGAGAAAAAAAAGAGTCCTTTGCATTGAACAAACATGGGTGGGAGGCAGATGAAGGAAGAGCAGCAGAAATTCATATTCATGCAGCTAAACAACATGGGAGGCAGATGTTCAGTAAGTCACATTCTTCTGAACAGTGAGCAGGAAAGCATTTCTCATTGACTGCATGTCTTCAAATTGATGCCTTTATTATGATAGTGTTGAACCCAAAGTAGTTAGTGATTTGGGGAAAGTTAAAGGAATAATGACACTTTTGAAAATTATTTTACTTTTTCTTTCCTTTTGTACTTTTTCCCCTCTGAAGCAAAGGACAATATGAAAAAAATTACAGCTTGTAGTGTAATTGGTCTGAAATAATCATATAAGTTTTGCATAGTATACTTGCTGGCCAATATTGCTGATAATTTTAGCTCTACCCTAGAACAGGATAATATTTAGGCAGCTGTTTAAGCTGTAAACAAACGTGTCCTATTTAAGCTGAAATGCTATAAGCTTTAGGATGTGCCAAGTATGAAAAATTAGCAGAGCCTCCAGAATAATTGTTTGTGTCATGCTCTGATCATAATCAATACATGAGATGTAATATTTTACTAAAAGATGAAATAGTCAAGAACCAGGCAGTAGTTGGTGATACGAATTATAGGTGTAATATGGACTGAATCAAGACTGTTGTGTAGACAGGCAATCTGCACATTTTCTCCTCCTGTTAAGCTTGAAATCTTTTCATTGTGGCACCCTGGTCTCACCAGCTTCAAACTGCATGGACTGGGATCATGTGCAGTAGACATCGTACTTGCAAGCGCTGGGCTTTGCAAGCCCAGCTGTTGCTTCTAAAACCACTGTTGGAAGGAAGCAGATGCCCAGCTTCTGCCATGGTTATCATTTCTCTGTTTGGTGGTTGTTGTTGTTTGTTTGTTTTGTTTTGTTTGTTTCCTTAAAATGGTGACATGCTCTTTTTAGTGAAAGTAAATTGATTTCATAAATGTTTGTGAATAGGTATGTAAACATTCTGGGTTTATGTTGGTTTTCTGAAAGTAGAAGTTTGATTGGTTAAAGCAAGTATATTTGAGAGAGATGCTGGTTTTAGTAGACTGTTATGGTGAGAAGAGGTTTCGAAGAGGTTTCATTCAGTTGGCACTCCCATGTCCAGCCTCATTTATTCTGAGATGTCAAGCCACTAGTATGGTTGCTGGAGGCTGGTTAGTTTTTTTTTGTTGTTGGTGGTTTTTTTTTTTTTCTACTCTGTCAGTGTCTTGATATTTTGATTTTGTGAGGTCTGTAAATATTTTCCAGAATGAAGGTTTACAAGACAGTCGAAAGACCCATTGTTGAACTTGACAGTTCTATCAGATGATACCTTTTAGGAGGCTATTAGCCTTTCAAATTCCAACTTTTGATTGAGTAAAAAAAAAAAAAAAAAAAAGTAACATTAGGCATAATTGAACATGCCAGTGGTTGTTTGCCAGCCTTTGCACCTGTCATTGGGCACAGTCATATACAAATGTAATGAGTTGCAGACCCTTTACTTTTCAATCTTATATTAGACGAGAGGTATCATGAAACTTGTCTGGATTTAAGATTGGAATACTATGGATAAGGATTAGGAAAAGTCAGATGAAGAAAATACATGAAAAAGTGCACTGAACTGCTTATCCATCCCTTGTTCTTCAAAGACACTTCTTGGCGATAATCAGGTGTTTCCTAGCTGTTTGAGGTTTTGAAATGTGAAGATTCAGAAAGCAATAGTGTGTCTGGATTTTTTTTTTTTTTTTTTGAGGAGAAAACAGTCAAAGGAAGGCTAGAATTTTCCTCTTTCACAATATTTATATGTGAAAATGTGTTAGAAACGAGGGGGAGGAAAAACTGCAAATGGTAAATATGAAGGCCAAGCTCTTTGAGTGAGAGATGGTCTCTTATTCCTCCTGCACCTCTCCTTCTCTTCCTAACCCACAGAATAATCTCCAACGCTGGAAATCATAATAATTCATATTCACATTTGTCATGGTACTCACAGGGTTGGTCAGGTCCCACTGATTTAACTATTGTGCAGTCTCACAGACTTCGTCTATACTGATAAGATGAAAAGGAGCTGGGAAAGTAATAAACATGTACACTGAATAAACAACATATAGCAGAAAATGTTGTAAGACTTGTGTGATAATGCCTTTTCATATGGCTTGTGAGAATGGGTTAGGATATAGACCTCGTGTCTGTCTCCTGGGGATAAGGAAAGAGGGAATGTTTTTTCTCTTTAGCTTGAATTTGTCAATCTTCAAAACTCATTGGCCCTTAGTGTTATTTCTGGTATCATATTATTGCACACTGAAAAGTTTCTCTTCTGCTACAGAAGATCTTATTACAACCTGTTAGTGGAAAATGGAAGGCCTTTAAGTTGACTTAAATTCAGAGGTCTGTTCTTGGCTGGCTGCATCCATACTGAGAACACAAAGGGGATACAACTGTGTAGGTGTAGCACATTAAACTTGCAGTAGCAAAGTAGTGTATAAAAGGGCTAGTAGATTTACCTGCAAGGTATTTTAAAAGTGTATTAGTGTAAGTACTGGTATTCCTAATACTTGATGCTTTTAGCTTTTTTTTTTTTTTAATATCAAGTGTACTGTATACCTAGATAATTAGAACACATAGAAGTGATAACATTCTTACATTCTTCCTTCCTTTTCTTGCCCTATTTCCTGTAAGTTTTCCTTTCTTCCCTTATTTTTGAAACAAACAAGGAGATTATGTACCAGAACTCCATTAGTACTAGTTGAGAATGAAATTGTTGGGATGGCTGCTTATGGTTCTTCCAACAATCATAACTAAGCTAAACTGCACATATGTATTAAGACATAAAAAATAGAATATAGCAACGCATAATATTTCTTATAACACATTGTGCGTACTGTGGGAATCATCACTTTGAAAATCTTGACTTCTGCATGCTTAAAATCTCTCTTGAAATCTAACATTAATGTATTTTTTCTTTTGCATATAAATTTAATTTTGCCTGATGGTGATAAAAATCAGGTCATTAATGCCATCTTAGTATCCCTGTGAACTCTGCATAGCAACTAGTTCTTCTCCTTCATTTACCGTTTTTGCAATAGAACTGATACAAGAAGAAAGTTATTTATGCATGCAATGAGATGAAAACTCTAAGCTCCCGTTATGACCCTTTTATGTCTCAGTAAGTTCCAAATGATCTCTGATAATTATTTATTTATTTATTTATTTAAAACCAGATTTAAATACTGCTTTCTTGGCTTACAGATAGAAGCAAAGGAATACTTAAATTATATTTTTATTTTGTTGACCAGAAGGTATGGGACCATTTTGCAATCTAGCCAGCCTTTTGTCCTTGTCCTGCAGTACAGTGAAGAGTTCCTGTGTCAAGATTACACCATGTAGATGTCAGGAGATTACTAAAACTTCTAACAGTGAGGAAATAAACCCACAGTGTCTGCTGAAGCTAACATCACCAACTTGCCCTGGTGGCATAGCAAGCCTAGGTCCTTCTAGCCCAGTGGTGGGATTCTTAGGCTGTCAGCTTTTAGCTTGCTTCCAGTCTCATCTTTCCTTTATCCTGTTCAGTTTGGCTCTCCGATGTTTGAGTATAGCCGTATGAAGTAACTTACACACTCTAGAAGATTGACCTGAAACTGGTCCTGTGAGGGTCTGATTATCTCTGCTCAGTTGAAAAAGATAGCTACACAGTCAGTGTTACTTTGTTCATTGTGCTTTCTGCTGTCATCCTCTTTCTAGGACTCCTGTTGAAACTGGGAGAAATTTGTATGGAGCAGCATGGCAATTTGTAATCATCAGGGTATTCTATTCGAAATGATTTCGTTCAATTTGCTGTAATTGAAATTGAGGTGTAGAAATTTTGTTTTGCCGCATCTTTGACTAGAAGCTGGGATTTTCATAAGGTACTTGGGTGTCCAAATTTCCTTGGACACTAATGAATGCTTAAGAGTCTTCGTTATCTTACACTTTGAGAAAATGCAGTTTAACATTGATAACAGGATGTTGATATAACTGTTACAGTTTAAAGAGATTTGGTTTTGTCCCTAAACATACGTACTATATTGTCTCATACTGGCTGGTGGATTTGTTTACTGTATTATGGTAGCTCTAAGCAGCCCCTTTCAAAATTTGCTATGGAGGATGCTGGGTAAACATGGATTAAAAATATTCTCTCATCAAAAAGGATGCAATCTATTTAATTTTGTAATGTTAAAATCACAAATTAGACTTCAAGATCATGCCTGGAATACTTGAAAAGCAGCTGCAGCCTTTCATTTTAGCGAGTTGTGTTTGCAACTGATGATAATCTTGGGTTGGTGTTGGAAGAATGTATTGTGATACAGTAGCTATGACAGCCACAATTTCAAGACTCCTTGCTTATAGTCCAAGGTGAAGTCATCAATAAATGCAAATGTTTTTGTGGTCATATACTTGCAGGGAGATCTCAGGTTGCTTGCTTATTTTCCATGAGCTGGCTGTGCAATTCAACAGCTCTCTTCATGAGAATCAAAATTCAAAAGGGGGGTAGAAAGAAGAGAGATGGCTAGTCCTTGGCATGTAGTCTCTTTAGTTGTCCACTGATGTAAAAAACAAACAAACAAACAACAACAAAAATATCCCTTAGGCATAACACTTGCCAAGATCGTAGGTGTGAGGTAGCTTCAGATCTCCATTCATGGATGACTTTCTCAGGATCAGGGCTTTTCTGGCATGATTCTCAACTTGAAATAAATTTTGCTTGTGGTATTTGGTTGAGCCTGTGGTATGTTGGCCTATGTGGTGCAGTTACACGAGTTGCTGGTGGGCTTGTTCTTGATCCTTCCTAAATCATGGATGTTTCCTAAATATAAATCACTTAACTATTTTAGAGGGCATCCTAGATTGTGCCTCCAGGTGTTCTGAGTCATGGCAGCTATGGTCCTACTTGAAAGTAAATTACAGGACTGAGCTTGCTGCAGGTTTTTTTTTTTTTTTTTTTTTTTTCAGCTATTCAATGATTTTATTAAGTAACTTTTTTTTTTTTTTTCTGTTGCACTTTAAGGGAAGAATATGACGCTTGTCTGGTTGTTCTGTATATATTGCACATGTGTTTAAAAGTCAAAGCTGATTGTAAAGCCTGTGACTGATCAGGTACACAACACAGAAAATTAGGCGATAGCAAAAGGAAAAAAAAAATGCAGCTTTGCCACTTCTTTTCAGCAAAAAAGAATTCTTGAAATGTCAGCTTTTTTGTTGTTGTTGTTTTGTATTTTAAGGAGAATTTAGAGAACATTGTTCAATAATTATATCTCTTTCTATTGGAAACATTTTGGAAAATAAGTAAGTTTTAGAGGAAGCTGAAGCTAATTTCAAATGTATTTGTTGTTAAACTATTTTTTCAAGTCCTCCCTTAGGTTTGTTTTCAGATATTACCATAATTTTCATACTGTTATGTAGTTGCTCATTTTATTGACATATTTCTTACAGTAAGAAAATGCTTGGTATTTTATACTGCATTTTTTTCATTTCTGTAATAGGGTGAAAGGTTTCATTCAATTATACTGATTTATCTCAAAGTCATGCATTATTCTAAGTCCAATGAATCTTCAGAACAGTTGCTTCTTTGTGATTATTTACACTTGCTCCTGTAGATTCTGCTTGAAGTGGATTATCTGTAAGCATACTTATAGTCAGCACCTATCTTTAACAGTTCCCTGAGTGTTTTAACCACATACTGGAATGGAACCTATTTACTGCTTTGTTTGTTTTTGTTTAATAATTATAAAACAAATTCCAAGACTATTTTGCGAATTTGGAGATATTGTGGCACTTACAACACTGTATTCAAATAGTTACTTGTTTTATTCTGTTGTAAGAAACTGTGATTTTTCCCTCTTTCCCTCTTCACAGTTTGAACTAGTACAGTAGATACATGTTTTAAAACAATATTCGATCAGAAGATTGGTTTTGCTACAAACTATGCCATAAATTAAGCAAAACATGTAGGGTGATAGTTTACTTCTTTTGTTGTCTTTTGCAGAAAGTTCTCAGGCAGATAATTTTTAATGCCATAAGAAAAGACAAGGGCATAAATTCTGGCCATTGCATCTAGATGAGTTACAATAAAACATGGTTAGGGTAAGGCCGTTTTCATTAAGGAGGCTGATTTGCAAGAAGGATCACAGTTCCTCAGAACCAGGCTTACTGTAGCAGAGTGGTTATTGACTTGCCCTTTTTCATAGTTGTCATGTTTCATCAGACTTTGGATATCTTGAAGGTATCAGAATAAATCCTGAGGCTCAAAAGCATAGCATTATATATTAAGATATATTGGCCAAACAGATTTGGCCATCTGCAAAAGTTTTTGTCTTCTGGCTTCAGTTTGTTGCAAGGGGAAGGTCAGGCTAGACTCAAAATACAATTAAATTGGTGAACAGTATTCCATTCACAGTTGTGTGGTGTTTTTTTTTTTTTAATGTTGGGAGGAAAAAAAAATCACTGGATTATGTGGTTGAGTGCTTCAGCAAATTTTTAATCCCTCCCCCATCCAGCAACTTGACTTAGTTTGTGGAACATTCTCTTTGGCATTTTCTTCTTTAAAAAAGAAAACACAAATACTACTAATTGCATTGGTCTATGAAGGAGGCATGTAAGCATGTAATACATTTTGATTTCTATCTGGCATTGGATGCTGTGCTAATTAAATTTATAAAGCATCACCTGATTTTTACATATTGAAATTAACTAATTTTATGAGCAGTTTCAAAATCTCAGTGAGAGAAAGGATCTCAAGCTTGCCTTGTTTAGAAGACTATTAATCAATATTTTTCCTTCCTTACAAGAATTCCAGGGCTGAATTTTTAGCTGCTCTGTCTCATATCTTCCAAGTACTTGCACGACTTGGTATTTAAAGAACCATATTTTGTCCATTAAAAGAATTGTTTGCAAATAGAGAATAAAATGTATACCTTGAGACTCTCAGGATGAAATATGTCCTTAAATTAAATGGGCAGCAGAACTGTACCAATAATAGTGGTCTGTATTAGAGGCACATAAGATCGTGCTTAGCTTGGCTAAATGTCACAAAAATACGTTGGCTTAACCAATAAAAGACAGACTGTAAGATGCTTCCAAAAAGCAATTTACACACTAAAATGTTCATAACTGGCCAGTATGAGATTTTAAGTAAAGAATTAAGGGCATCTGAAGCTACAGAGTACTCACTAAATTCAGAAATCTTATGGGTACCAGCTGAACTTTTATTAAGGTCTTTTTATTTTTCCAAAGACATATAAGTGAAGGTCCTGTTTAACAGTCCCATTTAGCTGGGACCCAGACCTGGAAATAAAACTTTCAAGAAACCTCTAGCACAGAGCTATCTTTGAAAGATATAAATTGCAGAGCCAGTACCTCTGTTTTGTTCTTCAACCTTTACTAATATGTATTCCACTCTACCATTTCAGTGTTCTGCTATATAATCAGATTGCTGTTCCTCTCTGATATTTAGCACAGCAATGGGCTGGGAGGCGTGGGGGGGTGGAGAGAGATGATGCCCCCATTCTGCCATTGAAATAGAATGTGTTATGGACTGTAGAATTTCTGTCCTGTACTTCTATTTAATTTAAATTGCACTTCTATTTAATTTAAATTGCAGTATTTTTAGATTATTGATGTAGTTAGTGGTTTCTAGTGCCAAGTAAGACAGATTGTCTCACAGCAGGTAAACACAATTTTGGATAGTATAGGGTTTTTTTATGATTGTATCCAAACTTGTGGAGACTTCAATCTGTATAACAAGTTTTAAAGTACTCAAAAATCTCACTTTTTCTGATTTTTGTCTGTACTTTTTGATAAAATATATATTTTTCTACTTGAAATTTAATAGGACATATTCCTTGGAGACATTGGCTTCAAAGTTTGATTTCTGCTGTGTATTCATTGCTCTTTTATTATTTTATGAGTCATGAAGCTTCCTGGCTGGGTGTATTTGGGGTGGCTAGATACACTTTCAACAAAACTACTTAGTTCTCTTTCTCATATATATGTCGTAATTTCTTCCCAGAAGAACACAAATAGACATCCAAATGCTTTTTCTGCCTCTTCTTTTGTTCACAGTATCACATGGAGTTTGGAATTACCCACTGGAAAAGTCAAACATAATGCAGAAACTACAGGATTTCTGGCAAGATGTTTTCAGCAGCCAAAGCTACAAATCCACACTAGGAACTGGCACTGCTGCTTTTGTAAACCAGAGCTTTTTCCTTTTCTCTTGTTACAATTAACTGCTTTTGGAGAGGATTTCTTCCTCTTGCTAACCCTTACCATGCCACTAGAGCATAGCTGAACCTGTCTCTGCTTCATTTTTGTAGCTTTGGTTGATTTTTTTAATTTTACTAGTATTGCTGATAACAAAATGTGATGTGTATCAATCAGTATCTGTCTTAAGATGAGTGCTAACATAGATTGGGGATCTTAAAGAACATTTGTTTTAGAGTTGGTAGTGGAACTGACAGAAGATCTACATGCTGATACCTTTGTTATTTCCAAAAGTGAGCATAAGCTGAAGATAGTGCAATTATTTCATTGGCTTTTATAACATGCATTATATCAGTACCCAGTTTAAATTCTAAGTTATAATTTTTTTTCTTTCCCCAAACTATGGTAGTATAGTTTGCATTGAATTCAAACTGTGGCATGTGTTAGTATTCTTTTTGTGTTTCTTACTTGACTGCATTGCCAAAGACCATCCAAAATGGGACTAACAAAGTGGGATTAATATATTTGTATAAAGTATAAATATCCATATACTAAAACATAAAATTTAACTATGTAAAATGTACACATTTTTGTATAAATATAAATGTTTATAATTTCCACGTAGCTTTAGAACTGTAAGCTAACGAATGTTGGTTTTGTCTTAATTTCCTTTTCCTTCAGAAGCACCACAAGCAAAGAGAAAACTGGGGGGAGTAGATCTGACAAGGAAAAGCAATAATTATTGGGAGATTCAAAGCTCTAAATGAAGTGCAGCTCCAGATTGGATTGAACGTTGCAAAAATATATGCCTCTTGCAAGATTTTGGGTAGGATAGAGGTGTCTAACAAAATGAGCTTGCTTAGTGAGGCATTTGGCTTTAGGCTTCAGGAAGAATTGAATAAAGGAATAAGTAAAGCTGAGCTTTTAGTTACTGTATGTAAGGCAATTTGGATTTAATGCATGCATTAAAAAAATAAATAGAGAAAGTATTGAAGGTATGAGAAGCACAGCTTGACTTGCAGAACCAAAACAGGTTTTAAGAACTTCTGCATTAAATAAAAAATGTATATATTTTTAAAAAAATAAACTATATATTATTTCAGATATTATTATAACAGCAATCCCAGTTTACCACAAATAGCTTGAATTTTCTACCCTAGAACATGCTGGATACCTGCAGTCTCTCAGCTCATGGACTCTGCAGTAGCTCTGACTGAAGTCAGTAACTTCTGCTGTGCTGTTGATGAGCATTTCATATTGAAACCATAAGTATTCATTCCATGTCTGAAATTGCTTATGATAATCACTGTCTGAAACTGTTTTTAGTGTTTGTGGAAAAGGAGGTCCTCTAGTACATTCAGTGCTATGATGTAGGGCATGAAGGAGCTCTGCCTGCACAAAGCAGAATGCAGTCCTGGTAGAGGAAGAGTAGGAGGAAGGTGTAAGGATAGGCTGAAGCAGACCGTCAATTGATAGAAGTCACACTTGGCGTAGGTAATAATGAAAATGGTGTATACCTGTTTATATGTCAATTAAAAAGAGTTGGCTTTTTTAAGCTTAACAGCAGTGAATGAGGTGATGTACAGTTATTTCCCACAGCACAAGAAAAATATCAAGAAATCAGAAAAGCAATTTAAAAAAAGAACCTGTATTGGCACAAGAAGAAAAACACAAAAGATTTGTATGGGTAGTGGAGAAGGGTGTCCTGATAAGACAGTGAGGTTCTTGAACATCCTGACAGATTACTATAGTGTACTCTGTAGTCCCCCTCTTAACCTTGAAATAAAGCTCATCAGTCTATAAAGAGGACTTCTGTGTTATGGTTGCCTTTGATAGGCAAGAAATAGACCTGATAATTGTGGAGTTTCAGTCCCCTTTTCCATTTGAATTGTGTATTTGCCTATATGGGTTATTGGACTGACAGTAGCAAAAATGCATTCATTGCTGAATAACTAGATATCCTGGAAACATGCGAAAAATAGAAATGTATTTTCCATCAAAACCTCTCACTCTTAATGGCTATTTTCTGACTGATGCCTTTTTGCTATTTATATACTCCCTGAAGCATTTGGAGAAATCTGAGTCTCTTTGGAAACCCACCCAAACAACCAGAAATGTATTTTACGTATTGTAGTATGTAAAGAGTTAGTCATCACTTGTAAGTTGCCTAATGAAGGAGGAAGAAATTTATATTAAGGGAAGGCAAAAGCTTGACTCTGACTGGTATATGTCTCAATTCTTCCTGCCTTTTTTTTTTTCCCTCAGAAGATAATTCTGAAGGAATTTTTAAAATCATCTGAACAAACATGGGCATTGCAAGTTTGAAAAATTGTAGCTGCATGCTGTAAGCTTATTTTCCCACTTTTTCTTGGGAAAACATATGGGATTTGTTGTTGTTGTAGTTTTTCCAATTTGAGAAAGAGGGCTTTTGTGCACTGACAGGTGACTTGGGTGGGAACCATTTTTATGTTTGGAGTCACGAGAGCTGTGCTGCTTTCTGCCAACTGAGAGCCTGACCAGTTAGTTGAATGATTTTGGTTTTAGGGAAATTTGTCAGGATTATGTCTGGGAATGAGATACAAATTGTCATATGTTTGACATCTGTGACTCTATGTTGAATGCTGGACTAAAGCATACAACTCATTCCAAGGGTGCTGATTGGTACATTTGATTATCTTGTTAAAAGTTTGTGTTAATCAGCTTCTGATAAACTTACATGATTGACATTTATGAGCCAGTTCAATCAAAGCATCTTTTCATGCTGATCCTGGAAAACTTCAAATGGTCATCGTGACAGAAAAAAAGTGTTTTTTTTTTGTTTTTGTTTTTCTTTTTTGAAAAGCAAAAGAATGCTTTTTACTATGCAAGAAAACAGGTTTTCCCTGTAGGCCATCTATATTTGTTTTCCTGGTCAGACCTTCCAGCTTTGTAGAAATATAACAAGATAGAACAAGATAGGGGGAATATGGTCATTATTACTTGGCTGAAAATGATGAGATTGATGTGAGGTCTTCTGACAGGGGATTAAAGTGGAAAATATTGGTGACAATCCATTAGGAGCAAGATGATCTCTTTGAAATACAGAATCAGGTAGAAATTACCAAAAAATCACTTTCCCTTTTTTTTTTTTTTTGATTATTAGACTGTTCTCATCCCTGCTGTATCTTGTAAATATTGGATTTCATGTGCAGGTTGGGAGGAAAGTTAATGCTAGTCTTTATGCATCTGAAGACAGAGGCTTCAGTTGAGATGCTGTTCCTCATATCTGCTGTTCTCCTGTTTTCTTTCTAAAAGAGAATTGGGTGTCTCAGTATCTTAAGTCTGATCCAAAATAGCTCAGTTCATCCCATTTACATTAAGTTTGACCATTGTTGCCACTGAGGGCTGTTTGCTGAACTTCTTACTGTGGGTCAGTGGCCTCAGCATTGTTACAGAGATGCTCATGTTTCTGCCAGTCCTGGGAGAGAGGAAAAAAAAAAAGCCTGTACTGAGAGTCTGTGTTAAAATGCCAACAATAATTAAAGCTAAATAACCTTTTATCCACAAAGGTCTGTAGCATGTGGGAACAGAAAATGTAGGCAATCACTACATCAGTTTTCGTGGTGATGATGGAGAGGGGACAAAGTGAAAATGAGGAGGTGGGAAATCAGGCTTCAAGCATTTCTACTATAAATACTCTTTGTCCTTGTCTTTTTAAGGTTAAACAGTTTACGAATCCATACATGTGAGAAAACAGGAAGAAGCACTCTGTATTGCAGGTCTAATGATGTAGATTCAGAGAACTAGGACTGATAACTGAGTAGTAGTGTGTACAAAATTAAAAAATTAAGAACTATAGGTTTTGCTTTATTTGCCTTTTTTTTAATAGGGTTTATTTTCTAACACTTTTCTTTGAAGTTAACTCAAAGACTTGAAGCTTTTGTTTTCAGTGTTAAACCTGAGATTGCCTTAGAATTGCTTGATGCTGGAAACTGAAACTTTTAAGTAAAGGTCAAATAACAGCAAGTTTATGCTTTAAACCACAAAAGTTTGGCAACACTGAGGCCTGTGTGTACAGATGCATTTAAGGTAATGCTGTAGTCAGTTTGTAGTCACTGTGTTGTGTAGTGGAAATCATCCGACATCTGTCTCCAGTGGCAGAGAGGATTCTTTGTGTAGATTAGGAGGTCAGAAGTGCACTCTGAATCCTCCCATCCCAGTAATTTCAGTGTATGGGCTTGTACCTCGGCCATCCATGTGAATGGAGAATCACCATGGGATGAGGAGGATCCTAACATGTAGGTGCTGCCTAACTCAGCCACGGGAGCGGAAAAGGACTTCACCACTCTGCTCAGCAGCTTTATTTGGAGAAGAAACTTGGGTGTCGCTCAGGCAGTGTGCAGCTGCTGCCTGCTCCTAGGTAAACTCTTTGGGCTTAAAACATCTCTTCGGAACTAGGACATGACAATACTTATTTTGATCATAAGCATTTCAAAATTCTTCTTCTGGTAACTGAAGCATGCAATACCTTTGAGACCATGAAAATATTTCCTGGTACTTAATGCAGGAATGGCTTACTGTCCTATGGTGGGCCTTTAGGGTTTTGTTAGAAGCCTCTGTTTAATTTCAGTTTATCATCAGCTATAAGGTGCTCATTGAGAAAGGCTTTCTAATGCTTTTGCTCATTGTTCTATTCTGTTGTGGTTTTTTTTGTTTGTTTGTTTTTGACAGCTCATCTTCTGGATATAGTTTCTAAACTTCTGCATTAAATTAAGTGTATTTCTTCCTACGGACTTTTTTTTTTGAATCTGTGTAGCATGTGTTGTACGAACGTATGTGGCCGTATGCTCCTTCTTCTGTCCTTTTGTCTTTGAGGCTTGGCAGTATCTGCTCCAGCTTAGTAGCGTCCTCAGCTTCTGAAGTGAAAATCCTATTGATAAAGAAAACCATTTAAGAAGAAATGCATTTTCATCCTGCAGCATATTCTGATCAGCTGGCAATCATAAATTATTTGCTAACTGATTATATCATTTGTGTTCAAGAGGGTCTACAAAAAAGCTTGGTGTACACTTGCATTTTCTGTTTCAGTGCTGCGTGTAGTGCTCAGATTGCATTAAGGAATTAGAGGCTCAAATTTTGTTGCAAGCTCCTGTAGACCATTTCTGAGATCCAGAACCCCTATAACATTTGGCTCACTTGCAAATGAGGAAGGTGCTTTTTGCCTAGCAACAAGCTTTGCTGTTTCTGAGGATCAAAACCCCAATGTGCATATGCTTAGCCTCTTGCATCACTCCAGTACTGAAGGTTTGACAGTCAAATCAGCACTGACATTTCTGTTGATGTGCAAGAAAGAGAATAATCCAGTGTGTTTCTCCATGGCAGTGCTGTCACTGCAGGACTGAAAGTAGCAAAAATGCATTCATCGCTGAATAACTAGATATCCTGGAAACATGCGAAAAATAGAAATGTATTTTCCATCAAAACCTCTCACTCTTAATGGCTATTTTCTGACTGATGCCTTTTTGCTATTTATATACTCCCTGAAGCATTTCGGAGAAATCTGAGTCTCTTTGGAAACCCACCCAAACAACCAGAAATGTATTTTACGTATTGTAGTATGTAAAGAGTTAGTCATCACTTGTAAGTTGCCTAATGAAGGAGGAAGAAATTTATATTAAGGGAAGGCAAAAGCTTGACTCTGACTGGTATATGTCTCAATTCTTCCTGCTTTTTTTTTTTCCCCTCAGAAGATAATTCTGAAGGAATTTTTAAAATCATGGGCATTGCAAGTTTGAAGAATGGTAGCTGCATGCTGTAAGCTTATTTTCTACTTTTTCTTGGGAAAACATATGGGATTTGTTGTTGTTGTAGTTTTAACTTGAGATTCTGTGGTTTTTGCATAGATTGACAATGAAAAATTATGTTGGCATCAGAGATCTTAAGTGTAACAATATGGAGAATTCAGTTTATGAACAAATATGTCTTTGGTAAAGCATGATAAGATTATGTTGAGCATCTGTAGCACAGGACCAGAAATGCTGTTTATTGAAGTCTTTTTGGCAGATCACTTGCTGGATCTAATACCCTTTGTTTGCTCGGTTTGTAGCCTGTTTTTGTTTTGCTCTGTTTGCTTTATGAACAGTTAATTTGTAACACATGGTAAAGTTGAAGGATCCTGAAATAATCTTTTGTTTTCTGATTTTGGTACATATTACCTATTTCTAGGGTTAGTTTTGAAAGATTTTGATTGCATGTTATCTACTCTGGCTATTTTACAGGTGAAACTGTAACACAATGTATTTCCTTGGACTGTGTTTTTTTTTTTCCTGTTTTTGTTTGTTTGCGTGTCTGTTTTGATTTGGGGTGATATTGGCTTCGTGAAGTCTGTTTTTACATGTGCTTGATTGCTTAGGCATGATTTTCCATATTGTTACTTAGGCAACCTCATGCTGATCCTTAAAGTGTATTTCTCAGTGAGATAAATTTACTGAAAATACCCTGTTGGAAATACTTTTGTGTATGTTAGTTTGTAGGCTTATAGAAGTGTACAGAGCTGTGTACTCTTTTTCTGGATGCACCTGAGATTCTGGAGGCAGCAGGACTTGATTTTTGTGAAGTGCTAAATTCTGTTTCTCATGAAATTCAGCTACATTAATGTTGTGAGCCTCTGTGCACAGTAACATACTGCAAGGCAATTGCAAGAAGGTGCAATTTCAAGTGTGTCTCAGAAACAACATGGCTAGTATTAGACTTGAAACAGTCTTCAGGTTTTTTTCTTCCCAAGCAGAGTGTTGTGGGATTCTTCCTATCTGTATTTTTTGTTCATGCAGCCGTGGCTTGTAAATCAGATTTGTCCCAAAATAATGCTCCTTTTCTGTCAGACCAGTTCTTGAACTGGCCAACACGATCCTGATGCGCAGCATATGTCACATTGCTGAGGCAACTCTTTCTTCAGGTTTATTTCCCTGATGATGGGGAGATCTGGAGATCTCCTATGTACCCTACACGTAGCCTGAAAATGAAGTTATTTTTGGCAGTGTTTGGGGGGATAGGGTTTCTCTTTTCCTTCTACTGTTCTTGACCATTTCAACTTTTGTTCAGCTTATTAAGCAAGCACCTCAATATACCGCCCTGGCAGAGGGAGTTGCTTGCTAAAAGCATCTAGCTGCTTTTTCAGTCCTATTTGAATATTGAAACTTTAATTGTAGCACAAGCTGTAGTTAAAAACAGTCGAGTCTTTCTTGCTCATTCCCTCATTGATTTCTGTTGAAGCAAACAGATGAGCTTATATATAAATATGTATATGTGCTTTTTATAATGAAAAGTGCTGGAATTCACTAAAAAAGGTTAAAATTGAAGTGAGTAATCTTCAGTGCATAATGCAATTGTTAATTTTAGCTCTTTGCGTAGGAGCTGTTATGACTTGAACAGCCGGCTCTAGCCTTCATTAGAGAAGAAGCAGGCAGTTTTGAGACAGGTGGAGCTGAATCAAGCTGTGAAAGTGATTTGTTTGAAGCCGGTCATTAGCGTTAGAAAACTGGTCCTATCTATCGCATCCTTAACCATACAATGATCATTACCGTTATTACTTTTTAATTTTCGTCTTTTCCAGGTTGACGATGATCCTTCAAACTCTCTGAAGAACCAGAATGGAGATTGGCATGCTGAACTGTTAATGAGGACATGGGACTCAAGTTGTCATTGATCATTTGTGTGGACTTAACTAGCGAAGAGCAACAGAAGACGCTAGAAAGACAGTGGGAATTATAGCAGTTTTTCAGGTAAATGTTTTCTTCGGTGTGGCTGATAATCTGTGACTGTAATTGTTTTGTTTTGTTTTTGAATGTTGTGTAAGTATGTAGATGAGCTACCAGGACAATGTGCCCATGAAGAAATTGTTTGTATGCATTTCTTGACTGTAAATCCTTAACAAATCAAAGATTCTTCAACAGACCAGTTCCCAGTTTCGCAGTTCATCATGGTTTGAAATGTTAGCAAAGTGCTTCAGGTTTCAGCTTTAGCAGGAGAATAGCCAATGTCATTACACTTCCTGGGTAGGAGGGTGGGGAGAATGAGACTAACTCAAGGCTTGAATTGGCTTACTGTGATCTAATTTATAAGCTTAATATTCCAGTTGCCTTGTTTATGAACCATGTAGTTTCCTATTTTGCAAAATCCATTTCTTCTCAAAATAAAATAGTGTTTTAATGTATCATGTAGGAAGGATTTTATTTGCTTACTATGTCAAAAGATGAGCAAAAACTTGAACCAGTAAGGTTTTAAAACACTAGTATGTTTTATTTTTTCACTTTAAAGAAGCCTAAAAAATTGGAGGTAAGTGATGACGGATCTGTTGAGTGTTAATTACAAACCATAAAAAGCAACTTGGCAAAGTGTGGTTTTGCTTAATTGCCACTGTATCAGTGTTGAAAAGTGGCAAGATATTACAGAAGACTTTCTGAAATAACTTCTTCTCTACTGCATTTTTTTTTTCTTAAAATGCACCTTAAGCCACATGGACTGGGGGGGGATTAAATTATTCATGAGTCTCATTTGACAGTTGATAAGTGGGGGAGGCTTGGAGAGGGAGCTAGAGAGAAAAAGAGAGAGAATAATAACAAGCTTTAACTTTAAAAAGCCTTTAAAGCTTCTGTACAACAACCTATTGTGAGCTGAGAGTAAATGCAGTTCAGCTGATATCTTCATTAGAAATAACCTGCCACGGGCTTCCTGTAGGATTTTCACAGTGCTTGAGAGCAACGTGGGGTTTGAGAAGAGGCTTATGACTTTTAATAACGGAGCTGTCAGTTTGATGCCTGAAAATGCTGACCATGAGAGCTTTATTGCCAAATTTAGAATTCTTATTTGTGTTATTACCTCTCCAACTGGCTTTTTTATCATCTTTTTTTTTTTTTTTGTCAATAGTGAGTGCTACAGGCTTCTGCCATATGCAAAAGCCATGGTTGAAAGCTGAAAAGCTGCGGTGTCATTGGTGCTTGCTTTTTGTTTTATTTTTGACTGTTCTCTTTTTCTTAAAATAAAGAAAGGTCTAGAGGAGGGAACCACTAGCATGCTAGTGACCTGGAAGACAGAATGGGTCCTTCCCTGCCTGGTATCACTGAACTCCATCATAGATGGTCCCTTGCCATCCCTGCCTGCACCTCTGCAGCTGGGGGCTGGGCAGGGAGTCCCAGTGACATACCTTAAATCTGTTTTCCACCAAGACTATTTAAGTTGGAGCTCTGCTTGTTTATCCCAGCTCAATTCTGCTGCTAACCAATATTGTTGATTCACTACATCACTTCACCTGGGGCATACGTAGCTTTCAGATCCCAAGCTGCTTGGTTTGGCTTGCGTATTGAGGGGAATAAAATGATTTACTTGGGGGGGGGGGGCCCCCGGAAGTAAAATAAAAATTCACTCTTGGTGTTTTATGTGTTTTTGTGTTGTGGTATCTTGACCTTTCAGGTCACCAAATCTTGTTATTTTAATTTCTGTCTGGAAGAATGTCTGAACAAGGTAAATTGAACCAGGAGACAGCAGAGGAAGCTGTGAAAGAGCAGGAGTCTGCCCTCTCTGAAGTGACCCCAGACAACTGTATCCTTAATAAATCTGAAAGTTCAGAAGTAGAGGAAAAGGAGGAAAAGCTGAGCGATGCCAAGACAGAGCTGCAGGTAAGACACGAAAAATGAATGTGTGTGTTAAGTATTAATGTGTTCCATTTCTATGATCTCTTCCATTCCATACACTTCTACTTTTTTCTTTCATAATTTTAGACTGTCTCTTTTTTATTTTTAATTTTGGTCCTTTTATCTTCCTATAAAATATTTTTGTTATAACTTTCAAGCTCTTTAGGCTGCTGTCCATGTTACTAATTTTTCTGAGAAGTTAATTCCTACACATCTGTGTTAAAGCTTGGTGAAATATTTGACTGTTTTCCCTCTTTGGGGATTTAGAAAACTACCTTGATCTCATGAATTTACAGGTAATACTAATAAATAATTACTTAATGTGTGGTTTGGTTTGTAGGTGTTACTGCCAACAAAAAGTTATGCAAAGCCTAAGAAGGTAATTTAATAAGAAGACTATCGGATGGGGGGGGGGTCTAAATCCTTTTTGCTCAATGGAATATAGAATAAAGGGGGAGACAACAATTTAAGAGGAATTTGGAGAGGGGGAGCATTTACTTAAGTATGCCTTTTCTTGTACTTTTATTATATGCAGAAATTGCAAATCACCTTGCAAAGTTTGTGCTCTTTATACATGTTTTTAAATGAATAAAGTGAGCAGAGGTGATTCTCTGTTCTCCCTGTTTTCCAGACTGAGTTTGGGGAAGTTGTTTTTGCAATCAGCACCTCATTGAAATAGAATTCTAGGAGTGGTTTGATCTCTTTATTTATTGGTAATGCTCTTGTCATGCATATTTTCTCCAGAAATGGTAACTACGCTTTTTTTTCTATAACCAGAAACGAGGTGCAAACCAGAACCAGCAGAAAAAGAGATCCAAGGTAACAGTCCATCTCTGTTTGGAATTGTATGATGTCGTGGTAGGATAAAGAATTTCAATCAAATGTCTGTCTGCGGTTGAAATGTTGGCCTTTCATCAATTGGTTGTATTTTTTCCCTTGCTTTTTTATTTTGTCTTTCCTTTTAGCCCATGATCTTGCTGCACAAAGGCAGAGGAGTTCCTCTAGATTAAGCTATGTCAGGGTCCCCTTTATTTATCCATCACGCTTTCGTGCTGCTGAGCTTATGCGTCCTTGTGTTAGGCAGCATGTGTATTTGAGTGCATCAGTGGAGAAGGAAAAAAAAAATAATTGATTTTGCTTTAGAAGTTTACGTTTTTGTTTGAATTTGATTTTAATGGTGTAATCTCGTTGTAAAGGAGGAGAGACTGACTAGCTCTCTGGGGAGATGTGGGGTGGGGAAAGAATCTTCTTGGAGTGTGGGGGGGAAGCTTCTTTCAATTTTTCAAGTGCCAAGTCTGTGAAACTTGCAGGTTTTATTGTCTGTATTCCTTGGGTATTATGTTACTGGAAGGAAAAAAAAAATACAGAACCTTTGAGTTATACTTTATTTTGACTTAATTTTGAATTGGAATAACTATTCCAATTTTTTAGTGGACTTAGATGAAGTAAGTGAACTGCAGCAGAAATTATTAAAAGCAAAAAGAAAACTACCACCTTCCATATGTGGCAAGTGGCTCATTGCTTACAATCTGTCACATCTAAAGCAGATAAGGTTTTTCTGGGTGGGTATTTGGGATGTTTAGGGATAGCTGACATGTGCAGCTTATGCGACTTGAGGCCAGCAGGAGTTTTCTCTGTCTTGTGTTCTTTCTCTTTTATTCAGTCAGGAGCTAAAGGAAAACTCGTCCGGAGTCTTGCTGTATGCGAAGAGACATCCCCTCGCCCGGGAGCAGAAAGTCTTCATGATAATCAGGTACATTTACCGTCATTGCTGGTAGCTGCATGGTTAAACTCCATGTGCTGCTGCATGGTTAAACTCCATGTGCTGTTGCATGGTTATGTTACTTAATTGGGCATTTACCCTTTCTTGGGGGAAAGATTACATCCAACAACAAACACGTTTTTATGAAGTTATCTGGTTTATCATGAACTTTATTTTGAAATACTAGTTTTACGTTATGTCACAGGGTGTTGTTTGCTTTTTTTTCCAGACCCCTTGAAAATTTCAGCAAATGGAAAAGAATTCAAAAGAATTTAGATTAAAAAAAAAATAATAGTAACAATCAAAAAATATTAATGTTCTTTTCTCTAAGGCTATCTCTTTCAAGGCTGCACCAGTTACAATTATGATTATGCTCTGGTTTCTGGTTCCTGAGACCCCAGTTCATATCAGTCACATCAAATTTACAGGTCCTTCACTCTCCAAAGTACTTTGATAGGGTCAAAGGTGCCTCCTACTGAGTGGCATTTTCTTACTAAACTCTTGTATAGAGTTTCCAGTATCAAAAAGCTTGTATTTGAGTTTATCTGTACTGGTAGTGTTGTATTCCCAACGGCTGGTAGAGTTCTGTCCCTTCACCTTGGAGTCTAATGCTGGTGGCAGTCCTTGTAGACTCACTTAAAACCACCCCTCTACACCCCCAAAAGAAAAAGTTAAAAAAAAAAATCGAATATTTGTTTGCTTGTTAAGAATAAGACTTGAGAAGGAAAAAAAATAAAATCACAAGCACTGCATATAATTTGAGATGTATGTGTAAATGAGATCAGCCATAGAGAGAGTTTGAGGAAATGACTTCTTGTGAGCTTAGCACAAAAACAAAAATCACATTTAAGTGTACTTGATCACAGTTTCCTCTATTGACTTGAAATAAAACAAATTCAGCTCTCCTCTTAGCTCATAAGTATGGAGAGGTTTTTCTATTTTTGTTTTTAATTGAAAGACCAAAAACCAGGTTGTTTAGCAGGGGGACTTCTACATGTTCTACTGCTCTACAATGACGCTTATGCAGTTGATAGGTTATTTTATCCATTGTTTTGTTGAAGGTATACGCTTCTAGCTTAACATGTGTAGCTGAAGATGAGTGGCTTTTGTTCTGCTTTCATTTGTATTTTCCATTGTTTAACAGAGAATGAAAAGGAGAGTAATATAAATATAAAGAATTTGTACTAAGCATGGCACGGTAGATGATAATGTACTGCTCAGGACCTGTACAACACCTCCAAGAGACTGGAGGTAAGACTCCTGTCCAGGTCGTGCCCCAACACCAGGCAGAGGAGGGGTTCCTGCTACACAGCCTCTGGTCTTAACTGATCTGACCAGGTATGGCAAGGATTTCCTTGACCATATTGACACAATAATGGAAGATAAAGTGCCTCCAAGGACCCCAGCATAGGTTTGGTAAAGATGCAGTTGGCTGGGTGTAATTAATAAGGGAGGAATTGCATTTTTGCTCTTGCTGACCTCTTGCTAATGAAAGCAGCTCAGCTTTGCCGTGGAAAGCTGGACCTACAATCTCCTCCTTGGACTGGCTGAAGGGTACAGAAAGCTTTGTGCCAACCTAATTGCTTTGCTTTCACTTTAGAGGAGAAAAAGCTTATTTTCAGTTTGGATTTATTTATTTCTTAATTATTTTATCTTAATGGTTTACAAAGCACAGGAAATTAATTACCAGAGAATGTATGGTACATTGCCAGAACTACAGAGTTTGGATTGTACTGCAGACTTGATGTTTGTATTTATATTTGAATACTTGCCTTCATTCCCCCGTGTAGGGAAAAAACTTGTTTACCTGTATTACTTGATCTTGAACGCTTACCTGATGGTTCACTATGTCCTTACTTACAAGGAATGTTGCCTTTAATGTTATACTATTGACCAATAAGTGTATTATTGCAATTTGAACATTTATTTTATTGTTCACTATACTTACCTTGTATCGATGTATTTATTAACATTGTATTTTATTATTGAGAAAAATCAATAAAAATATAACAAAATATACAGTAGTTTGCTTTCGTGACTCTTTAGCCCTTTTGTGTATTTCTTCTAATGCAATCAAATATATAAGTATTACGTTACATGTAAGACAGTATTGTATGTTCATATGTGTGCTTATGTGTGAAGTCTGTCCTTTTTCTCTTCAATGAAATAAGTGTATTTTAACAGCCACTGTGAAGCTTAAGATTAATGTCCTGAGAATGGCACAGCCAGTTACATTTTTCTCCTCTGTTTGGAAAAGCTAATAGTACACTCACTCTGCTCTAGGCAGTGCAGGGAATCAGAGCTGTCCTTCAGGGTCTTTTGGCAGTGGTTGATCCAAACATGTGGTTTGAATGAGAAATTGAACTGCCATTTGAAGTGAAAGAAAGCAGGCATAACATTAGCCCCCTGAGAGCAACTGAGCAGGTTAGCAAATATTTCTCTATCTTTCTTTATCTTAAAAGGCCAGGAGTTCCCCGTTGTTCCCTTTGTACACTCACATTTTGGCTAACATTGTCATCCAGAACTAACAGAAGCAGGGATTAAGGATGTCATTTCAGGTTAAATTTGGGCTCTAGGGCTTTGTTTCTCTTTTACGGTACCTTACATCTTGAGTCTTCTGTGCCACATTTCATTAAGCTGAGGAACTATCCAATTCTTGTCTTACCATGGCATGTTTATGCTGATATATTGTTCTGTAAGGATTTTGTTTTACATGTGTTGTGGTAACTGATCTGTAGTTCTTATTTAAAAACAAACAAATAAAACACACACACACACACACACACACACACACACACAAAGACAAAAAATAATCCCAAACAACCATATCCAGAAACCTAAGGTTTATTTTTAAAAAATACATTGGAAGTATCACTTCGATTCATAATGACCTGGTTACTTTAGAAATAAATAAAAATAAAAACCACCCAAAAAAGCCCTTACTTTAAAGTATCACATTGATATTTTTGGTATGCTGGTACTCTGAAAAATTGTGCCATAAGCAAATTTACTAGCATTCAACAATTTCAGATTTTCTCTGTTAAGGGTAAATTTGGATTTCATTAATGTGATACCAGAAATTTATTGGGCATGCAGAATTCTCATGTATTAAATACTGCATTATCAGGGAGTTTTGTCACAGCTTAATACAATTGCACATTTCTGCACCAAAGCATATAGTTGGCCATTTTTTTCTTCAAAAAATATCAACACAGAAGTATGCTCCCTTAAGTTTTGTACAACCAGCTTGTTTTCTTTGGAGGTTATCATGGCATTATTTACATTTTTAAAGGTGTATCAATTTGTATTTTGTCCAAACAAAACCAATATGAAGTAATGTTGTTAACCTGGGAATAACAAGTTCCTTAAAGCAAATCAGAAAAGATGAAGCAGCTTGAATTCTTGGTTTTAAGTACTTTCTAAAGCTGGGGCACATTTTCAAAAAGGATTCAGACTCTGAAATACTGAAGTTTGAGGATAAAATTTGTGGTGCCTTGGAAAATTTCACTCACCACATCTTATTAGAAAATAGTGGTGCACAACTCACCCCTTAAGCTAAAGGCCTGTTTGCATGTCTTTAAATACAAAGTACCCAATAACCCTGTTGAATACAACTGATTTCATCATTTGCTGGCATGCTTCTTCTGTCAGAGCCCAAAAGCTCAGCCTGGCTGATGCTACGTTTTCTTGTACAAAGCAGTTCAGGTGAACCTGCAATGTTCTTTTTTTTTTTTTTTTTTGCGGGGGGGGGGGGTTGTTGCATCTATCATTATGTCACATATCTAATATATGTTAAGTTTTAGATTTACTTAAAGCCCATATGAAATGCATTTCACTGTTCTAGTAATTCTTGGAGGAGAGTTATTAAAGTGGAGAATAATCTACCTTTAACGTAGGTAGAATAAAAGTTTATAGATTGCAAACAATAGGAAAGAAATTCACTTACTATAATAATTTGGCCTCTAAGATGCCATTATTATCCTGGAGAGGGGAAAAAAGAAAAAAAAAAAAAAGGGGGAAAGAAATGTATCTGGCTTTAGCTTTTCTAGCTACGCACAGTTTAATGCAAATCTACACAGGTTAAAAGTCATGGGAACTGTACTGAATCTGGCCCTGAATTTATCTTTTTTTTTTTCTTCCTCCCAACAGGAATCAATGCAACTACAACTTTCAAGTTTTCCTAGTTTACAAGAAGAAGACAAAACTAGTAAAGATGACTCCGAGAAAGAAAAAGAAAGGGATAAAAATAAAGAAAAAGATAAAAACAGTGAAAAAACCAAGATCAGAATGTTATCAAAAGGTGAACTTGAAATATTTAAATTGTTACAATTACTTTAAAAAGCATGCATTTCTTTATGTGCATAAATACACAATATTAATTTATTCATGCATTGAGAAAATTCAGAACATGAAATGTGTATATATGAGTGTTTTTCGTACAAATGCTGGGCTTTGAAAGTGAGAAACCTTCCAAACTGTTTTGGTGTGGATGGATGTTTTTTATATATATATTATATATATATATATTTATTTATACACACACACACACACATATATATATATATTTATATATATATATTTAATTTTGTGTGTGTGTGTAAAAATAATTATTCTGAACACTTAATCATGGTAGTGTGAACATATATACATAAAGGTGTGATTATATAAGTGTAAGACTAATAATTTTCTTTTCCCTGTTGATGAAAATACACTGACAAGTCATTTGTGCAACATAGGCAGCAGAGTAATCCTCTTCAGTATTGCTCCTCTATCTTGGAGAATTTCTCTTAAATAGTGTAAGAAAATCCACCCGTGACCTTTAACCTGTATTGCCATCTACTATTAGTTATCTGTCATCTATTACCACCTTCTATGACTTGTTTGGGTTTTGTATCTAAAGTGTTAAAAAATATATATTTTTATTTGTCAGTGGTACCAAGTTTCAACGTAATCTCTTAAAAATAATCATTGCGTACATGGGTGCGGATCTGCAGTTGGTGTGAATTGTCAGTTGGCTTCAAGCGCTCACAGTTCATGCCAGCTTGAGGATCTGCACATGCCTTTGAGTTAGTCAGTATGACAGTACTGAAAAATTAATTCTAACTGCTGTCACGCATCACTGTTACTGCCCACTCTTAGGCACCACTGGGTTTTCAGTCTGTTAATGCTAATAAAATTCTCACTGGCATGCTGCTTCATTTTCTGTTTGTATAGTGATGCAAAGATGTATCAATGGATAAAACTATTTTTAAACATTGTAGTTTAAAGGAAGAACTTAGAAGGGTCTTGACTGGCATTGAAGATACCTGATGATTTTCAAATAACCAACTCTTTCAGTGCCTAGTTTTGGTTCTGCATTCTCTGTGAAAAACAATAGAGGAATCATGTGCATCCACCCTATGCTTCCAAGAGTATACTTTTTTTTTTTTTACCTGAACTCCAAATGAATATATTCGTTCAGAACATATGCTCACAGATTGTCACTGGGAAATGAAATTTGGTTTACACTATAGCTTAATCATAATTGTTGAAATAAAATAAATGAGTGTGGGATGTTTTTATTTTTCAGATTGCAGTCAAGAGTATACAGACTCAACAGGCATAGATTTGCATGAGTTTCTCATTAACACATTAAAGAATAACCCCAGGTAGGTATTTTCTGCATTAGACCTGGTGATATTCTTGAAATTGTAGCTGGCGTTCTCAGAAATCCCATAAACCGAATCCCATAAACTGTACACCATGTTTTATTAGTTCTGGAGATGGTTATGAGGGAAAATGTAAAGGAGGTAGGTTTTCAGCTGAGCAAAAAGCTATAAGAAGTCACTGATTCCTACTCTCCTTCTAGTTTGCTTCTAATTTTACTTTTTGACATCTGGTCTTTGTCCTTAGCTTCTTGAATAAAGCCTCTACGTGATTTTAGCAGTAGTATAGTGATTACAGTTGGAGACTTGTATGTGGGTATAAAGTAGCTTTCTTCTGGCAATTCTGTACACAATTAAAATTGCGCATAGTGGTGAATTCTGCTTTTGGTATTTCCAATTTTTTATTTGGAGCAGTTCATATCAAAATTCAATTTACCTCTAAATGTCTAAGGAAGAATGTTACTTTTTTATGCTTTGTGCTTTAAATGTTCAATTCAATTGAATCTGTTAAGTAGATACCATATAATACTGCAATTAAGGAAAACTATGAATAATTAGTTACCTAATAGGTTGTGTAAGCTTTTGTATAGATAACAAAGTCCTTGAATTGTTTTATCTGCACAACATTAAAAACTTCAAAAGCACTAAGGAATGTTGGACTCTGTCAAGCTTAATTGTATGTGTGATACTATGCAGGGCAAAATTTTGCATGTTTTTGTCAGGAGAAGGAGGAAAAGGAGGAATATCTGAGAACTTCCAGTTGAAAACAGTATTTGGAGTGAGGCAACATTGCCTCCTGGGAGTCATAGTTCAAAGGCGTTTTTCTCCATTGTGTCCTCTAACTAGATTAGCTTGCCCACTCTTCTCACTTAATGGTCAATGCCTAGGGAAAGATGTGTGTCTGACAAAATGCTGAAAATTTCTGTGGATGGCATCTCTTTTCTTGCAAGAACTAGGTTAGTCGAAAATCTAATTTTCCATCAAAAAATGGTGATAAAGCACCAGAGCGATCCATAGCAGTCAGGTTATTCTTTGCAGGGACTGCAACCCACTGATCACAGCCCTGTGTGGCTAGAAGCACTCTCAGACCGTGCTAAGAGCAAGGAAGGGCTAAATCTGTTGCTCATGTCAGGGAAGTTGCAGCAATGAAGACTGGAATCTTCTCCAGATGTGTCATTTTTAATCAGGGTGGCTGACCAAGCCTGTGGAATTCCTTTACAAATATTGATATACTCATTTTTTAATCTCAAACAGCTATTGGTAGTTGATGCTACAGTTCCTTGCATTTCTTTTTGACAGGGACAGAATGATACTCTTGAAAATGGAACAGGAAATTATTGATTTTATTAGTGACAACAAGTAAGTAGAGCTCCACGCTCGGTTATGAAGTCACGTGTGTGTGTGTAGAAGTGCAAGCTGAGTGAGTGATATGCTCATATGGACCCCAGCACTCTTGAGCCCTGTTACGTTGCAAGATCAGGCTTTTATTTCCTGACACATTTGGTCTGTTTAAAATACAGTGGATATAAATGAGAACTTCTTGCTTTTCCTTGTGTCATAATTTTTCAGTGGCTTCTACTGGCACTCCACTCTTTTGGGTCCAAAAATACTAGTCAAGCTCTGAGTGCAGAGGATACCACTCAGGTATTTCTAATTAGACATAATGAAATATGCTATCATGCAGGTTTCCATGCATGCTATGTTATTCTAGCATGTTGGATTACTACCATGTGCTCTTTTTAATAAACTGTTTCTACAGCTTTAAAAAGTAGAGAGTCAGAATAGAAGATCAGGAAGAAATTACACTCTTGGGAAATAAATGTTTTGACAGTAAGAGAGGAAAAAGGAGTATGTGCCCTGTGCCTGACCTTTGGGACAAGGGCAGAAAGCTGTTGAGGGATTGTTTGTGCAGGGTGTGTGTGTATGGGGGGAGCGAGTTCTGCCCCATGCACAACATGTCCAGTCAATAGCATAATGTGTGAGCTTTGTAGCATGTGGAAATGTGCTTCTTACAAACTGTAAATGCAATTGCTTTCTCTTGTCTGCCTTCTTGTAGCAAACATCTATGTGCGAACACACAAAGGAGAAATTTTCAGTTAAATTATTGTCCACTGAATTATGAAATGCATTGCTATTGTCATTTAATTATAGCTCAGAGGAAAATGTAATTATCAATGCAATTTGCTTTCTTTTTACCAGTAATCACTATAAAAAGTTTCCTCAGATGTCTTCATATCAGAGGATGCTAGTACACAGAGTGGCAGCTTATTTTGGAATGGATCACAATGTGGATCAAACTGGAAAATCTGTAATTATCAACAAGACCAGCAATACCAGAATGTAAGTAGCATCTGTTGTGTTTTCCTCATTCCCTTTCACAAAACTAGTTGGTTTATATATTTAATAAATACACATTTTGTATTGAGTGAATACTGTTTATCACTTTCTAGGGTGGGAGAGGAGGACAGGGATGTCTCTGCAGCTAGCATTGTCAGCTTGTTTAAGGATTTACAGGTAGTTAAGGAGAAACCAACCCAATCTGTTCTTTGCAAGAATTTTGTCCGGTACCTTGGAATGTTATGTTCCCTGACACCTTAGTGCCACCAATTACTGCAGAAATTAGTTTATTACTTTACATGTATACTCCTAAGTAATCTAAATTTACTTGGAAAGTTGCCTCTTCCCTTGTTTTGGCTCTCCTTGCCTCAAGATTAATTGTCTACCCAACCTCTGATTATTTAGCGTTTGGTTCCTCTCCACCACTTTCCACTGTTCATTCCCTTCTTCTCCTCCTGTTTCTAGTTTATTTTATTTTCAGATCTCATAGAGACCACAGAGTTCTTATGGGTTATAAATTCTGTCTGATGGTTCAAATGCATTCTGGTTCAAATTTCTGGCAGGTTAAATGTATGCTGGCATACTTTATGCTCTCCTCTGTGAACTTGCATAAAACTAGCAAAAACTCAATACAAAGTCTTTTGGCTAATTCAACAAAGATGCAATCACGTCTGTGCCTACCAGCATCACTTCTTCTGCGGAGTGTCCTGATTCTTTAACTATCGTGGAAACAATGGTCTTACTCTCCCTCATTACCTATAAACTACATAAAGAAGAGGAAGTAATTACAACTGTATAATGCAGTTTTGATATCTGGTATTGGAACAGGAAAGCCCCATTTGAAAATTGTATACTTCCTGTATTCAATTAATAGGAGAAATAAAAACCTTTATTTCTTTTATATATCCAGTAACTAGATGATTTACATTGACTCAAACTGCCGAGGATGTGTGTATGTGTGTATATTTTGAAATGCTGTTATCTTGTATTGTAGAAGGCTCAGATTTTGATCTTGCAGAAGCAGGTAGTCCCTCTAGCCTAGCATAATAGCATTATTTCTCTGAACTCTAAAAACCTTCCATATGTGTGAAGTAAATTTAAGATCATGGAAAATTTCTTGTAGATTCTTTTCATGGGCTATCACTGAGATACTCAAGCACCTGAAAAATAACACTTAGACATCAATGTTTTTAAAGGTTTACATAAATTGTGCTCCAGTGGTCTGATTTTGAAAGCTGAGAGAATTTCAACTCGATAAATGTGACACTTAGGGTCTGATAATAGCTGCCCCTATTCAAGAGCTATGTTTGGTGTGAATAAGAAGAAGCTGTGTAAGCGGCAAACTGGTGTTCATTTCTAAGCTGTAAATGAGGGGGGAAAAAAAGCTTAATTTTCTCTTAAAATGCAGTCATATTTGAAAGCTTTTTTTGCATTCCTCCCTTTACAGTTGTCCCTTTTCCACTTGTGTCACCTCTGCAGTGCAACAACTGCTACAGACCTTCTGTTGCAGCATTGCCTTCTCCTGGCTGATTTGGTAATGTGATATCATCACATTAATATCTGGTAACGCCTTGTGTGGCTGCGCATCTCATATTGATAGCATTGGAAGCACTGATGGAAATGCTTGCACAGTGCTTCTGGAGGGGACATCGAAGTCCTAGACCTCTTCAACAGCTGAAACTGAGTACTCTGGTGAAGCTGTGGCTTCTTGCATGGTGGGAATGAGAAAGCAAGTCTGGTTACTAGGCATTGACTGATATCTCTGTGGGCAAGTTCTGAGGACAGGATGCTGCAGAGTCATGCTGGCTCCGATGACCCTTTCAGCTTTGGAGGTGGTTACACAGGCTGGAGGCGAGTCATGCAGCCAGACAAATTGGTTCTGACACCGTTCGTGTGCAGATCTTCCAAAAATAAACACAGGGTTTGGCCCTCATTTTTGCTGTGAGTACAACCATATAAAGTGCCATATAAACTGTAGGTTTTTACTCCTTCTGCAGTGTTTGAGGTTGGATAGCTGAATAATGTAGAGCTCATATTGCATCATGGTGCTTCCAGTGTGTTATCTACAATACTTTGGTACTGCTCTAAAGTAAGGCTTTGCAAAGGTTCTTTCTTTTTTTTTCATAATTGGAGGAGACAGCATACTTTTTAAATGTTCCTGGCTCTGACAGAAAATAGAAGTTGTTATCCAGTATGAATAAGGGTTGATGAGATTTTATTATCCATAGCAAATGGTCTACAATTTCCACATCTGAAAGTGTCCAGTGTGATTTCATGTGTGCTTCATTTCAGTATTCTCAGGAGAAACAATTTTATGTAGTTCAGAACCAACACCAATTACTACTTGGAAAATATCCAGCATACTGGAGTATCTGGAGAGCAATCAAAAGGCAATTCAGTGTGGTTATGCTGTGCTATAAGCCTGAGTCTTGATTGTTTAATGCAACTTTACCGAGGGGCCCTGTAGATATTTTGAAGATTTGTGTTCTGTCAATAAATTATTTCCTTATGCCATATAGTTTCCAAAATGCTTAAGCTGCATACTCTGATGAGGCTTGAGTTCTTCAATTTAGAAATTCTGCGCTGCCTGTTACTTCTGTGAGTGCGCGCCTGTTGGAGAATAGCATATGACTGCGGAGTCACTGCGTGGGCTTGAATAAGCACCATGTGGCTTATTTCTGCAGTTGGGCAAGGGCTCATGTCACATTTTGGCTCCCACTTGCAGGCAATGAGTTGTTTCCTCACTCCAGGCAAAGAGGTGGATCCACTTTGCTCAGCAGAGACTTCCTGTTCTCACTGCCCACAGGTACCTGGAAGCACAAGTGTCAGAAGAGTTAATGACTTTGAGATGAATGGGCTGGTTGCGAAGACTGGGAGGACAGGGCTATATTAGAGACACCACAGTATGGAATAGGGTCTGTCAAAAGGAGGATATGGATGGAGTGGATGAAGGCATTTCATTTCTTTCTTCAGCTGGTGATCTGATAGAGCAACGTATGTCCGCTTTTGGGTACCTGTGCCGATTAAAAAGTACCTCCATTTTGGGGGGTTGGAATTGGAGAATGTGCTTATTGATGAAGCTGTGGCTGGAAGGAGGGCTGTGACATTGTCTGGTCAACCAAGCTGTTCTATAGAGAGGGGAAATTGATGGTAAAAATGCATTATGATTTGATTCTCTCCAGTTTTGCAATCTTGGAGCTTTAGTCACCTCTCAATGGAACCTCTAAAGAATGCAGTCAGACCCTAATGACCACTTTTGCAGTCTGAAGACTACTCATAGTAGTTAGTCTAAGGTGTTTTTTTATTTTTTATTGAAATGTGAACAAGTCATCTTGTTTGATTTTTTTTTTTTTTTTTTAAATATGAAATTAAACTCTAAAGCACAGAGGTGACCTCAACTAGCCAAATGCTTGTTAACCTGCAAAAGATAAACTTGTACTCCAGCTCTCATTATGGAATAGTGGGTCTTAAAAACAAATTATATTTCAGTATGTCTTTTGAAATTAAGACAACTTAAAATATATATATATATATCTTTTTTTTCCTGGCATAACATCTTACAAAGTTCAGCCTAAACAAAACTGTCGAACTCAAAAAAAAATTTTTTTAAATCTAATTCTCAGCCATATACATGATAAAAATTGCACAGAAAATGGAGGACTTTTAGTATTGTTTTTAGACCCAGAGAGCTCCAAGTAGTACTTAAAATGGGATGTCTACTTTATTCAGTATGAAATTGCTCTTGTGTGACCATCGTAATGTATATTTGTCTGTCATCTATGTCTGCCTGTCACCTATCTAAAGATATGCTAAAATGTATAGGGAACTTAAGACAGTGAGATATGATCTAAACAGAGGTTTGAAATAGAGGCAATATGTTAAGGCATCCCAAATTGGAGACAATATTTGTGTCACCTTCTGTGTATTCTTCGTAATTCCTATCAGACAACTACCTCAGAGCATTTTACAGAAATTGTTCGTATTATAATATGTATCAGTGCAACCAAATTCATTCATTACGTTATCTGTGTTAGGTGGAGAAATATAGCTGAGGTACGTTTCACATGCTTGGTAAAGGGAAAGGCCTTTCATTTGGCTGAGATCATCACACATGTGACAAGTATGTCTGTACCACAGCCCCCACGCATTCATGTACATTTTTATATATGTGTGAGTGGCAAGGTTAATTAGAATTCAGAAAGTGGAGTGTTTATGATACATAATTGCTGTATTTAGACACTTTCATGCATTCTGAGGTGAACACACCTATTATGAACTTCATATCAATACTCACATCTTTGGTTATGACTAATTTTTTTCTGAGATCATCGTGAGTTATAATCCTTGTAATATCTGGTTCTTTTCTGTCTTGCTCTGTTAGTATGTAAATGTTTGTATAACACTAGCCCAGTCAGAAGTTTTTTTCTGGGCAGTACTAAGATGTTTTAAGCAGTTCATTATAGTTCAGAGCTGAACTGTATCAGCAGGAGACACACATACAATATGTACTTTTTATGTCAGAACAAGTCGTGCACATTATTCAGTCTGCACTATTCTATCTTCTCTGTGTAAGGATGATTTGAATCACCAATGCAGAAGAGAAGTTCTCATTAGCTTTCATCTGTATATATACAGTGATCTTTTTGTCAATAACATCCATGCTAGTAGAGACGTACTGTGCTAATTTCACCATTTTACTATAAGAATCAGGACTTTGATACAGGATCCTGCAGACATGTAAGTAAAATGACATTTGCTGAATATTGACAATTTCAATGAGGACTAGTTTCTAGATTTTTTTTCCCCTAGGCTGATGTTACAAGATGACTTCCTTGACAAGCCAAATGTAACAGCCTGCAGAGCATGCAAGAAAGTATGCCTTTCCCCTGGAGTGAATAAGGTCTTCATGGTTGCTCAGTGTAAATCACTAGTTCGTTTAAATAGTTTACTGATGGGAAATATAGAACATTTTCTATATGCATTCGGTTTGTTTTTAGTCAGGTGTATGACAGTAGTTACAACTGTGTATCTGAATACGTATATCTGTTGTAAAGTCTTAGTCAAAACAGTCAATATTTGCTACAATTTGAGGCATAGTTTTGTATTCTAGTGTTTTTTAGTTTGTCTCCCCACACACACTCAGATAATACAGAGTAGTTCTCTGGCAAATGGCTTGCTGTATGGTGTTGCACCTCCACTGAAGTGCTTTATGATGCCTTTGATTATCATATATGCACACAGGGTAATTGTCTCATGAGAACAGAATCGCTTTTATGAGCCACATGATATAGAAAAGCATGTCAACACCATTATTCTTTTTCTGTTTCTTTTTCAGGGGAGTATTAATCCAGCTCTATTACTTAGATTCCTATTGTAGTTACCTCTTTCCAAAGCTCACTACAGCACAGGTCTTCCTTGACTACTAAGAAATAAGTGAGAACTGGGGATAGCTGCACTTTCTCTCTGGCTTATAATTGGTGTTGCCTAATCAATATGCCAGTGTCGTGTTTTATGAATGTACAGAGGAATGTAAGGATGTGTAGGAGATGCATGCAACTTACATGGAAAAGCTATACAAATGAGAAACAACACTTTAATTGGCCAACATTTTGTTCCAGTTTAAGATGAACATTAAACAACCAAGAATTAAGTAAAAATTTAAAAACAATAAAAACACACATTAGTAACTATGAAGATTCCGTAGCTACATAGTAACATATGCAAGTTTGAAGTAACAAATTGTTGGTTTTCACAGATTTTATTTCTTGGACAACTTTTCATACAATGTTTTTTTTTTAACTGGGATCAGATTAAGAATGCATTAGGGATTTAAAAAAATCAATGCAATGGTAATTGTGTTTAGGATGCAAGAGCTCTGTTTCCCATCAGTCATTGCTGTGATGTTTAGGTTTTAGTCTTTAGCTTATTGCAGGCCTTTCACACTGCAGTCTGGAGTTGCGTAGTGTATCTCTGCACACCAAGCAGGGGAAAGCTTTCATATCCCAAAACGAGTGGGAAACTTCCTGAGAAAGAATTCAGAGGAACATTAAGGGGATTTACACATTTCACATTGAGATTCAGGATATGTCCACCTCCAGCAGTGGCCCGACCTACCTATGTATGTTACTAAGTGTCAGGGGTTTAGCAATATGTTAATATTATGTTACAGGCATTTGTTTCAGGCATAAAGTTGCAGTGTTTCTCTAAATGCTTTATCTGAGATTGTGCTTTCATCATGTCAGTACTTGATGCTCATCTGGAAGAGAGTGAGCTTTTTAAATACCTCTTATTTCTTTTTGAAATTTGTTTTCTTTAGCTTAACAATACTTGAATTTAGACAGCCTTTTTTTGCTCAACAGGCAATCTCTCCTTTTAGTCACATGCCTGTCTTACGTGTAAGAAAAAAAGGTTGGTATACTTGAGGTTGAGCTGAATTTGACTCTTAAATATTGTCTTCATTTATATGTCCGTCTTTGCAAGCTGTATACCGGACCCCATGCAAATGACTTGCTCAGTAAATGAGATGTTAGGGTAAATGAGCCAGTTCTAACAGCTCCAATATTAAATTTTCATCTAATGTAATTTATTAAAACTAAATTATGTATAATTAAGGTGGATATGTACTTTACAGCTGTTGTATAGCATAATGAAATATTAGTTAGGCTTTAATTGGAGGACATCTGTGGTATTTTCTTGTTTTTTAATTCTTGCAATTACAAGATTGCTGTTTTAAGTTTTCGTAAATGCAGACGATATGGTCACCTGGACTGCATTTGAGAAATAGGAGGTTACCTAGAAAAAGAGTGCTGTGGAACAGCAAGGAGGTAACTCAATTGAGAGCTCTTCCATGCATATTTTATCACTATTAACCAGTGACTTTATGTGCTCATCCAAGCTGTAGCAGAAAAGTGCCTGTTAATCAAGCTGCTGTTTGTCCAGTTTTTATACTTTCAAATTACTGGAGGTAGCTCTGGAAATCTGAAATGGCTCTGACATTTACTCAGAGTTAACTCCATAAGTAGTGGAAATAATGTTTTAAAATCTGGGCTGTAGTTTTCAGAAATGAGCTGCTGATGTGCAAGTAAGTGATTTTTTTTTATGTGGTCAAAATTGTTCTTTGTAATTGCCTTTTGCAATTCTGTTGCATGCCTCCTGTTTAATGTAGGAAGCATGACATGATCAGTAGAAACATGACATGATCAGTAGAAATGAAAAAATATCATGATTTTTGAGAATTTTTGTGTCTTTACAAGCAAAGTCAGTTACTTCTGCTCTCCAAAGACAGACTTGTTAGGCTGTCTCTTTATTAAAAAACACACTTTTCTTCAGGCCAGTGATCATTCATAGGATGACTTCTGATTCATGAGTCTTCTTGCTCAAGAAGGAGAAAATGCCTATGGCTTGAAGTGGAATTAAGCAGAAGAATTTATGATGTAGCAGAGTATTACTTGTATACATGCTGTATTTGAAGAGGACTAGCAGCTTCTTCATTAGCTTGTCAGCTTTTGGGGAACCACCATGCCTTCACTGGAAGTCTTCCAATCTTAGACTCGTTTTTCTTTTGTTTCTCTCTTCCTTGTTAATTTTTGAACTTCTGAGATGTGAAAATGTAATTTGAAATAGATCTCTGCAGTTATGCAACACTAATTTTCAACTACTTAGAGAATATGCCACATCCTTAAAATCAAACATTAATGAATTCTGCAATTGGCTAGGCTACCACTCCAGAGGCTCTACTAGCTGAAAATAAAATGACATTCTGCAAAATGTTCAGTCTAGCTAGAAATCTTGAATATCAAGAACTAAATCCAATCCAGGGGATTGGGAGCAGGATTAGCAGGTTCCTGAGGTACAGAACTAATCCTAGTTTGATCACGGGAGGACAAGAGAGTATTTTGAAGTTCTCAGTCCCTGGCTGAGAGAATGCTTTACATTTCAGCCCTGTGCAGCAGAAGAGCTGGTATTTCAGTGCACCCTTGGCCTGCTGGGTTCTTCCGGAGCAGGTTTTCATATTCTGGTCACAAAATACTGGGCAGAATATCAAAGCCTGTACTTAGGCAAACTCAGTACTCAGGGAGTCAAGATGTACTGTGTTTTTCCATCTGTAGGTTAAAACAGAAATTAAGTGTGGAATTAAGTGTTGGGAAGGTTTGTGAGGGTCATGAGTGTGTTATGATAAATTGGATCAAATTCTTTAAGTATTGTATAGTCTGAAAGACTCCAGTATCTGGCCCTCTTCTTGGTCCTCATGCAGAATAACTTGGCATAGAGGAGGTTCAGTGTACGTAATCTCTATCTCTCCTGCAGCTTTCAGTTTCACCATTATCTTCATAATGAGAAGTACTACCAGTGACTGTCCCACAGAAATCATGCTGCTAGGGTACTAAGACTGAAAATTTTAAAGTGGTGAGGGGTTTTGTTTTTTAATACATGGCAATCTACCTGCCTGCTCCAAGGAATGGGAGAGGGTGACAGAACAGACCTCACCTCTGTGAGAGTGTGGCAACGGGGGTCAGCAAGACCCATGGTTGGTGATAATATCGTACTCTTAAGGAAGAGGCCAGAAGGAATGTGAAGTGTTTAGAAGGAACAAAGAAGGGTGATCCGGGAGACCACTTGCTGTCTCGGACTGCTTGTTCTCTGGCTGTTAAGACATGGAAGTTGCTGGGTGTTCGCTGTTGCCGGGCAAAGTTGTTGACCAATGAATAATGAGTGGAAAAGTACCGCTGTAGAGTGAATGGTATGAGAAAGGAGCCTGTCCTCAGTAAAGCAGCTGAAGTAAGAGTTGAAGTTATGTCATTAATAAAGAATCACAGAATCATCTAGGTTGGAAGAGTCCTCCAAGATCATCTAGTCCAACCTCTGATGTAACACTAACAAGTCGTTCATTAAACCATATCACTAAGCTCTACATCTAAATGTAGATGTCTTTTAAAGACCTCCAGGGATGGTGACTCCACCACTTCCCTGGGCAGCCCATTCCAATGCCTAACAACCCTTTCAATAAAGAAGTTCTTCCTAATATCCAACCTAAACCTCCCCTGGCACAACTTTAGCCCATTCCCCCTTGTCCTGTCACCAGGCATGTGGGAGAATAGACCAACTGCCACCTCGCTACAGCCTCCTTTAAGGTACCTGTAGAGTGTGATAAGGTCGCACCTGAGCCTCCTCTTTTCCAGGCTGAACAATCCCAACTCCCTCAGTCACTCCTTGTAAGATGTGCTCTCCAGACCCCTCACCAGCTTTGTTGCCCTTCTCTGGACTCGCTTGAGCACCTCAATGTCCTTCCTGTAGCGAGGGACCCAAAACTGAACGCAGTACTCAAGGTGCAGCCTCACCAGAGCAGAGTACGGGGGGGAATCACTTCCCTAGACCTGCTGGCCACACTGTTTCTTATGCAAGCCAGGATGCTGCTGTCTATGTGAGCACACTGCTGGCTCATATTCAGCTGACTATCAACCAATACTCCCAGGTCCTTCTCTGCCAGGCAGCTTTCCAACCACTCATCTCCCAGCCTGTAGCTCTGCTTGGGGTTGTTGTGCCCCAGGTGGAGGACCTGGCACTTGGCCTTGTTGAACTTCATACAGTTGGCCTCAGCCCATTGGTGCAGCCTATCCAGGTCCTCCTGCAGAGCCTTCCTACCCTCAAGCAGATGGACCTAACTTGGTGCACTCAGTCCCCTCATCCAGATCATCAATAAAGATATTAAAGAGAACTGGCCCCAATACTGAGCCCTGGGGGACTCCACTAGTGACCGACCTCCAGCTGGATTTAACTCCATTCACCATGACCCTTTAGGCCCAGCTATCCAGCCAGTTTCTAACTAAACAGGTTCCTCAAGCAGGACCTGCCTTTCATAAACCCATGCTGACTGGGCTTGATCACCTGATGGCCCTTCAAGTGCTGCTTGATGACACTCAAGAAGTAGCAGTTACCAATCCTAAAAGAACCCTGGTGTCCGTGTGGTCCTTATGCCACACACCTCTGAACAACAGCAAGAAAAAAACAAAGTCTTATCTTCCATGTAGTGTTACCAGCTCTGTTCTTTTCAATCCTGTAAGATTTATCTGAACTCTGATCATCTCTAATAGAGAATGAGAATCCCTATCAGAGTTTATTGTGACTTTTATTATCCTTGTTGCTTAGTAATAAATACGGAACATGTTTAGCATGCAGATGCTGTTCTGAAAAATGTTAGAATGTACAGTCTTTAACCAGGAAAAATGTAGCATTTGGTATTTGATTTTTTTCATGTGCTACAGAGAAGGCAGCGCCTTGTACGGGATAGATTTTTTGATGGCTTTCAATGTGCTTTTATCATCATAACAGAAGTTCTTAGTGACTCATACTATAAAAGCAGCAATTTGTTAATGAGGCATTTACCTTCAAATGCTTGAAATGCCATCTTGAGTGGTTTTAAGTATTAAGATGTGATAATATGACTGCACTATACTTTAACAATTATCCGTATTTAAATTCCCACTCTGACTTTTAGAAAGTGTGTTTGAGCATCCATCAGCCCCTAAATACAGGGTCCTCATTCTCGAAACAATTGTTCTGAGAGAATTTAATCAAATAATTTAAGCGCTAGGTAGGGCTGTAATTCTACCTTACATCATTTAATTGGTGCCTTTTGACAATGACAGTATTTGCTTCCAATTTGTGTTCTGCAAGTTCAAGAATTTACAAATCCACGTGCCTTCAAGATCAAAGCAGTCAATTTTACCACAGATAATAGACTTTGGGCCCAACAGGTAAAGCAAAGAAACAGTAATGCTTATGTAGTTTTATTATGGCTGTAATGCAGAGCCTTAAGAGAGCCTCCAGCATAAAACCAAAACCAACCAGCTAACCAAACAAAACAAAAAAACAAGGCACAGTAGGCAGATGTAGTAGATATTCACAAATTAACAAAGCAAGAAAGGACACCATACTGTGTCACAGCATGCCTGCAAAATAAAGGCCAATGTAGTGTTGGTCTGAGCAGTCGGTTTAATTAAAGGCAAGTACAAATAACAAGAGAACACAGTTAAACCATCAGACCACCTGTATAACAGTGCCCTAAATCTTCACAACTTCTCCACATCCTGTCAGCAGATGGACTTCTTGCTTGCTCTCATCATCCCATTACTCTCCTGATGGTCTGCTTATGGAAGAACACAGAGTCAGTTATTCATTTTGTTTGCCAGATGATGATCCTGCAGGTACCCAGGGCTGCTGTTTTGCCCATTCCTAGCCCCATTATCCTACCTGTCTGTCCCTCTGTGTTGCCACTTATTCAGGAGAGGATTATTAGCATCCTGTCCCCCGTTAAGTGCATTAAATGTGCATTGCATTAAAATGCGAAACTGCACTTTTTTTTAAGACCTGTGCATACCACAGCGATCTTCACTTTTGAACTTGCTTTCCAATATTGAATTCCTCCAGACAGCTGCCTCACTTTTACCTGTGAGGTTTTTGCAGATGATAAGTGCTACAGCACTTGCTAGATTTTAAACTTTATCAGGTGCTGTGCTGGTAAACTGTCTTTTCCACACATGGTGAGGTTGTTGCTTCTTTTGAAAGACATCTTGCAACAGCCTGTGCACCGTGGTGCTGTCAGAAACATATGCCACATAATAAAGATGTGTGTATTTTTTGCCTCTCCCCCCCTTTATTTAGGTTACTTTTTACAATGGTTGACTTGGAATGAAAAGCATTAAATGAGTACATAATGGGGAGTTCCTCTTAAATATTCCATTAAAAAGTATGCCTGCAAACTCTGTTCTCTCATACTTAAACAAATTGAGAGGAACTCTGAAGTGAATGGAAGAATGAGGCTATGTCACATTAAAATCACCATTATGATAGTAGGAAAGTCATATAATGGATGTTAATATCAAATCTTTTTATTATTATTATTATTTAATTTGATACACAGAAATGTTTAGTTACTTATTCTAGCTCTAACCTTTCCAAAGTACAGGCTTCATTGTAAGGAATGAATCCAGAAAAATTGTTGGGACCTCATTTAAGTAGGGACTGCAGATGTGTTTTAAGTAACTATAAAATGCCAATATAAAATTATAATAGCAAACTTGCAAGACAAAAAGCAAACAAAAGTTAGTGACAGAGGTTGTTTCTGCTAAGGATTTGTTACTGTATATCAGACTTGTGTTTCACAGCATGGCTGAGCTTGGAAGAGACCTTCAGAGGTCATTTGGTGCAACTCTCCTGCTCAAGCAGGGTTGCCTGGAGCTGGTTGTTTGTCCAGATGGCTTCTTAAGATCTTCACAGAGGGAGGCTACACAACCTCTCTGGGTAAACTGTGCCAGTGTTTGGTCATCCCCACAGTGAAATTATTCTGGGCACAAAAAATATGAAACGACCCATACCTTGAAATGACCATTGTAATGTTCTCCCAACACAAAAATGAGCCTGAAAGAGTTGAAATGATTGCATGAGAAAAGGAGCACAGCCACTAGAAATGGGAAGCAATATTGCTCTGAGTTTTTACCTGAATGTTTTTCCCAAGCCTGGACCAGACAGTTCAATAAAATATACAGAAGTGCTTCTGAACCAGGGGAAAAATGCATTTGATCTAAGGTGTAGCAAGACCTTTTCCATACTGCATCTGGGAACTGGGGAAGCTGATCACTCACCAAAAAGTTATTTTGTAATCAATTCTCTTTTTTCATTGTGAAAGGAAATGGACTATAAAAGGTTTCCTGAGATTTTGGGCAACATGAGGAGACTTTGCAGAGGTCTGCAGATGCTTGAGGAATTTAGGGAATCTTTGCATGACAAAAGGTTTGGGTGCTGCGGAACCTACCAAAGTTGTCTCTCTGTAGGTGTCCTGCTGATGCTGACCTGAATAATTTGGTAGGCAGGATAGAGAAGAGAGGTGGTCTTGCCTGCTGAAAAGACCTACCTCTTTTTTCTTTTTTCTTTTTTTTTTCTTTTTTGGAAGATCTGAGGGGGGTGATAAAGGGGTTTTGCATCTGTCTGAAGATGCAAGGCAAAAAGCAGTGATTAACTCTGAGAACCAATTACTCTGAGTGAAAACTTTACTGGGAAGGAAGAAATACACAGTGTTCTGCTCTGAAACGTGTTGCCAGGAAACCCAGCATTTAACTGATACTGAGGGTTAGCTGACAACTTCTAGGAAATGATAAATGAATTCTTAATGTGATTTGTGTTTTTGTGAAGTTGTGCTTTAGGGCACAGATGGTTTATTCCACCAATAATGTCAAGTAATAATAAATTTGGATGATCAAAAGGTTGTATCAAAGAAAAACTTCATTCCCTGTTCATTTTTTTCCTCCCCCGTGTGTTGGTTTCTGAACCTGTAAGGTATAATTGGTCATACATTCAGATTTTCTCAGTACACTTCCATACAACAAAAATCCCATTGATATTAAGTGAATTGGTATCTCCTTAGGCTTTTTTTTGGAGCAGTGGAATTTGAGGTTCTCAAGTGATCCACTGATCCGAGGTATAGGGACTAAATGAAACTGAATGTCATGCATGTGGGCAGCAGTCTTTGCAAGCGCATATTTGCAAGTGTGTTTTCTTGCACACTTTCATTAGCATGTAAATAAATAAGTATATGGGGTTTGCCTGGGGTGATCAACTCCTCAAAATGGGATAGATAATATAGATTGGTGGAGTTCTTTTTTTTTTTTTTTTAATATTTCTTTTTTTTTGTGGAAGATGCCTAGGAATCTAAAGTATTCAAGTTACTGATAATACAATGTCTCCTCCAAAAGGCTATGCAAATCCCATTTTTACCACTTAAATTGAGGTGTGGTTAGGATTTAAAGGCAACTGCTATGGTAGTAATACTGAGCAAACTCTTGATTCTACATTATTTTTTTTGATTATGAGTGTAAGCCATGCTTTGGCTTGAGTAAGATCTTAATTTAGACCAGTACTCCCTTCACTCCCGAAAATTAATTCCCTTCCCTGCATGAATACAATCTAGTGTATTGTACAGACTCTACTAATGACACTCTCAGGGCTAAAAAAGCTTAGAAGAGAAGTAGATGTGATTTTTTTTTTTGGTTAGGACTTAAATGAGATGAGTTAACTGTATCTGCTGTATTACTGTAAGTGTATACTGTATTTATTATATTAGTATATTGACAGTATGCTGCACCTTATTCAAAATTAAGTATTCTTTTTCTTCCAAACAGTTGATTCACCTGCAAGTTCATAAACTAATGCAGCAGATTTCTCCAAATAAAATACGATAACTCTATTTCCTTTTAGCAAATGAATTATATGATTATATGGGATTTTAAAAGCTTTGAATGTGGCACTTGCACCAACTTCCATCAGATGACCAGACCCCCATCTTTGCAAAGCCACACTCTCTCTAATCACTGTGGCCAAGTGATTAGAGAATTTGGTTCCACTTACTGTTTTTAAACTTTGCTGACTATATTCCACTAGTTTTATAATTTTGCAATAGATGTTTTTTTAAAAAATGCAATAAACAGTACTGACCAAAGAAAATATGCAAATATTTATGGGCAAATATTGCAAATATTTATTTATTTGAAATAGTCCTTAGTTTATGTTTTTTCAACTGATTGTCCTTTTCTGAAATTGAGCACTTACACAGGGAGACCTGCAGGTTGGTTTGCCCTAAGATGCTTGTTGCTGTGGTGTCTTAGTTCTCACTTGACAGTCTTCTCTCAGCTTTTGCATCCCTGTTCTTTGAGCTAGTTATGCTGTTTGCAGCCTGGTTGGCAACCATGACCTGGACTTGCAGTGATGACTGAGAGGGATGGGTCATTTTATGGGGCTCACACAGCCTTGCTGTGTTCTTCCATTATGCTCTGCACATACACAGGTTCTCTCTGCCCAAACAAATGTCTTTTCACAACTGGGGATCAATCACATACTGGGCTCATAGATCAATTTTACTAACAGGAACATTACCAGATCATTAGATTAGACTCACAGCTTGATCTCATGCTTCTAATCATCTTCTGACAGGTGGAAACATTTTATAAACAGTTAATAAAATGAAAATTGGATTAAAACATGACAGTAATATATGAGATAGGAAAACTTGTTATTTAGATGTTAGTAGTCAGAGAAGACAATTTGTTTTCTCATGTTTTTTTTTTTTTTTCTAATTTTTGATAAGTTTGAAACTTTTTTCTGCCTTTTAAAATCACAAGTATTTATTATCCCCAATTTATAATTGGGTAGATGCCTAGCAGATAGTTTGCAACTGTAAGTTTTACACTGATAGTACAGTTGCAGAATTTTTATTTGTGTTCTAAGTCACAAAACCAGAAAAATAGCGGTCTTCTGCTGGTGATCTCAAAGCAGAATATCTGAGGTAACACATCTTTTCTGGTTGTGCAGGTACAGTGCTTATTCATGGGAACAAAGGCAGAAAAGTTACCAAGCAGCCCATTAATTGGCATTGGCATTTGTAGTATCTCTGGTATGAGCAATCACCACTGCCTTTAATGACATAATGACTATGGAGAGTGCCAAGCCTCTCTGGGTTTGCCAAAAAAAGGGACAAAAGGGACTCAGTAGGTCAGGTTGATGGTTGGACCTGATGATCTTGAAGGTCTTTTCCAACCTGGATGGTTCTGTGATTCTAAGGTCAGTAGGGCATTCAGAGTGCCTGCTACCTTTCACGCTTGGGCCTGATATCTTAAAGTGCTAACACCTCCAGCTGATGGATGAAGGGTTGTTGAATTCTCAAAATATGTGGAAATGAGGCCATTATGATTTGTCACTTTGTCACCAAAATGCTAATTGTGAAAAGATGTGGAGTCCTTCAAATTCGTACAGAAAACAAGGCAGGAGAGTTGCTGTCTCTTAATATTAAATTTTTAACAGTACATTACAAATGCTTCCTGTGCATCTGAGAGTGAACTGTAATGGACTGTAATTATGACATGAATACGTACTGTTTTTTGATTAGAAATACATTGCTAACTAGTTAAGTGCAAATCTGAGTGATTGAACAACAAAATGATGGCTGACTTACATATCAGATTTAATTTTTCATTCTGGTATAAAACAAAGCTGAGATTTTTATTTTATAGTTTGCAGAGGAGTTTTAGAAGTTATTTATGAAGTCACTGAATTCTGTAAATTTTATATTTGATTTCTTCAGGATTGTTAATGTCAGTAACAGTTTTGTCTGGTTTATGGAGGTCTCTCAGGCACAAGGACCTCCTTTGAGTGCTGGTGCTAGAAGCAGAAGTGCTTCTTCAGCAGAGTGCAAGGTTTGTGTTCCCTGATAGAAACCTTCTGACACAACACACTGTACTGCTGCTTTTTAAAAACCAGTTTGTGATTTATCTGTGAGTGATAGTCTATGAATTCTAGCTCTTCATTTCTTGAGGCTGCTGGTTGCCCTAATGAAATCAGTTGGACTTGACAGGTCAAGGGTTTGGGTCCAGGAATGGCACAGCCTTGAGCACTGTTAACAGCTACAAGGAGTGGCAGTGACCAGCTCGGTGACATTTGATGCTTCTTAATATTTACTTTTTATGTAAGGTGTGAACATGGGAGAATGTGAAACAGCTCCTCCTGGCTTTTGAACCTGAAAACTCGAAGCTTTAAACATGTATCATTCGGTGGTTCATAAAAAATAAATGTCTGGATGGGTTTAAATCAGTGAACTAATTGATATTCCCTGACTCTTCTGGAGAATTTTCCCCACTTAACAGTATAATTACTTCTTTAAGCAAAATACTATCAGTCCCTCCAGTTAACGTTTTTGTTTGCTAGGAGTGAGAAACCAGGCTTTACTCTTAAGATTTCCATCCGTTTTTCCTTACTTGTAAAGGTGGGTAGTCTTCATGAAGCTGCAGCATTGCCAGAGATCCTAGCTACTGAAGGAGAAAATTAACATGCAGTATGCTAATGTGTTTTCCCATCCTTCAGTCACAGAGAGGGGAGTCTAAATATTTCAGCAACTGAGACTTTGAAATTCCTGTTCCTTGCTAAGTAACAACAACAACAAAAGCTATTCACAGCAAGAACACTAATCAGTGAGGCAACAGCCCTAGACAGCTTATAGGCAGCATCTCACCATGAGTACGAATGTTAACTGGTTTTGCACTGAATGCCTCTGTGAAAACAAAGAGCACTGAGAAAATAAAGATCAAAACCAAAAGAAATATTTTTTATTGCTATGTTTTACTTTGCTGGCAGACCAGAGCAAAGGTTTTCTGAACATTTAAAAGATGAAAAAGGTGAAGAATCCCAGAAGCGATTTATCTTGAAGCGAGATAACTCTAGTATTGATAAAGAAGACAATCAGGTTGGTTCTCGGTTCGAGAGTTGATGAAATTTTGTTCTGTTTTTAGTTTTTTGAAGGTGGGCTGACTGATGTTATTGTTGTTCTTTTGTTGTTGCTCTCTTCCTCCTCCTCCTTCTTCTCCTCCTCCTCCTTTTGCCTTCCCATCCCGTCCCCCTCAGCCTCCTCTGGTGTACGTACTGTGGGTAGCATCGAGCCCTGGCGTGGCTGCTTCAGCCGTGGCAGTGTGTGGGTCTGCATGGGTGGTTTGCTTGGCACAGGACTTGCTGCATGCCCCCAGGGGGAGAATGCCGAGGCTCCGGGCTGCGTGGAAAGGATGTGTCAGTTGCATTTCTAAATGTCTTGCTTAACTATGGCAGTTGTTCCACTCCCTACAGCTTTCTCCTTCAGTTGTACCCATTCAGAGTTGGATTTCAGTATGGACCGATGATAAACTGGTGTAGCCCAAAAAGGAGAAAAAAAAAAAAGCCCCAAACAAACATGTGATGGTGAGGCCAGGTTGCTTTTTAAACCATCCTAAAATAAGTTTTGACCAAAAATGAATCAGTTTCATCTTTTAGTTCCCTCCCTTCTCCTTTGCCCTCACCATGTTTTACTTGTCTGTGTGACTTACTTGCTTGTTGTGCATGTACCATGGCAGAAGTGTCCCCCCGTCTTGCTTGTCCCATAACACTACATTGCCATAGGTGAGTCAGGTGCCTAGGGGAGTGCCAGGGATGCGCGTGCATTTGTTCTGCCTTCACAAGTGAGTGTTGTGCTGTTTCGATCTCATGCAACCTGTATATGTGGAATATATTAACAAAACAGAAAAATAAAAATCAAAACGGGTTCTGATGTGAACTGCTCTTCTGAGAAAATTCTCGCAGGTAAGTAGACTGTGTGTTTTCTTTGCTCAGGTTGTATTTGTTGGAGGTATCTGCCAATGAGTCTCTCATTGCCACTCTCCTTCATGTTTTCAGTAAATGACTGATTTTCCCTTTTTTTTTTTTTTTTCCCCTTGTCTTTACATTGTATATAGCAACCTTGCCAGTTATGCTGCATCTCAGTTGGCTTTGAAAACAAAACCCAGACATTTTCAGGGTGTGGTGAATGTGGGGATCAACCTAAGGAAAGCAGCATGACCAATCTCACAAGGTGCTGGGTGGGTGGAGAAAGAGCAATGCTTGAAACGTAATTGCAAACGAAGCCTTTCTTGCTGAAGGTCCTCTCTGTTCCCTCCCTCCCTCAGGACACAGCCATTTCCTGTACTGTGGTTTATTTAGGGGATAAAGGGGCCACGATTTTCCCAGTGAAACTGAAGTTAAATGTTCCTTATGGTGTAGAAATGGTTAAAAGTCTTATGCCAAACATTTGGGACTTCTCCTTGTCAAGACAGCTTTTGGTGGGTTTCTTTTAGGGCTTGTAGCTTAGTTCTTATTGCCTGGTTTCCCTCTTTTCTTCCTTGATTTCATAGGTAGCACAGCGCTGCCTGCCCCCCTGCTCCTCATGCCACTAGGAGAGCTGAGAAATGGTAGCAGTCAAAAGCAATGGCACTGAGGCTTGGGGTGAGAACATCTGAATTTAGGACTGCAGGTTCACAGGCATTGGGCAGAAAGCCTCCTTTCAGCCCCTTGACTCTGTGGGCAACATCTACCTGGAAAGCTTTGGGTGCCCAGCCCAACGCATGGTGCTTTGTGCACCACTGTAGCAATGAAAGCTATCATTTTCATGCTTCATTTGTTTGAGTGAACACTGATTATTCTCAGCTGACAGTTTCTAAATGGCAGTTTTTAACAGCTCAACTTATATAACCCTCCTGGTTTTTTTTCTGCTCAGCAAAACAGAATTCTTCCATTTAGAGATGACAGACGAAGTAAATCAATTGAAGAGAGAGAAGAGGAGTATCAGAGAGTGAGGGAGAGAATATTTGCACAAGATGTGAGTAGTTGTTTTCATTGCCCCTTTAGTGCCATACCTTTCCTGGTAGTCAGACAGTTTTCTCCCCCTCCAATGTGAATGCTGCAGCTGGATTTGCACTGTGGAGCTGGAGATGACAGAGAAAGGCACCTGGAGAAGAGGCTCTTAGAGGAGCTCGAGAAGTGCTAAGCTTGCTTTCTGGAGAAGGAGGAGATGATGATGATAAGAGTTGCAGAGAGATGGATAGAGAAGAGATGAGGCCCAGCATGTTGTCCAAGGAGTGCTTATCCTGTTTCCTTGAACGTTTGTGTTTGTGTGGTCAAGGTTTCTTTTTCCTTCTATTTTGCCAACCAAAGAGGAGTGATTTAAATGGACACTCTCAATGATTTCAAGTAGCTGGGTCACATATACCTCAAGCTAGATCAACTTTTTTCAAGCAGCATTCTGCAGAGCCTCTTGATGGTTATGTGCTTTAGACCACTGCTGTAGGACTGAGGACATTAAGAACAAAGAAAAAACAGGTTAAATGTGAAGTTGCACAGTTGTTTTTTTTTTAAATGACCAATTATTTCTGCCACCAGAAAGTCATGTTGTTGATGATTTTACTGTGAAAGAAATAAAAAGGAAATGGCGTTGTAATTCCTGCCTTACCAAAAAATGAGAACTTTCACAACAGGCGTTGTAATTCCTGCCTTACCAAAAAATGAGAACTTTCACAACAAAGCTACATGAAAACATTTAAATTAGAAATATCTGTGAGCTCTACCTCATGTTTCTGAAAAAAAAGCAAAACATAATTTGCTGTACTACTGTAATGAAAGGATCCTAAAAGGGGAGAGAAGAAAGAAGTGCGGGAAGTTAACATTTTGTTTTATCTCACATCTCAGTGGAAGCTCTTTCACTTAGAGGAAGGTGGGAAGAAAACCAATTAAAACTTACTGAATCATATTTGGCAGTGTCCTTTTAAATTAAAACTGTTCATATGTTGCAGGACTAATAGTATTCTTTAAGGTATCCTTTTATATTGCTCTGGTTTTGGAGTTTCACACATCCAAGTTATTTTTGCTGTAGCAGAATACATTCTATAGTTTTAAGGTGTGTTGTCTCATTTGTGATAAGTAATTTTGCTTGTTTATAAGTAGTTTGCGGAATGTTTTTAGGCTGGCTTTTTCCTTCTTAACTGTGAAAGTCCCAGTAAAAGCAGAAGTCCTTCAGTTCACATTATGCTTTGAGCATGTGGGTCTGGTGTAAATATTATCACAATATATACAGTAGAATTGCTGGGTCGTTCAAGATCCTCTTTTTGCAACCTGTCTCCTATATGAAAGTTGCTGTTTATGGCTTATAACAAAGGAGCTTGTGCAAAACCAAAAATAAATTTAAAAAAGAGGGGGAGGGAGTTTGAAGCAGGCTGTAAATGAGGCAAAACATAATGAAAAATACCACATGGAAAGCTGTGGCCAAAAAAATGTCATTTATGTCATGAGCAACAGCTAGAAATACCAGGCTGGGAAACTGAAGTGGCTGGAGAAGTGTGCTGAAACTCATTCCCCAGTGTGCTGCTGTTTTTATCTTTAGACTTGTGAACTTTGAGGGCAGGCAAGTGGTGAGCTTGTAGTTGCCCACAGCTGGAGGTTGGTGTGATCTTTTGGGTTAGCATCTCCAAGTAGCAAGTGACAGTGTGGTTTGTGCTAGTCATCTTAAATGGTTTGGGAGTAAGCTTTTTTAAAGATCAGCAATGTAGAAATCTCTCCCTCTCTTTCTTATATCCATTCATTTGCTCTCTCTCTCTCTGCTGTTGCAGGTGCTAGTGAGCCAGGAATACATCATTGCAGTGAATTTCAGCAAGTTGTACTAATAATATGAACAGGAATTTGTTTCTTAGCTGAGCTTTTTTTGTGTGGAGCACTCCTGGCAGATTAGGTCTTTCTAGGATGAAGGTCAATTTTAAGAGGGGTTTCATATCGTAGGTAGCCACTTGCTGCATGTAGGACTTCATAGTTTGAAAGCATTTTGTGATCATTTGTTATTTCCCCACGTTTCTCTGAGGTAGGTACCTAAGTACGTAAGTCTTATCATCTTGCAAATTACAGACACAGAAGGAGAGACAGGGAAGGATTAATCATACAGTATTTTTATTATCCGTGTGCTATTTACACTCCTGTAGTCAAGCCTTTATCATTGCCTTGCTTATGAACCTTAGAAAATGGATTACAGATATTTCACTTCTAATTAGAGTATGCATGAGATGGTTTGCATGAGAAGTCTCAAAAAGGGCAGCAATGAAGCTCAAGAATACTGCCATAATTTCTTGTACCTAGCATTACTCTAAATATGACTCAAGTGTCCCAAACTCTGTGGGCAAGAATCAGAATTTAGAACAAAATTTAGGAAGAAAAGGCAGCTCAGTTACAGGGGAAAAAAATCTGTGCATGTTCCTAGTGCTGTGAAAAAAGTCTTAACCTGGCGCTCACATGTTGGTTAACAGAAAGCTTGCTTCCCCTTATTTGGATTATTTTATTTTTGCAGCACTCTAGTGCACTAGATATCTTCATCTCCAAGTGGTAGTTTTAACAAAATTAATACGTTCATGAATAATGCTATCATTATGATAGCCCTTATGATGATTAGTCTGATACTGGTCAGTTTAAATTATACTCTGTCAAGTTTTCTATCTGCTGTGTTGGCTATCATAAATTTTGATAAAGGGAGCTGGAGGTTTTAATGGCTCCTGTCATGTAGAATCATAGGAGGTGGCAAGGACTGAGAGAGAAGCATGTTAATGAAGTATTTTAATAAAAGGATTGGTGAATAAAGGATTAGTGAAGATCAAAATATAAGGGTCGATGAAGAAACATTTAATGCATTTGATCACTTAAGCTCACTTAAATAAGAACTGCAAAGCATGTAGCTCCTAAACTTTTCAGGCTGCTAACAATAAAGCAGCACTGTGTGAGCTCTGTCATTCTACTGTAAAGCCTACAATCATCCTTTCGTAAAACTTACTTCATTGGAAACCTAGCTATACAACACCTTGTGAATTTTACAACAAAGTAGCTGGAACAGAGAACCTGGAGCATCTGGGTCTTGAAAATAAGTTTCTCATCTGAACTTCTTCAGTTGTTTTTAGTACATTGAAAAGCTAATTGTCCCCCCTGCCCCCAAACAATCTAAAAGAATAAAAAAGTATATGTTGTTCTTTCTATATGCATCAATCCAAATTGTAGATTTAACTGAGAATCTCAAATGTGTGTGTAAATGGTATGGCACATTTGGCTTTTAAGCATGCAGAAAATTGATTCTAAAGACTAGAAATCAAATTACTTAGTGGAAATTTCATTCTAGAGGTTAATGCAATGTATAACCTCATGAGCCGGAATCACGTAAGGGCCATCCATTGTTCATAAATGCATTCTCTAGTAATTATTGTTTATTCACTGAAAAATGTAGAAGCTTTATTAATTACACAAATGCTATGCCCATGGTACACATGGAACTTATTAAAGGAAATACATCACACTTTTTATTTTTGTTTGTTAGTTGTAATGGATATTTTTCACTAAGCAATGTATTACAAAGAGCCAGATCCTTTAGATAAATTAAGACGTGATTCCTTTGCTTAAGAAAATATTGAGGATATTTTTGCTCTCTGAGTCCAGAGTCACAAATAAAGTATGAAAAGCTGGCTATACCCTGTCCTATCCTTCTAATAGGAAGAAGAGCTTTTAAAATAAAGCCAAAACAAAGACATGCCTTGTGTTGGCTACCATAAGCCAATAGGTATTAAGACTGCTGTACAGAGCCTGCCTTTGTTGTTGCAGATCAGGCAATAAGCATTAGTTGGAAGCCTGAGATCTATCACATCTTGTTAACTGACATGCAGATGATTATCTGATGGTATCCACTGCAGGATATTGCTGCACATAAATAGTTATCTTTGTTGGCTAATTCAATTAAAACCAAGAACAGCAACCCCAAGTATATCTAGTGCACTGGCAAGGCTGATGCACGTTGAGACTTTAAAAGGTTCTGGGAAGTTGAAGAGTAAAAGACTAGTTTCATAAATGACAATTAGTCATACAAAAGAACCCCAATGGAAATCTGGCATATAGAGTTCCCCAGGGAGGTGAATTTGTAGATAATCTTGCATCTCTTTTTCCTTTTGTAGATTTGTTGTCAGTATCTTTGATCAGTGTATGAGAACCAAGTGTTAAAAATGTTTTTGACGACAGCTGTGCTGTCTACTTAATGTTCAGTTTAAAGCACTAGGAAAGCTTTTGATGCTGTAGATCAGGAAAGCCAGTCCTGACCTTGTAGTAGCTAAATTGCTATCCAGAGCTGCTTAACCATCTGATTTTTTAACACTAAGAATAACATAATAATAATTAAAATAACAACAACAAAACAAGCAAACAAACAAAAAAAACAACTGCCTGTCTTCTTAGCCTCATGCCCATACTGAAAAATAGTTTCCAAAGATTGGTGGCCCTGTGCCAGCATCTTCACCCAGGAAGACAGATGAAGTAATTACAGAATCTGTCCTTAGGTCTATAATGCAATTTGTAGTGGTTCCCATCAAGACACTGTAAAGGAAGCAACCCTCTCTGCTTGCTTAATAAAGTGTAAAAATCTCATATGAATTCTGCTTTATGCCTATGTATTAAAAAAAAAAAAAACTAAAAGATAAAATGATAATAATAATTAAAAAAATACTTGTAAGCACTTTTGCAGGCAGGTACATGCCCCTTTGCTTCTGTAATTTAGTGGGGATGCTGACCAGTACTCTGGTTGAAGCTGAGGTTTTTAATCACTCAGTCTGGAAAAGCAGCTGTAAGGCTGCTTTGGGTGTGTGACTGTACTGAAGTTACTGCACAAATGCCCATCATGAACCTCAAAGAGAAGACAGTCCCACAGCTGAGGTTGTACAAGCCCATAGGGTAATTTCAGTAGGATTGTATGTAGTTTGTGCAGAAGTCTGCATAGTCACATTGTTGATGAAACCTTGTGAGTAAGGTACACAAAATGGGAGAAGATGCTGTGTTACGTTTGTGCAAAAAGATACCAGGTGGAACAGTTTGTGTCTCCTCTCAGCTTGGGGTGAAACCCTAGGTCTGCTGTAGGCTGTTGGAAATTGGTCCCTGGCAATGGAGATTTTGACCCTGATGTGCTGAAGCTTTGTGCTAATGAGAGACCCATTTGCCACCAATGTAGCGTGGAGTCCTGTGTGTTGATGTTTCCTCTGGAATTCCTCACCTTCAGCTGGAGCGAGTGGTAGGAGTTTCCCTGGGAAGCCTACACCACAGAGCTGTCTGCTGCAGATAGCATCCCCCGCATGGGTGATGGGTGGACAAATTACAGTGGTAACAAGAAACTGTGCTGCTTTCTCAGGGCTGAATTCTTTCCTTGGGTGTATTGATGCAATGGCACTGGCTATGGTGCTGGTTTATAACAAGGAAAAACTTTGCTGAGGCCTTGAGAGCAAGTATGGTGTTGGTTCTGGCATTAGCCAGGGCTCTTTGAGTAGGTAATTAGCTGACCAGTCTCAAAACAGGAACATCCCAAATCCATGCATTTCCTATAGAATTAAAATTTGAGATGTCTAATGATGCCTTTCCATTATTCTTTGAGCTGAGTCCCACTGTTGTGGAAGGGATGGGTGTAATCTCTGGTGCCCTCCACCCTTTGCTTTCCATTTGTTTAAATTCTGTGCAGGTACTGACTGTCCTTCTGTACCTCATGGAGAGTACAAATTGCAACTACAAATTGCATGCGACAGCTATGAGGCATTTTGTGTAGAGAACACGAAATAGGGGGGGAAACAAAAAATCAAAGAGGGAGAATTCTTCATGGGAAATTGAGCACAGCTCATTTCTCTGCAGAAAAATTTAAGTAACACCAAAAGAATTACAGACTTGCCAATAGCATTTCTTTCTTCTGAGCCCTTCACCTTTCTTGGGATCTAAGTCCTCCATCACAGTACCTTTTTACAATAGATTATGTTATTGATGTTAATATTATTGTGAATATTATTATCATTTTATATCTCAATGTGGGTATGGCTGTTTCCTCTCCAAGTGAAATCACTTAGTATTTCTATGTACTGCAGCGTGTTCTCTCTCTTTGAAGAGCTTTGTCGACTTTGCATGCTCTCCTCCTGTTTGTCCTCCCTACCTGCAGCTCTGTGCTATTCTGTAGCCTTATGTCTAGGTGGTAGGGCAGACTAGTGGAACCTTATGTAGGAAAAATGTGTTTTCCCTTTGAATCACCAGTATTCCGCACATACTGCCTTCTTCTGATCCCAGGACTGAGAAGTTTCAGTTTGTTTCCAAACTGAGACCCCTTATTGGCAATGTGTTGTAATGCATGAAATTTATTTTACTGGCCTGACCTTATTCTTGACCTTTTTTCCCCTCTTGTCTTCTGCAAATGATGCATGAATTGAAATCCCCTTAAGCCTGAACAGGGGAGAAAATTCTAAAATCAAGGAAGGAATTGGAACAGCAGAGCATATCTAGAACGTCTGATACAATGCCTTTTTTATTTTTCAGTCAGTTTGCTCCCAGGAAAACCTTTTTGTGGAAAACAGGTAAAAAAAAAAAAAAAAGCTTGCTTTTTTTTAAAAAAAAAAAAAAAATGCTTAGCTGTTGCTCTCTCTTATTTTGTGTATCCATAGCTGCTTATCTTAATGCAAAGAGCATTTGAGCAGATTCATAATCCATATTTACTGAAGTTTTTTCTGCTTTAAGAGGGGTGTGGGGCACAGGGGTATGGGTAAGGAAGAGTTTGCCTTTCAAAACTGTATTTGAGCAGATAAGTAAGGTATTAGTTTAAAAAGTAGTTTAAAGCAGTTTATAAAAAGTAGTTTAAAACAGTTTAAAAAGTAGTTGTGGTGGTAGTATAGGAAAAAGCCCATCTAGTGTTTTATTTCAGGTGACTAATCTCTCTCCGGAGTGCCTTCAGAATTTAATTTATCTTTAAACACCATTATAGCAGCAGCTGGATGACTGTATTTATGCACCACATTTCTGTTTCTGATGTTTAACCTGTTTTCCTGTGGGATCGAGTGGCAGCATTGACTTCACTTGTTGCTTGTGATGGCTGAGGAGTCCCCCAGATTCCACCTGCTTTACTCCTGCAGTGTAATAATGAAATGATAGTATCTGAGCCAAATGTTACTTTGCCATTACTGTGTGATGGTTCTTATGGATGTTCATTATAATAAATCCACTTAAAGCAAAGGGAAGAAGAAACTATGTGTTAATAATGAAGATGTACAGAATACTAAGTGTTAGCTTTGTAGCAGCCATAAATAAGCATAACTGTGTTGAAGATTGTAGAAACTGTGTGCCTTTATGGCAAATAAGGCTTTCAGTCAAAATGCTGGGGATTTCACTGGCAAGTGCTGGAGCAGTGCTAGCCCAACTCTGTCCTGTGTGGGTGTTAAAACTGATCATCACTGACTTGAGGAAGGGAAGATCATCTTTTCCAGTATTTCTATCTTTGTCCATCCTTAGTGTTGTCATTTGTGGGTAAGGCTGTTCCTATGGTAAATGACTCCACAGTAACAGTAGAAACCAGCCTTTCTGATGGAATAGTCCTTAAAGTGGAAGGAGGGATGTCCCTCAAAGAATGGTCAGAGCCACCTAACCACTTTGTGTTCTGAGAGCCAAGTATATTATCTCAGCTGCTGCTTCTTTGTCATGACTGTGGAGATAATGTTTTGTTAAAATAAATCAAAATTGTAACAAAGGAATCCTGAAAAGCCAAAAGAAGAAGTTCCCAAGTCAGCTACTGTGCTGCTAAGTGTAAGATAGGAACCTCTGAGGAATAAATGATGAACTTCATAGCCAGGCCTCCATTTGGTTGTGCATCAAGTCACACACCTGTGTGCAGGTGAACGTGACCAGTTCTGATGTCTGCATGTGGTTCACTTTGTTTGAACCTGTGAGCTGGATTACCAGCTTTCCCGGTGTGAGGATACACACTCGGGTGGAGATCAGTAAAAGGCCAGGGTGAAATTTGGACTTGTGTTACCATCAGCAGTATTATCAGGAGAGAGACCTCTGCTGCATCCATCAGAACACTGCTTTTTCTTGCTGCATGCCTTACAGCCTTTGGCCAGGTGAAACACTTAAACTCATACTTAGCTCTCTGCATATGAGCAATCTTGCTGATTTGCTGTGTTGAAAGTTACGTATAGGTTTAAGTGCTTTGCCTGTTTTCATCAGAGAACTTGAGCATTTATCTGAGCTGCAGAGACTTCCAATGGACTTAGCAAGTACATAAAATTATATGTGGTATTTTGCTAGCTTGCAGTTTTATCTTATTAGGTGATATTTTTATTAATTTTCTTTTGGAGGTAGAAATATAGTTCCTTGGCTTCTGAGAATTACCTTGCTTGGTAATGGGAAATAAATGGCCTTCAGCCTCCCTGGTTGACATTTCTTATGTTCTGTTGACTGTATGCAGGTGGGGGTGGGGGCCAATCTTAGCCTTGATTCTTTAATTATTAATCTGACAAATGGAAGATGCTTGAAACTAAATGTAATTTTACAGATAAGATAAATTTGTATTACCATATGTTCTACCATAATCTTTCTTTTCATTTTTCAATAGGCTCTTGGAAGACAGTAGTATATGCAATGATACCCATAAGAAAAGACAGCTGTTTAGGTTTGTATGGCTTACTATATTTAATGTTTCCCACTAACTATCACTTCTGATTCTGCCTGTGTCCTCACCAAGGGATATCTTGACGGATCTGGGTATGTCATTTTTCTGTCTGGAAGGGAGCACAGAGATCAAAGTTGTTACTCTGCCAATCCTGTGCCCTCTGAGTGGGGAGGTCACAACAAAACTTCCTTTGGCTTTATTCATCATCAGCTCAGTCAGCTGCTTGGACTGACACAATTTGGTGGTGACTGTGACTGGTGGAAGTTCATTCTGCTTTGGTTTAGGCATGTTTCACAGACTAGTGCCCAGCCTGACCTTTTTTTCTTTTCATTGTTTTATTAAAAGCTCAAATAAAAATATACTGACGTAAAACTTGTTAAAGTTTTTAGTTTAGAGCAGAAGTGTTTTGAAAAGTTTGGTGTCCTTTCCCATCCAAACCATTGTTCCCTCTGCCTAGAGAACACTCAGATGTATCCCATATTCCAAACAACATCCCATGACCCAAGGAATAAGTCCAAATTTTCATGGAGAATGCTGGAGCAGTGGAAGACCCAACCTGAGTTCCTCTGAGGAGCTTAGGCAGACTCTCCTCCCACACCAGGAGCACCCACAGGTTAAAATCAACCAGAGTTCACCACAATCAACCAATAAACCATGACAAATCTTAATCAGAGCAGGCAGAAGAAACAAATGCTTTCAGAAACATGTCCTTCACCAAGCATGGGGATAGCTAGGTAGAAGTTGAGTGACCACTGTGCTCATCTATGCATTGTTGTTTGCATATGTAGCAGTGATAGTCTGTCACTTTAAGTCTGAATCATTTGTATCACATAATTTCTCACTATGAGGTGCAAGGATGCAGGATTATTTGATGTGTACTTGTGTTTGCCAACTGTGCATGTCTGCACAGCAGCCGCAGAGATGAGAAGACCACTGAAGGAGGAAAGAGCTGGAGCTGCATCCCATGGCCACAGGCAGAAAAACTTCTCCATGCTTTAGGCTAGCTTTGATGATCTGAGGGTCTTGGACTGGGCATGCAGGAGTAAGGAGGCATCGAAAATACCAACGCAGAGGCTTTTAATAACTAATACATATTCAGGTTTGGGGAGCAAATGGGAAATAGAGAACTGGGATATAGAAGCATTCGTTTCCTCTCCTTGTTGTTTTCACTAGAATATAAATATAAGGTTTTTTTATACTAAGTTTTAAGCACAAGAATGCAAAATAATTTGTAAATAATATAACTCTTATTATTTCTAACTAAATCTGCAGGATAGTTTCTTTTTAAAATCTTGTTCCTTTTCTTTTTTTTTTCTTTTTAATGTTGTTGCTTCTGTGCTGTTTCTCTTTGTGCTTTCCCCTTGTGTGGGAATAGCAAAGGTCAACAGGTACATACTGCCAATCACAGTGTGAGGCTCTAATCACAGGCAAGGAACGCTTCAGCCTGATCTGGTCTTTGACACCGTGCTCCTTCATGTCCTCAAGGACACAGCTTGGCAGGTTCTCCAAGTAGAAAGCAAGAGCCACATTTGCAAGGAGAAGGGGACTGGGGAGGTGGAGAATAGATGCAGTCTCATCCTTTTGATTTGTAGAAAGTGCCTTGAGCCTGCAAAGTATTAAAGTGTGAAATAAGACAGAAGGGTGGGAAATGTCTTCTAAAAGCCTTCCAAAAGTCAGTGTTATTAGCCTCACTTAGGATAATGGCTGCGGTGCTCTAAGCTCTAGTAGGCTGGTTTTGTAATTTTAGCAGCACAATGTAAGCTATTCATCATAAATAAGTCAAATTCTCCTCTGGTTTCTGCTCTCTGCTCCCTTTGTTGCATTCCCATGCACAGTGCACTGACTGCTTTACAGCTGTTCAAGAGCAGGTAATACCTACCTAGGGCTTTTTGCAATTTAAAGTTGGGACACAGAGGAGGAATGTGTTGCCAGAACTGGTGGGATCTCTAAATGGAGTATTAGCAGTGAAGAGTTTGGGGTCATGCTAGGAGCTAGAAGGACACATTTAAGGAAAGGGATTGGATCACTTTGCAGAGCAGGTGAAGAGGCAAATGCATAGTGACAAGCTGCAATAGAATTGAAGAGTGTGGATGTGAATACAAGGCCAGAGGGCAGGTGAATTTATTGAGGAAAACTGTACAGTCGATGGACAGCAAAGAGAGAAGAAGTGAGTGATTTTCTGCAGGAGATGATCAATAGAAGTGCTATGTCAGTCCTATGTAATATTGCTTCATCAGTCCTGTCTAGTGAAATGTTCTTGGGATACATGCAAAGGGGAAGCAGCAGTAAGTGCTGCTTATGCTACTACAACAAGAGCTGCAACAGTGTTAATTTGCTGAAGGTGGATGAGTATTGGGGTCAAATTCCCCCTTCCAGGCATGCTTCTGTAAATACAGAGTATTTCTTCAGTAGGCTCACTGCAGAGTACCCAGAGAGATAGGCTCTGCTGTCTTTTTCTTTTTTTTTTTTTTTTTTTTTTTTTTTTTGTGCATAAACCTTTTTTTCTGATGTCTGCAGGGGTAACAGAGATAGCTCGGGGAAGGCATCTGGCAGTCGGCAGAGCAGTACGGAGAATGAATTGAAGTGGACAGACCGCCAGAGGCCATGGAGCAGCACAGACTCAGACAGTTCAAATCGAAATTTGAAGCCATCCATAACAAAGACAGCAAGTTTTGGTGGCATAACCGTCCTGACAAGAGGGGATAGCTCATCAAGTAACAAAAGTACCGGCAAACTGTCTAAAACAGGTAGCTAGTACTGTATTGGGTTCACAATATACTTTGGCATGGGTGATAAGTGACTGTACTGAGCATACCAGATGTGTGTCTATCTATATATATTTTAGTAGCAATAGTAGGTCTACAAACCCTAGGTGAAGTAGGTTTTTCCTGGATTAGAGTTTTTGCACAACCTATTCAAACAATATCTGCAATTGTTGTAGCCTCAAAAGATCCTTTTGAACAAAACAAATTAACAGCACAGATTTTACTTTTTTATTATCTTACTCTTTGAGTAGGGAAGAATGGTGTATATCTGATGAGAAATCCAAGAAAATTTTGTTGTCAGTGCTAAAATGCAGACTATCTGTACCCTGGAATACAGCCTCTCACAATCTGTTGGCCGATGAGCCAATGTGCTGTGGTGGAAGCTCTTGATTCATAGAGGTTCTGCAGCCTCTCCATTTTCTCGTTTGTTTCCAATTAAATGAAAGCCGTATTTAAGGGGACTATGAAGCTGGTGGGAATTCTGCATTTATTTGCATTAACTTCATGGCTGCATTAACATATGAGTGACTCACAGGGTCTGGATCTAAGTAATTTTAAGCCATGCCATTAAGCCACTTTATTATATTTTTTGTGTAAAAGTGCATAATAAATAATGAGTCCATCAGATAATTCCATCAGTTTGGTTCACTTGATAAATGTTGTACAGGGAAAGTGGTAATCAATACTTAGCACTTAGTGCTTTTTCAGCTTGAGAGTGTTTTATGGATGGTACTTAATTTAAACCCAGCTTATCAAACCTAGATTAGTCAGATTTCACTCCTATTCTCCAAATGGTATGATACCTTTTCTCTGCTTCAGGATGCCCTGCGACAGTGTTTTCAGAATAAATCGAGCAAACCTTTGATTTGGTAACTACATTCTGGACCTCAAGATCTCAAACATAGTCACAAATTTTGGGAAAGTCACTAACTAGTCAGGAGCCTTCTCTTTCAACCTGCTGCTCATAAATCTGCTGGGAGCTTTCAGAATAGCCTGCTTTTTTCTTAATGCTTTTATTTTACCTTTCTTTTTGAGACCTTAGACATATTTTTTTTTAATCTTAAAATTCTCCTTCAGTTTTACTCCAGTTCTCTGTATAGGTGTAATTCTGTGGAATTAAGACAAAAACTTGTCTTTGATTATGGTACAGTATAGGTTTTTTGTTTGATTGTTGATTTGTTTTTTTACATCCCCAGATTGTTTCTGAGTGTAAGCATATGTAACATAGTACAACTGGTATGTATGTAGCTTTGAAAATGTGCTCCTGTATTTTTGTTTTTTAATCATATAAAGGATGAATAGGCTACACAGTGTAGTCCGAAGTATGCAGTAGACCATGTTATACTTCCAGGTTTCTTTGCCTCCCATGAAACTTTCATTGCATCAGAATTCAATTTGTTATGCATGAATTAGGGAGGAGGCAGAGGTTGCTAGTATGCTTTTTCATGTAGCTCACCTTGAGCAGAGAGCAGTTAAAAGTACTTCTCTGCTGCATTGTTTTGCAGAAGTGCAGATCATTTACCACAGTGTCAGAGAAATCCAGTTTGAATTGTTGAGACATCCAGTTGCAAAAGACCAATACTTTTAAATAACCATTCTAGTGCTGAAAACAAACATATTAAAGGGTGCACTTAGGAAGACATACGAAAGGAGACATCTCTGAAACATGCCAATAATTGTAAATGCATCTGCACTCTATAGGAATCAAACCCAAAATTGCTTTCAAATGAAAGCTCTTACAATAAATTTTTAGAACATAAGTGATATTAAAATTCCACATTCTTTGCAGAGCAATTACATATTGTAAGTGGTTTGACTTTTTTAAGCAAAGATCAGTGTGAAAGCTAGATGAGGCATAGAAAGAGTAAAAAATAAATTAAATAAAAGGGCCTGGGGGAGAGCAAGGCTGGATGTCAAAACAAAGACACATCGTTGAAGCCAGGACACAAAGTGAAACTGTCAGTCAGCCTGTGGAAAGTCAGAGGAAATAATATCTGAACTGCTATTTCTATCCTTCTCTATTAAATGATTTTAAATGACATGAAAACAGAAGCAAATGACTTTTTAAAAACTAATGAAAATACATCTTGTTAGAGTTCTCTCTTCACTTAAAAAGAAAAAAAAAAAGATGCTGAACACATTCATACAGCTGTCAGAGCCTCCATGTGCTATTCGCGTATGTTTTCCAAGAGGTACTTGAGGTACTAAGCAACATTTCATTTTGCATGTTTCTGTATTAGATCTTCATTACTCAGTAATCCAATCATAGGGAACAGTGGACAGTCTGTAGTCAACAATTACACAGTTAAAGCTTTATCATGGTTTGGGGGTTTTGTTTATTTATGATGGTGATTGAAATGGAATTTCCCAGGTATCATTACAAAAACAAGGCATGCTGCTGAGGTAAGGAAGAGCCAAATAGATGCTAATTCTGTCCTAGTTTTCATCTACAGAAAATACTGATATATTCTTTAAAGTGCTTTATGATTCATAGTAATGAATTTAAAGCTTTTCTGTCTTAGGCATAGCAAATATGAAATCTGTCTGAAGTCTGCAGTGGCTCAGAATGTTCTTCATTGGTCAAATGATGGAAAATGTTTGACAATTTTGAATGTGAAAGTTATTCTACGTCAATGACAATCATCCAGAAACGTTGTCAATTATGTTTCTTGAGCATAGACTTTAAGGGTTTTCATTGATGGCTAACAGTAGCCTTTGAGAATATACATTGCAATGCAATATTAGCAGTGTAGTCTTTTCAGATCTTTTCTAATATTTTCACCAGAATTAAATGTTCTGCCCTTAACCTTAACTTTGATAAATCAGTAATTGATTTTACATAGCAGAAATAGAGAAACTAAGCACAGAAGGATGATTGCCTCCTCTTAGGCAAACACAAATCAGAAAACATGCTGTTCTCCACACTACCTTGTAACAGTTTCTATTAGTCTTATATTTTAATTGCATTCAGCTGTTTGGTAATAGAAGTGTTTAACAAAGGAATTATGCTACTTCATTCTTGCAAACTTCACAAAAGAGTTTGTTTGAATGGTATGTGGCTATTACACTGTTTCTGAGTACAATTTTTATGTACCTGTTGATTGTTTAGAAGGCACTGTTCCACTTAAAAGCACAGTTCTTATATTTGAAATAAAGTTTTCTACTTCATTATTTTGCAGCTTAGTTGATACATACATGTATTATTTAAGTCACAATTCAGTGCTGAAATGGGGACTTCGTAACAAATCGTTACTGGATCATGTTCCTATGGTGTATGGACATCCTACAAAACCTTGGTTAGTTTAGATTTCCCGTAGTGGACTTCCCGGGGTTGACTAAATGTGTGTGTGTGCAAGTGAAATAGATGTCCCTATGGCTAACAAAGATCTCTGCAGTATCTCTGCAATCTCAAACCACACCCATGAAGGGAAAATCTAGCTCATAAACCACCATGCTATTTTCTGGCACATTACAATAGTTTTTAATACACATTATTAGGAGGGAAGACAAAAGGTGTTCAAAAAAAAGTGTACATCTTTATATCTACTTAATTATTGGAAGACATACTGCAATCTTTACTTCCAATACTGCATTATTTAGCTTCTATTAAAGCATTCTTTTCCATCAAGTGGAATGCACATCTGTTGCGGTATATTTCTTTACCCCCTTTTATGAAAAACGGGCTGTGTTGTGATATCGTGTTGATAGATATCTGTAGGAATCATTAACTTCCTTGGAGAGGCGCCAAGTAATTGGAGCCCCAGTCTAATCTCTCCTTTTAGGTGTTCATTGCTACTCCTGTCAGGCGAAGGCGATTATTCTGCTGGCATTTCATTACATTACCTTTTTATTTTTTTAATGAAATATCCCATAAATTATAACTTTGTATATGGGTTTTGGGGAACTATATTTCTGCTTCTGTATGATTTCCTTTAATCAGGTATTAGCCTGATAGATCTCGTAACTCCAAGAGAAGTTGTAGGAGTGCTGATGTATGGGCAATAAATCTTGAACCAACTGTTTCCAGTCATACACTTGCCACCAGCTGACTGTGCTAAAACATAATTTTAGCTAAATACATAACTTTTTAGCTAAAAATATAATTTTTGTGCTAAAACTTAATTTTAGAAGCACAGCTTGCAAAAAACTGTGTTCACGTGAGCGCATAGTTATCATTAAAAAAAAAAAAAAAGAAAAAGAAAAAAATGACCCCCCCAAATATATTGTAATATACAGAAATGCAAGCAACTTATGAAAGTAGCAAACAAATATTTCTAAACAGCGCTGTACTGCTCATGAAAAATAGACCAACAGCAAATATTGGGTAGAACTTGTGTCCAGTTGATAAGAAAGGAAAAACTTATCATGGACTCACAAGATGAGCTGAGCAAAAAAGCTGAAATTCATCAGATACTGAATACTAACCAAAAGAAAATAGAACAAGCCATGTCACATTGCTCACTAGAGCTTGAATACTGGAAAATGAATAGAACCTTCCTTCTTTCCCTCTAAAAATTAAGCTATTAAGACTTTGTGGTGATTTTTCTGTCTCATTCTCTTTTACTGCTCTTTAAACTGCTATATCTGTCAGAACACTTAAATATATTTATATTAATTTGAAATGATGAGAATATTAAGGTGATTATGTCAGCTATGAAGCACTAAGAAAATTATAGGAGAATCTAGAAGTAGCCATCATTGCATACTGGAAAAAGAGGTTGGGTGGTGTAACAGGCAAAAATCTCATTTACTCAAAACTTCTTTCAGAAGTATTTAGTAAGACCTTTTGTAATGTGAATCTGAATAAAGTCAGATAGTTCACTTTTTCATTTGCTACAATACTGAGTGCATTATGTGGTGATTTCTTATTCCAGATTTAGAAACTGTGAAAACAGCTAATCAGATCTACAAAGACAAAATTAATTGGTGATAATTTCCAAACATTAATGTTGGAATTTATTTGGCTTAATATGTCTAGACTTAAAATGATAAGAAGTTGTAGTGATGGCAAAATTTAACATATATTGTAATAATACTGGAAAAATGGTGGCAAGAGTGGTGAAGTAATGACATCTGGGATTTTTTTTAAAAAAAATCAGTTAATTGCTGACATAGTTTTGTGTTTTGTTTTCATTCTTCAAAATTGCCAAATTGATCTACTGCTGCAGGATAGAGCAGATTTCTGATCTTTTAAGGCAGACATTTCAAAGCTATCATCTTAGGCAACATGTGGTGATAGCTCCAGAGATTGTTCTACTGTTCCTGGATGCCATTTGATGAGTACATCTGAATTCATTACAGTCCTTTGGCTATTAACATTCAGAAGCTGGTAAAGATCAATCTGTGATTCTGCCATAAAACCAGCTGAAAGGAAGGGAAAAAAATGAATGTCAGAGCTTTGTTTTTTTGTTGTTGTTGTTTGTTTGTTTGTTTTTGTTTTTTAACCTAACAGCATTTCTTCAAATAGCACAAAGTGGGGATAGAAGAGTCTGAACTGCAGCAACTGCATTTACATCTGGGAGAAAGATGCCAAATATCACTTGTAGCTTGCTGAGGGAATGACCTCCAAGAGTATCTCTGCAATTAGTACAATTGATGAAATCATTAATCATCCAATAAATAGGACTGTCCCTGGAGGAATAATCTCTCCATTTCCAGCATCAGTCTACACAGAGAGCAAAAAATAACTAAAACATTACACCAACTTCTTTTGTAAAGACTTTTTTTTGAAAAAAATATGTTTGTAGAAATATATCTGAAATCACTATGACTTTCTTGATTAGATATTGGAGAAACAGATTTAGTGTCCTACCAATGACAAGTAGTGCACAGCTCATAAAGAGGATTATCTTTGTCATAGCTGCAATACAGAGGTGAAGTTTGAAATGTACATTAGCTTTTAAACAACAATCAATAATGATCTGTGGAAAGACGCTGTACATTTTAGATAACGGGATGCTGGTGTGATTTCTTCAGAGGAAACCTGTTTTGCTCTAATTATAAGGAAATAAATGAGTTCCAATATGGATTTGATTGAGAATTGAATCCAAGTAGTTGACTGCTGGGTCCTTCTGTAGCATCCCCATTATGAATACTGTATTTTGGCCTCTAAGTAAGAAGTTTGATAAAACTGAAGGCTGAATTCTGCCTTTCCTTTTAGTTTATACCTGCAGGAAGACTTTAAGAGGGTTATAAAAAATTTTAGTTGCACAGAAGTAAAATACAAAAAAGTTGCATTTTTTTTTTCATCTTGAAGGAACCATCTGTATAAGACATTTACTTTCACACCTCCTATGTATTTGCCTTAACACACCTCCTATGTATTTGCCTTAACATCCTGCTGTTGAGGAGCCACTCATCTGAGCCTTACATTCTCAGAGATTCTTATCATTTTTACAGGACAGAAATTGCAATCTGATCAAGTAAAATCTCTGAAATTTGGAAATTACATTAAGTTTTAAAAGAATGCAGCTCCCTATCCTCCCGGGCACAAATATATTTTAGAACATTTGATTTAGCTTCGTCGATCAGCTTAAATAATCTAGGTGCTGAAAAATCAAAGTTGCAGAAATGTTAGGTAGCTGTGAGTTAATGCCACATGTAGCACAGCTACCATGTTATCTGACTAAGAAAGCAGTTGCTGTTTTTTTCTTGCAGCAAACATTTTTAGTTTCTAACCCTGTGTTTATCTTTTATACTTTATGAACCAGTACCTTTGCATTCTAAATACATACTGAGCGGTCTGTGTTCTGCTTGATAAAACTGTTTAGTAGATGCAGAGGAAGAGGCTTTGCTGGAGGAAAAAGGGATCTTTTGAATTGTTTAAGTTCATCTGAATACTGAGTTCACTGGGTAGGAAAAACTCCACTTCTACCAGCTGGGCATAAACTAGTGCTTGCCTTTGCAATATGTGAAGCCTTACCCCTGTGTATGTGACGTGTCTGATGGAGACTTTGGTACCTCATAACTGTGGTTGTGTCTCTCTGTTAGGCTCAGAGTCTTCCAGCAGCGCTGGCTCCTCAGGATCCCTGTCACGAATACATCAGCCTCTCCAAAGTGCACCTCTTGTCTCCGGGGTGACAGCCAGCTCTTCAGGCACCATGTCCTACCCTGAGAGTGGGATGAGTGGCCAGGTGGCACCCAACAATACCAGCTATATCATTCTTCCACTTGAAGCTGCAGGGATACCGCCTGGCAGCATCCTGCTCAACCCACACACAGGTCAGTCCGATGCTCTCCTGCCTTGAACTGCCCTTTGGTATTTCTGATGGTATCTGGGAACTCTGTACATTCCATGTTTCTAGAGAGATTTTCTGGTGGGAAGTGATAGAAACATAATACACATGCAGACCCAGGCAGGATTTTCATCTTGAAAGTCCTAGAACTCCTTGGCTATGAATTCTCTGAGATCCCATTAACTTTAGTAAAGGATGATGCTCTTCCATATCAAGCATGCTAAGATAGGGTGCAACTGAATGAAGTCTGATGCTCCAAGTTTTAGAAAATGTGCTTAGCAGTAGAAGAATTTCGAAAGGATTAGATGCTGCTTTCGAATTAGCACTTTGGAGTTGATTTTCTTATGTAAGCTATGTGATTAGCAATTGTATTTAAACTGAAAGTTTTGCGATAAGAGAAAGTTGTAATCTTAGTTCTGCATAGTTCTGGTAGTTAGCAGAACTGCAGTGCATAAGCAAGACATTCCCTGTCATCTAAGCACTTTAGAAACCATTCAGCCTGAACCTGAGTGCTTGTTGAAAGTTTAAGGCAATTTGTTACCTCCTTGGTCCAGATGAACATTAAAAAGGCTCACAGAGGTTGAGACTGTGATGCTTCTTCAGTGTTTTTGTACTATTTCAGTGACCATGACTAGCTGTGCTGTCATGTTTAGGTACACAGAATCACAGAATAGTTTAGGTTAGAAGAGACCTCTAAGATCACCGAGTCCAACCTCTGACCTAATGCTAACAAGTCCTCCACTAAACCATATCCCTAAGCTCTACATCTAGATATCTTTTAAAGATCTCCAGGGATGGTGACTCCACCACTTCCCTGGGCAGCCTATTCCAGTGACTAACAACCCTTTCAGTAAAGAAGTTCTTCCTAATATCCAACCTAAACCTCCCCTGGTGCAATTTTAGCTCATTCCCCCTCGTCCTGTCACCAGGCACGTGGGAGAATAGACCAACCCCCACCTCACTACAGCCTCCTTTAAGGCACCTGTAGAGTGCAATAAGGTCACCCCTGAGCCTCCTCTTCTCCAGGCTAAATAGTCCCAGCTCCCTCAGCTGCTCCTTGTAAGACCTGTTCTCCAGACCCTTCACCAGCTTCGTAGCCCTTCTCTGGACTCGCTCAAGCACCTCCATGTCCTTCTTGTAGTGAGGGGCCCAAAACTGAACACAGTACTCGAGGTACGGCCTCACCGGAGCCAAGTACAGGGTGGCAATCACTACCCTGGACCTGCTGGCCACGCTTTTTTTTATACAAGCCAGGATGCTGTTGGCCTTCTTGGCCACTTGAGCACACTGCTGGCTCATATTCAGCTGACTATCAACCATCACTCCCAGGTCCTTCTCTGTCAGGCAGCTCTCCAACCACTCATCTCCCAGCCTGTAGCTCTGCTTGGGGTTGTTGTGCCCCAGGTGGAGGACCTGGCACTTGGCCTTGTTGAACTTCATACAGTTGGCCTCAGCCCATTGGTGCAGCCTATCCAGATCCTCCTGCAGAGCCTTCCTACCCTCGAGCAGATCGACACACGCACCTAACTTGGTGTCGTCTGCAAACTTACTGAGGGTGCACTCGATCCCCTCATCCAGATCATAGATAAAGATGTTAAAGAGGACTGGCCCCAGTACCGAGCCCAGGGGGACTCCACTAGTGACCGGCCTCTAGCTGGGTTTGACTCCATTCACCACAACTCTCTGGGCCCGGCCATCCAGCCAGCTCTTAACCCAACAAAGCCCTATAGGCAGTCCAAGCCATGAGCAGCCAGTTTCCTGAGGAGAATGCTGTGGGGAACGGTGTCAAAAGCCTTACTGAAGTCAAGGTAGACCACATCCACAGCCTTTCCCTCATCCACTAAGCGTGTCACCTTGTCATAGAAGGAGATGAGTTTCGTCAAGCAGGACCTGACCTTCATAAACCCATGCTGACTGGGCCTGATCGCCTGCTTGCCCTGCAAGTGCCGCGTGATGACGCTCAAGATAATCTGCTCCATGAGCTTCCCTGGCACTGAGGTTAAACTAACAGGCCTATAGTTCCCTGGGTCTACCTTCTGGCCCTTCCTGTAGATGGGCGTCACGTTTGCTAGCCGCCAGTCGAGTGGAACCTCCCCTGATAGTCAGGACTGCCGATAAATAATGGACAGTGGCTTGGCCAGCTCTTCCACCAGTTCTCTCAATACCCTCGGGTGGATCTCATCTGGCCCCATCGACTTGCGTACATCCAAATGCTGTACCAGGTCGCCAACCATTTCTTCATGGATTATGGGGGCCACAATCTGCTCCTCATCCCCTCCCACCAGCTCAGGGTACTGGGCGTCCAGAGAACAACTGGTCTTGCCGCTAAAGACTGAAGCAAACAAGGCATTAAGCACCTCAGCTTTTTCCTCATCTCTGGTAACTAAGTTTCCCCCCACATCCAGTAAAGGGTGAAAATTCTCCTTAGTCCTCCTTTTTGTGCTGATATATTTATAAAAACATTTTTTGTTGTTGAGTTATGCTGGGTTTAAAATAAAGCATACAGTACACTGAATTTTCCATTATGCTGGGAATTGAGAGTTCAACTCCAAAATATTTTTTCAAAGTATTTAATAGAGCATTCAAGAGCTTTTTATTTTAGGATTATTACTTAAAACCAGTATTTTATATATATTGCACCTCTCTGTTATGTGATCTTAATGCAAATGTGTAAAGCTGATCTGTGAGTCCACTACTAAAAATATTCTTTTACTTAGAGTGGAGTCAAGAAAAACTAAGTTATAGTATTTAAGAAAAACACGCTTTCAAAAAACTGTTAAATCAAGCTTTCCTCAGGCATAGACAGATAGAAGCATCTAGTGTTGATCAATTTATATCAGCATATGTAAAATCAGGGAGGTGTTCTTGTTTAAGTTCAAGTGTGCTAAGTTCTTATAGACAACTTAGTAACCTATGCATATGTTAACTTTTCTAAATCTTTTGTGTGATTTTTTTTTTTTCGTGTTGTTACATCCTTGATATGATTCCTAATTATGACAGCAAAAATGGGGGTTTTAGACCTTTCTTAAAAAGTCAAGCTATCGGAGAGGACTGAATGGAGGTGTACATAAGACAAAAACCATGGTTGTGAATTTACCGATTTCAGTTGTACTGGAAGCTGACAATACTGTCTGCAACATCAGACTTTTCTTGGTCAATGCAGAAGAAGGTATTTTATGTGCTAGGTGGCTCACTTCCATACAGGCCAGCAAGACTAGGCAGGAGTCCATCTGTAAGTCAAATGATAGGGCTGACACAAATGAGAGAAGGGAATTACACCATGCTTCCAGCCAAACTGAAAGTTAGGAGGTTATGAACATTCCTGGCCATAGCAAGTATGGAGGCAGCAGTTCACCATGCTTGAAAACCATCAGAGCTGCTTAAGAGAAACATCTCTGACACTTGTTTTGGCAGTTCAGCAATTTGCATCAGCTAGCTCATATTTTTCCCTGGTACCTAAGGAGTCTTTGTCTGCTGTAGGCATAATACCCATCAGTACTGTCACTAGACCAGAGTACCTGGTCTTTCCTCTTAGTTGGCCTCATTGTCTGCAGAGGCATAACCAAGAGCTCCATGTGTTGTATGTTTAATATTCAGAGAGTAAGTGGATTTTATGCACACATAATAGTGTGTTGTTTGTGTTTTGTTTTTTTCAAACCGTAAGTTTAGTTTCTGTAGTTCATTTGTAAATATATACATACTGAAGAAAATGGAGAAAACAAATCCATCTATGGACTGAAATTCTCAACTTCAATGTATAGCTTTCATGCTGTTACATGTGCTGGAAGTCAGTTTATAATGTAGTGTCTACTGTGTTTTAAAATGCAGCAAAATACATGCTGCAAACTTGCCACTCCTTGGGCTCAAAGTCTTCGCATTTTATTACAGTAACATTACAAAAGAAGCTCTATAGGGAGGAGACATAGAGATTGCTGGATGCTGTGCTCAACTATCAAAGTGATGGATGCTGTCAGAAACATAGATGAAGAGAAGACAGTTTAAAGAAAAGAAAAAAAGAGCTTTGTTTCCTGTAATGAATAGATTTTCTTTCTTTATGTAACATTAGTTCTTTATTCTCCTCTTGGAGAGTGGTTACTTCCTATCTTCTCTTTTGATCCTAAGGTTGTGTCCTTTAAAGATCTTTGCTTCCTTTCACATTACATAAACACTGGCTGTGCAAGCCCCTAATGGCACCCAGAGATGCTGTCAGACTCCCTTCTCTCATTATACTGCTCACCTCCTTCTCAGTTGTTAGCAACCCATGCTTTCTTTTCCATATCCAGTTTCCTTCGACTCCTCTCCTTGAGTTTAGCCCTTTTCTTCCCAAGATACAGAAGGTTCTGGCTTGCTTTGGAAAGAGACCATTAATGCAGCTATGTTCTTTGCATTTTACCTGCCTCACCAGTTTGTTTTACTCTTTAAAGGATTCCCCTTTACAAGTTCTCTGACTTGACTCCTTTGACAGTGTAAGAGCATTTATGTTTCATTCATACTCCTTCAAATTGACATCACAATCTTTGTCCTATCAGGGCCACAGTTCATAACTTAAATGTGTCTTCCCTGTCACCATCTGATCTCTCCTTTTCATTTTCTATTACAAAATTTCTTTTTAAAAGGTCTTTTTTTCATCTGTAAAACCACTGATGGACTTTTTCTCTCTCAGTCCTGTCATCATTTGCTGATCCATGTGAAACGTTCTTTATGGTTTCCCTTCAGCATCTGGCACAGGCTTCAGGAGCCTGTTACCCTGCTCACCCAGTCTGGCTTCCAGCAGGCCACTTAGTGCTTTTTGGACTTATTTTCTCCATGAGCCTCTGGCATGGTGTTTTTCCCTTTAGACAGCAGTCTGTGTCATTTTGGTTACAGGTATTCTTTGCAGCTTTGCACCATGTTATTTGTCAGCAGGGTCACAGCTGATTCTTAAGGAGAGGATAACCTTTAACTAAACTTCCACTGTCTCATTTTGTGGGACTTGAATATCCCAAACCCATGAGGAGACACCAATTGGAAGTAAATACGTGTTGTTACAGAATCACAAAATCATATAGGTTGGAAGAGACCTGCAAGATCACTTAGTCCAACCTCTAACACTAACAAGTCCTCCACTAAACCATATCACTAAGCTCTACATCTAAATGTCTTTTAAAGACCTCCAGGGATGGTGACTCAACCACATCCCTGGGCAGCCTATTCCAATGCCTAACAACCCTTTCAGTAAAGAAGTTCTTCCTGATATCCAGCCTAAACCTCCCCTGGCGCAACTTTAGCCTATTCTCCCTCATCCTGTCACCAGGCACATGGGAGAATAGACCAACCCCCACCCCGCTACATCCTCCTTTATGGTATCTATGCTGTTTGTAAGTATCATTGCAGTCTTCCACAGTCTCCTAAAGTACTTCTGACATCTGAGACTCCCAAGTTGAGAGGGAGGAAAACAGGACAGGACATTTCTCTCCATGCTATTTTCACCCAGGGTCTTCATAGCAACAAGCAAAAACCATCTAATGCACAAAACTGACCTCTGCTTACCTTCTACTTGCTTTGATCGTTACCTTTCTCACTGTGAGTGTGACTTAATCCAGCAAATGTGGAGAGAGGAGGCAAGGTTTCTTTAGCTGGTTCTTCTCATATGGTTCTGACCACAATAAGAGGAAAGAACCAAAAGATGGGCTGATGAATAGACAGAATAGGCAGAGGTACTACTTCTACTAGAGGTGGTATAAAAAATACAAGTTTGTCATTTCACTATTACTGAGTCACCAGATTCCTCCAGACCTCCCATTTTATCTCAAATATTCCTACTTCAGGTACCTACATCGTTATCGCTTTGTGGTTTAAATTTATCATTTCTCATGTAAACATATAATTCCTTTGATTTATGAATTTATATATTTGTCTTCACTTCTATCAAGTGAAGACAAACTAAGGTCACAAACACATGTTGCCTGCAGAGGAAAACCAAAAAGAAATGTTTTTCCTCTGTAAGGCAATGACTTTGGTAAAAATATTTTTTTATAGATGTTAATTTTTCAAGACTGCTTTCCCTAGATAAAATATCTGAAGCAGAGTTCAGCAACTTATATGTTATGTATGTACAAACTTCTGCCCTTAGTGGAAATGTATCTGAAAAGATTTTCACAGCCATCTTAAGTATTTCTTCGCTGATAACTTCCAGGGCTGCCTCCTGTAATTACTTAGGATACCAATCTCAAGAGAATAGCACTGTTATTACAGTGTGTGAATAAATTAATAACAAGTTTTTTTTTTTTTATTTCTACGTATATGAAGTACAGTGTGTCAAGAGTAGCTGTATACATTTAGCTACTGTTGTGCAGCAATAAAATGTACATGAATATCCTCTGGCTCCAGTGTTTGTTCCAGAGTTCAGTTTTAATATTAACTGATTCATCATTGAATGACTTCAAGTAATCATAGCATCTGAATCATCTTATAGTCACGGCAACCTTTTACTCACTCTTTGGAAATTAGTACTTCCAAAACAAAAATCTGTTATCTGAACAAAAATCTGTTATCTGTTATCCTTGCCTGAAAAAAAAAAAAAAAGAAAAAAAGATGGCCAATACTGTAATGAGGCATTGAGAGCAACTAGAAGTTTACTGTTGTAGTAGGTCAGTTAGTAATCACTTAGACAAGCTTCTGGGATTTCACACAGGAAACAGAACATTTTTAAAAGTGTTCAGCACTTTCTGGTGTTGTTTTGTTTCAGGTCAGCCATTTGTAAATCCTGATGGGACGCCTGCAATATACAATCCTCCCAGCAGCCAGCAGACAATGAGGAGCCAGATGGTGGGACAGTCTCAGCAGCAGCCTTCATCCCAGCAGCCTCAGCAGGTTCAACAGCCACAGCAGCAAATGGCAAGTCCCCTTGTCACACAGGTAGGTGTGGAGTCCATTGGAAAAAGAAGTGAAGCTCTCAAGAATATGAATAGTGACTGAATGATTAGGGTAGGGAAGGATGCAGCTAGACAAAATATCTTCTTTTCTTTTGAGACAAATGGGGCCCATGATATATGTATTCAACATGGATGAAACAGCTGGAGTAGGAGAATTCCTCTTAAAATACCATCTAAAGGATGGTTTCATTTTGAAAAGGACCATTAAGCTAGTTGGAATATGTCTACATAGTCTTTTAATTTATTTTGGAAAAATTGCCACGTACATGAAAGTTGAAGCACTCAATTTCAGACTAGTTCAATCTGTAGTTCTGTACAAAATGCTGAAGTTGAGTGAAGTTATGGGAGCTCAGATCTATATTGACACTTTTCTGGACTTTGCTTAGAAAATAAAAGTGTGTATTAATGTTTTCTCCTTTGTAATGTTTAATTACTCTCCCCATTTTATCTATTTTTATTGGTGTGTAGATTTATACTATATTAATAGCAACAGTCCTGGTAAATTTGCTCCCTAATGCTAGTAGACCACTAGCAGTACTGAGTAAAATTTTACAGTAGTATTCTCATTATGCATTTCTCCTCTCTTGATAAGAGAGTTGTGGCATGCAGCATAAGTAGAGGTTACAAGGATATTTACACAGACCAAACAGGCATAAAGATTTTCATCACCACCATGCCTGAGGCAGGGTATTGACTGCTGTTTCTTAGCTGCAATGTCTGTCAAGCTGAGGGCAGAACTAGAATCCATTAGTGATAGCGTGAGAGGGAAAGGAGGAGAATTTGAACAACAACTTTTCAAAGTTTACCACTTTGTGGATCTTTAAGGATCCTTGAGAGCTCTGTCTGTGCTTGGAGGCTCTGGCCATTCACACTTCTACAGATTTCTCCTGATGTGATGTGAACTGTCACAAACTTTTCCCTGTCAACAGCTGTGGGGTTGAGTTCAAAAATTCAGGTACAATTTGGGGCCCTGCAAGCTCTTCCTTTTCAAGTTATATCTGGGCTGGGTTGTAGGTAGCCCAAGCACCCTTGCCCCAACAGAAAGACCCATGGTCTTCTGTCTGTGCACCATGATCTGGCTACAACCCCACTCCTAGCTGGAACTCTGGAGTTACAGCAGTAGTGGGGAGCAGCAGCATAGTTTAGACACAGTGCCATGGTGCTTCAGCTCCTTGGCCCCTGGATGGCTGTGGCACATGGCTAGCCATAGCCAAACATGGGCAGCAGCCTTTCAGTCTGATTCAAACTTAATTTTATGGATTGCATGCCTACTCCCTCAGCATGAACTGCACAGCAAGCAGAAGGAACTACTCCAGCAAGAATCCTATATTCTACTTGCTCCTAGAGCAACCAAAATCTACAGGGCTTTTTGTGTTATAATTTGGCACAGTTTCATCCCAGCTTATCTTGTGAGACAATGTTTAAGTCCAGTGAAGTGTTCCGATTTTACTGGGTTTGGACTAATGCTTGTGGTTTTTTTCTTAATTTGGTCTCAGCAGTTTTAGAAGAAGGAGGTGGTAGTAAACCTGTGTAAGATTCTAGTTAAACAATAGATTAAAATAAAAGGAATAGCAAAGCTATTCCAAGGCAATAATGCTGTATAAATTTGTTCTTTTGCTTAGATAAAATATGATTTGATATGACAGACCTCTCTCTTGTTAATTCACAACCTGTTTTTCTCTTTCTAGCTACAGTGTTCTGCCAAAGCAGCTTTCCAATCAGTATTCCTTTGCCTATAGCACACTCAGAGTTAAATCAGTCATTATCGGCAAAATCCACATGTATAGTTACATTCTGTTGCTTTCTATTTTATCTCAGTAAATTAAATGTAGAATTGTAATTTTGGCTTTGCTTGACATCAGTAATAAGAAAGTGTAGCTGTGGCTTTATTTACTCTAACAGCCATTAAATATAAGAAAATAAGCAGAAATTCATCATAAATAATTGTTTGTGAAAAGCTAAATTGAGGACTAAAATCACAGTACCTGACCTCTTGTACCGACTGTACTGGCGATTAGTCACCTGCATTTTCAGAGCTGTGTTTGAGAAAGACCTTTGTTCTCAGTAACAGAGTTAGTTGTTGCTGTTCTCTCTCTTTAAGTGGGTTGTATTTATTATCTTTTGCTGTGTTTATTTTGCAGCCTGTTCAGGCAATGCAGCCATCTTCTCAGTCAGTCCAATATCCAGCAGTTTCTTATCCTCCCCAGCATCTCCTGCCAGTATCTCCAACGCAGCAGTTTTCTGTGGTACTAAAGACTTTTCTATTTTCCTTTACTTGAAGTTGTGTGTGTGTGTGTGCATGAGTGTGCTCAAGAGCCTCAAGGGCTTGAGACCGCAAGGGGCTTCCCAGAATGAGACCCCCATCTCAATCCCTTTTTGCCTTAACACTTTTGATACTGACAAGCATTTTGTAAGAGTGTACCCAATGATTCTAATTATCCAGCCTGGGCAATGAAGTTAGGAGAAAGGTTCTCTACCTGGTTAGTAGAACCTCCAGAAAATAATCTGTTGCACCTGTGTTAGGAGCCTGTCTCTCCCCACTTTGTCAAGGGAGCTTAAATTGCTAACTTGAGTATTAGAGATTTGGATATTTTATGGCCACAAAGACAGAAGAAGAGACCTCTAGGACATCAGTATTCCAAAACTGCTGCCTGGGTTTATTCCCTGATCATACCAGAGCACTTGGAAAATAGGGTATTGGTGAACCAGCTGCAAAAGGTGTGATACTATCATGTATCATGACAAAGCACTGATGGCTCATATATAACAAAAATAAATAGAGTACACTTTTGGAGCCTGAATCTGGCTTGGTGCTTATAAGACTAAGTGTACACAGTTGTTAAATGAAGCTGATATTTTAAGAGGTGCTACAAGTTTTTCTTTTTTGTTTTTCTTTTGTTTTTCTTTTCTGTTATTCTCTCTCATGCTGGTAATATTGTTTAAGGCTGGTTTTTTCCAAGGTAGTGTTGTCACCTAGTTATATTAAAAGATGGAAACAAAGCCAAACAGATTCCTGCAGCTGGAATAGTAATATTAATTCCTTGTAGGTGAACAGTTAAATACAAGAAAAAAAAGACCACTGCTGAATGGAAGTTAAGCATCTCAGTGCTAGTTCCTGTGAAAAGTATCCTGCAGGCATCAGGTTGTTCTAAGTGGTAGTAATACCTCGGCCAATAGTTTTAGCAGCTAACTGAATAGTGAAACTTCACCTTCTTTCTGAAATTGTTTTCATAAATGCTGAATTAGTGTTCTTAATATCCATTACGTTGTACATACAGTGTGTTAAATTGAAAAGTTTTGAAGCTCTTGGTCTCTGTTGTGCAAATACAGAGGCATTCCATGTGCAGTAAAGTTTCTCATTGATTTTGTTTGCAATCATTTGCCATCCAGGTAGTCAATGTACTAAGTTTTTAAAGAAACAACTTCAAATAGACAACTTATGTGCCTGAATATGAATGTAGGGTGACACTAAATTTAATAACGATCCTTTCTTTTGTCACCTGAAGTTCTGGCTAAGAGTGTTTAAAATGTTTGCACATGTTATCTGCTTGCAGACTGGAAGGGGGAGTCTCTGTGTAGCAAGTGCTTGTTGCAGTGCTCTCCACAGAGAGACACTTTTCTGTATTTTGAAGTTTCCCCTCATAAGTATATTGTCTGGAATGGTTTTGGAGAGTGAAACACCATAGGGATGTCAACACAATCAAAGAGGCTCCATTTAAAAATAGATTGGGTGTATTAAGTAAAAGTAATTTTTTGTATTGCTTATTCCCTGTCCCTGAGGAGGAAATAAAGAAGGGACTGTAGTCTGCATATTAGCACACGCTGTAGTTTTATGATGGATTTATTACTATATAGAATACATTTTAATGTTGGATATTTAAGTCTTGTAGTATGGGCACAAAAGGAAGATGCATAGAACCACATTTGTAAGTCTTTGACCTTCATAAAATAAACTTGAGAGTTGATTTTGTATGGATATTTTTGCAAGACTGAACAGATACTGTCTAGAATCCTTATGTCATTACCAGCATGTAACGAGACTCAGGTCCATTGACTTAATTTGGTATGTTCATCCTACCATAGATTTTTTTTCCCCTTTCCAGTCAAATAAAATACTTGTTTCTTTACAACGCTGAATAAAAGGTCTTGAAATAGTAACTGAAGGCTTAGCTTTTTTTTTTTTTTTTTTTTTTTTTTTTTTTTTTTTTAACCTTCTCTGTTTGCAACCTTGGATTTTTTCAAAACAGTACAAAAAGGAAAAGGTCTGCACCTGAATCCTACTGAATTCCTCTTGGGATCATTTTGAAACACAGGTGAAATTGCTAGCATGTCTTTGGCTGAGGAATTCTGTGGGGAAGAACTTTATTCATCATAAAGTTATTCTCATGCCCTTTATGCCGAAAATATCGTCTTCCGAATGCTGTGAAGTTCACTGTCATTTAGGGGGAAAAAAAGTGAGTGGGGAGGGCAAAAGCCAAAATAATTGGCTTTTGTGCTCATCACCTTGCAGCCCAGAAGTCTTTGTCATAGCATTTATAGTCATTTTCATTTTAATTGCCTTCATTTTTGTAGATATTCATGCAAAGTTTGGCACTTACTTGAGCTGAGCAATTTATTTTCCCCTCATGCTCTGTTTGAATCTATTTTGTTTTGCTAATTTGCATAAGTGTCTACCACACATCATGTCTACATCATTTTCTACTGACTTTTGCCCTGCAGAGAGATGACATGACAACACAGTTTAACCAGATGAGCTTGAGTCGTCAATCATCAGGAGACAACCCTGAATCACCTTCTGGCCCTGTCTACCCATCACCTATCTTACAGCAGCCTGCCCAGCAGACAGGTTACATTATGGCTTCCCCAACTCAACAGCTTCCCCCAGGAGGCTTTACAGGTTCAGGTCCACCAGTGTCTCAGCAAGTGCTACAACCACCACCGCCGCCCCAAGGCTTTGTGCAACATCCACCACCACCTGCTCAGGTAGGCAAAACCCTCTATTGCCAGTTTGGCATGATGCTCTTTGTAACATCAGAAAAAGAATATAAAATATATTCTCCAAGTTCTTGATTATTTTTTTTTTCCTGGTAAAAGCTTAGCAGCTTTTTAGGCAACAGGAAACTTGCAAAGCTGCTATCATTTCCTAGGTTTCAGCAATTCATTCCATATCCCCAAATGAATTTCTGAACATATGTTTATACTCCAGGACACACCTGCACATGAATATGGAGGAGGAGAGTGAGTAAATATCTGTAGTCCCTTTTCTCTGTATATATACCAAAAGAGCAACACACACATCAGCCCAGGTAGTTGTTAATCATATTTAATTGACTTCAACATGTGAGATGTCACAGATCAGTAATTGTTACTATCTTCCTGAAGAGTGATTATGTTTTACTGTTCACTACCAAACATCTCTACTTGTCTCCTGGGTACCTTTACAGAATATTGAAAGTGATTACTGTCAAGAAGTAAAATGCACAGATGAAGTTCTGGCCCATTTTCAGATACACTTTAAAAAGCTAAATTTCTTATCCAATTATGGATGACTTCATTTAAACTTTACTTTAAAATGCTACTAATACTATGTATCCTATTTTCATTTTATCCCTTTGAATAAATCCTTTTGAAAAAATAAAGTAAAAAAACCTCTACATTTCTTTTAATGTCAAAGTAATGAAGAATTTGTGCTGTTACAGTGCTTTAAGTGGGCTGGAGATCTAGCACTTTGCTAATTAATAATAGAAGAAATCAGAGGAATACTGGATGTTCGCATCCTGTAGAGGACTGTGACATCCATTGTTTCTGAAGTTAGAAATTATACATCCATTTTTCTGAGAGAAGGATTATGAAAAAATAATATTAAGGAGCTGGAATTCAAAATAATGTTATGATTTTTTAAATGGAAAATAATGCTAGTAAAAGGTTTCAGTGTTGACCAAATGTAGGGGTTTTCTGTTTGGTTGTTTGTTTTAATTTTGGGGGGAAAAAATGACTTGAAGAGCAGAATCCCCTGATGCATCCCTCTCCCTGTCCTGATTGTGTTTTCTAAGTGACTGAGTAGTGGTTGTCCAGCATTCTCTCCTCACATCTAACCCCTGCTGCCCTCAGTGTTTTCAAGTGTCATGTGAGGAAGCCTCACAACACTTCTAGTGAACCAGATCAATGCGAGCACCTCCATTTTACAAGCTGCCACTGCAACAGGAGCAAAGTGGTACGTTTCACAGCCCTGAAAGCTGAGGGCTTTGCTGTAGGAGCTGAGGAGATGGCAACCATTCACACTGCCTGGTGTGTTGGGGACCCTGCTATGGGGCTGCATGCCTCCACCTCTCCCATCTCAGGGGAGACCAAATATGTAGGACACTCTGGGGTGTCTACCAAGACCCCCTTCAGTTGACTTTGGTGCTTTTCTGAGCTTACGTTACAGAGTTGATGGCTGTGCAGTGGTCATCTGGGGACTGAGTGGTGGGGCTTCCCCTTTGTGATCTGTAACTCGGAGAAGAGTTTTTTACTCAGACTAGCTTAGCATCACTTTGTAAAGCTATTTTCAGTTATTAAACTTGGTCTGTTGTTCCTGGTGAGACAGAGAAACTTCTTCAGAGGACAAATGTTGAGGAGGTGACTTCTTATATATAGGTTGCTGTAGGACCAGTAATTATATTACTGGTGTGTCTTAATTGCTGCTGTGTCTGTGTCCTTATCACTAATGTGCTACATACAGGGGCTTTCCTCCTACATCATTATAAACTGGAGAGTTACTGAGGAGTGGAAAAAAAGAATCTTCTGGGTTTGCAGCAACTTTAGTTACTTCCTCAGGGAACAGTTTATATTCGGGGAGGGGTAGAAAGGTGCAATATTCAGAGCTGTCAGCTTCCTCTGTGTTTGTTGCATGTGCACACCTTTCATTTCCAAGTTGTCACTGTCCCAAAAATCCCGTCTTGGCCTTGTCTTGTTCAAATATGTCTGTGGAAGGGGGAGGCTGGGGCATCAGTCCCTGGTGGCCATGTTCACATACTGTGAAAGTACGGTGGTCTTGGTCTGCTGAAGAGGGAGATGGGGCAGCAGCTTTTTGGCATCAGCATACACAGATGGGAAATTACGATCTAGAATCTGGGATGGTGGTTTGGGTGCTACTCATACCACAAATAGGGGATCTCTCTTACAGGAAGCTAACTGAAGATTTGGGTAATAGTAGTTCCTCTGTTCTGACTGCCTGCACCAGCTTTATCAGTTTAACTTACTGGGCAAGGCAGCTAGACCATAATGCCCTCCCCTGCCCATGGCAAAACTTCTCTATGGCACTGGTTACTGCCAATCTGAATCCCCTGTTACTCTTCTGGATTTAGATGCAATACTAGGCTGGTTTCAGATGCCAAAGCAGTAGTCTGAGGAAGGCTTAAAACCAGAAAAGCAATGCCTGCAAAACATAGTGATGCATTAATCAATGCAAAGTAATCAATGTAAAAGAACTTTTATATCTTAAATGTTTCTGTTGAATTTATACCAGTGAAAGAGAGGCTAGACTCTAATGGCTAAATTTGTTCCCGTAAATGCATTGCTGATAAGGTTCTAGTAGATTGGCTGTGGGGCCATCTATGCTGTTGGAAGATAGGAGAGCAATGAAAATTTTTGTAGAAGTCCTGTACACAGGATGAACTTTTCCTTTGGGAGCTGAAAAATGGAGTAAGAAAAGCTCTCCAAGCCTTCAAACCTAAAGGTACTACATTAAATTATTAGCTTTTGTATTAAAGTTCAATTAAATACATCTCTACAGCTGCTCTTCAAGTTGATGTATCAAAGTAGCAACAGACTGAGTTTGGAAGGGCATGCCTAAGATGTGGTGAGAGGAACTCTTATGTTTCTTTTGCCACTTTAGCTGTTCCACAGCTTAACTGTCATGATTTAATAACCTGAAAATAGTGTTCTGTCTTTGTTCAGCTAATTGGGAAGAAAAAAGGACAACACACCTTTGCCTGGGATTTCTGAAGGGGACTTTGAGCAGTGAATTCCTGTTTGCTTTCTGTATTGCAAATAGGGAACGTCTTCATTATTCTCAGTTTTCTTCTCTTTTTGATATTTCTTCAGTAGCACTTATGGGCTCAAGCACTTCATTAAGGGTCCACAACGGTTTTTGACAGCATTCTCTCATTGGTGCTTGTCATTGCTCAGCATTTGGTGTGTTGTGGTTTAACCCGGCTGGCAGCTCAACATCACACAGCCGTTCGCTCACCCTCCCCCCTCCCTCTCTGAGATGGGGGAAAGAAACGGGAAAGTGAAGCCCGTGGGTTGAGATAAAGACAGTTTATTAAGATAGAAAATAATAATAGTAATATGTACAAACAAGTGATGCACAATGCAATTGCTCACCACCCACTGACCGATACCCAGCCCAACCCCGAGCAGCCGGACCCCCACCCGGGCTAGCCACCCCTATATATTGTTCAGCATGATGTCAGATGGTATGGAATACCCCTTTGGCCAGTTGGGGTCAGCTGTCCTGGGTCTGTCCCCTCCCAGCTCTTGCTGCACCCCCAGCCTGCCTGCTGACAGGACAGAGCGAGAAGCTGAAAAGTCCTTGGTGTAAGCATTGCTCTGCAACAATTCAAACATCAGCATGTTATCAGCACTCTTCTCATCCTAATCCAAAACATAGCACCCTACCACCTACTAGGAGGAAAAATAACTCTGTCCTACCTGAAACCAGGACAGGTGCTTCTAGTTTCTGCCTCTACAAATGAAGAAATGGGAAAATTGCAAGTACTATGACAATGAGAAGGCATTTAAAACTTATCTCCACCTCTGACTCACTCTTTATGAAAGCTTGTGAAAGGGCAAAATGATGTCCAGAAATGAGATGGCATGAATTATTGGAGAGGCTGGGAGAAGTAATACATGTTGAGGGATTTTTCACCTGAATTAACTATGTGTCATTACTTTGAGATGGCTCTTTGCAGAACTCCCCTCCTAGAGAATCCATAGGTATCGTAAGACAAAATCTTTATTCATAGCATGTCTCCTGTAGAAGACATGAAAAAAGGTTGGAGTGTCAATTTGGAGGCAGAAGTCCTGCATGTGGGTGGGCTTTTCTTGATGATCTGATGCAATGGTATTGGAGGATATGCCAGCAGGTGTTGTACACAGGCCATTGTTGTTTTGTTACTGCTATTATAATTGTCATGGAGGATGGGGGGAAGAAAGAAATCCTTCCTGAAAGGCTCTGCACAGTCAGTAATGATATCGGGAAGAAATGTACCTTTGTGTTTCAGTACATTATTGTGGTTTCTGTTGTCTTCACTCCCATTTTATGTAACTGTAGCTGCCATTAGCAATAGAGTCAGAATCATTAATCATCTGGATGAAGGTGTTAATCCAAACATAACTAGATGTCAGCAATATTAAGAGAAGCTAGAATACCTGTATGATGACAGAATCAAGCTGTGAGTCAGTAGAGAGATAAGCTAGGAAAATAAAAATGAGTCTGAAAGACATGTGGAATTGTATTCCTACAATGAAGAGATAAACAATGTAAACTTAATGAAAGCTGTTAGAGAGCATCTGAGAGACACCTGGGCTGATTATGCATTTTCACTGTATGTGGACAGAAAAAAAGTAGAAAGCCAGTGCAATATTGACTCTTTGCCAATCACTTAGAGACAAAGCACAGTAAAAGGAGGAAAAAGTAATGGCAGTTCATGCAATGAGTGTCTTTGAAGTGAAAGTGATCTACCCAGTCCTGTTGTGGTTTAACTTAATTTTTTTAAAAATATAGATAAAACAGAGATATGTTAGAATGGTCAGCCTCCAAACAAAGAGGAGATTCCCCTTCAGAATAAGAATATCCCAGACAGAAAGGATCATCTGTCAAATATTTTCAGGGTAATTAGTGCAGAGGGGGGATTTTTCATCATGTCAGTGATTAAAGTCATAAAGTAATGTCTTTAGGCTAAAGAAGGTGGCATCTAGGTTATGGTCTCAGATGGGCAGGTTTTTTTAGGATAATCAAATAGTTGTATTGGCATGTTTGTTAGTGTAGTGAAAACTTCTCAGTTCTATAAATGCTATACTATCTAGAGGTCCAGGATTAGACTGTGCATTCACATAGGAAAGCAATTCAAATCTAATTTGGCATTTCCGTAGGCTTCAACACAAACATTGTTTTTTGTTAGAGAGCACATAAGCAAGGTATTAGTAATGCTGATGTAATGAGAAACTGAAAAATTCAGAAGGGTCAGAGGGGACAATGTGAGCAGTACTTGTTACTTGTTACTTGCAGTCCCTCTAATTTCACTGTTCACTAAGTAATATCAAAATGGACAAAAAATGTCTTGCCTATTGAAATATATATATGTGCTCAAGTTAAATGAAAATGGATCCTTCCAGACCCCTCAGTCACCAAAGACCTATTTTATGCATGTCTATATTTTACACTAAGCCATTCTTTTAACGTCTAACCTCTTCTTTGCAAGTTGTGTGTGTGTGATTACTAGCAAGTTCATCCATTAATTTTTTGAACTTGAATGATTTTTTACCCAATATTCCTACCACTAACATTTTTCAGGGTGATAGATTGTACTATGATAAGCTTCTAAATGGGGTGTATAACAAATGTATTACATTACAATGAATTCAGAAAATGAGAGAAAACCCTTTGACTAATTCTGAAAGTTAATATGTGATGAAAAAAATAGTAAAATCCAAATACACCTGGAATGTTTCAGTGTAAGTGCATGTTTTAATGCTGAGCATGTTCAACTACTAAACCTCAAAACTATATTTCAAAATCTCTGCTCTTTAGGCTATGTTTTAAAGTTTATAGTTACAGACTCCTCCCACAAGAGAGAATTCACACACACACTTGTGTGTTTTCAAATATCTAGAGTCTTGTCTGCACAAGGAAAATGAGGAAGTGGAGGGTAAATCAAATAAATTTAAATTCTTTAAGGGAGATTAAGATGATGATGATGATAATAATAATAGAGAGGATATCTAATCTGTTCCTCTGCTCCAAGGCAGGATCAACTATATTTCTTGACTTGACTTAGCTTGAGTCCTCTCACCTCCTTCAAGTCTGCTATTGTAGAGTCTTGCTGAGAGCAGTCAGGTTTCCACATGATGAGTTTATGGCGACACTAAACTGTCCTGATCCATTACTTACACTGCTATGATGTTTAAAGAGTAGATTTGCACCCTAAATGTCTATGCCTACTTTCCTGACTTTTCTTTGCAGACACAAATTCGTTGTTGTTTTGTTTTTTTGTTTTGTTTTGTTTTTTTGTTTGTTTGTTTCTATTTTACAAGGCATTTTGATTTTGTTACTTTAATCTCTAAGAAAACAAATGACTCAAGGACAGGTTACAGCCATTAAGTCTCACCTGGTGTCCTCACGAGGGAAGATAGCTAACAACATCTTCCAATAGAAGCATTCTTGTCTTTTTCATATTGCTTTGAACCTATCTGATACTATCGGGTGGGGAGGGTGGAGCTATGTGATTTCCATTGATTCAAGAGAAAATTAATAAACCTTGCAAAATGAATGGGTATTCAAGCTCTTGACTGACAGGTGATATTGACTGTCAGCCTGTTTGGGGTGTTCTCTTCACCAATATCAACTAGTCCAGTCATGCTGATTCTGATACTTTTTCTACCATGCTTCTTCATTAGTCATCAGTGCTTGTTCTCTTTCATCTGACAAAGCCTCTAGGAAAATTTCTGATCTCTTTTACAATGTTCTCTCTGTATACAAAATAATGCAGTTACCTTTATTCAATTAATTCTTTCCTTGATGAGTAATCAAAATGAATTAACTCTTCCAGGAGCATTCTCTACATATAAATAAAAGTGGAAAAAATAGTTCTAAGCTTTGTAAGAAAATGACAAAAGCATTTTGTATAACTTCATGGATTTGTCTGAGTAGGATAAATGATACATGCAAGGCAAGATATTGAATGATTTTTAAAGAAATGTTGACAGACTTGGCAGAAGTCATGGGAGAAATACCATACTGTGTTCCTCTGCAGTTTGTTGGTACCATAAGCTTCTGAACTTTATAAATTAGCTGCAGAATCAACTGCAGATGAAAAGGAAAAATTTTGAGTGCTTTAAACTTGCTAAGGGTCAGTTGAAAACTGTTTAGCACAGATTTCTCAGTAACGGTGACAGAGCACGTACAGAAAAAAATCCTTAGCTTCATTTGCCTTCGAACTTCACGTTCAGCTACATGATAAGGTGATGTAGAATGCATTGTTCTATGGTAATAATAATAGAAAAAAGAAGTCCACTTTGCAGAACTTGCTGAATCAATGCCTTCCTTTAGCTCCTGCAAGAAAAAAAAAAAAAAAAAAAAAAAAAAAAAAACTATGATTGTTTTTGCACACTAAGTGCAAAAGGAGCTTTTTGGGGAAACGTTCACATAAGGAAGGATGTAGCTATTAAAAGTGGAAATTTAATAATAGCTTCATACAAGTATTACAGGCATGTGGATTCTATCTTTCCCCCTCTCTCTCACCTATCTATATTTTTTACTCCAGGCCATTCTTTGCTTCATACAAATCATCTCCTCCAGAGTTCACTTAGTGGTTCATTACGCTGTCTATGCGTATTATGTTGATAATGGAAGGTATTGTCTGCATCCATTTTTCTGCATCACTGGATACTTTGCTATGATTTCTTTAATATAAGGGTGTTGTTTTTTATGTATTCTGTATATTTCTCTTCTAATTAAAACTTTTTTCTATCTGTTTCTCAAAGCATCTGAGAGTGAATTTGGTAACAACTTTTTTCCTAGCAATGCTGAAAACAAGCAGCAGTGCTTGAAGAGAGGTGAAGCAAGTCTCTCCTCTTGATTACTGTTACCAATATGCTTTACCTTAACTCTTGCTCCTCTTCCATTTTGGTTTTGTAAGTGTTCGAGTTTTTGAGTATGTAGTTAGCTGCTGTTCTCTCTCTCTCTCTTTGCAGATGCCAGTGTATTATTACCCATCTGGTCAGTACCCTACCTCAACAACTCAGCAGTATAGACCCATTGCCTCAGTTCAGTACAATGCACAGCGGAGTCAACAAATCCCGCAAACTGCACAGCAAGCAGGTATCTGCTACTCATTTCTTCAGCTACTCACAGTGCATTTTACAGGTGAAACCTGTTGGTTGTTTTAATTTTGAATTTGAACAGTATAGGAGAAAGATGGTTATTGTTTTCTTTGAAAATACGGTGAAAATTAAAGATTGGGAAACTTTTTGTTTGGAGGTACTAAGCAGTGGAAGAATGGAGATTGCATTCTCCACCACTGCTGCCTTGCATGCAGTGCCATGTCCTCAGTGTCAGTGCTCCACATGAAAGGCAGAGAGAACATGAGCAGTCAAGCCAACAGCATGCAGTTTTGTCCTTCGTCATGCAAACTCCCCAATCATTTGTAAAATAAGACATGTTTCAGCTCTGTGCCAGAGGTTTGCAGCACTGCAGCCCTGGCTGGTGCTGTGTTTTGTCATGGTTGTGCTCCACCACCTTCTGCTTTACCTGAGCCTGGGAAGCCGTGTGGTGGCCCATGTGGTTGGCAGCCAGAGGGACCAGTACCCACAGGGATGTGCGGCTGGGAGGGGGGCCGTTACACTGTAAGAGAGTGAGTAGCAGGTCTCACAGTGAACCGGTCTCTTTTCCTGCTGTAGCATGCCACTTCTGATGACACCAGCGTAAGTGGGTCACGGAGTTGGGCGGCTGCATGTTGGGGAGGGCAAGGGCTGTGCTTGTGAAAGGATCCTTGCATTTCTGGTGAATAAACAGCTCATTTGGTTTTGGAGGGTTTTGTTCAAGTCATCAGTTGCGTATTCCTTTAGAGCACACCTTCCATCATACAGCATCTCAAACAGTAACCCCGAGGAGTGGGTGTTGTTTCCCAGTAGGGCTTGCAATTACAGACATGCTGGGTAGGATAAAGCATTCATCCTTCTGGGTTTGACAGAAAGTTTTCTGAATGGTGAAGCAGGTTCCCTGCAAAGGCCTTGATACAAAAACCTTTTAAGATGCAAGTCAAGAGCCCAGACAGAAGAAACGAACAAGACTTATGGGGTCATCCAGCCTGTCACCCTGTCTTTGTAATGTAACTGCTGGCAATTTTGTTCATGTTCTCTCAGGTGGGCAGGAAAGCAAAGACAACAAACAGCTATAACTAAGCAATTGATTACTTAAAAAAAAATAAAAATGCTGATCTATGCTTTAATGGTGTTGGTCTGGTCAGTGTCAGTGGTGGCTAACAGCATTTGCTTTCATAACTTTGTATTTCTACATTCCTGAGAGAGAAGGAGGTGAGATATTGCACAAAGGTCATCTGTCTCTTCTAGCTTCTCTTGCCTTACAGTCTGGCACCATATTTATTACCTCAATATACTGGATCTTTGAACCTAAGTGCAAATCAATTTATAAGACATCTGGCTCTGTTGTGTTATTATAAAAGCATATTTATTAGTTTAATGCTACATCAATACCATAGTGGGGATTATGGTAAATGAAGTGCAAAAAGATGGTCTGAAATACTTAAGTGATGTTCTGGAGACAATTCAACTATTTAATTTTGAGGAAGTCATAATTTTAGAGATACATAGTAGCACAGTAGCCATTATGTTTGAGTGCAGACAGTGCAGAGATGCAAATACTAATTTTGTTTCTGTTTACTGCATCATTTTCCACATATGTTTGGAAAATATTAGTCAAGGAGACTGTAAAATCTCTAGAGCATTGGTGTTTTCCTGCAATTTGTTCTTTCAGCTGCCTGCTCAGTTGGAAACGTTATTCTTATCTAGTTTCAAAATGAAAACATTGTGACTATGATTTAGACTCCCTGTGGCCATTGTAAGCATTTAGCTATTCTCAGATCTGGAGACTTGACAGGGAACAAATTCCTCATTCCTTTGGACTCGGATAAATCCTTTCAAATAACCCTTGTCTGAGTATGTGATAGGCATACCAGGAAGCAGTTTGGAGGTTCCTACAATTTGTTTTTGTTGAGGTATTGTGCAAGGGTGAAGTCATGAGGATAGGCTCCTGAGCTGGATCACCTTGTAGTAGGTGCACCAGAAAGCAGGTGTTATTCTCCATGTCCCATCAGGTTGTGGCTGCTGATGGGGCTCAACACAGCCCCATACCTCCAAGAAGAGAAACTACACCTTCTACAGCAAAGTGAATTTCATCCTTCATTTCTGGTGTTTTGTTCAGTCCCATTCCTCCTCCCCTCTCCACTCCTCCCCTTCCCCCCTTCTGTTTGCAAGCACTTAACTTGCAATTTTGACCAGAGTCAATGAAGTTATTGAGTATCTGCATAAATAATGTTTTAGCTGAACCAATACAACTTTGCAATGTCAAAAACTGTTTCTGGAACAGGAATTGGAGAGTGTCAGGAGCACCCTGGGTCTATGGACTGTTTAGGTTGTAATGTTCATGGTCACAGTCAGTCACTTGGAAGAATGTGGAATGATCATTTTGAATTTATGTACCACTGCATACCTTTGCATTTGGAAAATAATTAGCTTTCCAAAACATTGTATAACTTATATCAAAATAAAAAAGAAATTACAGGAAAGCATATTATTTATGCTACAGAGTTGCTGCAGGATGTTTGCTGTGAGCACTGAGACACCAAATGAGTGATTCGGTGATGATTTCAGGTAGTTTTCTGCCCAGTGTCACAGAATCTACTTCTCTTCCCATCACACATCCTGTCAGCCTCCCCACACATTTTGCTCCATGTGCCTTGTGGCTGCAGTCCAACCTGCAAAAATCCTCATCTCTTTCAGTAGCCTTTTGATGCCACATTCTCAGCTCCCTCTCACACCCACTAACTTCTTGCTGAGGAGGAGATGGTGTTTTGGCACTGCAGCAGAGGGAGTGGTGGCACCTGCATAGAGCAATAACTGCTAGCTCGTGCTGCAGCCTTGTGACAGTAGCAGAAAGGAGCTTGGACATGCCTCTCCTCCTCTGAGTCACTAATTTTTATTAAGCTTCAGAAACAAACTGGCAGGGTAAACACACATTTTTTTTCCTTCAGAAACAGGACAGGATAAAAAAAAGAAAAGGAAAGAAAAACACTTCTAAACCTTGTACTTGACTGGAAAACAGCAATCACAGAGTGTTTGAGACTGCTTTTTCCTTACCATGCTCCAGGATGGCACAAAGCAGGCTGTGCTTGTGCCAGAGATAACTAGGGGCAGGAGAATGGAGACGTTAAGGAGAATAGCTGTAAAAGAGAGTGCAGGTCAAGAATATTGAGGGTGGAAAGGGGCAACAGCTGGGAATGAGGCAGATGGAAAAGATGAGTGCAGAAATGGTTTCCCTGAAGACCTGGTGCTGCTCACTGCTGCTGTGGAGAGAAGACAGCTGTAGCGCAGGCAACCCCACAAGAGCCCATGCTGGCTGCCCATATGTGCCCAGCGGCTCTTATGGCAGTGTGAACAGAGAGGCAGCATCAGCCTGGAAAAGCTTAGGCAGTGATTTTATTAAAATAAAGTTTGCCTGCTCAGAGGAGCTCTTGCAAGCTTTCAACTCCGTGCATCAGCAAGGAGTTCAGATTTTGGTTTTCCTTCTTTGGGCTGCAGAGGTCCAAGTTTGATCTAATGCCAAGCAATTTGTTTTCATTTTTCTTAGAAAAGGTCTCTGCAGGAGCAGAGCGATATTGATGACTTTTAGAGCAAGCAGATGAAGTAAAATGTCAATACAGCATCTGTAGTGGCTAAGGGAGTCTGTATTCTCTAATGGTTCTGGAAGGAGAACAATATTAAGTTAAAATGGCTTCAGGGCAGAAAAAAAGATGAGCTCACCTAAAATTAGATTAGAGCTCTGACAGCAATAAATCATTTGGAGAGAAGGATGAGAACTTTTCTGTGTATTTACTTTTTATTATTATTATTATTTTTAAGCAGGGGTTTGTATAAGAATATAGTTGACACATTTCTGGCAGAAGCTTGGAACAAAGTCTGTTGTCCATGACAATTTTATAGAAACCTTTTTCATTTGAATTACATTTGTTTCTTTTCAGGACCCAGACAAAAATAGGATGTTCGATGTGGTAGCATGGCTTGTAAACAGAAATGCTTTTATTTCAGTTGGAGATATACCATCGCAGCTCTTCCTCATTGTGCTGCTTCTGTACCATTCTTGTGTCCAGTCTTGTGTACTGCACAGTTTTTCCAGGTGTTGTTACTGAGCTGGGGATGGGTTCTAGACAGTATCTGTCACACTGTGGCATGCATAGGACACATTAGGTGGATTGTTAGGCTTTTCCCAGATGACTATTCTCAAAAGCATTGTTCTCCTTTCTCAGTATTTGGGCATGCTACTGTTACTTACTTCTGCACATTATAACAGATGATACTTAATATACTGAGCAATGCATGGTATTATAACTACTCAGAATTATATGCTATCTCTGTATTCTCATCTCGCTGTACTGTGTAAATCGCACCTGAAACATCATCAGTAAGTATTTCAATTTTCAGCAGTTATTTCTATGTTGGTAGTTTTGAAAGCTTTCAATCCTAGTTTTTGTGACTGATTTTTTTTTTTTTTAAGAGATTTTGATAAGTCAGTAGTGATTTGCATTTTACTATGGTAGAAGAAATCAGCAATGGGCCATTTTATGTCTGTGTGTCTGTATTTACTTTCATTATAGTAAGTGCTCTGCACTTACAGGATTTTTCATTTTTTAAGTGATTCATAAAGATGAGCTGGATAAGTACATGAGTATTACTTTGGGATATATAACTGTTATTGCTGTTCACAAATGAGCAAGCTCAACAAATTACATGATTTTTTCCCACTCTACTTCATTATTGTATGCCTGTCTCATGTGTTCAAATAATTTCTGAGTGCAATAGAGATTTGGTGGAAAAATAATGTTTAGATTCTTGTTTGGGCTATAGTTCTAAAAGACAGTTTCCTTGATTTATTGCATAGTTGTAAGGTAAAAATATGTGGCATGTGTTTTCCATCAGTAGTGAAGATCATCTTTGCCGAGGCGATCGGCTCCGGGGCAGACGCGTTCTGCAGCGGAGCGGGGGATCGGGCCAGGCAGGGCTAACTTTCCGGCATCGAGCCTACTTGAGGGAGCCGCCAGGACCCGGCAGCCCTCGTGAGGGAGGCTGACGAGGCGAAGGCGGAGCCAGCAGCGCCCCCTCCCCGGCCGTTCAAAAGCAGCCCCTAGGGAGCGCGAGCGACCAGGAGCGCGGCGACCAGGACGGGCAAACAGGGCGGGGCGCGTCAGAAGGGAGTGGCGCGGCAGTTAGCGCGGCAGTTCGCGCAGGCAGGGCGCGCAGGAAGGGCAGAGCGCTCCCCCTACACACAAACAACACCTCGTTAACAACAGCCGTAACTAGGCGATAATGGTCGCCACCAGGCACGGCGCGCTCTCCAGAAAGTCGGTACACACGCAGACCGACTACCCGTTAAAAAATGCCGCAGTTCAGGTCACCGGATGCAGGGAGTGTCTGAGCCTGTTGCTGCCATCGGCGGGAGGCAGAGAAACTGCGTGCGTGAGGTGCGAGCAGGTGGATGACCTGGTCCGCATGGTGGCGGAGCTCAAGGAGGAGGTCGAGAGGTTGAGGGATATCAGGGAGTGTGAGCGGGAGATAGACTTGTGGAGTAACTCCCTGCAGGGCCTCGAGGAGAGGTACCGGGGTGAGACACCCCAAATGGGGGTGGACCCCCGGCCCTGTCCCTGTCGGGCAGAGGGAGGGGATCTGGGAGCTGAGGAGGAATGGAAACAGGTCCCTGCTCGACATCGCAGGCGATGCTCTCCCCTTCCGGCCCCACCTTCCCAGGTGCCCTTACACAACAGGTTTGAGGCCCTGGAGATTGAGAGGCCGGTGTGTGAGGAAGAGGTAGCAAATGTTCCCAGGAGGATGCCTGGGGCGAGGAGGTCGACTCCGCGCCTCAGGACTGCCTCCACCAAGAAAGACAGGAGGGTTATTGTTGTTGGTGACTCGATTCTTAGGGGAACAGAGGGCCCTATTTGTCGGCCTGACCCTACCCGTAGGGAAGTCTGCTGTCTCCCTGGGGCCAGGGTCAGGGATGTTGCCAGGAAGCTTCCTAACCTGGTACGCCCCTCTGACTATTACCCCCTTTTGATAGTCCAGGCGGGCAGTGATAACATCGAAGAGAGAAGCCTCAAGGCTATCAAAAGGGACTTTAGGGGACTGGGTCGGTTAGTGGATGGAGCGGGAGTGCAGGTGGTGTTTTCGTCCATCCCTATGGTGGCAGGGAGGGGTTCAGAGAGGACACGGAAAGCCCACCTGTTAAACACGTGGCTCCGGGGCTGGTGCCAACGCAGAAATCTTGGGTTTTTTGATCATGGGGCACTTTACTCAGCACCTGGCCTGATGGCTGCAGACGGGTCCCTATCTTTTAGGGGAAAAAGGATCCTGGGCCAGGAACTGGCAGGGCTCATTGAGAGGGCTTTAAACTAGGTAGGAAGGGGGATGGGGCTGAGGCTAGGATTGTTGGGGCTGTGCCAGGGGGAACAATGGCAAGGCCGGAGGATAAGGCAATGGCCCAGCTGAAGTGCATCTACACCAATGCACGCAGCATGGGTAACAAACAGGAGGAGCTGGAAGCCATCGTGCGGCAGGCAGGCTACGACTTGGTTGCCATCACGGAGACGTGGTGGGACCAGTCTCATGACTGGAGTGCTGCAATGCCTGGCTATAAGCTCTATAGAAGGGACAGGCAGCATAGAAGGGGTGGTGGTGTGGCTCTCTATATTAGAGAGTCTTTCGAGGTTGTAGAACTCGAGGTTGGGAATGACAAGGTCGAGTCCCTTTGGGTTAGGATCGGCAGGGACAACAAGGCTAGTGTCCTGGTCGGGGTCTGCTATAGACCGCCAAACCACGATGAGGAGACGGATGAGGAATTCTACAGACAGCTGACAGAGGTTGCAAAATCATCAGCTCTTGTACTCGTGGGGGACTTCAACTTCCCTGACATATCCTGGAAGCACAACACAGCCCTGAGAAAGCAGTCTAGGAGGTTTCTGGAGAGCGTGGAAGATAGCTTCCTGACGCAGCTGGTTAGTGAACCTACCAGGGGTGGTGCCCCGCTAGACCTTCTCTTCACAAACAGAGAAGGACTGGTGGAGGACGTGATCGTCGGGAGCTGTCTTGGGCAGAGTGACCACGCAATGGTGGAGTTCACTATTCTTGGCGAGGCCAGGAAGGGGACCAGTAAAACCGCTGTATTGGACTTTCGGAGGGCTGACTTTGAGCTGCTCAGGACACTAGTTGGTGGAGTCCCTTGGGAGGTGGTTCTGAAGGGCAGAGGGGTCCAGGAAGGCTGGGCGCTCTTCAAGAGGGAAGTCTTAATGGCGCAGGAACGGTCTGTCCCCACATGCCCAAAGACGAGCTGGCGGGGAAGAAGACCGGCCTGGCTCAACAGAGAATTGTGGCTTGATCTTAGGAGGAAAAAGAGGGTTTATAAGCTTTGGAAAAGTGGGCAGGCCACTAAGGAGGACTTTAAAGAAGTAGCGAGGCTGTGCAGGGACAAAATTAGGAAGGCCAAAGCTCATCTGGAGCTAAATCTGGCTACTGCCGTTAAAGATAACAAAAAACGTTTCTATATATACATCAACACAAAAAGGAGGACTAAGGAGAATCTCCATCCTTTACTGGATGCGGGGGGAAACTTAGTTACAAGAGATGAGGAAAAGGCGGAGGTGCTCAATGCCTTCTTTGCCTCAGTCTTTAGCGGCAATACCGGATGTTCTCTGGATACTCAGTACCCTGAGCTGGTGGATGGGGAGCAGGATGTGGCCCTCATTATCCATGAAGAACTGGTTGGTGACCTGCTACGGCACTTAGATGTGCACAAGTCGATGGGGCCGGATGGGATCCACCCAAGGGTACTGAGGGAACTGGCAGAGGAGCTGGCCAAGCCACTGTCCATCATTTATCAGCAGTCCTGGCTATCGGGGGAGGTCCCAATCGACTGGCGGCTAGCAAACGTGACGCCCATCTACAAGAAGGGCCGGAGGGCGGACCCGGGAAACTACAGGCCTGTCAGTTTGACCTCAGTGCCAGGAAAGCTCATGGAGCAGATCCTCCTGAGAGTCATCATGCAGCACTTGCAGGGGAAGCAGGCGATCAGGCCCAGTCAGCATGGGTTTATGAAAGGCAGGTCATGCCTGACGAACCTGATCTCCTTCTATGACAGAGTGACGCGCTGGGTGGATGAGGGAAAGGCTGTGGATGTGGTCTACCTTGACTTCAGCAAGGCTTTTGACACCGTCTCCCACAGCATTCTCCTCAAGAAACTGGCTGCTCTTGGCTTGGACTGGCGCACGCTTCGTTGGGTTAGAAACTGGCTGGATAGCCGGGCCCAAAGAGTCGTGGTGAATGGAGCCAAGTCCAGTTGGAGGCCAGTCACTAGTGGCGTCCCCCAGGGCTCGGTGCTGGGGCCGGTCCTCTTTAATATCTTCATCGATGATCTGGACGAGGGCATCGAGTGCACCCTCAGTAAGTTCGCAGATGACACCAAGTTAGGTGCATGTGTCGATCTGCTTGAGGGTAGGAAGGCTCTGCAGGAGGATCTGGATAGGCTGCACCGATGGGCTGAGGTCAACTGCATGAAGTTTAACAAGGCCAAGTGTCGGGTCCTGCACCTGGGGCGCAATAACCCCAAGCAGAGCTACAGGCTGGGAGAGGAATGGTTGGAAAGCTGCCAGGCAGAGAAGGACCTGGGAGTGCTGGTGGATAGTCGGCTGAATATGAGCCAGCAGTGTGCTCAGGTGGCCAAGAAGGCCAACGGCATCCTGGCTTGTATCAGGAACAGCGTGACCAGCAGGGCTAGGGAGGTGATCGTCCCCCTGTACTCAGCTCTGGTGAGGCCGCACCTCGAGTACTGTGTTCAGTTTTGGGCCCCTCGCTACAAGAAGGACATCGAGGTGCTTGAGCGGGTGCAGAGAAGGGCGACGAAGCTGGTGAGGGGCCTGGAGAACAAGTCCTATGAGGAGCGGCTGAGGGAGCTGGGCTTGTTCAGCCTGGAGAAGAGGAGGCTCAGGGGTGACCTTATCACTCTCTACAGGTACCTCAAGGGAGGCTGTAGCGAGGTGGGGGTTGGCCTGTTCTCCCACGTGCCTGGTGACAGGACGAGGGGGAATGGGTTTAAGTTGAGCCAGGGGAGTTTTAGGTTGGATGTTAGGAAGAACTTCTTCACTGAAAGGGTTGTGAGGCACTGGAACAGGCTGCCCAGGGAAGTGGTGGAGTCACCATCCCTGGAAGTCTTCAAAAGACGCTTAGATGTAGAGCTTAGGGATATGGTTTAGTGGTGGGCTGTTAGCGTTAGGTTGGAGGTTGGACTCGATGACCTTGAGGTCTCTTCCAACCTGGAAATTCTGTGATTCTGTGATTCTGTGATTCTGTGATCTTCTGAGGAAATTAAAGCTAAGATCTGTAGTATTTGGTTGAAATATCATCTAGCCAAAAGTTTACACTGTCATATATCCATAGAAAATTAGTTTGTTTTCACCATAATTGGCTGGTCTATAATTCCTGCAATCAATATAGTGGTTTTAGGATTTCTCATATGTTTGAGAATCAACAAATGTTTACATTATAACTTGTTTCATTGTCTAGATAACACTGGCATGTTCAGATTGCATAGAAAATCTCTGCTCTTTCCTAGAAGCAGAGTAGTTCATTGTGTATAATTTTACCTTTGACAAAAGGAAGATGTTGTGTGAGGAAAGTATGTGTCTGAATACTGCCCAGATACAGCGTCCTTTCTTAGTAAGTGCCATGAATATTGTGTAAACAGCAAATGTTTGTCATGGAGGAAAAGTAATATTTCTGATGGAAGACTCTATTACGAGCTTTTACAGCTTCCAGTAAGGAAATAGAGGTAATTGTCTCTCTAATGGATCTCCAAAACAAATTTTAAGCAAAGACAAAATGTACCTTAACAGAATACATAAATTTGCTTAACTACAAATCAGAGTCAAATTGACAATGAAATACTGAATTTTTGTTTAATATAATAATTTAGGTGTCAGTGTAATTGAAGAGTGTTATCTTCAAGTCTCTTTCATCCTCTTTGTCTTCTGAAAGCACTCTAAACCGATAATGAGAAGGAAAAAAAATGGGGAAGGGTAATATGTAGCACTAAAAGAAATATTGGTTTGTTATCATGATCATTACAGAACCTTATAAATAAGGATTGCAGCTTTCTACCTTCATTAGCAGCCTGATAGGAGGTAATGATCCATGATAAATTTGTTTGCATAATTCCATCTATAATTTCTGTGTTTATATAAACATAACTTCAAATTTAAGTATCTAATTATCTAAAGAAATTGTTTTTCCAACAGTAATTCTTTATTGCACTATTGAAACAAATTTGTACTGAAGGTGTCCATCTGTGTTTAATAACCAGAAATGCAAATGCTCTGTTTTTCAGCAGATACTGCTTATCCTGAAAAGCATTTCAGGGGTTCTCTCTCTGTTATTAAGAGTTGTGACAGGAACAGGATGGACATAGCCCTACAGTTTTAGACACTTAAGTGTTGTGCCATTAACATTGGTGTAAGGCTTTGAAATTGCACAGCATTTTATTAAACGGTAGGGCCAGATCAAGGGAGAGTTTGTAGCAATTGCTCTAGGAGGACAAGGCTCAAGCTTGTGATCTTGAAGTGATCCATATAGATAGTTTTTGTCTTAAGTATTTTTTGGTTAAGTTAGAGTTGCCTTTTCTGCCTGTACCTACAAGTGCTTCCATGTTGACATGTTGACACTACTGAGCATCTTAGACTACGACAATCTGTGATGCAGAGCTAAGCACTCCTCCTGCCAGCTGCCACAAGGACTTATTTCAGGCAGGTGTGTTGTAGAAAGTTTGTGTAGCAAACCTTGGGGTTCAGGCTTGTGTTGTGGTTTTTGTTGTTGTTGGCTGTTGTTTTTTGTCTTTAGGTAGGTGAAGGAGACTGTGAAGAAATACTTATTTTTTTTCGTAAGGTGGCTGGCTTAACCAGGACTGAAGCTTACAGATTTTTAAATTTCTAGTCTTAGAAACACAAAGTCATGTTGTCCTTCTGACATTAAGCAATAATGCTGCTCCAATAATCAACAAACTTTTAGCCTTGCTAAACTGTAATTGCAATTAGTAGCAGAATTAATACTACTACACTCCCTCTAGTATATGAGATTTTTGAAATTAGAAGGCAGAATCATTTTTGTTGCAAAGCTTTGTTTCTTTTCAAATGACTCACTTATTCAGCATTCACACCAAAAGAGGGCAAATATTGAGGGAAGAGAGAGAACTCTGTTAGACTTGAGCCATAACAATCTTAAGACAGACATTTGGGGAGTATTCTTTCAAAGCTTCTCAAATTTTGTTCAACTTCTCTAGCTCTAATTAAAATCCAAGTAATTCCTGACAACATTGCTAGGGTTTCAGACTAAGATATACATAGTTTTTAGTGAATTAATATGTGTTAATGTCGTACTTCTTAATGTACAGGAGCAATCAGGGAGAAAAGATTTCTGGCAGCATTGTGCAGTGGATAGGAAATTGAAATATCCCTTGTAAAAATTGTAGATGCCATGTTAAGATGTAAGGAATGCTCTGAGGTATTCAACAATGCTTACAAAGAATCTTTGTATTTCTGTCTTTCCTTTGCCGGAAAGTCATATATAATCTCCATTTCTAATTCTGTGTTTGATCAGTGCACAGTGCTCACACTTCTTGCAATGGAATTTTCCAGCAGCTAGTAATTGAGAGGTTTATACTGTAGCCCTGTAGTGCAAAGAAAATTTCATCTTTTCATATATTTTTTTCTTATCTGAAACCCTCTTGCCATTGCTAGAACAAGTGGAGCCCCGCCATTGACAGAAATGCGAGAAGGGCTGTCTGGGGTGGCAGAGGACATCTCTAGCTCTGCTTCAGGCATGCTGCCCATGGTAGGTCTCTAGGCTGTGGGGCTCAAATTTTCTGTAACTTTCCCACAGATGAAAGTATGCAACAGGATGGAGAAATGTATCAGGGCTTTAGGATCTAAGGTAATGACTAAAGGAATACTCCAGGTGTACAGCAGAGGTCTGCACTGCAGAGGAGAGGGGAGACTTTTGCCTTATGCTTGCTATCAATTGAGGATGTAAAAAAATTGAAACACATTTTATAGCTGTAAAATTTAACAGAACAGAATACTTTTTTAGACAGGAGAACTGAGGAAGGAGATGTGCGTGTGAGCTGCCTGGAAGAAAGGTCATAGACCAGGGAACTCAAGAATGATATCCAAGAAACTGAAGCAGTGTTCTGCTGACCAGCCTTGATATATAAAAAGTGCCTTTACATGAATTTTGTTCAACCTTTATTACAGTCAGTTTTACTGTTTGCATTAGCTGGCTGCAAAAACATTGGCCCTCTGCGATCGCAAGGACGTGTTCATTTTGATTTGCTGCCATTAGATACATAGACTACATGCATTATTAAATGATTGTGGTAATTGCAAGTGATGGGAAATAAGGCTCATACCGTGGCTGTGTGAATGAGGCAGCCCTTCAGAGTATTTCGAAAGACAGGAGCCAGTTTCCTTAGCAATAGGCTAGGATATGTGATGCATCTCCCAGCAGTTCTTCACCTCTTCCCCAGGTCCTGCTCTCCTTTGCAGTTTGCTCATTACACACCAGAGCAGAGAGCATTCCTGCAGCATGAGCTAATTGTAATGCATGATGGCTGGTAGCTGTCATTGTTATTGGACACAAAATAAAAAAATTGAATTTGCTGTCTGAGTGTCTGGTTCTAAAAACAGTTTGATTATTTCTGTTATTACTAGTGATACATGGTCCCTACTGAGGTTTCACTTCCAGTGGGCATCTCAGGCATTTATCATTATGAATGATAAGGATAAACTCATGTTTTCTTGCTGCAGACTCGGTTGAGGATTCCCTCTTGGCTAACAGGATGTAGATTGAGAAGGGAAAATGGTGATTCTTTACTCAGCCTTTGCTGCCAGTCTTGAGACTTAGCTATGAATACAAGTCATTTTACATTAATTCACTCCAGAACTAACACAGTCTTTGCAAAGTAGAAGTTGGTTGTTCCTACTCATACCTTCTGTCTCTGTTTCTGCTGATGTGCTGGTAGTGAGACGTGACTATATCCTCAACAGAAATGTTATTTTCAGGATGGAGAGACAAATAGTACATTACTTAATATGCTGAAATGAAATTGATTTTTACAAAATGCTCTTTTTAACCTAGAAATTTCTATAGCGTAGAAGTTTGAATCTCTAAGCCAACCTTACCTGAATAATGAGAAGTTAAATGAGCTTTTATCCTGGTTTATCTGGAAGGGGCTAAGATTATAAATATTTTATCACAGATTTTCCTTCTCCATTTTTGTGTTTAATTTAAATTTTATTTTCAATGCAGTGCCAAGGATCCTACTGTCTCCATAAAATATAATCTTTTGTCTACTATCACACTAGTGCTTAAGGAAAGGCAAAGAGGCCAATATGTGCAATAACAATTATCATACTCAAGTCTACAGCTAGTGTTGAGAACCTTTTGTGTGCAGAATTATGTATATCAATGTAAAGAGATTTTTTTTTTCACAAGTCTTTGAAACTTTTCATCATCTTTAGTCATGGTCTTCCATGTATGTAGAAAACCAACAACCATAGTAAGTGAGTGAACTTGCCCTGCATATAACAGAATTCTTCTGTGTGTTGCTGGTCATTTCTGTATCAGTTTGCTGTGACTATTTAGTGAAAAGAAAAAAAAAAAGGGGGCTGAGCTTTCACATCAGTGTGGCAGGACTGAGTCTTAATGGTCCATATGTCTGGCCAACACAAACATGATAGAAATCTAAGTAAAGAAAGCACAAGAATATAATATTATTTACTGTTGGTCCCACCCAATTTTCCATTACTTAGGCAACACAAATTATGCTAAAATTAAGTCCCTCACTGAAACATCTTAGCCTGAAGAAGTTACTTTAAAAATGCAGCCATTTCTGAGCAAGCAATTATTTAGGCTTTATATAAATTTATCTTCAGCCCTGTCCAGTTTTAAATGACTCAGACAACACAAATTTTGTTAACATAAAGCATCTCTGAAAGATTTTGGTCCTGTGGCATTACTTCAAAAAAAAAAAAAAATAAAGTGCAACCTTTTCTGAGCAAGAAGATATTTAGGCTATATATGTATCCTTGCTCTTTTTGTCAGCCTGTATTATCAAAACAATTTATATGCTTCAGCACTGTCCGTGGGGCATCCAAGTAGCTTGCTGGTAAAAGCAGAACATCTTCAATAACATGTACAACATTGTTGAATTTCCAGTTTGCTTATTGCTGAGTGCTACCTTTCATCAGGTACTGAGTCTGATGAGTATTGAGTCTGTAGAAATGCAAAAGACTGGATTTTTACAGATCCTACAAAGCAACCTCCACAAATTCAATACAATTCAAATACAATTTTTAAGGTTGCCAAGTACAAAGAATACGTGAAAGAGGGGAAATATATTAAAATATAAAAAAGCAATGTGCTCCTTCAAAATGATTGCTGTGTTAATAGTTTGAATCAAATGGCAAATTTAATTCTGTCTTCATTGGAGAAATACAAAGCAATTAATCTTTTGTAGCACATTGTGAAGAATAAGGGCCTAAACAGGATCTCAGTTGAGACTGTTCCTTCACTTAACCTTGAGCTGGGCAATAAATAATTATAAAAGCAGCTACATTGCAAAGCAAAAGTATTTTGGTGATGTAGAATTATATCATGTAATAGAGGAATTAGAAATCTGAATTAGGTTTCCTGCTGTTCTTTGTTCGAGAAAACGTGAATTTGTCTCTGATTTGTGTGTAAAAGAGTGGAATTGGGTTTTACAAAGCACCTTCTCTACCCAACTATCACCAAATGATGAACTATGTTATTTGTATTGCAGTGCTGGCATAGGGAAATGCTATTGTGCTCTCTCAACTATAGCTTATGTAAAGCCTATATTGATAGAGTTTGTATTACGGAGAGAGAAAATGATGTCTAAGGTGTATGCATGTCTAATGCCTTTCAAATAATCTTCTGCTCTTGACGCAGGGTACCATATCATCTGTGCTGCCTTCCGTGAAATTTTCAGTGATACCATGTTATATAAAGTTTTTACTCTGTTCTGGTGAGCTGCTAAGGAGACTGAAGGTTTGTCATTACAAGTCAGAGATCCTTTTTTTTGCAGCCTCTCTCCTGCCTGTGCAGCTACCACACTGCTGTTTCTTACAGCTCCCATGCATACCTTATACATCTTAAAGCAGCACTCCTAATCTTGCTTCACCTTGGGGCTTTTCTACCAACTCAATGAAAGTTGGGCAACAAAAGGATCGATGAAGCGTATATGCCATAGGTCACCAGTTTGTCACGGAGCTGTGTCAAGGGTGGTTTGGTAAGTCGAGGCAAAGGATATAGGGGGAAAAATTGGAAAAGGAAGTAAAAGATCTCTTTTCTACTCCAATTATGTTTCTACTTACTGGCACACTGGAGCAATAGACAAGATCTGTTCAAGCTCTTGGCTAGTTCCATAAAAATGTGAAGCCACAAGAAACTTCCTAACAGTTTCTTCCACAGGCTGTACTGTTTTTCTTTGATCATTATCAAAAACAGGGCTTGTTTGTTGTCCTTGCTCAAGGAAAAAAAAAACTGCAAAGTGCTTTGTTTATGAAAAATCTCCATCCCTAATTGCAGTCTTTAGTGTTCATTTCTATCTTTCACTGATACTAAGGTAGCATTGATAGACATCCCAGCATTGCACTCTTCAGCATCTTTAGCGTTGCACTCCTCGGTAAATGCTTGTGTCTGTTGACTCACGCCCACGAGCTCCAAGTCAGGAACTGGATAACCTCAATACCAAGTGGAGCAGCACTTGTGCATGCTACTGGGAGGGCTCTCTGCTAGCAGATACTGAGTGTGTCCATGTCATGGTGCCTCATGTAGCTTGTTAGTGGATGCCAGGTGTAGTTTTTGACTTGCTGTGACTACTTCCTAAATAATATGAAGGAAAGAAAAGCAATTGTTGTTGAATGAAAAATAAGAACAGCCATAACAGGTGAGGGGAAAAGGCTTAATACTTTTTTTTTTTTTTTTTTTTTTCCCCAACAGTGACAGAAATAGCAGCAGTTTAGCAGAACTATCAAGCACATGGTCACATTTCCTTAGAAACCTTCCCAATTATGAGCAGTTTGCTGCTGAAGTACTTTTCGTCTCCATACTTAGTACCCCTTAGTAGATATTTTCCTGTGAATTTGCCCAGTTGCTTTTTTGAGTCTTTGTATGTTTTCTAGTATCCACAGTACTTAATGGGAAGACATTTTATAGCTTAGCTGCATTCTGTCCAAAGAATTCCATCTTTTGGGGTTATTTTCCTTGGAGCCACCCTCTGACAGACTTCATTTGCAGTCCCTTAATTATTGTGTTGAAAAAGAACAACTGAACGCTCATGCTGTAGTTGCCATTTTTGTGCCTGCCATGATCTTACTGACCTTCAGTCAGCGGTAACAACAATACTTTTTGTTTCCATAGCACACTGATAAGGCTCCATGTTAGACGCCTCAGGATATATATTTATTGTTGTTTAACGAAAAGTGCTACCACAGTAGGATTCTTCACATCTGCTTAGAGCCTAAACCAAAAGCCAAATCTCTTGGCTTACAGTTCTGGGAGAGTAGTGAGGTTAACAATTTTCAGTTTTAATACACCATGCTTATAAATGCATATACGTGTTTCTCACAAATATTCTGCTTTTCTTTGAATCACCCATCTCTGTCTCTAGAAATATGGTCTTGCAATATAAAGAGCAACGAACATTCCTGGGAAACATAACTAGCTGTGGGTTCATAGGGCATTGCCCAAACTCTTGTTGAGTCTGCATACTGGTTCCACTAACTTCATGGAGACACCATATGTCTGCAGTAAATCATTTATACTTCCATGGTAGAAACTTTGCAGTGATAAAAGCTGAACTGCTTTTATTCATTATGTACAGGTGCTCAGAGCAAGCTATAGATAGATTACAAACTAAACTGAGGAGATTTTTTAGTTTCATAAAATGTAAAATATAAATGTAATGCATAATTGCACATACACTCCTTGTTTCCTCTCTGCAAATTTGAGGCTAATCAAATTGCTATAAATGCTGACAGAGTATGCATCAATTTGACAGAACTTAATAAAACAAACTGTAGCTTGTACAAAAGGTATTTCCCCCAAATTCCTTTTTTCCCCCTTCTTGGAGTATTTACTTGCCCTGTTATAAGGGAGAAAATGGAAGTACAGAGCTATTTGTCCTTATTGAGAGTTGTAGTCAGGTTAGCAGTGTGTGGTAGGGCTGAGTCTTTTCAGTCCTCAAAACAAAATCAGTTTTCTGTCCAATTTGAAGCCTGGAGAAGGGCACAATTAGTCTGATGATTTGTCTGCTCCTTCTACTCAGTCCTGATTAATGTTATATGAGTTTGCAATGGCATTTGAAATGCATTAGACAGCTCATTAGTGCAATAATATGGCCTACTGTGTAAATATAGAGTGATATGATTTATTGGAGGAACAGGTGTGGGCACATGGAAATATGATTTGCCTTACAGGGTTGTTTCTAATTGACTAGCAAAATGCCATTTCTGAGCAGGCCATAATTAATCAGCAAGAACTCTTTTCCTGAGTTTTCTCCTGCAAATGAACAGACTCAGTACATCCATAAAACAGAAAATGAGAGGGAAAAGGTCTCAGCCTCCTGTGAGGCAAGTGGCTCTATTGCTATGTAGCAATCCCATTGGGATGCTTTACTGAGTGTCAGTGTCATGGGCTTTGAAAAGAAATCCCATATTTCATATTTTTTGTAGAACTAAAACGGTTCTGATAGCACCTTAAATGATCTTGCATATTCTCCCTCTTTTCTTCCTTTCACTAATGTTGTGGTGTTAGTTTACGAAGCACAGAAGTGAAAGTCAGAACCTCATGTTGGATATCCATTTTACAGAAGCATTCACTTTTTTGTTAGTGTTTTCAAAATCTTTAGATCTGGAGATGTTTGGTATGGAGATACTTAATCTGGAGGTAAAAGAAGTGATAGCCCGTTTTTTGTAACACTGTAGTAATTTGAAAATCTCTGTAAGGTTTTATCATTAGAAATGTGATCTAGCCTGGTTTTCATATGTATTGTGTTGGTGACAGACCAGTTGCACTGAGAGGTAGGATTTCACCATACACGCTATGCTGGTGGTGGAACAGGAGGGATGCTGGAAGATATGCTAGAGATTAATTTCTGACTCAACTTCATTAAATTCAATAGTACCTCTTTCATCTTTGTGTTCAGTAATTTGGATCTGGGATTTTTATTTAGTTATTTATGGAAATTAAAGGAGAGCTCCCAGCTATCCATTGTTTAGTCCAAAGTCCATACAGCTTGCAGGTTAGAGAGGGTAGGACTTCCTGGATGCTGAAAAGAGAAATAAGTCAAGTACACCTGTGATATGCATTAAGGAGTGAAGTTTCACTCATCAGGTGTGAGTGCACCTTAAGAAACTGCCTTAGTCTTGCTGCACAATGAAGATATTAAAAACATTTGGGGGGAATTTACTTCAGCTGAATGGTTACCTTTGCTCAACAGGTGGCTATCCCAGCATTATCTATTGCTTTCTGGTGTCTAAAGAAGGATGGTATGAGTAAGAAGATACTGAATCTGTCCTTTTTAAAACCTTTTTTTGCTAAATACTGGCACCTTATACAACTCACTGTATCTGTCATACTAGAAATGCAGCCAATGGGCTGCTGCCATCTGTGCGAAGAATCCTGTTGGCCCCAAGAGTTGTCCCTTGTTGCATGAACATGGGGAACTTCTAATTTCCAGCAGCTCAGAAGTTCTTCAGATTTTTTTTTTTTTCTGAAAGCAACTTTGTGAGGTTTAAAACTGTCACTATATAATAGAAAGAAAGGTGAACTAGGCAAGATTTGTTGAAATAGTCCTCCTAGTACAGCTGCTTTCACATGAAAGCCATCTGTCTCCATTGACTTGTCCCTTCTTCTTCTGCAGTGAAGTTCATACTCATATCCATTCCTCCATTCCTGTTCAGGTAATCATTTCAGAAATACTAGCCCCATCTTGCTCAGTAGGACTTGCTTATGTGTTTTTTAAAAATGCTTGCCTGTAGAAGTTTTTGGTTTTTTGTTTTCTTATCTGATGCAGCAGTATGAAGAGCAGAGCAACAACTGCTTCATAAGAGACAGCAGAATGTATTCTGATCCCAACTAATCAGTGGCTAATTTCTTAAAATCTTCATCATCTGTTCTTTGGGATGACCCCATGACCAGATAAATTTGTGTGGAGCTTTTTTGTTCAATTGTTTTTCAGTGTGATTTGTGTCAACCTATTTCTTTCTAAAGATGAGCATTCTTTATTATATTAATAAAAGACCCACGTGTGACTTCTGAGTATGAGAACATGTGGGCAGGTATGTTCTTCCTTGTACAATTAAAAAAGGAGGAAATAAAACTTGCAGCTTCAAATGCCACCACTCCTTAAGGTAGGCTAACATTTGACAAGAAGATAGCTCTCAGTGAAGACTACTGTTTTGAGTGTCCCAGATGCAGATTTTATTGTCTTGATCTTTTGAAATTCACACTTTGCCTAATCAGTGTACTTCTTGTGGAATTTTTCCCCCAGCTCACAAAGGATCCATCTGGAGAAAATTGCCAGATATGTATACCAATGTTTGTGAATGTCTAGCATTATGTGAGGGCTGATGTGAAGTCTATGTAAGCTGTCATGCTCAAATTCATTTTGAAGTCCTCCTGCTTTTCATAATGTAGGAAATATGGAGATGAGAAATTCTGCTGGAGAGCACTTCAGCAATTTGCAGGGCAAATTCTGTTGCAGTGTATATGGTGATTATGTAATTAAATACTACATCTAATTCATGTATGCCTAAATTTCTGGAATTAAAATTGCAGGGGCTACTTTTGCATTGCCATTTCTGATTTCTGCATATTGAACTGTGCCACTCTGATGCTCTCTGAGGACATATGGACATGCATGTCTGTGCTCAATTTTAAAAAGCTGAAAGTATGACCCTTTAAGACAGTGAAGCTAGCAATAGTCATGCAGTGACACATTTTTCACACTTTTCAGTGCTTGACTTTCATTTGGGGACGTACACATCTCTGTACAGATGTGTATGTGGTTTGTTCCAGATATATTTATTTCTTAACCTTTTTCTTACAGTTTAGGTGTCTCTGCCTTTAGGAATAACTCCAGCTACTACCCTGCAAGCATAGAAGGTCCCTTGGTATTGAAAGTCCTGTGATCCCACTGTAGGAGAGTGAGGATAGCATAAAAGGAGGAGTGAGGGGTATGGGATTTCTGTTTACTTCAGACCTTAAATTTCTGCTGATGTGAGCTGACATTTGGGACAGGTGTATCTGCAGAGACATCATGCCCCATAAGACTTCTCATTTGTGTGCAGGGCTTGGGCAAGAACAGTGTTGTGTGTCCAAGGGTATGTAGGGTTTTAGTATTTTCACCTTGGCAACCTCAGCCTTTGGTCTGAAAAGCAGATTTTTATCTGCTGAGTTAGAATTATATTTGTATTTTGGCAGTCTGTGAAAACAGAGTCTTGACGAAGAGATACCAGTTATCCTTGCTTGAGCAATAACATCGATTGCATGAAGATGGAAAAGCTTTTGTCTTCTTGTTGCAAAAGATTGTTATATTGACGTGACATAAACTGAAAAACTATACGTAATATAGGGGGAATTTTTCTTTCATTTGAAGGACAACACAGCCAAAAGCCAAAAGTTATGGTTACGAGGCTGTAAAAGCAGGTGGTAAAGCACTCTTGGCTTTTATATGGTACTCTATTTACCATTTATGGCAACTTTCCAGAACTACTGCCTTAAGCCTGGGAATCCTGCTATGATTTTCCTTGTGGAAAACTAAGGAACCTGATGTATATGGAGAATTTCAATTTTTTTGTTAACTTGTGTTGTCACAGTTTATGAAGCCCACACATAAAGCTTTGGCTAGGTACAATTGAATTCATTTAAAAAAAAAATTGGGAGGATGGGTGGAATCTGTGCTTTAACAAGTTTCTGAGCAGTACAGAAAAAATAGAGATAAAGAGACAGTGAGGAGCAGATTGTGCTCTCTGTTTAGCCTTTTCTTTGCAAAGAGTCATGAAATGATAAATCCAACATGCTCCTTGTGTTGGAAGGTGGTGGGTGTTGTTCTGTAACCATGAGGTCTTGGAGGCCTCAGAAACCATCTGTTAGATGGTGTGGGAGGCATAAAAATAATCATTTTCTGGTCACTTTTGCCACCCAGATTACTACAATGCTTTGAGGGTTGTTTCATTACTTCAGGATGTCAAGCACCTGTAATTTGTGGGGTAGGAAAGGGTATTCTTGATTCTTCTGTAATTGACAGCCAAGTCAGGGCTGTGGTGGTTACTGCTTCTTCCTGCCCAGTTTACAGTAGAGAGGGGAGAATCCTTCGACTGCTCAGAGGTAAAAACTTGGCACGACGTTTGTGGTCTGTTGGTAAGGGATGCTGCAGACTGGTTCCTTTTTTAATTTAGCAAATGTATATCTGAAGCCTTTAGAAAACAAAATGAGGAGGAAGGACTTGTTACAACTTCTGATATTCAAACTGCTGTTCCTGAAGAAACAAATGCTCCTCTTCTTTTCCCTTGCATAAAGAATTCTATTTCTGCCTTGACTTCTATGAACTGGTGTTAAAAAAAAATCATAATTACAGTGTACTAAACTCTTTTACACTGTGTTGAGCTTAAAATAATGTTGAACCCATATTTCTATTAGCTAGCAATGAAAAAACTATTAAGAATAACACTTAACATACTATCAGTTCAATTTCTACAAATGTTTCTAAAGAATAATGGTGCTTCAGAGCCATAACAAATGGAAACAATAACCTGCACTGTGCTGTAATTTCTGTACTACCAAGAATTTAAATTCAAGGAAAAAATGCTAATATTCTTTCCTCTAATCATTAAATCAGAGCTACAAAAATAGATAAGGGGACAGGTTCAAAAAGGTTTTGAGATCTTCTTTCCCATATAATATAGGAATAATAGGAAAATAACTACTAAGTTCTGCCACTTTTGCATCTTCTTCCATTCTCCATCTTCAGTGTTTATCCAGCTTACTTTTAAAGTATCAGTTTGTATATAGGCATTTTATACCATTTCAGTAACAGGGTCACTGGAGCATTTTTCATATGGAGACTATATGTAGAAACCCAATTTTCTGAAGCACTTACTGGCATAAATTCAAGAAATGACCAACTTTCTAAGAAGTTACATGAACTGATTCTATAAGTATGCGGTATGTCTGAGATCCTCACGTTATACAGTAATGGGTATTATAGAAATAAATATTGATTATCATTTACCAAGGGAATGTTTTAGATTAAATAGATTAAAAAAAAAAAAAACTCCAGCAGAAACTTAATTTTGTTAAATGGGCTTCATCTTTTGGAGAAAAGCCGACTTACTGTATAATTGCTGATAAACTTATTTTAATCTACAGCACGATGCAACTACATTGAGCAAGTCTCTTGTTGCTGTTAATTTAGGAGCTGTAAATACACAGAGGTCTGTTTCCTAGTGTTTCAAAATGGGGGTACTGTACCAACTGGATGCAGCTATAAGTAATTAAACTTTTCCTGATATTACAAGAAGAGTCTGGCACGTGGCTATGTATGGCATGATCTAAGGACATAATACTTTTGAAAGGATAACTTCTGAAGTCCAGGTTGACTGTGAAGTCAGCCTCAATCTGGCCTATGCTAATGAATTCTAAAGTCGAATTTAGCCCAGAATGTCTCACATTAATTTTTTTTTACATTTTTACAGTAGTAAGACCTTGCTGTGGGAGGACACTTTGGCATTGTGCTGTCGCAGTGCTCCTTTTTCAGTGCTACTCCGAGCCATGGGGAGAGCCTGGCTCTTGCTGCAGGTTTGAATTTATGTGATCAGGGAACATGTATGCCCAGTAACTTTATTGCTTCACAGAAATGGTGATGCAGGTGCCAGCGTGTATGTGGTGACCACAGTCTTGTATGTTCCCCATTCTGTTCTGGATATCAGCACAGCTAAACCATGGCAGCAGTAGGGACACTTTACCCATCTGGTTAAAACCTTGCAGCAGGTATGGTAAATGCAGCCTGTGGGCCTGGAGCTGGTGGCTTGTTTCAGTGTCTACAGCCGGGAAGCAAAAGACATTATTTTCCAGCTTCTGTGTAAAAGGTAGCATCTAAACTGTGACTTAATGTGCCAGATGTTTTTCCAGAGCCAATTTGTAAATGCTTTGTATGTCAACTTTAGCTGGGAAGCCTAGCCCTTCTCACTGTTGTAATGTTACCGTCCAAAAAGCCAACAAAAATACAGCTTTGATATGCTTCTCTAGGTGCTTAGATGCCATTGCATGTGAGGTGTTATCATGAAAACCACATTATCACAGTAATTCAGGGGCCTTTGGGCATTTGATGTTGCCAATTGCCTTCACTTCTTGCTGGTATGTAATTTATCACTGGTGTGGCCTACCCTGCTAAAATGCACCCTTTGTGGGTAGAGGCGAAGCTAATATACTTTCAAAGTGTACTTGAATTGCTTCAATAAATCACAGCTGTCACTATGAGCAGTTCTATCACTTGCCAGCACTAATACGGTACCTTCGTACTTCCTAGTCTTGATACTGTGCTGGACTTTTATTTGTATAAATTGTAATGCATCATAACTTATTTTATCAAATGAATTTGAGTGGCCCTGAATTTTGTTTTAATGGAAACTTTGCAATGCCCTATAAAGATAACAACATTTTTATGGGAAGTTTTATAATTACGATCATTATCTCTTTATTATTAATTAGCTTTAAGAACACTTGTAGACTGTATTTAATTCCGTTCGTTTTCATTCTTTTATGCAGTTCAGTGCAGCAGGGAGAGCTTTGTTTTGTGGCTTGTGTACATTTCTCCTCCCACTTGGCCATGTAGCAGGAAGAACATCCACGAAGAGATCCAGGGATGTGGTCTCTGCAGTGAGTAGAACAGTGGGGAAGTGCAGGAACCTTCCTGCTTCATGGAGCTTATTTGCTATCTGTGCAGAATACCCACCATATTAATCAATTACCTGGGTTTTAAAAATAATAAAAAAGAGCTTCCTCAAATCCAGAAAGTTGTTGCAGATACGCTTTCCTACCAGAGCCCTATAGAATAGTGAAATGGGGAAGTCACAGGTAGTTAATTATGCCCAAAGCAGCATTAATTCCTTCATCTGGGAATCTTTTTGAATCAGAAAGCATCAGGGAGTGTGAGTGGCAGAAGGATTGCTGGAGCTGTGATGTGGTGCCCTGACTCAGGCATGGGCTGGAGAGAGGCAACATTGTGCCTCAGCATCCAGACGTGCTGTCCTGGGCAAGACCAGGAATGTTTGTTCCATCGGCCTGCTCTCCCTGTCCCAGGCTGATAGGTGGGATGCTTTGATCAAGCTGCTTGGCCTCCCTACTACTCAAGTTCTGGTAATGTCAGTGTAAGCTCTAGACAGATAGAAGCTCATCTGGTATTTTCTTCTCCTGCCAAAATGGTAGATATAAATGTCACCTGTGTCTGATGCAGGACCTTGCTGCTCTTTGGAGGCTTCTTGCAGCAAGAGGATCTCCATAGCTCTTTTTTTCTCAGGGATGTTCTGGCATTAAATATGATGTTTCCAGGACAGGCAATCAAACGTCTTCTTTTTATGGACATGCCTAAAATGCCAGTGAAGCTTTATGAAACAATTTGCCGTGGCGGCTCCTATGGAGGTTGGGGGGGTATTGCTTTCTGCTTTCTCATAATTGATGTGGTAGCTCATTTCAGAATATGAAAACAAGGTCTATAAAGTAGTCAGTGTTTATAATTTAAAAATTTATTTATTGGCTGCAGATATATTTGTGAAAATGTGAGTATTAATCTGGTAGAAGTTATGCTAGTTGTTTAAAATTGAACAGTGGTGCTACGGTAAGGAAACTTTGTAGCTGTAGATTACCTCGTGAGGAGTAGTTTGAGTATGACTTACATTTGTCCTTTTCCAATTAGTGTTTATTCTCCAGGTTTACACTCAGAATGAGAGCTAGTTACTTAAGAACATTCTGCAGATGTGTTTACAGATTCTGTGATTTTCTCTTTTCAAAAAATTTTGCTATGCAGACATTTTCTGCAAATTGGCTAGGCACATCAGCTGTCACTTCAGAAATACATACTGTAAATCTAAGCTGGAGAAACATTTCTGTCAGCTGCTTTGTGGTTTGACTTTGAGCAGCCATGTGAGAAGTATATGAAACCAGTTACCCCATTCAGATCACATAAGCAGGAGACGAATATTTTAACCTAAAGTAGACTTCGGTGATGGTGCTGCATTAACTTTTGTCATTGTGTGTACAGGAATGCATATGTATCTCTACCCATGCTTATAGATCATTTAATAGGATCAGGGCAGCTGAGGATGGAGTAAAATAATAATTCTGGTTTAAAAGTACTAATATACCTGCTATTCCCATAGAAGACCTCTCTCCCATGTCAGCTAAATCTCAGGAGGTGGCAGTTGCCTCTTGGCAAACGTTGGAAAACCTTTGCAAAAACCTTTCCAGGATAATTTCAAATGCACATTTGTATCAGTTTGCTGGCCCCAACATTTTGCAGAGGCCTTTATTCTAAGACTAGTGCTCAGAGAGATGAATGTTATTGTAGACTCTTCCATGCCTTCTTGCCAATATTGGCAGTATTTGAGCTCTGAGAATTCAGCCCTGCCCTTGTAGGTGCTCCTGGGAGACACATACCTTTTTAGGACCAAAGTAGGGTTCTTCAGCCAACTAAAAATTCTGCAAAGTTCTGCATGCAAATCCTAGCAAATTCAGTACTCAAAGGTCTTTTCATATTATATCGGAGATGAGTTATTTTTCCACTGACTTTATCTAATATGTATATAACGCTTTTCAGCACTGTTGGACATCAGAATGTCTCATGAAGAATTCTCCCCTTAAAACCTAATTCTGCAGATAATACACAGAAAGAAGTAATGCGCTCAAGGTTCATTATATCTTAAACAAGCAAAAAGTTATCTATATTTATAATATACGCAAGAAAAAGTGCTGTTACTGCCTCAGAAGCCCACCTTGACCACACAGCTAGGTTATCTTCAGTATTTGTGCTGAGCTGAAGGCTCTGTATGTTTGTGGTCTTTTTCCATAGCTCTGAACATTTAGCATCGATCACAATTGCAGACCTTGCAAATAACTCACCAATGCTCCATGGCAGCTCTGCCCCAGTGATTTTTGACAGCAGACATCTCCCTTAGAGGTCTATAGTAGAGAAAGGAGAAATATTCCAGAGATTTCCTACATTTAAATTCTGTTATGTTTGTTTTCTTTTGGTAATGAGAGTAAATTTTGCATACCTTAGAACTGCACAATTGGAGATATCTTGAGGGGAGATATGGGACTCAGAGCTGATCCTATGAGTTTCACAACATTCTTGCTTGGCAGATTGGCCTTCTCAAGCAGTTGCATTTGTTGGGTTAACCAAAATACTCTTTTTCAATGATAATGCAGGACCACCTATAGCAGGAGTTATCCAACTGACTAGTGAGCTCTGCAGTGAAAGGTGGAGGCGAGGTTCATATCTATTAATTTCCTTGTTATTCACAGAAGTTATTCACAGGTGTTAATCCGTACGTTTTCAGAAGTTCCACTAAACCCATTTTTGAGAAGGAAAAGGTGAAAGTCTACATATACCATGCATTCTTATGCATTCTCTCCTTTTTTTTTTTTCTATTGACATTGTTCATGTTGTTCTGACCACCCAACACTACAACTGAGAATATGTTTTCCTGTGGTACGGCGATAGGCATGCTCAGATTTAGCTGCCTGACCAGCTTTAAATTGCTTGTGGATAATTAAACTGTTTAATTTCTTTTTTTTTTTTTTAACACAGTATTGGAAGTCTTGGAAATTGTTAGTGTTGTATTAAGAATGTCAAAAAGAAATGTTTTTACTTTTTCAGACATGTTTGGCTTTAATTCACTTACTCTCTCCTCCTTCATCAAATGAATAATATGGTCATGGCTGAAGCTAACTAGGCACTGGGGTGACTACATCTGTAGATTTTGCTGTTCATTTCCTTCCAAGAAAAGGGTTTATCTGGGAGATACAGCCCGGTTTTAGTGCAGATGTCCGATGTATTGCTTTCATACATATGGCAGAATTGGAATAGGTGTTTACATTTATACAGTGACACAGAATAGACTTGATGCATAGAAGAGTGATAGAAGACATACACATCTAATTTATCTTGTACTTCAAGGGGTAAAGAGGACAAAGGGAAATGGAGGGTCTTAATGATAATACTTGCTTTATTGGAAAATCCCTGACCCGATCTGCTTATGAGCTCTTTTGAATTAAGCAGGAGAAACAGGAAAAAATGGACTGGGATCTACTAGCAAACTAGAAGGGTTTGCTTGCAAGGTATTCATGACTGGGATCACTGTGCATGTGCCTATATGCCTGGTAGGCTGGACTCCTCCCTGGCTGCAATTTATTTTATTATTTGCGAATATCTCTTAGGACATAGCTAATGCTTATTCTAATGGCACTTTCATATATGTGCATATATGTTCATAGGGCCACATGGATACAGGCTCAGTCTCATCTTCCCCTGCCTTTTAGCTTCTGGATTAAGCAGTGGCTGTGCAATAGGAGAGTTGAGAAATTATTTGATTTCTTATCTTGTAGAACTGGGTTTTATTGGAATGGGCCTTCTTTTTCCTTTAATTGTTACCCACCTGGTCAAGTTTCTCAGCAGCCTTTTAAAAGATGCTACTAATACACTGTTAATAAATACTTTGGTATCTCTCTCATTGGAGGTTTCCTCCTTCAAGGAGCTGAGTTCCCTGGCCTCAGTCCAGAAGTGTTCTTAAGCCTGTAAATCATGGATCTGAAATCAAGAAATCCGCTCACATGCTTACAAGTAAATGTTTAACGGCTCTGCTGTACAGGGGCCAGTGTAATCACCATGTTGCAGGTGAGTGCTCCTAATACAGTGCAAAGCCAGTTATAGTTGATTGCTAACCTCAGTAGTCTTTGGATTACGTTCTGCATGAGTGCACTTGAAGAGATGAGATTTTTGCAGTTGGATCCATACAGGCAAGCATATGCTCCATCAAAGTTGTGTTGGTTTCAGTATCATCCCTGGGTCTGTTTGCGTCTAGCTGGGGGATGTACTCCATAACTTGCTGTGCCCTTATAGGTAAACAAACACAGTGATTTGATGCATTAACCTGTATGAATATGTTGAAACAGAGGGGAGCAAAAGATGTACCTTCATTGCAGAAAATATTTATAGTTAGAGGCAGGTTTATGAAAGCTCCCGTTAAAGTTGAGCTGCAAAGCCCAGCTTGTGAGGGTGAAAGCATAGACTCTTAGGGAGCATTTAGGGTGTCAGCAGTGCCTCATCCAGTTCAGCCCTCAATAAAACACAGCACAGTATGGTAAGCTGTGCATCACCAGTATGCTGCAGACTTTCTCCAGCACACAGGCTGTAGGCAGGAGTCTGTATCTGAAGCTGTGTGGAAGTAAAGTGGCAGAAGCAACACGATGACATGGATATTCATCTCTGTGACCACTGGTGAGTGGCATCCTGCCCAGGCTTGGGATGTGGCTTTAAGCACCTGTGCTTTCTAATGCAGTGCACACAGATATTTTTATTTTTGTGCATTTTCCAGGAGAGCTTTATGCAATTCTGCCTGAGTCTTGCAGTTTTTCTCTGGGCAAGATTTTTTTCCTGGGCATTCATTTTTCAGCCTCCAGCTGTTTTGTCTATTTAGAAACGCACAATCTTCGGTGCAGGGGCTACAGCTATACCTTGAAGTTTGCACAATAGCTGGCATGGTGGAGGATCACCTTGGGCTTACAGTTGTAGATAGATATTCCAGCAATACTGAGAGCTAAGTTATAAATCAATACATGGGAAATCAACAGTTTGCTTAGGCCAACTGATAATTATTTGGGGGCAATCCAGAAAATCAAACTGATGTAATACAGGGATAAACCTGCTGAAATTTAGTGAATTGGTGGGCTCACATCTTTTGTGGATGCATTAGACCTTTTTTCATATCTGATCCTGCTGCTTTTGTATTTGGGAACTCACCTCACATTGCTTGGGCGGCTAGATGTCCCATTGCACAAAGTTCTTAATGATTTACTAACAAAATCAGTGGGTAGGCATTTGCAAATAGTAGTTAGCATATGGCCAGGAACTGCTTTATATACCAGAAGGCAAGAACAGACACATATATAAAAGGTTTGTTATACAGGGTACTGTTAATCTCATGAGCTACACTGACTGTATATATAGTGCCTGCAGCCCCGCTGTATGTGCAGAGGCTTAAACACCTCTTGCATTGCTTTGTAACAGCACAGAGAGCAGCTGTGCCAGTCAACTCCCCTCACCCAGAGACTCTCGTTAATGCCAACAGGATTGGCAGGCAGGGGCTGAGGACAGCGGAATTGAACCTGGCTTTTCCATAGAGCCCTGCAGGACCTCCATGATGTCACTAGCACTGCATAGCAGCCCATAGCACATTCCTTCAATGGCTTGGCTTCACCCTGCTCAAAATGATGTTTTCCTGGTCCTGCAGTAACCTTCCTCCCTGCAGGCTTTGGGCATCTACGCTGCTCCAGGGTAAACCCTTGCTCATTGTGCTGGCCAAAGGAAAGCTCTTTCCATCTCCCAAAGGCTGTTGAGTCTGTTCATGTACCTCAGTGGATTAATTTAGTTAAACAGCATAAAATGTTTTCCTCCTCTCTCTGTATCACCTGTGTCATTTGCTGGATAAGTGACTTTTTTTTTTTTCTGGTCTCCAATAAAATTCTGAAACCTCAGATTGCCAAAACAGCTGCACTTGCTTTGTCTGGGTTAATGCATTTAGGTCAGGCTCCAGGCCCTGGGTAAGCACCAAGATCCTGGATCAGCTGCTTAACCGGAATTATGCTGCTGTAATGGAGCCCTATTGTGTTGCAATTATTTTGGCTTGCAGCTGGCTGTTCCCTCTATATTTTTACTGAAGTGAGATAAAAGGATTTTGTCTTTAAAACAGAATTTTCTTTTCTGAGTCTTACAAAAGCTTTGAGTCACATACCATGTCTGATAGAGGTGCACATCCATTTATCTTCAGATTTATCTTCAAGGAGAAGAGAAAATATTTTTGTAATAATTTTTGAAAAAACAGGAACAGTGCTAGAGGATTTCAAACATGAAAGAAAAGTACATTGAAAAGAGAATAAAGTAAGTGATTAAAGGGTCATGTAATAACATGGTGTTAGGTTCTCAGCAAGAACAGATTTATTTTCAGCATCAAGCCACTTAGCAGTAGCATGTTGTGCTTAAAGATCTATAATTTAGAAATCCTTTGTGTAGAGAAGCAAAAGAAATCCAGATTTTAAACAGAACTAACATGTTTCCCCAACCTTAAATCTATATTTGTATCTATTCAAGCTCCTTTTGATGCTTATTAATATATATTTCTAGTCAAAAAACAGCTCTCTCAGGTTCTTCAGTTGATCATGAAAAGTAAACTGAATACAGCCATTTATCTTTGACCTGTTCAACTGTGCCCTTCTTGATGTTCTTGTTAATAATGCCAGGTCTCCTAGGAGTGCTCTCAAGCAATTTTATCACATAAGCTTTTTGTTTGACATTAACTGCTGTTCCCCTAGAACACTGATTAGGGTGGGTGGGGGAATGCCAGCCTGCCTTAATTAAAATTTCAGTCTCAGAAGATGTTACAGTCTGTGATTGCATTAGGTATATAATGACAGTATTCAATCATCTCTCTTATTTGTCTGGGCTTTTTGACATGGTAGCGAGGTCATGGAGTTTTACACTTTTTAGACATCGAAAAGAAACTGATGGGTGAGCGTGCGTCTCCAGGTGATTCATAAAACTCCTTTCATTATATCCATGACTTGCAGGTTAGCACTGAAGGCAGTTGCTTGGATGATGAGAGAAGGGTCTAAATAACAGTTCAGTGATCTTTGTGAAAACACTTTTTCCTCCATGGGACAGAGAGCATGCATATAAATGGGTTTTAAAAGTTGGTGCTTTACCTTGTCACCAGCAGTTAGAATTTGGTTTCATAGAAAAAGGGTAAAATAAAATGTTGTGGACATTTCTTTTGTGCTGACATACAAGAAACTCTAAATATCATGTGATGTGCAGTGCTAACTCTCATTATCTCATGTTGATATAATCCAGAAGGACATAATAGGAGGCTTTCTACCACTAAGATGGGCCTATTGGTTTTATATAGGTACTATTCTTGAAGAAAAATCTCTGCACAAAGCAGTTTCTCCTAGTTTTGGTATAAATGTGTACTGCATTCCAGTTTACATGGGACAAGCAGAGTTAAAAATAGACTTGTGAGGCCCTGATCTTGCAAATTGTTTGAACTGGGAGTGTTTGCTTAACTATGGGGTGCATTATTCCTCTGATTTGGGGGTTTTGTTAGCAACTGGGAAGTTCCTCTCTTTGGCTGTGGTGTCCAGAGTAGCACATGAAACCGTGCTTTGGATGCTCTGTGCTTTGGGTTTCTTCCAGGTTCTGAGGTTTCAAAGCAAGTAAAGCCAGGATTTCAAATAGACTTTGAAGAATACATGAAGAGTATCCTCTTCAAGGATGGACAGTTCAGATAGATAAGGCAGTCCCTGCTCTAGCAGTGGGATGTGACTAGCCATAGGGGGGTAGTTTCAGTGCCATTACACACAAAATATTTTCTTTTGTGTCTGGGTATTTTCATCTGCAGTTTTAACCAAGTCCAACAAATGGGTTATTCTGAAATAATGCAAAACTGCAGCCAATTTCTAAATTTGATTTCTTCTTCTGAAGATGGAACAGTTTAAATATTGTGTTTTGCACTGTTGATTTTGTAGAACAGAGAACTTTGTAAGCCAGAGAGAGGAAGAGCAGGGGGAACAAGCTGTTCTAGCACCAGTGTTTTTCTTCCTTCTCTTGTGATAATAAAGTCTTGTTGTTTTATATCTCTGATGCATACATCTTTCTAATCTCCCTAATACAGCTAGATATGGTCCTCTCTCTGTGGGTCTGCGAACAATGTGGGTGTTAATGTGGTACCGGCTTCAGGAAGCATGAATGTACTCGTAACAAAGCTACGGCTAATTTAGGAACCAGGGAGCTACAATTCTGCCAGCAATTATGTACTAAGAAAGTAAATTCAAAATCCCGCAGTTTTATAACCCTAACTGTGTAGAGAATTATACAAGTCACTGTCATTCTAATCAAATTAGGAATATTTATCTTGTGGTGTTTTCGATGAATATAACTGGAGTGCCATTAGCTAAAAATTGTTTTGATCTTGCACAACTTGAAAGAATCAATGTGATTAGTTTTCAGTTTTGAAAACAAAACTAGCATAATACCATGTGCTTTCCCCTGCGAGCTATGCTGCTGGAGTGGGATGTGCTTTTGCCTTAAACAAGAGCAGCCAAAACTGTAAGTCACTCACCTGAGAAGTCTTCTGCTAGCACAGAAGCTCTGTGCCCGCAGTGTGCAGCAGGTCGTGTGGGGAGAGGAGCATGTGCTGCTGTAGTTATTGGTACATGTGGTTTTTTGTGCACCTTGCACCTCCAAATTAGCTTAAGACTCCTTTATTTCAGGCATAGGTGTTCTTGTTTTTCCTTTGTGTATGCGTGAAACTGAAATAATTGCATGGTCTTAAATTTTCAGGGGAAGAGGACAGATTTTTAGCATTAAGCTACTATTTATTTGTTCTTCCAGCTCATGTGGTATCTAGTTTATGCCCATAAATTATCTGAAATGTCTTCAAGGGGAACACGAAGCCCAAATACCTTACTAAGTCAAGACATTTTTATGCGTAGTGCAGAGAGAAAGCAGACACAGTAGTGGTGCATTGATCAACTGCAGCAGATTTGGTTTACAGCATGTCTTGGGTTTCAGATCCAAGCTTGAGTGACAAAATTGTTTACAAAGTGTTCTGGATTCCAGCTGCACAAGAAACAGTTTAAATCTTCAGACTCGTATAGAAAATAACACACCACCAGGGAGAAATTAATTAACATGTCTTCTGTGGGAGTCTTCCAAACTGCAGACACTTAGGGGTGGTGAGGCTGAAAACAAATTCAGCTTAATTTTATAGCAGTGTTTTCAGTAAGACTTCCAGTCTACTATGTGTGTGAAACTAGTCAACTGATGACAAACTGCATAACTGGGGGTGGGGGGAAGACTTCCTCAGCAGCCACCCAAATGTAATGCATAACCTACAGACATGAGAAGCCAGCCTGAGCTCAATGCTTCTCTAGAGCCAGCAGCATATGGGGAGATTTTGTAGCTGGTCATTACAGTGTTCATGTGGGAGGTGAACCATCTGGTTGCAATCCATATGTGAGGCAAAGAGTGTCAGCAGGAGGTACTGATAGACCCCCCATGGCACACAGGGCTTTGTTCTGACTGAGAGAAATCCCTTGCCTCAAATTCCAGCTTTCAGTTGTGCTGGGAAAGGATTTCAGCATCCACCTCACAGCTTGGCCAACTGGCCTGAATGTAAGTCTGTGCAGAACTGAGCCTGCTTCCCCAGCCTAACCTTCTTCCTTCATATTTTACAGGTAACTCTTAGGGACTGGTTGAGAATCAAAGGGTTCTTTGTATCAAGACAGAGTGTTTGATCTTGCCGAACTGCTTGCTTCATTTTTTTCTTCCTTTCAGCTTTGCAAGTACTTTGGGATGGACCAACTCAGAACTTTTGGCAAATAAGTGAGTTGCCAAAAACTTTACCAAATTTACTGATGTGTGCATGACGGAATTGTAGTTTTATGAAGACTTTTTTCTTTAACAGGTAACTTCTCACAGGTATTCTGTTTCTATGATTATAGGGCAAAAAATACATCCCACCCATACCTTATTTTAAAAAGTAAGGGAAAACAGACTGGCAAAATTGTGGAAATTAATATCAGTCAGATTCTGCAGCTTGCAAAACTTAGTGATTGTTTCTCCACTGGAGTGAAACAACCTAAAATAGCCCAGAAATAGCCCTTAGGTAGCCACCAGGTGAGTTCTCTGCATATGGAGTCAACCTGGTATCAATGCCAGTATGTGATCAAAGGAAAGAGAGACTGGGAAGAGGAACCACTCTCACACATGGATACTTAGTGCTTTTCATTGGAAAACTAGAAAATTATTAAGAGCTAACTGTCTAACATTTTTCATAAGTATTTCGAGCCTGGATCATGTAATTCACTGTTCTGAATAATACTGGACACAGAGCACACTCTAATCACACCTTTATTCCCAGAAGTTCTTATTAAGCTGATGATTATCTTCTAGCAAGCTGTCTGTCCTCGTTTTGGAGATTTCAGGTGATAGTAAGTGTGCTTCATTTCTGGGTAAAATGCCTGCTTGCTAATTATAGACTGGTTAAACTTTTCACTTTATTTCTAATCTGGATGGTTCTAAGTTTATCTTCCAACCATGTAACTTTTTCTTCACTCTGTTCAAGAACCATCTACCAGCAGCTACCTTTTCATCTTTTGAATGAATGGAGTGGAATGAGTTCATCAGGTCTCACAGGAAGAGGTGCACTTTCTGACGTCAGATCAGTTTTCTCACTTTCTTCTCCAGTTTTGGAGAGTCTTGTGTGAATGTGAGCACCTGTGGCAAGTGCAACCCTGGGGACTGGGTCGCCCTTCTGCAGGATCTGTGCCACAGGAGGAGACATAGGGCAGAGGTCCTGGGTTGAGAAAGGCACTGCAGTACTTGTGGAGCAGGCAGGAGCACAGCCAGATTTGTGCAGCATTGCATCCAGCCCTGTTAGCCCTGCTGAGGTCTGTCTTTTGAATTTCTTTTGGTCTCAGGTTGCCATGCTGCTGCAGTGTGTTGTGAAAATGTGCAATTTCGTTGTGTCCCAAGTTTGCAGGTGACCGTAGTTTGGCTTCTCATAGAACTACACTACAGGGAGCATATTAGCCTTCAAATCTCTTCACATTAAAACCTCTGTAAATTTATGTGATTGCATCAGATGAGCTTAGATGCAAAGAACCTGTTAGATGCAAGTGGTGAGGGCAGAGTAATATTTGTGGTTCAGGAAGTCAGGCCAGACCAAATTCTCATCATCCAAAGTGCTGATTGTGTGTCAGCAGTCCAGGTCAAAAGCCTACTACAAAGCTATCTTGCTAATATATGCTTCAAATCTAAAATGAGCAATGGAACAGTCCCTCCCTGCAAGCATGGATGTGCTGTTCATGAAGAGCATGTGCTGAGGCCAGTAGATCAACGTGCCTGCCTTACTTACAGCTCTGAGTGATGTTTTTGGACCCAGTAATGTCGAGACCACTGCGTTTTATCTTTTAAGCTCCATAGCCTCATTAAGAAATTAAAACATTTGTGGGTGTTTCATGTAGTGTTTCTCCCTCTGGGATGTTGAAGGTAGCTGGCTGTCGGCATGGTGATGCAAGGTATAAAGGTTCAGAAAATTACCTTTATGTTATGACAGCCTCTTCCATTTAGATTGCGATCCAAGGCTCATTTTTCCTCTGAGGCATTCATTGAAATTTTGTGCACAATTTGTTCCTCTGGTTGTTTAACAATGTCTCTTATGTTTGCCCCAATTTAAAAAAAAGGTCCTTTGTAGCAGAGATAACATAGAGCAGGATGATATAATTGCAGTAAAGAGGCCCTGGAGCTTGCGGTAATAGGATGGTTCATCTGATGTGTTACTGCCATTAGAAAATATGTATGTTCCCAGGGGACAACAAAGAAACTTTTAAGGATTACGCTTTATGTAGTAGGAATGCTAATGAGCAAAAGAGCAACTGTGAAGAAAACATATTGCTGCAGCATGGTGCCACTTCCTGTTTTCACTTATATCCTGACACCTGTGTAGCTCCAAAATATCCATCTCTGCCCAGTGATGCATGGCTTTGCATGCACTGCAGTCAATTCCCAAGCCTTTTGAGAACACTGTATTATTTTCATTTCATTTAAAAATAAGCAAGGCAGAGCTGAGTTCAGGATTGAAACTGCTGTGTGTACAAAATAGTGTTGGGAAAATAGCACTCTCTGATAGTCTGTGCCCTTTGTGGGGGGGGTAAGTTTGCTGGAATGATACAGTTTCATAAGCATTGCTGAAAGCTTGATATAGCAAGGCTATCAGTTATGAGGAGTCTCAGTTCACCCATCTTCATTCCTTCTGTGGACAGTGTGCAAAAACATGAAGACATCAACACACAGTAAACACTGAAGGATCAGTTTCAAATGTTAAGTGGCATGCAGAGTCAAAGTTGCACAGTTTTAGCTGTGGAGGTGGAAAATTCAAAGCAGATGGTTTCTGATATTAACAACTTCTTGTACAAATGGATTGCCACATAGACTGAGTTCTTGCTGCTTGCTTTCATGCTGAAACAGAAGCCATCTAGCGTAAAAGACTTGGGCAACTTTTTTTTTTTTTTTTTTTTCCACAGCATTTTCTTCTTGCTTCTTGTAGAGCTTATTGCAGATAAAGGATTTCAATCACCTTTTCTTATTCTGTACCACTCTGCACTATTGGAGTGTATCTTTGTACGTTATTGGGTTATGGTCAGTACATGAAATTGCATCTTTCTTCATATATTTAACATCATAAGGGGTCAGACTTTGCTGTCAGAGAAGTGGCTTCATTTGAGTTGTAGAGCCTTGAAGGGGAAGGTGGATTTTGAGCAACTGCATCTGGGGTTCTCCAGCAAGGTCTGATATCCATAAATTCTTTATATTAGGGTACTAATAGGGTATTAATTGTAAAAAATGTCTGGGTATTAAATGAGGGACAGATGACAGCCACCATCTTTGCAAGGATGCAGGAGAGCAGTAACCTTAAACTTACCTGTTTCCATCTACAGTTCAAGGGAGCTAATGGTCAAGAGACTACAGTAGCTTCTTCTGAATAATCATAGAAGTGACAACTTCCCCTAAAGGCAAAGAAGAGTCAGGAGACAATGCAGTCAGATTCTTACACTAATATCTCTCTGCTCCTATCTAACCATATTGGAATTGTGTTAGAATACATCTGAAGCATTTCTCTGCTTGTATTGAGGTCCCACTCTGTAGTCAAAGCATTCCAAAGTGCTTGCAAAGGGAGTGGGAAAGAGGTCTTCAGATTGCCCAGGGAGTAAGTAGGACTCTGCATGTTAGGACAGGGGTGAGGGGTGCACATGCCTTATGGGCAGAAGTCCTTGAAGAGTGATGGGATTGTTAAAATAATAATCCATAGCCTAGTGAACCTCAGCACTTAAACGTTTTTAAAACTTTTTGCTGTCCTGCACCTGAAATGCAGTATGATTGTACTATCTGCTAAGCAGTGCCTGCCTGATGATACAGAGAAAGATTTCACCCATGTTTTGATAGGGTGTTGTGGTTTAACTCGGCATAAATGTATCATATGGGTGAATATAGAACACAAAGCTGAGGCAAAGAGACAACTGTATGTTTGAACATACAGCAGAGTATCAGCAGTAGCCTGATTAAAATAATGGTAATGCAATTACATTGAGCAATGACAGCCAGGCTTCTCTTGTTTACCCTGATGGTGTCAACTGTCTGCTTCTGCAGAGCACCAGTTGTTGACCTGTGCCAGTGCATCACAGTCTAGCACAGTGAGCACATATCCAAAATTTGGTAGCATTCCCCAGCTTCACATCACTGAAGATCCCACAATCTACCATCAATCCCTCATTCATTGCTATATCTGGACTTAAGTTGACAAACATAAGTGATACAAAATGAATTATCTTCTGCAGCTTCCACTGTCAGTTGACTCTTTCCGCTTAAATTTCCAGACTTGTGAATACTAGAATAGTAATGTTACATTTCTTTACTTCTTCCTTTCTCCCTCCACCCCCCCCTATAATTGGTATACAGGAGCAGAAGAGGACTTGCAATTTTACTGTTGCTGCATAAACCTTCTGTAAACTCGGTTACAGCGCTTCTGATGTTGGTAACATTTGTGACTAAAAAATACACTGATTCTGTGCATAGGAAAAGAACAAATTTGAATGTATAATAATCTGGTGCATTTGGGAGATGATTGTTGCTATATCCCAGCCAAGTTAATCATTCATGGAATTTTTCTTATTTTGCTCAGTTGACAGGAGACATTAACCTCATATCTGTGGAAAACGCATCTTTAATGTCAAAAGTGTTCAGATATACCTAACTATTCTCTAGCATCAGAAAAGATTTTGAAGGAGAGCTATCAGTTCAGGATAGACTGGCAGAAACAGAGACATTGGTTACTTTTTCTTATATAATGAAGAAATACACAGGTGATGTTTTCTAATTCGTGAAGTATATTGAACCGTGTACTGTATTCATGAATATAAATTGAGCAGACGTGACATACATTTTTCATATAAAAGTAACATGGCATTGTTGCCTCTGATAATTCTCCTTTGCCTGAAATATGCTTATTCTGAGAACATCACCACAATTAATAGTGCACTGCATAACTACATTTGAAATATACGAGTGCTAGAGGACAGAGAATGTCTTAAGGAGAAATTATTCACGTATTTGCAATGACCATGGCTGGCTGCATTTTTCAAGGACATGATCTTTCTACATCTTCCTTTCCTTTTCCACTTTTTTTTTTTTTCTGCAAAGTCCTTCATCTCTAAATATTAGCTTCACCCAGCCAGCCCACTTCCATCTTGTAAGGCTATTTCTCAGGCCAAATCGTGTTGCTGCTGAGCAGCACTTTGTTTCCCATCTACTTTTCTGCCTCATTAGTAGCTTTGCCCTCCAGATCATACAGACTTTGCCCATTTCTCAGTTAGTCCTAGAGGAGCCAGAAAACCAGCAATGTTGTGGTGACTTTGAACACAAAGCCAACAGGTTGAAGTCAAAGCATCAGCTTTTCATCCCTGTGCAGCCACTTGCAAGTTCCTCTTCTGCCAAATGTGAAACAGTAGAGTAGAATGTGACACTTAATATGTTCTGATCATATATATAAATAAAAACTGGCAAGAAGGAGCCAGTGTGTATGTAGATACTGTTCTTGATTAAATCAAGCCATCTTTGTTTACATTATGCTAGGGGGGTGCGTTGCAAGAAAGGGAAGAGGGAGGGAAGTGCTTTCTGAGGCACAACACTGAAGGTAAGAAAAGTGATGTGTTAGACTGTGAAGGCCAAATACTGGTGTCATTGAAGTTGGTGGGGTTTTTGCCTCTGGAAATACCTCAAAGCCAGTAGCACTTTGTGTCTGTTCAGGGCCTTAAATCATGGACTGAAGTCAAATGTCCCTCAAGGTGGTATCTCCTGCAGGGTTGAAGAACACAAGGAAGGTGTGCTGCCTGCTCATATCAGCCTGCCAGGGCTGCCAACCTTTGTTCCCCTTAGATTTTTATTTCTGTCAGTGCTTCTGTAGAAATAGAACACCTTTTTGAATAACATGGGGAGAAACACTGGGATCATTCGCTATTAGTGAGAACAGTTTTAATTTTGCCTGTAAAAGCGACAGCATACTTGAAGGTGGCTTTCTTCTTGCAGGTTACCAGCCTGTCCTGCCGAACCAGCAGCAAGGGTTCCAGGGTCTCATGGGAATGCAGCAGCCTCCCCAAAGCCAGAGCCTGATGAATAATCAACAGGGAAATCAGGTGCAAGGCATGATGGTGCAGTATCCAGCCATGTCATCTTATCAGGTACTTTGAAGTTGTAAAGACTGCTTTCCTTCTTTGAAGAGAGCTTAACTGAATTAAGTTTTCATATCACACAATGGTCTTTATTACTTCATTAGGGCAACATGTGACAGGATAAATACCATTCTAAGTCAAATTGGTTTCTCTACTTCCTGTTTATGTATTCTTACTACTCCTATTTTCATTCTGAATTGGGAATACATTAAATGAACTACTTATTGCAGCCTACAGTACAGGAGAAACTTCAGAAAGCATGAAGGAATTATGCTTCTTGTGAAGAAAATGAATTAAATAAAAAACGATACTTTTTTTTTTTCCCAATTCGATATGTTTTCTGTAATGAAGTTGAAGGCTTTGAAGGATCTCACTCTGTCTTCTAAAACAAATTGTAGCTAGAGGGACACTTGTTTTATTGGAGTTAGGGGAGAGGAAAGGAAGTCACTTGTGTTTTAGCAGGTCTGTAAATTAGCCAAAAGTCTGTATTTTCCCAACTTGATACCTGGATCCTGTGAAATATGACAAAAGTTTGAGGTCACCTATGAGGTGGTCTGTGCTTATGTTTCCTGGTGTGGTCCATCTGGAAAGTTAAGAAACAGTGATATTAACTCCTTTCAATAGATTACACTGATTGAGCAGCCATTCATCCTTTCCATCGCCTTCTTTGAAAACACCACAGTAACCCAGTTGGATATAGGGGAATTGCTTGTGGCCATAATTTTCTCATGTCTTCAGATTTACTATATGAAAAATAGGTTTTAAAGTTAGCGATCAGGTTAGAGGCCTAGACCTTTTAGATGGCCTTAGATATACCGGGGTTGAGTCTTCAGTATAATAAGAATATTTATTTTGCGTTGTTATTAATGTAAGAATATGATCTTGGAAATTCACATTCAGCTAGATCATGACAGAACCACTTACTAGTCCCAGGAGCACAGTAACTTATTTTTAACACATCTCTGGTCAAAAAAAAAAAAAGATCCTCAGCCATTAGAATAGTTCTGAGCAGCAGAAAATAACAAATCTTATCTGAGCATGTCATATACCTGAATTCAGATACAAGGAAAATAGGAATACTCAGGACTTATTTTAATTTATTTACTAATTATTTTTTCTACATATTTCTCTCCGTCTGTCTAGGTGCCAATGACCCAGGGTTCTCAAGGATTGCCACAACAATCATATCAACAACCAATCATGCTACCTAATCAATCAGGTCAAGGAACGCTTACAGCTACTGGAATGCCTGTTTACTGTAATGTTATACCACCTGCCCCACAGAACAATCTACGGTTGATTGCCCCACACTGCCCCTCCAATAACGTTTCAGTTATTTCTGCCAGCTGCAGGACAAACTGTGCAAGCATTAATAATGCAGGGTGGCAGGTCAAGTACTGACACTGGCTTAGAGTGGATATACAAGGATAGTGGTGCATTATTTGTCAAATAACTCATGGCCTTCAAATGAGGAACACCGCAGGATAATCAGTTGAGGACATAAATACTGACTATGCCCAAGTGATTTGCTGCTGGAAAAAATATGTAAAAAAAAAAAATTAAATAAATTTTGAAAAAAAAAAATGTTTGCTGGTTAATGGTGCATATTCTTGTCATGTCTGCTAGGTATGCCTTTATAGGTTAGCTAGTGACATGAATTCATTGAGGTAAGATTTTTTCCTACCACTGAACACCACTGTGTAGATTGTAATATCCCTGATGCGGATTAGTTTTGTACTTTGTGTTGAGTTTGTGAAGCTAAAAGTATTTAAAAATATAATAAAATCACATAGTACCAAAGCTGTAATGGAAATGAAAAAAAAAAAAAAAAAAAAGAAAAAAAATTACTGAATGGAAGGAATAATTTATATACACTATAGAGTTTTTTATGGATATATACGGTATTGTAGTGTTTAATCACAATAAAGCTATTTGACCTCATGGAGAAAGGTCATGTTTCTACAACCTGCTTGGCCTCCTCTCTGTTTCTGAGTGAACTTCCCTTTGGTTGTTTTCTTGTTTCAGATGAAGCTAAGTGAGAGATGATGCTCAGTGTGCTTGTGGGTTTTTGGGGAAAAGGCTGAATGTCTAACACCCAATTTAGAAATATTAGCATAGACAGCCAGAAAGAGCTCAGTGAATGAGGTACCAGATTATCTTAAACTAAGTTTGTGCATTTCCAGTCCCCAAGTCCACTAATGTCACAAATATTTACTACAGCTACTAACTTATATTTGTTCAAGAGGTCATACACCCCCTCATGTCTGGTGGAATCTTGTCCGTTGGCTGGAAGCTTCCTTCTGGTTCATTCTGGTGTGGCAGCCACAGTGCCCAGCAATTCTTTTGTTCCGTGGAGAGAGATGCTCTTCCCAGTTATTGCTACTGCAGCTATAAAGACATTTTGAAACAAAAGGGCGACAGCCCAAGAATATGGTCCAGCAAGTTCAAGTAGTGGGGGTGAATGATATATTAGGGTTTATTAGCTCTTAAAATATTCAGAACAGTGGTTTGTCTAAAAGTTTAGAACCCACCCCCTTTTTTCACGTGATATTTCTCATTATTACATCCATGTTCACTCAAATTCCCAGTTTGTTTTGATAAATTATTCTTCATTTATAAATGCTATATAAACTTCCTCATTCTGCTTCAGTGCTGACAACATTTGAGTTGCAAATATGTTCACTGGACAAAAATTTGTTCTTTCACTTAAACTGCTTTTTGATCAGTTTTGAATACTTTTAAGATAGGTGCTGAGCACCCCAGAATCGTGAGAAAGCCTGAGATCCTTTTGTGTGTGAAATCTGCATGTGTTTTAGTATGATATTAGGTATACTTGAGATGATAGTAGTCAACAATGCCCTTGGCCATTGCTAGTTTGCATGTGAAATGGCTTTGGTTTTCCCTTTAAGGGTAGTATTTCTTTTACATGCCTCAGCTGCAGAAGCAGGAATCACACATGCTACAATCTGTATTTCAAAAAAATATTTTTATTTTCTATACAGTAAACATATTTTTCAGTGTTCAGTATGTTTTTACATGTGTCTTAGTGTGAAATTTCTACTGAACCCAGTCCTATGAGATAGAAAGCAAGCCACTGACATTTTATGTAATGTAATCACAATTTATTTGCTGAGAGACAGCCAAGAACATGAGCAGGTAAGTAAACATAATTCACTCTTCAAATAGAGGTGAAATGCCTAGGGAAAACAAGCTGATTGAATTATTTTTTTCCTTTTTAAAATCTATATACAACATTTGGATTTTGCCTGTGACCCTGAGCCCTCGTTTCAGACACCCTGCATTATATGGCATACTTGCTTTCTAATGTTTTATATACTACTGAGGGTTCTCACTTAGTGTTAATACAGTCATACTTAATTGGATTTTCTGCTGCCAAATGAGTGACCCGGAATGAAAGGTTTTCCTTCCCAGTCAGGGCTCCAGGGTCCAGAAGAGGGACCCACTTGTGACTTTGGGCAGGACAGACTGAAGTTGCAGGGAGGGTAGGCAAACTGAGGTGTATGTGGTGTCTGGAGCAAAGAGACCCTTTAGTAATCACTGCATTTAAATCTTGTTTCTTCTCTCCTCTGAAGTGTTACTCTTACCTAATAGATCTTCATTCTCATCAGAATTGTGGAATTGCCTGGTTAAAAATATAAAAAAAAAAAAAATCCCCCCCTCAGCATCATAGATCAATGGGTTGTAGATGCTCTCAGTATCAATAGGCAAGGGAGTCAAAAAGCAAAGTCTAGGAATCTTACTTCCTTTAAAATACAATTTCCTCACGCTCTTATGCCACTCTGTTGGTCTTGTCCCCTTGGCAAACAGCATGTCCCGTGATTGAATGTGGCTGTGTTCCTGGAGAAAAGGATGCTCAGGGGTGACCTTATCGCTCTCTACAGGTACCTCAAAGGAGGCTGTAGCGAGGTGGGGGTTGGTCTGTTCTCCCATGTGCCTGGTGACAGGAGGAGGGGGAATGGGCTTAAGTTGCGCCAGGGGAGTTTTAGGTTGGATGTTAGGAAGAACTTCTTTACCGAAAGGGTTGTTAGACATTGGAACGGGCTGCCCAGGGAAGTGGTGGAGTCACCATCCCTGGAGGTCTTTAAAAGACATTTAGATGTAGAACTTAGGGATATGGTTTAGTGGGGACTGTTAGTGTTAGGTCAGAGGTTGGACTCGATGATCTTGAGGTCTCTTCCAACCTAGAAATTCTGTGATTCTGTGAATTCCCATTGTTTACCTGTCTCTGCTCATTCTATGAGCAACTCACATAAAACCTGTGAATAGCTGTGGGTAGCAAGGATCGTACTGTTTGAATTCTCCCAGCATTGAGGTAGGAGCATGTACCTGCAGGGTTAAGAACATTTCTGCTGGAATGAGTTTTTAACTTGCTATGAAAAATCGAGCAGTTTCAGGAGGAGGTCACAGCCTCCTGCTCCAACATGGCCTTCATCCTCTGATTGTGTCACTCTCTAAAGAGTTTGAATCTCCTCAGGCATACAAGAAAACCAAATTTGATCTCCCTCAGCTATAAAGAATGCCCTAATTATGAAAGTATCATATACGTGGGAGAGACATCTGATGTAGTGGAGCACACTGTTGCTCTACTCTGAAAGAATTCACACCTGAAGACAGTGAAGTAATTCTGTTTCCATATCAATTTAACCACAAAGTGTAATCTCTATTTTTATGTCATAAGTCTTTTTTTTTTTTTTAAGTCTTTCTCTCTCTCTCTCATTTAAAAAAAAAAAAATATTACTGACAATATTCTGAGCGGGATTGCTTAGTACCCTTCTTTTATTAAACTAGAGACATTTCAGTATTAAACCATTGTCGGAAGATGAGGAAGAGAAAAAGGAAAAAGAAAATTAAAGAGAAAACAACCTTTAAATAAATGTAACAAAAATGGGTAGGTGAAGCCTAGAGTTTTTTTCTCTGATCTTTAAAATGTTTTGTAGAAACAGTCCATAAGAGGATTGCTGTTTGACTCAGCTGGCCAAAGTTAGTTCAACCAACTCAACAATTGGTCAAGTTGCATTCAGATTCCAGCTCATAGCAGTTTAATGATATGAACAGCATACTCCTCTCCTGCAGGGTTGCTCTGCCACAGTGAGCTTGTTTTAATATTTTCTTCCCTTTGAATTCAGGCTCAGGCAGATGCTCTGTGGCAGCCCTATTGTGGTGCTAAGACCTGTTTGTTGCATTTTCCCTTTATCTGCTGCGTACTTGCTTTGGTAGCTGTGTTTTACTTAATCCAACTTGTTTAGACTCTGGAGCTGATGGAAAGTTCTCCTAAGGCCCAGTACATATTTTATTTGCCATTTATTTATTTATTTGTCCTGAAAAACCAAAGGAGCATATTCTGAAATAAGCTGACTACATCAGAGGACACTGATCAGTCTTTTGGATGAGCCTAATCCATTTGGGCTGTAATTTGCTGAATCTGTACATCCTAACAGAAGCCAGATGCTATTTGCTATTGTTCTGCCCTTTGTACTGCCCAACAATTTCCTTCTGAAACTGTATTCCCTTATGTTTCCTTTTAACTCCATTTGAGCAGCTTCTTGTACTGACAGAAGAGTGCATGAATCACCCTGGCAGCAAGGAATGGAAATGCATCGGGAGGCCATGGTGTGCCACGAGCATCTCGCTCTGCCCCATTAGCCGCTCTATAGCATGGTGACCCATCTTGGCACGGCCCCTAAGTACTTGAACGCATTTCTTCCACTGGTGTTCCTGAAAGCAATGCAAAATGCTCGCTGATCGGTAACATTTCAGCCCTCCTGTTCACAAGGCTGTTAAGCATGTGTTGCCCACCAGGGTTAACCACGAGAAACCAGTATCCTCCCTTGACACTGGAAAGCCCCTGGTGAAGGGCCATGTCTGGCCAGAGCTGGGAGCTTTCAGCTTCTGTCTACCAGGGCTCCCCTCTGGGCTGGCAAGGAGGAGGGAGACTCATTTCCTCAGCCCTCAAGAGTACTCTGCTCATGCTTAAATCAGAGACCACGCTTTATAAACGCTCCCAGCTTCAACGCCTGTTTTGCTCATATCAAAACCCACGTCTCTGGTGTGGGATGTCACCATGTAGTATCAGGCAGTGACGAGCTCAGGGCAGAAGATACCCATTTCTCATTGAATTTCTGCCCCTGGCTCAGCTGAAGAATTGACTCTCTTCCCTGCTGTTTCCTTTCGTTCCTCTAAAAAGTAGATATAATGAGCTTTTGTAGCAGTGGACTGGTAGTTAAATAATTAATGCCACACAGAGTTCCCAAGGACAGTTAGCCCAGCATTCAGTAAGTGGTGTGAAGAACTACAAAATTATGTTTTGTAGAGGTAGGATTTTGATGGAACACTGCTAAAAATACCGCTTTCCAGCACATGGCAGTAGAGGGAAATCAAACCCCACCTCTCTGGCTCTTTTTACAATATCCCACTGATTGTGGAAGGGATTGACTCCTCATTACCTTTCCTGATAGAATGACAAGGGAACAAATAGAATGCTTATTGAAACAGCAATTTCAAAAAAAAAAAAAAATCTCTCTTTTTTTTTTTTCCCTCCATCATAGAGTATATAGACAACCTGTGGCATTGCTAGCTGCAGGATGTTAGGTGTGTTTTCAAATGTAGGTGGACAAGGTCAGAGAAGAAAGATGTACTGAAGGCTGCTAACTACAGAGAGCCAGTGTCCAGCTCACAGAGGCAGCAAACAGCCTAAAGAAATGTTGCCATAAATGTGCCCTATTCTTAAACCCTTCTCCAGACACCATTAAAGATGACTGGCAATGGCCTCTGGCCTAGATACAGCAGTTCTCTAAAGCAATATTCATCACTCAATGTTTAATAAACAAATTGGTATCCTCTGACAGAGAGCATCCTGTAGCAAAACCTGTAAGAATCAGAAGTAGAAAGTGAGTCTAACCTCAGGTTATTTTTCTTCAGTGTGCTTAGTGTCAGATGCCTCTGACTGCATGAATGACTCCCAGTTTTACACAGCTGTTGGTTCTGCTGCTCAGAGTCAGGTGTGGTGCTATACTGAGGATGTAATAAACCTTCAAGTGGGAAGTGCCTCATGATAACTTTTCATGAACTTTCGCTTCTTCTTTGTAGCATATTCATTAGCGTTGTCAAGAGTAATTGTGCTTGAGCAATAATGCCTTTGTGCTAAGAATTTTTAATTCTTCAGCTGATAATAATTGAAATACTTTTGGTTGGTGAGTTTTTTATATATGTAATCTGTTATTTTATGTCAAAAGTCTTGGCTTTTCTGAGCATCAGCTGTAGTTGCCATTAAGGGTGTGGGTTTTTTTACATTTTTTTACATTATTTTGTAATTGAGTTAACAGAGCTTAATTGATGTAGGCATTACATGAATAAACGGCAATGGAACAACTGAGATTTGCTTTCTAGCTGAAGAATAACAGGTGCTCTAGGTAAACTTATGGAGGCTTGCTGAAAAGCAGTACTGAATTCTTCTTCCCTGCTTTTCATTGGAAGAGATCAGGTGCAAACCTACCTGTGTTTAACGAAGCACTCCATCTCAACTCATCCGTGTGTTTCTGAGGAATAGTTTTGGGTGCTGCAGATTTAGGAAAGAAAGTCAAAAAACTTTGCCTTTCATGTTACTGGTGCAGTTTTGTAAAAAAGAGATATAAAATGGAAACGTAAGTGGAGGACAGTGCTATAGCAAAGATAAATGCTACCCAGTGGAGAAATTATCTCCACTGAACTCTACTAAACAAATTTCTAGAGAAATGCTTTAAAAGAATGCCCTCAAAGAGCACTGTGTATTTTGAGATAAAAAGCAGACTTCACAGTTCCCAAGCCTATATAGTGGTGTTTTATATACATATGTATATATTCTTTTTTAAACTGTAGGGGTGAATCAGATGGGTATGAAGCAAGGCACTTTCAGTAGCCATATTTAGCTTGCAAATCTACACTAGATAACCTCCACTGTCATGAGAAACTACTTTTATCTCCATGGAAAACAGATGGACATGAAATCTTTGGCAGCTTTCCTGTAGGTAGTGGCCATGGGGCCACTCAGTATGATAGCAAGACCAAGTGTATAGATAGTAGAGGAAAGTGGAAATTTTTTTACTTCACTCCCATTAATTTCGATCCCACTGGGATCAAAGCTGGTAGTAGAAAAGAACTTCCGTGTGAGTGTTTGTGAGCAAAAATTTTCACTAAGGAGAAAAAGGATTTTTTTTTCTTTCCCTAACAACTTTCAAATAAAAGCCAAGGATTTTACAAAATCTCTTGTGAACTGTGTTTCTGTTGTCTAAGCTCAACATTGCTGATTCAGTGAGGGCGTAATTTAGTAATGGGACATGGTGTCAGGAGATCTGTGGTCACAGTATAAACCTGTGATGTGCAAAATTCCATGCAGTTACTTGGACACCAAAGTATCTCATCTAAGAATCAGGGAGGGGAAAAATTGACTGAGATCAAATCTTAATTGGTAAATTTTGACACATTCTGCTTCTGAGATAAAAAATTCTCAAATACATTAGTGAAGTTTTCTACAGGAATCAAAAATAAATTTCAGCACTGCAGACTATGCCACACATTGCAAAGACAAGGAGATCAGACCTTAAAGCAAGGTACTGGATATCTGTAAACTTATAAACAACAGAGTTGAGAGCAATTCACACATACCAGCTCAGTTAACTGCAGTAACAATAAGTGAAGTGGAGCCCACATAGTACCCCAAATCTGGAGTCCAGTACCTCCTTGCCCCAAACCTCCATCCAGGTTCAGCGCCTGCCTGCACTTAAGCTCGAGCTGAGGTTTCTCTTCTGCAGAGCAAGCAGGAATGTGTTTGCACAAAGCTCACGTGTGGCACATGAACAAAGCTCCCATTCATGTTAATGGTCGCTCTTTCATTTTTTTTTTTTCTTCTGCACAGATGAAAACTAGAGCCACACAGTGTGCTCTAACTCAACACTGCCTCAGGTGTCCACTGTCCTTCCTACCAGTCGCGTAAGCCTGTTGGGCAACACATCCCTGTGGCTACAGGCTATGCACAGCTTGATGCCTCCTTTATTGGCATAGGTATCAGAAAACCACATGATGCAGGGTTTGCTGCCGTCTTCTGCTAGGCTGAAATTATCAGCGCATGCTTCTGAAACCATGAAGTGGTCCAAATTATGTGGAAGACACCAGGGTATGTCTGGACATTTGGATAAATCTGGAGGCTTCCTGGTGTCTGAGGATGGGGATAAGGGAAAAAAAATGGTCTGTTTTAAGTATTTCTTGAAAACATTTTTATCTCCCTAGTCTGCTGGGACTGGAAGATTATATGTAGCTGGCATGTGGTGGAAGGAGTTACTGCCAATGTACAAATAAAGATGTTGCAAACATCAGAGCTATCACACAACAGTAGAATGAACCCTGGACATGTAGCATTCATACAGCATTGGAAAAATCTTGATCTAAGAGTTGTGCTATCATTTATTTATGTACTTCTGTGCTCCCCTGGACAGGGGCTATATTTTTTAGAAGGCTGCTTTGCACTACAGCAGATGTTCTGTGCTACAGATAAGCATTGCCTCTCTTTGCTTAAGAATTTTTTTTTTTCAATCAAATTATAATCTTCATTTATTTATTTATGGAGTGGAAAGCTAATTGCCTGAACAGATCTGTTTAGAATAAATGTGTGTTGGTGAGAGTAACTAACACTGCCCAAGGACAAGTACATAAAAGGAAGTTGCAATTTTTTTCAAACCATTCACACACAGGACAGGACACCTCTGGTATAACTGTAATTTATGACCACCCTTGTCATCAATAAAGTATGAGTTGCTTTTTATAAAAAAAAAAAAAAAAAAAAAAAAAAAAAAAAAAAAAAAAACTCTGCAGGTGGGATTTAACTTAGAATATTTCAGTGGCTGTTTTAAACTATATGCAAGGGAATACATCTTTTTGTGAGAAACTGAGAATTTCTTCAGCATTCAAAAGTAGTAGAAATATTTGAGAGCAAGCTGCAGTGGCAAGGTCTTTCAGCTCAGCTCTGCTGTGATGATGTCTGTATGCTGTGAGACAAGTATGAGTGGCTAAAAGAGAAATTTCCCTGTTTTCCTCTTTGTGTTGCCCAGCTTTTTCCATTAAGGTAAGCTGGCAGCTGCAGTTAAAAGGGCTCAGCCTGCTATATTTCTCCTCAGCAGGCATTTTGTCTGTGCCTGGCATCTCAGCAGGCCAGTTTCTGAGTGAAACAGTGGATGGCATCTTGCAAGAGAATCTGGGTCCCATGCCAGCCTATGCAAGAGCTGAGACCCTGACAGCAGATCCCACATTGTCAGTGGCTTTCAGCTAGTCATGAATGTCATCTGCAGGCCCAACTGCCTCAACAGATGCACATTCCTGTCAGTCAGCTTTGGTTCACATCTACACTTCATAGCACCTCATGCCGATGGCCCTGGACACATAGCAATGTGACCTTCTGGTCTCTCATGTGGACTAAGCCATTATGGCTTCTGCAAAGATCCCAGTCCCGACAAAGCAGGTGTCCTGCTGCAATCTGCTGTGACACTTAATCCTGCATTTTTACCTTGTTTACTGGCAGAAGCCTAGCAGAGCATTGAGAGCCCTGTGCCTGCAGTACTGGAACTGGAGCTGGGCTGTGCACACGGCAGCTCTCCTCCCAGCTGGCTCCCACGGAAGTTGCATTAGACCGACATCAAGTACTTCTGAAAACATAGCTAGTTAAAATCATGTTATGTTCCAGTTTTCTAATGTCTCTGCTGTCCCTGCATGTAAGATAGAGACAAATTGAAATTATTAGCTGAGTTTTGCTTGAGAATGCTTTTTCTTTATTCAGTCATTTTTACTTATTTTCTTCTTCTCAGATATGCTTTCTCAGCTGTGCATTTTTCTTAAAATGCCATTGCCCATGAAACACCACCCAAATTAGGAGAAAGGGGAAGAGTTATTCTTCAAGCACTGTCACCATCTCTGTATTTTCCCGAGTTTTGTAGACTTTAAATTCACAATTTCCTAAACTTTTTTTGTTGTTCTTTAAAACAATCTTCACAGCTATAAAATGTTCTTGGAAGTGGAATGTGGTATCAAAAGTATAAAAATGGCCAGTACATTGGAAAATATATTTTCCTCCTAAGTTATCTTACATGTTTTGGACACTTCGGTTAACTAATATTCTTTTGGTTAATATACACTAGATATCAATTGTGATTTTAATTGGCACGTCCCTTTGAAGGAGTGTTCTGATTGAGTGTGTGCAGTACAGCAGTCTGTTATAAAACATGGGTGAGAAGCAGTGCTGCTATCTCAGGGATCAGATTCACAAAATCCTTGCAATTCTTTTTTTCATGGAATGTCATACAAGTGAACTAGAGCTGTGAACATGAGGCAGCAATGCTTTGCAAACCTGTAGCCCTCTACGCGCACAGATTAAGCTTCTAGTGTGTGCTGGTATCTAGAAATAGGGGTAGTGGTATTGATATACAAGAAAATGAGGATAGTTTGGGAAGCTGATAACGTGGAGTTTTGTGACTGAAATCTTTTTCCTGCTAATTCCTCTTTTCTGCATCTGAGAGTATTAACATTTCTACCTTCTTTCTGGGGAACTGCACATCATGTAGGAAAATGCTCTTCAACAGCACCATATTTTTGCTAACAATTTTCCCCAGGTGTTTCACAGTATACTCCTTGTGTAATGAGGTCAGCTTCATCATCCTTTAGGATGGCAGATGGAATGACTTGAGTGAAAGAGTTTGACCAAGATCATGCAACAAGTTAGTGGGCAGTAAAAAGAAATCAACCAACCAACCAATCAAAAAAAAAAATAAAAAATAAAATAAAATAAAATAAAAATAAAATAAAATAAAATAAAATAAAATAAAATAAAGAGAGAGAGAGAGAACAAAAAGATGGAGGGAAAGAGAAATACAAAGTTTCTCCATGCAGCTGGAGGAGGAAAACATCAGGAAAAACCAGGAAACATCAGCATGGTAATGCTCAAGGCTGTACTGAATTCCGCATCCCCAGTGTTGTAAAGGAAGGTGCAGGATGAATCCCAGAGGTAGGATTCATGCCTTGTTCATTCAGAGCAGCTTAGTTTCAAAGGAAAGGAGCAAGATTTGTGTGGTTCCACCTCTGCCGTTCCTTACTGTAGTTTCTAGTTCAATTCATTTTTCTTAAGAGATAGTTAAAAGGGCAGTTGATACATTGGCAACAAGAGAAATCGAACTCAGCCAGCTTACAAAACCTGACTTTTCAAGATGTCATGGGTTTATGTATGTATATACATAATATATATATATTATGTTATCATATATATATATATATATATATATATATATGATAACACTTGTTCTTTTTGTTATCACTGAAATAAAGTTGTCCAAAGTCTGGAGTTCAGTAGGGCCTAAGAGAGCTGATAAGGCTCAAAAAAGAGAGACAGATGGACTTTTTTATTATTATTATTTTATTTTTTATTTTAACTACCACAGCCCTGGTGAAACAAATCAAATACAGCTTTAAAACTTCCCTGCTTGAACTTCTTCTCTTCCCCTTCCCTCTCCCTGGGGTTTCTGCTTTAGAGCTCTTGAACTGATTTGTTGAGACAGATCAGAGTATGAAGTATTTCTCAGCTGGTCTTATTTCTCTCACTGGATTGTAGTGGCAGGAGACAGGCAGCTCATTACAACTGGGAGAGTGCTCCTGTGAAACCAACTTCATTATAGCTGTTGGGAAAAATAAGATTCTGCTGGAGCCGTAATTCAGTCTCGCCATCACAGAAGTAAATTATTTTAGAATGAATAAATAATGTCATGCTGCTTCTCATTAGGGTGTGATTCTGAGTATTAACATGACATTAAATACATATGAACAGTGCAGTACTGTGAAGCCTTTGAGGTACATTCTGGGTTTGTCCAATTTTAAGCATGTTTGCCCTCTACTTGTTTCTTTTCTTCCCTCTTCAACAGTGCTTTAGTGAACAGAAAGGGTGAGGTGGGTGTTATGCTTCTCACTAGCTTGTGAGCCTTCTTCAGGTACTGACTGTGTTTTGCAAACCACCAAAGTAGCAGGTCCAGGTGTGTTTGCAGGGTGCCAGTGAACACATCTCTTTGAACCCAGCTTTGTCTCCTTGCTCTTATTCTTTCAAGAGTACATCATGGAGGCACCTATGACAGCACTTACTTCCTGGATGTCCAGATTTTTAGCTTTTTCTTTCAGGCAGTACAGTGTCCAGTTTGGGAATATTTCTGACTAGTTCTCAGAGGGTTAGCATAAAGCAGAAAACTCAAAGCCCAGCAGACTTCAGCTGTGTTAGCAGTGTACTCCGTCTTGAGAGCAGCTCAGAGAAGGAGGTTGCTTCTTGCTGAAAACCACCTGTGAGATAGAGCAGTCATTTCACAAGCTGCTGCTGGAAAAGGAGCAGGACAAGCTTTCTGCCTTTGTCCACCTGCCCTGATCCTTCCTCCCAAAGGCTTTTGCCTATGCAAGCCTTTAGCAGTCCTAAAACAGTACCCCCCCCAACAAAACAAAACAAAACAAAAAAATCAGCAGCAGAGCTGGTGTGTATGTAGCCTGAAAGGATTTTAATAATAAAAAAAAAAAAAAAAAAAAAAAGGAAGGATTATAGGAAAGAAGGAAAGTGACTTAACCAAGGCTACAGCTTGATGGTAGAGATTTCAGGTCTCCTGACATGAAATCATGCCTAATTCCAAATACATTAGGGTTGCATATGGTTTAATAACTAAATTGAGACACAGAATGCAGGAAGCAGAACACAAATGCCTTTAATTGGAAAGGGAGTCTCCTCCTGAGGACTTGTGCTTCTGCTTAAATGCTGTCTGATACATATTGTGGTCTCATTTCTTCTCACTTCGCATAAAAGAGAAGACAGCCTGTTGTGGTTTAACCCGGCTGGCAGCTAAACACCACACAGACGTTTGCTCACCCTCCCCCCTCCCTCTCTGGGTTGGGGGAGAGAAATGGAAAAGTGAAGCCTGTGGGTTGAAATAAAGACAGTTTATTAAGATAGAAAATAAAATAATAATAATAATAATATGTACAAACAAGTGATGCACAATGCAATTGCTCACCACCCGCTGACCGATGCCCAGCCCAACCCCAAGCAGCCGCCCCCCCACTCTGGCTAGCCACCCCTATATATTGTTCAGCATGATGTCAGATGGTATGGAATACCCCTTTGGCCAGTTTGGGTCAGCTGTCCTGGGTCTGTCCCCTCCCAGCTCTTGCTGCAACCCTTAGCCTGCCTGCTGGCAGGACAGAGCAAGAAGCTGAAAAGTCCTTGGCTTAGTGTAAGCATGGCTCTGCAACAATTAAAACACTAGCATGTTATCAGCACTCTTCTGATCCTAACCCAAAACATAGCACTCTACCAGCTATTTTCCTCCTACTAAGAGGAAAAATAACTCTGTCCTAACTGAAATCAGGACAGAGCTAAAGAAAGATATGTTCCTGTAGGAAAATGTAACTATGTCATAAATCAGTTGATGATAATTTCTTTGGAGTGGCAAGACTGGGCGTTTTGGCCAGGTATGACAAGAGCACAGTAGATGTTGGGCAAAGAGGCAGTAGATACCAATGCTGGCAGAGGAGCAAACCATGCCTAGATGGACGTGTGCCTGGATTTCAAGCCAGTACAGCTGCCTCATCTACTCAGAAGCTAAACTTTGCTCAGGCTCTGAGAAAACCTCCCTAGCAGAGTAAGCTAAGGTGTGGGATGGAAGCAAAGTCAGATCCAGCAAATGAAAAGGGTAAGCATGAACAGAAGGCGAACGGCTGATGGATTTCCAAAGCTGGGCTTGCTGCCGCTTGCATTGCTGCAGGGGAATGAGAGGAGAAAGGCTGGTGGAACTAAAGCCATCATGCAATAACCTTCTCGCTGTGTGCCCCGGTGGTTATCGCTGCACCAGCAGCCTGGTTTCCTAGAGTTGTGTCAAAAAAGCAGACAGTCACAAGATGAAAACTGAGCTGTGGATTTTTGCATTACCTACGCCATCCTATAATCTGAGATTGTAATAAGTATACCATAAAATGGGGCATTTTCTGGACTGGTTCTTGCAAGACAGAGCAAAATAAGGCTCTGTGTTGTGAGCCCAGCTGAAATGTCCTCTGGAAAGGAAGGACCAACGAAGCTGTGATATGAACATATACACCTGAAGAAGGGCTGAAAACAATCAGGTTCCCTCCTCACCCCTGTATCAGGAGGCCCACTGTGAAATTAAATTTCCCTGATGAAGCAAGGTTTGAAGAACATAAAGCATATGAAGTCTCCTGGGGAGGCTGTATTTGAAAATTGTGTCCTCAGTTTGTTGTAGTTCAACAGCGTAAGTGTGGCGTTATCAGAATTTCCTGTAAGCTAACAGCACCCATTGATAGCTCATTTGTCTCACCTTTCCAGGATGACCCTGCATAGACATGCACATCAAAGGTTGCTGTGGGGCTTGTGACCCAAGCCAATGCCTTTGTGGGCACCTTTTAAGTACGTGGAGCAGCTAAGCAGAAACAAAAGCATCATGGAGGTTATTGTTTTTAATGTAAATATGAGCCTAAGCATGAGAACAGAGAAACATCTTCAAAGATACCTTCTGTGTCACTGAAGCCTATCCAAGGCACTGTGTCACCCTGCTGTGCTTATTCATGGATGACTATAAAACTATATAGATATTTTGTCCCTCTGCCCGTGTGCATGGTTTGAAGCCATGCCCACCCATTGCTTGCAGACTTCCTGATAGCAAACCATCTGTCAAGACTTTCTAAAGTTGCTGTAGCATAGAGAGATTTGAGCTGATATTAAACATGGATGGCGAGGCCTCTTCAGCAACAGGAGTTTATCAAAATCTCCCTTTTCCTGACTGCGTTTCATAGCTGCTGTTCAGACATGTCCAGAACACCGTTTAAGTAACAGAGCTGAGGATTTTCAGGCTAGAAAAGCTAAGCCAAGGATCTGTACTTTTGCTATGGATTTTTGTTTGTCCACAAACACTTTGCTAACCTGAGGATCAATCTGTGAGCAGCACCCTGCTGTTCCCTGAGCATTTGCTGCTCCACAAGCATTTCTGCTAGGGGATGAGGAAGGGAACAAAGACATATCTAATAGCAAACAACTAGCAGCAATTGTATCAGTATCCCTACGCACTGCTGCTGCAGTCTTAAAGGAATGCTCTAAAACAAGAAAGAGCTTGGCAGATGTCTTATTCTACTGTCATGCTTTTGCTCATGAACTAAATCTTGGATCAGTCATACCTCCTAGATGAACTCTCGGCACAAAGTCTCTATTCCAGCAACATCCTGAAGAATTTTGCCATTATTTCAAGGGGCTAGGGCTTGATCCTCTCTAAGTTCTGCTTTCATTATTGTACTAGTTTTGGCTGGGATGGAGTTAATTTTCTTCATAGCAACCTGTATGGTGCAATGCTTTGGTCTGTGACCAAAGCAGTGCTGGTAACTCACTGATGTTTTAGTTGTTGCTGAGCAGTGCTAACAGAGTGCCAAGGCCTTTTCCATTTCTCACACTGTCCCACCAGCAAGAAGCTGTGAGGGGACACAACAGGACCCCAGCTGACCAAGGGCCATCCCATCCCATATAATGTCAAGCTCAGCAATAAAAGCCAAGGTAAAGAGAAAAGGGGAGGTTGTTCAGAGTTTTGGCATTTGTCTTCCAAAGTAAGAGTTAGTTGTGATGAAGCCCTGCTTTCCTGGAAATGGCTTACAGTCTGCCCACTCATGGGAGGCACTGAATGGATTTTTTTGCTTTGCTTGTGCATGCAGATTTTGCAATAACTATTAAACTGCTTTTATCTCAACCCAAGATCTTTTACCCCTCCAATTTTATTCCCCATTGTACTGTGGGGGAGGGGTGAGCAAACAGCTCCATGGAGCTCAGCTGCCAGTTGAGGTTAACTCACATCAGTTTGGCAGCAGCTGTGGACAAATTACAGCCACAGGTGGTGGGGATGGGGCAGTTGTGTAATTAATCTTCCTAAGGGCTTGGGTCCCTTTCTAAAGAAGGAAGAAAAAGGGGGAGCAGAGCAGAGCGCTGGGGCTAACTTCTGGTGAGTGCCAATTCCAGTTGCCTTCTATAAATCTGGTGTCTGAGAAATTATGATTGTTTTGGACCAGCTTCTGTGTTGTTGTGACAGAGCTAGGCTTTTCCTACCATAATAAACAGGGGTATAGCACCAATGTGGTTAATTCTGTGAAAGGGGTAATGTGCACACTGGAGAGATCAAACTGTGAGCAGTAGTAAAGTTCTTGTATAAGCCAGAGCTGTTTCCTGTATTTATGTGAAGTTGTAGATGCCCTGTCTTTGCCTCCTTGTTCCTTAGTCCTCTTACTACAGCTATGGAAGACTAATTATTATTATTTTTTAAACCTTCTGAATGCTGGTTACCTTAAGCTTTTGGCTGTAAGGAATGGCTAAAGTAGAAGCACAGTTCTTACTTTCATGCCCATATAACTTTGATTCCTCCTGTAACTCTTACTTGCTGCTAGCAGAGAGGAGATAAGCAAAGGACATAAAAATAACTGTAAATCTGTTTTTTCTTTTTTAAACCAGTAATAGTAGAGATGACTGTGCTTTGCTGAAGCTTCATGATTTTTCATCTTCATTAGGGTGCATCATGCTACTGAAAACAAAAGCAGCTCAAAAGTGCTGCTATCTAGTAGCAGAACTGTCCTTTGTGTCCTAAGATTAAGGTGGTATTTGAAAGCTTGCTCCTTTCATAGACTAGAGAAGGTGTAGTATCCCATGTCCGTATCATACAAGTATTGCTAGGATCCCAGCTATCCTATCAAAAAAGAACAAGTTCTATGGTTCAGGATGACTGGAGCTAATTGATGTGTTAGAGTCAAAGGTGGATGGTGGGAATATTGTAGCTTGCATGTTTTTTAGAAATGAAAAAGTGGACATGAGACTTCCTGAGAACAGATTACTGTCTTCACTTACAAAGAGAAAGTTGCATTGCTTCCCTTGAGAACAGTGTGGGAATGAAGCCTTCAAATGTGGGAAAGTACTGCTGTGGTGCTTCTTTTTGCATGTGGCTTTTGCTAGAGATGGCACAACTGGGCTTGCTAGAATGGTGAACGTTTGCCTTGAAGAGTGTTGTGATAATTATGGGATGTGTGTTGTACTTAATGGGTGCCCCAGTGGCTCTATCAGAGTAGTCTGACCTACATGTGATGGAAAGTCTGACAGGAGAACGTTGGAAAGTATATTAGGGTTAAATTAGTCTTACACTTGTGGTTTGTCTTCAGTCTTGAGTTTTTAATTGCCCATGACCAAACACTTTGTTTTCACTGGAAAGTAAGACCTCTCTCACCAGGCCCATTTTTTTTTCTGTCACTGATAAGAACCCTGCAAGAATTGTGCTCTTTGGTGTATTGAGTATGCTCCTGTCACCTAAGCCCTGCTAGCTCATTTGCCCTTGCTTGTTGAAGAATTTCAGATTTTTCTGATAGATAAAAACCTCTTCACTGCAGCTGTGCAAAGCTAATATCAGAGATGACAACTTATCCAGAAATAGTAGAAATAATGTTGTTTGAGGCAACTGATTGCTATCTGGCGTACATTGGATGGCAAAAATGTTTAGTGTTGAGACTGCAAATCTATATTCACTTATTTCTTTCACATGTACTGTTGTGGCATGGGCCTGTACCATTCTGCTGCCAGGCACTTATGGATCATATAAGTTCTGCATGCTCCAAGCTATATCTTGCAGGCAACCTGAACTATCAAGAACCATATACAGGAGGTATTCTGGCAATGTTTCAGTTAATATTATCTTTTCTTTCTAATATTGCAGCTAATAATTTCCTTATATAGCAGGAACTTTTGTAGCTCCAGGGAGAAGCTAATAGTGTATAGTATGCCATTTCATGCCCTGGAAAAATTCTTGAAGGCTCCTTCTTCGTTTATTTCTGTTGTAGTTCAGAATGCTTTTAAAAATCATACGAAGTGAAACAGAATTGTGATATTCTTTGCCATCTATGCTGTTAATGGCAAGAATTTATAAACAAATTTCTGGAAGAAAAATCCATTTGGGAATATTTAGACAAAGACATTGTCTGGTGTGAGAAGTACCCTGAGCCTTAGCTGAGAGGCTGGAAGAGTACCCTGGGGAAGGAAGAGGATATGTTTTCCCAGTCCTATCCTCTTCTTAAAGCTTTTCTTGTTGGGCACAGTCAGAGACAGAATTAAGTGCTGGATTGGCTTTACTCTGATTCAATGCAGTCTTTTTTTTTCTCATTAGGTGTCTGCAGGTAACAGGTTGTTGCTTCACTGGCAGTAAGGTATTTGTTGTAGGTGAGATAATGTAATGTGAATCTTGATGTGTACCCCTTCTTGGTAATATACAATTTCAAGACTTCATTTGTGTTTGCTTCTGTGTGTAAGGCATGTAGTGATAAATATTTGAAACCCTACTTCTGACTAGGTACTTTCAAAAATGATTATTTATGAGTTCACAACTCTGAAAAAGATTCTCCCAATATTATAGAATATCTTGTTTAGATGAAATAGCCATATGAATGGTTAACAGCTTCATGCATCCAGACTAATTAAGGTGACAGCTGATAAAAACAGGACCTACTTCATACCTCATTGTATTTTTGCCCTGGGTAGCAAGCAAAAGTAATTTAGTTTAAATCATATTGCTTTTTCTTTTTTTCCTACTTCACTTCTAGCCCTTGTGTTCTAACCAAATCAATAAAAGGGAGAGTGTCTAAACAAGATCCTGTTAAAACAATGAGCTTACACTTCAGTGTTATTCAGGTGGGTTTAATAATACAAACAATTGTTTCTCTGAGGTGTTCTGCCCCTGTGCAGAGAACAGGCAGATGCAGTTAACAATGGGTTCAAAGACTTTGTTTCTCGTGGTTACCAGCAGCAATCTGAGGAGTTACCTTTATGCAAATTTGTACTGGATGAAACTAATATGTGGGAACTTTGCCATTTTGCAGACTTACTTTAAAGTGCTCTGTTTTTGTCAGGTTATCTGAAGTAATATTGAGCTTCTGCTGTGTGAGGGCCTGTGGTACAGCTAGTTGAAGATTTCCCAACAGACTGTTTTCTCATTTGGAAGTACCAATTTGTCACAGATTGAACAAAGTTTTATATTGAAAAGAAACAAAACTGAAAAAATCCCAAAACAAAAACCAAAAGTGAACAAACTGAAAAGCTCTCAAAACCTGAACAGAACCCTGTGAAAACAGGAGAGTAAACAACTCCAGTTTGAATTTTGTCTTCTGGTATATTCATCCCAGGATTTTCAAGTTCTGGGTTATAGTGGAGGAAGTTAAAATCACAAATAAATACTTTGCTATTTTAAACTGAATAGTTTGGCATAATTTGGTCTGGACCAATTATGAGGGAGGGGTGTTGTTCCTGTTCCCCTCTTCCCCTTATGTTGGGCTTTTTTCTCTTTTATAATTTAAATCAGAGGAGATATGTGGAGTAGAAGCAATATGAAGATCCTGGAGATAACTTGTGTCAAGTAGGGTTATATTTCTGCCCTGTTAAAACAGGGATAGTCATCTAGAACATTGAAAAGAGGATGTCACCAAAATGAAGGACAGTGGGCCTTCACCTGGCCCTTCTCTAAGGGGATGCTTCATTGTGCAAGAGAAGCAGTGAAGGTGAAGTAGTGACAGGCATTGCAGGAAGGAATAGAGAGTGGAGAAGAGGCAGTGTGTAGCTGTGCAGGACATGATTGTACCCTGACCTTCCTTCATAGCCAGGAAAACTGCATTTGGGTAATGCAATTCAAGGACAAGCTCCTCTGGCTGTAGTGATTCTTAAAACAAGACTCATCTTTGGTGTTTTTCTTAAGAAAGGCTACTTGCACACAGGGTTATGAAACCAGTATTCCCAGGTGAAAAATGAGGCTCCTTGTCAAATATTTGTCCTGTGACAACTATTTTCTTTAAATCTTCCATGCTATGACCTTAGGTATTCTCTATAATAATCATAAAGCAGAAAATGATGATCTATTTCTTACTCAACTTTCTGCCTTACAGAAAATGAGTGTGCCTGTAATTGAACATGAAGTATTTTAAATTGGGCCATCAAACAGCCTGTGTCTGTTCTTATTGTTATTTGTTAATCAACAGAGCAAGTGATGTTGTTTTCATTAATTTTTCTATTAACTTTCCCCTTCAATGTGATTAAAGATTCATTAATCTGAAGCAAAGAGTAAAACAACCTGCTGCCATTCTGCAAGCTGGAGATCAGATCAAAACCATCTTGCATATAACATTAGGCAAAAACTGATTCAACCTTATAAAAAATGAGATCTCTGAAAACAGATATGTTAGCAAAGAATGAGCTGTTTAAATGGTAAAGTCAAACAAGATGTAATCAGGGCTAACTTTATACCTCCTCTTCATTTCACTTTTGCCATCTGTAATTTCATAGTTCTTTAGATGGCAGTTTAGCTTATTAACAATTGTCCATGTATTTAATTTGGTCATGTAATTGGTAGACAACTCCAACTTTGGTAATTTTAATATGCTGTGTATTTAATGTAAGTGAATGTTGGTTTTTTTTTTTTTATTCCCCCTTCTTCCAGTCTTTTAAGAATATGTGAATATTCCTGCCTTGTATCTATTTCTGGTTGTTTTAATCAATGTTGCCTTTCAAGTCGATGGGGCCGGATGGGATCCACCCAAGGGTACTGAGAGAACTGGCAGAGGAGCTGGCCAAGCCCCTATCCATCATTTATCAGCAGTCCTGGCTATCGGGGGAGGTCCCAGCTGACTGGCGGCTAGCAAATGTGACGCCCATCTACAAGAAGGGCCGGAGGGCAGACCCGGGGAACTACAGGCCTGTCAGTTTGACTTCAGTGCCAGGAAAGCTCATGGAGCAGATCCTCTTGAGAGTCATCATGCGGCACTTGAAGGGCAAGCAGGCGATCAGGCCCAGTCAGCATGGGTTTATGGAAGGCAGATCCTGCTTGACGAACCTGATCTCCTTCTATGATTTAGTTTACTATAAGGCAAAATCAGCAAAACTGCTAGGTTTACAAGCAAAAAGAGAAGTGAGACAGAAGTAAGCTTTATAACAACATATTCTTCAAGTTATCTTTAGCTTCACCCATTTAAAAACTTGTCTCATGTAAAAATACATGTCTTGTGTGAAACTTCAATTATTGTTTTAGATGTTTTCATCACCCCGGTTTGGGGAGAAGTGTCTGCCCTCTCCTTGGAGAGGCCTTCAGAGTCAGTAATTCATGATGACTGCATTTAATTAAAGCATTAGGAAAGATAAGTGTTGGAACTTGCTTTGTCTTGCACTCTTTTTCCCCAGGTATGCTTATTGTCCCTTTTTAATTTTGAGAAAAGAAGAATGTTGATGTCCTCCAGGCATGGCTGGGTAGAGCCATCTTCTGGTCAGGCAATAAAAAAAAAAACCCTCTTTACTGATTGTTAATGCAGTCTTATGGCTGCCAGGGCAGTAACATGACAGAAAATAGAATGTATCATACGGATAAAATGCGAGAAGAGCATGTTCCTTGTTACTCTTCTTGATAGAAGGTAAGTATGATGGTGGTCCAACAACTTTGAGGTAGCAGGTTCTGCATAACAGAATTCTTTAAGGGGGTCTGGTATTTAGGCATGCAGGAGTTCTGGCATTTTGGAGGCTGATCTGTCTGGAAATCAAATCAAACCTTATAAAATAACCTCAGCACTAGCAAAAACTTATTTTCATGCTGCATGAGTCTTAGATATTTGATAGGCTGTTAGAACAAGTAGTTTTAAACCAATGTTGACTGAGGTTGTATTCTGTTCAGTGTGTATATATATATTTTAAGCATTACTCTTTTCTTAAGATCCTCTTCTTATACAATTTAAATGAGATCCAGGGTTGCATTTCTGTACGTGCATTTTCATTCCAACTTTCTGAGAAAATCATGAACCATGTGTACTGCGAGCACTCAGCTACAATTTATTCAGCCTACTTGATATAGTTAAGCACAGCAGGCTTGGATGAAATATAAATAGATCTATCTGAATTTACACAATACTGGGTGCCAGAGGGGAAAAAAAAATATGCTGACTGGTTCTGGTCAAGTAGAAATGCTGAAGAAGTTGATTTGATATGTATCTATTTAGGGTTTTAGCTGATTTGAAGTCTGTGGGTATGCTTGGTGCACAAGCAGAGCATTTCATTGATGTGCTGTTAAACTGAAAAGGGCAGTTAAAGACAGAATGGAAGAGATGAGATGCAAACAAAAATTGCTTACAGCTCTGAGGAAGCAACTAACACTTGGATAATGAAAAGTGAAATCACTGATTTTTAGAAGGAAATATTGCAGTCAATAGAGGTATTGGTTCCCCTGGAGACAAATCAGTAGGGGTAATGTCTTGCCCTTCAGAGAGGATGTCTTTTTATTCCATCATGTGGAAAATGCCCTGTCTGGAAGTCAGATGTCCAACTGTGACACTTTTAACAAGACAGTTCTCTAGAAGTGTGCTGTTTAAACCCTGTTGGCCCATTCAAGTCTGGTTTCTTGTTTTAATTTCATTTATTCTAACTCCATAAAAGCTATGTGGTATAAGACAGCTGCATGGGAATTTAATATACAGCCATGCAGGGTTAGAAGTTCACCTCTTGGAGCAGAGGCCAGAAGGGCAGCCCAGTCTACTGCTGGAGGCATGTGAATGAGGGGTGAGGTGTAGGGGGAACCTTGGAAGCTAATGATGACTAGAAATTATTTCCTCTTCAGACTAAAGAGTTTTGAAGTTAGTATCCAATTGTTGGCATACATAACATTGCTTGGATTAATTGTTTTTCTATATGAAGCTGCAAATGGAAATATATATATATATTGGCTACTGACTTACTGCTGTATTTTAACAGACAGTGAAAGACCTGAAAAAAATTCTGTGTTTCATGTCCATAAACTCACCTCTATTCCTCCATGCCTATTTTAGGGTTTAGCAATCAGATATCTAAACAAGTTTGTAATTTGTAAGTGCAGCATAAATGACCTCTTTCACACAAGGAGCACAGAAAGACTCATGAATTCATGAAGAAATTATTTTTGTAATTTCATCAACTGGAAGCAAATCAATGAAATGGTTTACCCAACTCATTAATTAATTCAACTGACCTCTGAAGGTTAATGTAAAGTTTCTGAAAGTGTCAGAGCAACAAAAAATGGAAGGCAATATCAGTGAGGGTATAGCAAGTGCAGCAGCTTAGTGCCTCAGTGCTAAGACAGCTGTGGAGTGGGATTCAGTGGAATGACTTCTGTTTTTCCAGCACTTCCTGAATTCCAAAATAGCTTGTGCACCACAGTATAACCCTGGTGATAGTAAGCAGTTTCTATCACTTATTCTCAAGAGAGCTGCAAACCCGAAACCTGAGGAGTGGTGCTCATTACAAGGAAATACATCATTCAGTGGACATGGAAGAGAAAAGCATACCACATGTAAAGCAGTGGCTGTTAACTACATGTAGTTTGCAAATACTGCAGCCTACAATGAATCTTTCTCCTCTCAGCTGTATCACTTCTTACAGTAGTGCAATTCCACTATTTGTGGATACTTGAATGGTTCCTCTGAATAAGTGTAGCATGCCATGCCACTAATGGCATGTGCCACATCGTGGATATTTAATGATGTACCTAACAAAATAACTCCTATGCTGTATATATTTCATGCAACTTGAAGTTGTCTGACTCATTTGGTGTAAAGACAATGATCTGCCATTCACCTGGGAAGCACTTTGGCAGAAGAGACACACTACCCACTTGTTCCTCTAGCCCTGGTATCCCTAAAAATACTTCTGGATCTTCCATATTGCAGAAAGGAAGAGGTAGAGAAAGCATTAACTGCTCAGAAACAGTACCTGCTTAAATAGTTGCTGCCTCAATCCAGTTTGCAGAGGAGTGGTGTGGGAGCTGGGATGAGAAGCCAGGAACAGGAAGGTGGCAATATCTCCAGCTTCAGACAGCTGGATATGCCATCAAGCATATAACAGAGATCTGAAGATAGGCTTTGTAAAGAGCACTTCATGTTGATCTGTTTCACTTACACTGATGTTCAATGCTGACAACAAGCTGTTCTGTAGTAGCTCTTGTTATTTTCTCAGACAGCACCCTTAGGACTGTGTAAATGGCAGAAACAGGAAAAAAAATATTAAGAACATCATTATTCTCTAAGTGCGTTTCTGTTGTTGTTACAGAACGTGGAGAGTTTGGAGCATTGGGACTCATAATAAGAACTAATAATCAAAGATACTTTTATTTCATCTTTTTTGTTATGTTGAGAATGAACAGGGAGCCTGAATGAAACATGCACTTAAGATGATGGTATTTCCTGGAGTTTATGGAACATATGCTATAACATGATGAATTAATATAATGTTTACCTTGAGTGTTCTTAAGATAGAAATCCTCACTTATTCTACACTTACATAAATAAAATTAGAGGTAGTTTACAAAAAAATCTACTTCCTAGACAGAAATCTCATAAGGCTTATCAGATTTGTTCCTGTGGACAGAAAGCTAGTTGCTTGGTTTTCTTAAAATTGATTGCATGGAAATGGACTACATTCTAAGGGACAAAGGAACCACTCTCCGTGAGGTGGGACAGGGGTGCTCAAGGGCACCCCTGCATTGTCCGTAACACCAGCACTGCAAGATGCTGGACTAAAAATTCAGTGAGTACAGCATGAGCCAGAACTGGGCTGCAACTTTCATATTTGCTGCACTTCTGATCAGCAGCAAATATGAGGTAATTTACTGTTTAGTTTTGTGTCTTTTTTCTTAACCTACAGTGGAAAAGTATATAGATGAGTTGTATCACCTTGCCTGTTCAATTTCCAAGGCTCAGAGTTAAGGTAACCTCAGAGGAAACAGATTTTTTTTCCTCTTCATAAGAATTACCCAGGAAGTTCTTAATGCACAGAATGGAAAATGAATCTTGAGATTGTCCTGTAACCCTCATAGGTCTCAGAGCATCTTGTATCTGACTGACACCAGTAAAACTGTAAAAGCACACACTTACGGATGTAATTAAATAACTATACAAACTTTCTGAGGAAAACAAGAGGCTTATTGCGTTTCATGGATGCTCTTAGACCCTACCTCCACAAGGAGTTTTGGGCAGGAAAACTTTCACTGTGTGATATATGTCAAATGAAGCACAGAAAGGGACTAGAGGCATGCTACTGCAGTATCTAGAGGCATCTACCGTAGTCTAGTGATATGAACTACAAGCTCACTTTATAAAAGTGGGTATGTGTGAAAAGTCTTTCCTTGCAGCTTATTTAAAGTAAATAGTTCTTAAAAGAAAAACTACAAATCTCCACTTGAAGATAAACTGAACAATAATTGGATTCTGTGAAGGGACTTTCCTCCACTCCTTTTTTTTTTTTTCTTGAAGTTTTCTTCAAACCAGATGTAGCCACAAAAAAAAAGTGGACAGGGTAGATTACTCCATGTCTGTGTTTACTTTCCCCCCCCCCTTATTAGAAAGATGGTAGCTGTCATCTTTATCTTATTATCAGCACTTTTGTTTTGCATTGACTATAATTACAAGGCTAGGATTTCCTACTGCACTCCAGATGTGGGAAGGGAAAAAGGAAGGGATAGCTGCAAGCTTGGGATAGCTGAGTTCTTTCTTTCAGTACTGACTGGAGCCTAAGATCTTCTTGTAACTCACTATTATCAAGGGAGTCTGCAGTTGTCTGCTTAGTTCATTGTTCTGCTGTGAAATGTAAGATGGTTAACTGTTTGCTGTTTAAAGGGGTAACCTCCTTAAAACATTGCTTATTTGCTTTTCAAAGGTTGTGTCTCCTCTGACTTCACCATGATACATCAAGATAGTAACTGTGTGTCAGCAAGTTACTGACATGGGGGGGAAAGGGCTGTCTCTTTCTTGGCCATGACCATCTGCAAAGTGGTAGATGTCACTTCCAATTTTACACCAGCTGAAACTCTGGTGTTTTGTCATGAAGTTATTCCCAGGGAGGGAATCCTTGCTCCCGCATGTTTATATCTTGATGGGTAGTGGGAGAGGCTGGCTTTCTTTGCTGGTCAGCAAGCAAGGGTAAGAATTCAATCATTACTAAATAAGACCCAATGCTTTCCCTTACAGGTGTTTTGGTGGTGTTTCTTCTGTCCCTACTGCAGAATTCCTATACTTAAGCATATTAACTGTTATTTTAACCTGGTGACTTATTTACTTATTTACAATCAAATAATTACAAGGAGAACCAACCTAGTGTACTTCAGTAGAAACAGTACTTAATGTCAGTTTTTATTAAAGACTGATTGTGGTGTTAAATATGAGAATAAAGCCTCCCATGTAGGACTGAGGTCAGTGTGCTTTCACAGCAAGTTTTCCAGTGCCTCAGTGAATAGACTTAAAAGGTTTAAGTGAATGTGGGAAAAAAAAAAAATAATGGAAACAGCTTCATGCTGCTGAAGGGAAAGAGAACAATTCAACTTGGGAGGTTGGGAGGGCTTCCTGCAAGCAAGTCTCTTTGTGCTTGTAAAGCAAAACTCATGCCACACATGCGCTGGCTTCTGGCTATGTACACAGGCTGGAGTTTCGTGAACTGTGTGAAATTACTACCAAAAGCAGTGCCCAAGGAGGCACATAACGCATGTGGGAGTGAGCAATGACAACATTCCTGAAAATAAAATAAAACGTTTAATGAGATCCCATCCAACAAAACTAACAAAATTAGCCACCATAGTTTAGCTAAACCAGGCTCCAACTCTGAATCAACGTTTTGAGGAGTCTCTCTGTCTCCATGTCTGATTTTTCCCTTGCTCACAATGGAAAGAGTTATAGGAAGCTGAAATGGGGATTACCCCAGAGCAATTAAAAGGATATCTGAAGGATATTGCCACTTGGAGCACAGTGAAAGAAACAACACTTTTAATGTGTCTGGACACAAGTATGGACTCAAATTAGTTATTTATGGTAAGCTCCATGCTTGCCAGATTTCTGTATCTTCATGGAATCACATTGAAGTTGATACATTTGTCATAATTCAGGGCTCCTTTACTCTACCTCACTTTGTTTGCTATGGAATAAACACTACCAAAGGAATAAACACTTCCAAAAGACTGACCTACTGTCACTTAGGGGTCAGGAACTTTGGGCAGCCAGGTCCAGAAGATCCAAGCACTTGGACTCCTCAAGCCACTGGATCATACTCTGTGCCAAAGCAAAGCTGTCTTCCAATTTCCAGCACAATAGTGTTGTACTGTTGTATTTAAAACACTGAAGAAAGCCTAAAACATGCAAATTTTGTACCATCACTGAGTTCATGTTTTTGGACAATCATTTTTGAATCACAATGGAAGAAGTCTTTATCCTTTTTCCTTCTATTAAAGCCAAGTCCTCTCTTGGAGAACAGGATTCAGCATCTCACCTTTTACTAAAAATAGGAATGCTGATCATTGTTCTGAGAGCTCCTTGGCTATAAAATTGGGCACCCATTTGTGGGAGGGATGATGGAATACAGCATTTCTGTGTACAGTAATCAATGCTGAACTGGTGTTCTTTCCAGCACCACTTCTGGGAATCCCATGGCTGCTACTACAACAACTCCAGCTACTGAGCCAGTCTCTTAGGTAATCAGCCACTCCCTTATAAAATATGCTGGTTTTCTTTTTAATTAGAAAAACATGCTGTTTCTTACAAGCAAGAGGCTTCGGTCATTAACACCATGTATCTGTCTTTGGGCATTTGGTCCCAGATTAATTTAGAAACTGAAGCAGGAACAGTCTCATGAGCGAATTTAGTTTTGTTTTGTTTTTCCCCCCATCATCATGGAAGATCAGTGCTGCTCTAATACACTTTCAGGAAGGTCTCGCTTTGAAATGGCCTTTAATACCAGTAATTTCTAATGGGATGCTGAAATATGACAGCCTGAATGTATGCAATGAATTCAGAAAGTCTAATGACAGTCTAATGTTTATCTTTGGTGCTGCTAATCCCTTCTGCTACCAGGAGATTAGTTTTCAATATGTTGAAATAAGTTTGTTCACCCTTTCGGGTCCCAGAACTGTGCAATTGGATTATAGTTTCTGCTTGCTCTTTTCACTCTGTGGATACCTTAAGCTGAATCTTACTGGGTCTTTTGCTTTCAGTGCTGTTCTTCTGCCACTTTTGGTCCCCTGATATATTTTTTCATGTAGTAAATTGCTGTGAATCCACCTCAGCTTACCTCCTTTCAGTTTCTAGCTTGTTTTGGTGTCTCCTTACATCTGCACAAATTTCTATACAGTCCTATTTTTCTATGGCAAAATCTAGGCCCCTGCTCTCCCACCCTGCCCCTGTCTAAGCTCTTGTTCAATGCTGGACACCAGCTGTACATTTTGCTCACAATCTACTGTAGCTCCAAATATTGCATCAGTATATCTGAGAGAGGGGGTTTTCCTTCCCCAGTCATCTGACCACTGTTGTACCTTCTGGCCTTGCAGGGAATTCAAGTGGAAAAAAGTTAAGCTACAATGGGAATTCACCTGACTTGCTAAAATGGGCTTCAGAAACCTACAATATGACATGATTAAAACCATGATACTACCTACTTGAGACAAACAACAGTGTTCTTCACAAGCAGCTCAGGTTCCTTGATGTGTTCTCCATTTAGTTTTTTCCTCCAATATTGTCTTCAGATGTTCTGTTTCATTTGCCACTTGGCATAGATTAATGATTCTACAGCTCTGAATAATTTTATTACCTACTACTGTGCATTGGTGCTAATGAATTATGTTATTTCTGCCCCATTATTTATTATCATTCTTCAGTACAATTGAGACACGATGTATTGGTACTTGAAAAATGTTCTGCCACCTCTTACAACTTGAACCGTATTTTATTTCCATGGTTTTAGACCTTAAACTTTCCTTGATTTATATGGTTCACCTGATGGTACGTTTCTACATCCCTGAGAGACTGCTGAAGAACTCTTTCATTTGGAAAATTTTGAAACATTTAAGAGGCTGTCCAGATTTCCCCAATGTATTTTCATCAATTCCAGTGATGAAGAAATGCACTCATTCCCAGAAATGTTTTTGGAGTAATCTTTATAAATTTAGAGACATATGCTAGAGCTGGTGTGCACGTGTATGTCTTGTAGGCACCTTGAAGCCAACTGAATAGGACAAATTTTTATAGCATCCATCTGGATATTTAAAAACCTGAGAATTAACCAAGTTCTTTCCCCTCAAGACTTCTTGTTCTATTCAGATGTCCTGTACTTTTGCTTGCTGCTTATCATGGCATATGGTAACAGCTTTTTGCTTGTTCAGAAAACTGGAACTTAAGACAACAGCAGTTATCTAGCATTACTCATCACATATGACCCTTCTTATTCCATGAACGTATTTTGTTTGCGTTCTGAATTTATAACAAAAGGCCTTTATTCTGCATTTATATTGGTGTGAAGAAAGGGAATTAATACATGTGCATATATAATTAACATCTGCAGTTAAACTGGTCTGAAACAATAAGGATCTGTTATTTTTACTGGAGTGGGGGGAAATGAATAAATTCCATGGCCACTGTAATAACTGTCTTGATTTGTTTTGTCATTGCTTAGTGTCCTTCAGAACTATATCATTTGAAAAATATTGCTGGTATGAAATCAATGTGCTCAGACAGTAACCAAAACAGGGCTGTCCTATAAGATTTATTGTGTTGGTAGTCAGAATTAGAATGAAACATTATCAATAAAGGCACTAAAACATGAAAAGCCTGGGTAATTATATTTCCTTGCACTTCAGTAAAATAATTTTGGCAAGGGAGATTAAGTCAATGGAATTTCATAGGTTATGAGGTCATGTAGGGCTCACATTATTTGTTTCATAGGTCTGCAGACACATGGAGTATAATCCAATATAGAGGTGATTCCCTTAGATGAATGTAAATGATCTTGTTCAACTTGACGAACTTTCTATTTAAGAAAGTGAATCACTAGCTCTACTGTTAGGCCTCCATAATGCATCACTACCTGTGATCTTAGACGTCATTTGGGTAATAAGGTTTAGCTTGAGGACAGATGATCTTTTATTCTAAATGTTTGCAGTGTAACTTGAACTGGTGGGTTTCTTTCCACACTCAGAGCAATATGATAGCATTAGGTACTGGGGTAGTTATGAACTGCCTTTAAGCTGCCTGCTCCCTCCCAGCTTGGGTCTGCGAAGGACTCTTCATCAGAACTTGGTATCTGCAGCATCAAAAATCCCTACAAATCTGCAGCTTAGCAAGATATATATCCTAATTCCTGACCTCTTCCAACTCACCTCTAATTTGCATTGTACTTACATATTGTTTCTACAGGTGTCTTATTTCTGGGGAAGTATGAGGCAGTTTCAACTGAATTCTTGTGGTTCTTGAGAACAGTACTTTTTTTTTAAAGCTAATGTACTCCCAAGTACAGAGCTGCTGTCAAGTTAGGAAAACTATTTCTTTTTTTTAATATTCTGTAGCAGTAGCTAACAGATTCTCTCTTGGTGTTGCCAGCATCTTAATTTTTTCACCGGGGTCCTGAAGAAATAATTAACCTGTTAAGGTAGTCTACTCTTAGCCACCATCTGGATGATACTTCCCAGAAGTCAACTCAAGAACCAGGGAATATCTAGCACCTCTGGCTAATGAGAGCAGAAACCTTCTGAATTCCACACTTTTTTTTTTTTTTTTTTTTTTTTTTAAGACAACTCACTTTGTTTTCTTTGTTTGCTAATTTGTTTGCATTCTTGTACTTTCATCCAGGGGCAGTATTCTTGTATTGACTTCATAGAATGATTATGATGACTTTTGTTTTCTCTTTCTCTTGGGAGTACAACTTTATTTCCTTGCTTTGGTGCCAGTCTGCTGGATATGTTACAATATACACTCTTAAATAATTGCATGCTTTTAATAACTGGTGATTTTTTTCAATAGGAGTATGAGCTTAGGAAATGAGTTGATGCAGCTGGAATACACATTGCAGGGAAAAAATAATTCATAGTACATAGCTATTTGTCCTTGAACATGTTACTCCAATGGTGATACATCTCCCCAACACTTAGATATGCCTAACATTCTCTCAGTGAAATCTGTTCTCCTTTCCAAGGACAAAGACACTTGAAAGCCTCAAGGAGGTGCAAAGTGAAATGAAATGTTTTAAGAAGTTATTTGAAACCTGGTGCTTTAAACTGAAGCTGGACTTGCAATGGTTAAAGCTGGACAGTGCAATGATTAAAAGGTTTGACAGCGCTTGACAAGGTGTACTGCTTCAACCATTTGATCATATCTACTTATTCATCTAGCTGTGCTTCTACTGGTTTCCAGGAAGTTGCACTGGCTTCACAGAGCAGCAGGACTCTTTTAAAACCTATATTGCATTCCTGTGTGACTTGCTGTGAAATGGAGGAGATGGAAGAGGGATGAGGTATGCACATCAACGTATATCCCTTTTGGCTTTTTGGGTGCTTCTATAATATATGATGATCACAACACATAGCAATCTCTTAATCACTCTACTGGAAGTCCGTCATGTTAACATGGGGGCTGAGTTTACAGCTGTGAAGTTTGTGGTGTGTTGTGTTTTTTTAAAATTCTCCTAAAGCATGAAGCAAGCTGTATTCTAGAACTGGAAGTTACTTCTTCAGATTTAGTTAACTTTTAATTTTGTGTTGGAAATGGTTGTTATATAGTTTAATCCTAAATGCAAGTTCAGACAATCTGCAGTGAATTAACTAGTGTCAGGAGTACATAAATCAATAAAATACTTCAGCAATTAAACATCTGCACTTGGCTGTTCTCTTATATTCTTCTCCTATCCTTCACATTCTGCTTTGTTTCTTCTTTCATGAGGTATATACAAATATGGAGTACACTGAATTTCCTTTCTGTTCCAGAGGAATCAGACTCTCATTTTAGTTGTTCAGCATTATGCACCCCTTAATTTTTTTTATGCTGTCTTCTAAGTACAATAGCAATGAAGGCAGTATTTGAATTTAAATAGGAAAAGCATCTTACTCTTCTTCCAATATCTAAAGTTTCTGTATAATGCCTTTGAAGGTTCTACTCTTACATGCACCTTTCAGCTGGGGGCAAGTTTTGCTGACAGTGTGGTATCTCTGCTCTTTTGTGCATTGGCTACTCATGTTTAGTTTCAGCAGGAAAAAAAAGAACAGATGTGATTTTAAATCTACAAAGGAATGAGAAAGTAAGTAATGCACATTAATTACAAACACGGGGATGCTATTAAGAGAACTTCTAGACTGAATATTAGAAATGGCTTCCTGTCAGAAAGACGTGGTTATAAAATAGAGAGGTGGTTTAAAAAAACATGACAATGTCTAGATAAAACTTGACTTTGATAATGTGTTTGTAATTTCCGTATCTAGGATAATGCTGTATTGGTCTGGCTGTCTGGAATGTTGAAGTAGATAGGTTACGCATTCCTAGCATTTATTTAAAAGGTTTTGTACTCTGTTTGTACTAAAAATAATATTACAGCCTGCAGTAAGGTGTCTTCCAAGTGAATAAGAGTGGCAGACTGAAAGATTTGGTGGGAAGGGTGGGGGTAAGTGTTACAAAACTCAGGGTGTGGCATTATGTGGGCTATTGCAAAATCTAAACCCTTACATGATGGTTCCCTGCACTCTCATCTGCACTGGTACTGTTATTTGAGGGGTCTTATTATAAATACAGCTACAAAACTGGACTATCTGGGGAAAGGGGAGGGAAGAATGAAAATCTACATCTTTTCCACAACAATCTGCCTGTCCAGCTCTTAGAGCAGTGATAGACATGATGCCAGGGCAAAATATTGCAACAAGAAAGGTAGAAAAAGTCAAGATTCTCTTCATCTGCCATTGTAATTGGTGTAGACTTGTGATTTAAAATTTTTATTTTAATTTCCAGCTATTTTAAAAATTTTGTTCTTCCTACATCAAATCTATCAACACTTCTAGGAAACTCTGCAAAGTCTGTTTGTGATCATATACTGGTGGAAAAAGTACTCTATAACTTTCCTCTTCTTGTATTTGATTTCTGTTTCTCCATTGTGAATTTTGTCATCAGTAATGTCTGTGGATAAAGTATTACAACTGTCTAGGCAAATGGGACGTGATATTGAAGAAGCAGTATTATTCTGGCCCTGTTGGATTGAGTGCTTTAATCAGGAAATTGAATCGGTACAATGCAACCTTTTGACCTCTTCAGCAATGAAAATCTCATCACAAATGCAGTGGCAGAAACACCTAACAGGCTGAAATGTGTTAATATAATTCATTAAATAACCTTGAATACTAATATCTTCAAATTGGAAGTATGTGCATCATCCAGACAAAAGGTTACTGAAGCAAAATTTCTATGAATCTATCATTTAAGTAAGAAATGTGCCAGCTGTGGCTTCAGCACTAACATTGCTGCTGTCATTAGTGGGTCTTGTATGCTTTAGGGGTTGTTAGATCCTGGAGGCTTCCTTAAGCTGCAGAGTTTACAGGCTTACAGAACATTCTAGGATTACAGGCTTACAGAATGTTCTAGAATCTAGGAAGGTGTCAAAACATCAAGTAAAGTCTGGTTCCTCCTCTGTTCAAAAAATAAAATAAAAGATGCATAGGACAAACTTGGAAATCTTGTTGCAGCATGCTAATTACAAAAATAAAAAATAAAATAACTCTGGAAGGTTGTGTGATGAAAATGTATGGGCTGAATCAGGATATCTTGACTTCCCTGTATGCCTTCCTACTCTTCAAGGCCACGCATAATCAATGTAAGCATCCCACCAAGTAATATAGATTTTCATGGAATCATACTTTGCTTCATAGTGAATGGTGCTAGAAAGGACCTCAAGGTCCTTCCTATATCTTATTTGAGAGTAAAGAAGGATGATGTATTTTTTTTAGAAGCTTTCCTCTTTCAAGCTGTACCTGCTTTTCTGTATATAAAACTTCCTTATTTTCCCTCTGTTTTTCTTGCAGGCATCTTCTTGAGTGTTTTCCTGTTCTTATGATTTTATTTCACTGTATACATCCCAATTTATAGTAATAGCAACTTCCAGTGAGTTTTCTAGGTTTCAAAAAATCTTATTTTGGGATAGTATCTGATTTTTTTTTTTTTTTTTTGAGACTACCAAGAAGTTCATGTACATCGGGTGTGCTGGTTTTCCTTTTATTTACTAAATTATTTATTTATTTGAGATGGCAATATCAGTGAATCCATCTGACTTTGGTAGATAATGATGAATGTAAAGATGCTGTCCAAATACCTAACACTACAAATTAGTGGTTACCTCTGAAAATCGATGAACTTTTAAAATAATATTAATGATAATGATTGTGCACGCTTGATTAAGAATTTTGTGGTGGACTAGGCCACAAGTATTTTGCATGCCCCTTATCTTCAGGCACGCATTGCAGTCCCTGGAGACTTCCTGTTGCAACTTCTGTGTGTTCAAGCCTGTATTGGCTGTAATATGTGACAAGTCATCAGAAGGCTCTTTAGAGAGCCATAGCAAGCCAGTGTCAGATGAAACAAACTTGAAAACCAAATAACAGCCCAACTCCTTCCTTTCTGTTCTGGTAGATGTTTTGGACTTTTTTTTTTTTTTTTTTTTTTTAATGTATATATATATGGTCCATGCTAAATGGGTGAGGCTGTGGATAGTCCCTAACAGCTAGTCTCTGCTACTCCTTCCTCCTCATGCTTTTCCCCTGCTCCAGCATGGGCCTTTCCACAGGCTTGCAGTCCTTCAGGATAAACCTGCTCCACCCTTGGCCATCCATGGTCCTCATTTCCTCTCAGGAGCCTGCCATGGCCTGGTCTGGCCACAAGCTGCAGGGGACTCTCTCCTGGGGTGCCTGAAGCACCTCCTCTTCCTGAACCTGGTGCTCACAGGGGTGTTTCCCACCCACTTTTCCTCACTCTACCATTCAACATTTTGCCCTTTCTCAGCTAAGTTTCCCTCAGGTGCCCTTATCTTAGCTACTAGGCCCAGCTGTGCCCTGTGGTGGGGCTATTGGAGCTGGCTGGGGACAGGCTGTGGCTGGCATGGGGCAACCCTGGCCTCATCTCACAGAGGTTTCTTCTGCAGGCCCCTGCCCACACCTGGGCATTATCACACTATCACACAAAAAAAAAAAAAAAAAAAAAAAAGACTCAGCAACTGTCCATGGCAGCAGAGAAGAGCAGGCTGAGCAGCCCCTAATTAGTATGACTGCACTGCCTGGATATTGTACCATGATATGGCTGTGATTTGGAGCTTGTCAGCTGAAACTGCTCCACAAAACTGTTGCTCTTTATCTGGGATAAGCAATCAACTTGACAGGTGAACTGAATGTCATTAAGTTTTTTTGTCATCAATGTTATGATAAAGAGTTGTAGAGTAAATTTTATGCTTGGCCTGATACATTTTCATGATGGTTTTGCAAGGTTAATTTGGGCCTGTAACTTGAATAAACAAAGCAGCACTGGAAATGAGCCTTCTCTTGCTGAAGCTTCTCTTCTGCTGCTGTACCATTATGTCCACCAGCAGGTCATCATCTCTGATGTAACATAGATTTGCCAGCTGAGTCCTTGACCACAGAATTCTTCCCCAGAACATCAGTGGTTTGCCTAGAAAAGGCTTTAAGAGCATGGTAGAAGTGGATAATTTATTTTGCATGAAATATAAACATAAAAGAGCTGTAATAGCACTTGCTTCTTCAGTAGACTGAATTCCAGTTTTCTGTTCAAGAAACAGTAAATATTCAGCCAATGCCAAATTTTACAGGTGTATAATCTAGAAATAATTGTGATGTTGCAGAACATACCCATAGTTAAAGATTCTCTTTCATCTCACAAATGTAGTAAAATACATTGTTTGCATTTCAGAAGACCCTTTTCTTCCTGCCTCAGGAGTTTAAGATCCAAGAGACAGATTAATCTAATCTGAATAAAGTACCTTGAATACCTTCATATTTATATTGTATCTAGAATGAATGGTGCAGGACAAGCCATCAGCTACTCTGTGTTTATACAGTTATAGGTTGTTTCCCATCAGTGACAGAGGGCTTGGTTTGCCTGCTTTTACTATAACCACATTGTGTTACTCTCATTGATGGGAGTGCAGGTGAGAAAGAAGATGCTCAACCAAGAAGGGAAATTGTGTATCACACTAGGCAGTGCCCTCTTCTTTTCCAGCCTCTGAGTGTTCAAGGTCAACTCAGAGTCAGGTCTTCTGTAGATTGGGGTAAATACAGTAGTTTTAACAAGCACTGTGTACAGGGCTGAGAACATGGATATTTGTATGCTGGACTTTACACAAATAAGGCTGGCAAATAACACCCAGGCCATTTACTTGTATATAGCTGCAGGAATAAATCAAAAGAGGCAGACACTACTACAGCTCTTGTTCTGACAGTGGAATAGGGATAAATTGATTATCTGGGCACAGCAGCATTATGCTGTCTTTCATAGGCATCTTTCTAAGGCATACGTAGTGGCAGGTGTGGTTGAATTTTGCTCTGTGCAGCAATATATACATTGAAATAGTTAGTGGGCAGATGCTTGCCTGGTATAAATTTGTGGCTTCATTAACTTCAGTGAGACCATGCTGATTTAGAGCTGCAGAGGATCTGGCTTTGTGAAGCAGTCAAATTTATAAATGACTGCATAATCTACTAGAAAGTCAAATCAGGCCAACCTCTGTGCTATGACATTTCCTCTGAAACTTACTTTAATAAGGTAATATTTTCTTCCAGTTCCATAAGTGCACATCAGCTGAACTGCACTTCAAATACTTGTTTAATTAGAAACTCTTGGTTCAACTATACTGCAACTGCAGGTGAATGTGAATTATTCTAATATTTTTTTTCATTTTAATTATCTTGATTAGCTTTTCCTTCTTTGCAATTTTATTATATCTCATTTCAGAAGTGTCCTTTAATTTAAGACAATAAATAAACTTTTATTTAGCAAACTATGGAAACTAGAGGATATGCAAAGAATATTCAACTCATTAAGCATTAATGTAACTAATACTCTAATTATTTGTTGTCTTAGTGGAAAGTAGGCTTGACTTGGAGAAAAATCTCAATTTTCTTCAGACAGGACCTTCTATGAAGTTGTTTTATTTGCGATTGCAATGACAGGTGTTCTGCCAATTAGGAGCGCATTATAGTAAACAAATCATAAGCTTTTATTCCCTATTACCAGACACCTGATCACCTCCCCTGTTTCCTCATTGGCTGAGTACTACAGCCAGTTTTCTCTCTGCCCTCTTTTTTTTTCCCTTTCTTATGTTTTGAGAACCTGTGATCTTTGTTTTACTGTTCCCACACTGCTCATCCTGTTTTTCTCAAGCTTCCACCTTATTTTGGGACAGTGAGGCCTTCTACTGTCCACTTACCTACTTAGCATTTCTCCTTATTATGACTACACAGATACATTGGAATACAGAAAATTAGTTCTCTACTGCAAAAACACAACTTAGTTTGTCACAACTTCTCTTGTGGATCATTACATTTTATTTGCATATGCCACAAGAAGGATAGAAGCAGCAAAGCTTCACAAAGTTAATGCTAGAATACTTCAGAGGACTTACTGCACTTAATGAATCTCACCATTAGATATATTTAAGGACTTCCCTTTGTTTTTTAGCTGGGAAACACCAGAGTCTTCCTTTCACACACTTCCAGAGGAAGTGATGTCTATTCCTTCATAGTTTCCTTGTATATGACCAAAAGGCACCAATGAAGGAAGAAAGCAACCAAAAATGCATAAAATCTTCCCTTCCAGTATTCTGAAAACCATCATTTAAAAAGAAATACATGTGGTATCTCAGTATAAAGAAAAGTTGTAGGGCACTGCTCTGTCCACTAAGAATGTTGTTGCTATGTATTTTACAGGGCATATAGTACCTGTTTTCAAAAATAAATCTGTATGTTTAAATCTTTTCAGACAGCTGCTAGAATGAAGCACAGGAAAGCAGATTAAACTTGACTGGTCTATATAAGTTATCCAGGAGCAAAGTGAAGGAATAACTTTATCATGCAGCTTATGAAGTCTCCAGTTACTAAAATGTCTGATATGAGGTGTGTGTAGAATTCAGATCGCTCAATCTGAAATCGCAGTCTCATATTAAAACCAAAAAGCAAGTAAAAAACAACAACAAAACAACACCCTCCTTTAGCTGGTGTAGTGGTGCCTGGTATAGATTATTTTCCTGTTGGGCTTCAGAGCTCCCCCACAGGACTGCAGACTAGAATTGCATCTTTCTTAGCAGGAAGAGAGGGCCTGGCCCGTATCTTAGTGTGATTAACATCCACAGCATGTGATCTTCTCTGTATCTGTGTCCCAAGGATGTCACTGGTGAAAACTCTAAGAGTGTTTGGTGGATGTCCCTAGCTTTGTGCTCTGTGTTAATCACAGGGAGGCTTGTGTTGGTGTCATGTGCAACTAGGTTGTGCATCTGCCTGGGAAGTGCAGGACTGAGGTTGAGTGTGATCATTATTTCCTATGACAGTGCCATAACTGCAGTGTTCCTTTGAGAGGTTGCTGGTGGTGGGTAGCACACTTTACCCAGTTCCTGAAGTTGTGCAATGGTGCAGGAAAGGGTTCAAGAGTTGAGAGGCCAGTCAGTGAGAAAAGAAAACAGAATATAGGCTTCCCAACCAACATTGGCCAAGTTTTTGGAGGAAAAAAATCATGATGCACAGTAACTTCATAAATCCTCTGCAATCTGGGGATGTATTTAAATTAGAGTTTTTAGCTTTCCTTGTGAGTGCTCTGACAATAAGCTAATTTTACAAGATCACAGAATCATCTAGGTTGGAAGAGACCTCCAAGACCAGAGTCCAACCTCTGACGTAACACTAGCTAGTCCTCCACTAAACCATATCCCTAAGCTCTACATCTAACTGTCTTTTAAAGACCTCTAGGGATGGTGGCTCAACCACTTCCCTGGGCAGCCCGTTCCAATGCCTAACAACCCTTTCAGTAAAGAAGTTCTTCCTGATATCCAACTTAAACCTTCCCTGGCGCAACTCTAGCCCATTCCCCCTCATCCTGTCACCAGGCATGTGGGAGAACAGGCCAACCCCCACCTCGCTACAGCCTCCTTTAAGGTATCTGTAGAGTGCGATAAGGTCACCCCTGAGCCTCCTCTTCTCCAGGCTAAATAGTCCCAGCTCCCTCAGCCTCTCCTCATAAGACTTGCTCTCCAGACCCCTCACCAGCTTGCCCTTCTCCGGACTCACTCAAGCACCTCCATATCCTTCCTGTAGTGAGGGGCCCAAAACTGAACACAGTACTTGAGGTGCAGCCTCACCAGAGCCAAGTACAGGGGTGGGCATCACTTCCCTAGACCTGCTGGCCACGCTGTTTCTTATGCAAACCAGGATACCGTTGGCCTTCTTGGCCACCTGAGCACACTACTGGCTCATACTCAGCTGACTGTCAACCAATACCCCCAGGTCCTTCTCTGCCAGCCAGCTTTCCAACCCCTCATCTCCCAGCCTGTAGCGCTGCTTGAGGTTGTTGCACCCCAGGTGCAGGACCTGGCACTTGGCCTTGTTGAACTTCATACAAGTGGCCTCGGCCCATTGGTCCAGCCTATCCAGATCCTCCTGCAGAGCCTTCCTACCCTCGAGCAGATTGAAACACACACCTAACTTGGTGTCGTCTGCAAACTTATTGAGGGTGCACTCATTCCCCTCATCAAGTTAATCAATAAAGCTATTAAAGAGAACTGGCCCCAGTACTGAGCCTAGGGGGATTCCACTAGTGACCAGTCTCTAACTGGATTTAACTTCATTCACCATGACTCTTTGGGCCCGACTACCCTTCTAATCCTTCTGAGTGTTCTGCCCTCTTTTCCAAAGATCAGAAACCCTCTTTTTTTTTTTTTTTCTTTCTCCTAAGCTCTAGCCACAACTCTCTGTTCAGCCAGGCTGGTCTTTTCCACGCCCGCTTGTCTTTGGGCACGTGGGGACAGACTGCTCCTGAGCCATTAAGATTTCTTCTTGAGGAGTTCCTAGCCTTTCTGGACTCCTCTGCCCTTCAGAACCACCTCCCAAGGGACTCTGCCAACCAGTGTCCTGAACAGCTCAAAGTCTGCCCTCTGGAAGTTCAAGACAGCAGTTTTACTGCCCCCCCCCCAAAGGCATTCACCACCACTCTCACATATATTTGAATAGGAGATTGAAACCTCTTTAGTTATTTGGCAGAGAGGACATTAAGAGGACATTACCTTTAGAGGATGGTTCTCTCCTGGTGTGTTGGGAGGTGGGATGGTGGTGATGGATCCTCAGAAGTCAGAGGTGATTAATTCTCATCTATCAGACATGCAGATGTGGCCATGTCCTAGATGTATCCTACTGCCTGGCCTTACACTTCATACCAGTAGTTTACATGCCTTTGGGAGAATGGTCTACCCTTACCTATTGTGTGAGGAGGCTGATGCATCTCACTCTCATTTCTAGATTTCACTCTAGGAAGGATCAAGTTTGGTAATATTTTCTTGGCTGGCCCTTCCACAGTTTAAATAAGGAAGAGTCTTCTGAAAGCTAGGCCAAAGTGTGAAATCTGAAGTTTGAAGATTATCAGTTGCAAGTAAGGCACAACTGTTTTGGTGAGAACATGCAACTGCTGAAACAATTTATGTGATGCTGCAGTGGGATCTCTGAGAGAAGGTCTTTAAATTAAGCATTGGATAGATGATCTATCTATTTGAAATTATGTGCTATGGATGACAAGTTCTTGGCCTCTGCTAAAACTTCAAATCAGAACTGCTATGGAGGTGTTTATTGGTTTCTGTACAATTTTATGCTGTTAGGCTTTTAAAATTGAGGTTCCTGGTCCTCAATAAACAAAGGGTGAATCACATCTATAGTCTCCTGCAGTGCTGTGTAAGGTCCTATTCACATGGTGTTGCTTACTGTGTCAGGGGAAACAGCTAAAATCAAATAATAGATGAAGACTACAATCCCCTCTTTGAATATGTTTTCCATTCTTGTTCTATAACCCTGGACTCATTTAGGACTTTAAACTGTTTCCCTAAATTACAGTACATGGTCTGGGTTATCTTGCAGAAGTTTTGAAACTCTGATCTAGCAAGAACAGGTGTGCATAAGAGGCCCTTGTCCCATTTTAGAAACAGAATAAAATAGTCAGGGTGCAGAAGGAGAACCTGACCCAGTCTACATTGGAGAAGTACATCTAGAAGAGCTGTTCTTGAAGACTAGGAGAAACTCTAGGAAACCATCTTGATGATATGAATCACAGAATCACTGAATTTTAGGGGTTGGAAGGAACCTCGAGAGATCACCAGGTCCAACCCCCCTGTAAGAAGATTTTAGCTCAGTTAAAGACTGGAAAAGAAAGATTCTGATGTTCATTTAAGAAAGGTTTCTGCTCAGTAGCTGATGTTTGAGTCTATTCTACTTCTGTCCCTTCTTTCAGCCTTCATGACTGTAGTGAGAAGGTAGCTGAAAGGAGCATTGGTCTGGACTGTTTTTGCTCCATGGAGCTGTTGGTGGAAGTTGATTTGCAGCTCCATCTTCTCACCTACTTTGTACCTTTCTCACCTGACTGACTTTTGTTTGGAACCTGCTGCCCACTGAGAAGGTGAGAGCAGGGCTAAGGAGATTTGTGTTTCTCATACAAAGTTATTCATTGCAAGGCAGCTCTCTTCTCATTTTCATATCTGACCTGTTTTTATATGATGAATTATTTTTGGTGCTGTGAGGCAGCTGTTCTATCTGGTTACAGTCATGAAGGATCGCAGTACACCAGGAGTCTTAACAGTGACTTATTCACTGTTAAATTTCACTTAAATAACTTCTATATTAATTTCTCAGAATTGTCTTAAACATAGGTGTTACTGCCTTCTATTCCTTGTGGTTCCCTAAGGCTCTTTTGAAGGTTGGGTTAAACAACCTTAAGGGCTTTAGGTTTCTTTGAGGAATACCTGCAAGTTATGGGTATGTTCAGCTCTACCTCTGCAGGGAAACTCTGCCATGGCTCCTGGGAGCTTATTCTGTGTTGGGGCTTATCAGCCTGGTCTTAACTTCATACTGACTGGAATGAAAACTACTTCCAGGCATCTTCTTGCATTTGGGAAGTCTGTATTTGACAGGTTGGATCCATCCAGATATAAATACTAACAGCTGTCAAATGTCAAGCTTAGTGTTGCACTGTTGAGCTGGCCAAGGCAACAATTACTTGTATTTTAGCTAGTGCTGCACGTTGACTGTGGATACATTAGCTTTAGAGGAGATTATTCAGAGGTTCAGTAGCTTAAAAGCAGAAATCACATTCATATTGGACATTATTACAGATTCAGGAGAGTTAGCCATAAAAACACTTAGCTTCCTGTAACAAAAGGACTCCTAGCCAAGCAAGTAAAATGTTAATGAGACAGCAAGCCCTCATTTTCATGTCTGCAGCCTTTCACTCCAAGGTTTTGCTGCACCACACTGAGGTTCATTACAGTGAAAATTTTACTTTAAGAAAGAAACACCAGCTAAATTGCTAGGGTGTAGAATTTCCTTTCAGATCGTAATTATAGGTGATCAACAAAGTGTGTAATTAGTAAGTTGGGTGAAGGATATTTCCAGAACAGTCAGCAACAATTTCTTTCCTGCTGTTCTTTTCTCTGCTCTGAGGGATCTTTTGTCTGCTTTGGTAGGTGTGGCTTTTTTAAGCCCAGAAAACAAAACTATCAAAACTTACATTTGATAAGTGACACTGCTAATAACAAAAAGAAACTGTGGTGGAGTATTCTGTCTTTGCTATAATAGGCCTCTGTGATTTTCACCATGTTTCCTGCACTTGTGTAAATATAGTTGTCCAGAGGAAATCAGACAGGCCCATTTCTGGCCCACTTGACAAACCTGTGAGACTCCTGCTGGAGCCAGGATTTGCACATGCACAGCAAAGAAGCTGTCATTGTTTTCAAATATCATAGCAATGCCTAGGCTGTTTCTTGGCGCTATGAATAATTCATGGTGTAATTCAATGAATCTGTCTAGCCTGGCTAAAAATAGCTGGGTAAACTGAATGTTTCTGACCTTAAGAAACAAAATCTGTCTCAGATTTGAAATGAATGAAAAACTGTGGAAAAATCCTGTGGAAGCAAAGATGTCAGTCTATAAAAATATGTTTGGTATCATATCCTGGAATGAAATAAGGTTCATAAAAAAAAAAAGACTTCTATCTTCATGACAGTTGTGTGGTTAGAAGAATGAACATTTCTCATAATTAGAATCAATGCTTTTGGATGTGTCTCCATGTCCTTTTAGTTAGGCACACAGGCCTTGCTGTATCCTTGACTAGTGGCCATCTCCTCCTCCCTTGTTGATCAGCAACAGATGACAGCTGCAGGAACGGTGGCTGTGAAAACATTGGGGTTGGCAGCCAGCACGAAGACCCGAGCAATTCCCCTGTACTGTCAGGACTGCAGCTGCATCCAGCTTGGGCCCCATCTTCTGACAGCAGCTGCTGCATGTTGGATGCAGGACCATGCTGGTGATCTTTCTGCTGTTAGAGCTTTCCAACCACTAATGCAGTGAAGGTTTTACTCATTTGCGTACTTTCACTGGTTGTGTTTTAGAAGCCATGGGTGGTCCTTATAGATTCATTTTGTCCCACCTGCCTGTCTTGGCATTCTCCTTAGCCTGTGATAAGGCCACAGCTTAATTTGGTTTTGTTCAGCTTTAAGTGTTTTTGTTTTTTTGTTTTTTTTTTTTTTTTAATTTTATTTTTATCTCATAACTTCACTAGGTGTTCTTTCACAGTGCCTGCTATTGCTTTGGTGTTGTGGGAATATCTTTCCTTGACAGAAGGAACTCAGTCACAGGAAAACTGCCAGTACTTTTCTGCTCCTCTCTGTTCCCTTCCCACCATACACTGAGTACCCAGTGTTCAACCTCTGATTGTGAACAACCATAGGGATTGGTTTCTTCTAGCATCTTGAAATAGCAAGAAAGTGGTTTGGATGTGACTGCCCTGCTGCACAATGGGACTGTCCAGCTGTATGCGATATGAACCTGCCTTTCAGGTTCTGGCAGAAATGGCCAGAATTTTTCTATTAAAACACTGCTTCAATAAAAATAAAATTCCATAGAAAATGCCTGCTTTTTCCTTACAAAGGCATTTACTGGGGTTTCATTGAAAACCTAGATCTGAAAGATGAGACTTGCCCAGGGGGGATTACGCTTTGGGTGTAGATGACATTGAAAGTTTTTTGACATTGAAAATTTTCAGCACACTTTAAATCTTCTGAAGAAAATATGAATAAATGATAATCTCCTTTGGCAGAGGAAAGGTGGAGCAGGGAGGGAGTGGATATACTTTGATCACTCACTTTATCTTTGAGGTTCTTTTGACACAAGGGTTTTTTTTGTGTGTGTGAGGCAAACAGACAAGTAGAGCTATAGGGCTGCCCAAGGAAAGTTTTTAAATAAGTTTTTAAATAAATGGTACCTTCATTATTTATTCATAGCTATCATGCCTTCTGAAAATGGGAACATTTACACCAGTTATATCAACAAAGCTTTGGTTGTTTTCAAATACAATTCCTGTCAATAAAAAAAATAGGGCCTAATTAATAATTTTGACCACTTCAAAGCTTTGCCAAATGATCTGTTTATTCAGTGAATGCTATTGTTTCTAGATATGTTTGTTGTTGTTGTTGTTTTCATTTGTTTCAATAGTTAAAACAGAAAATTTGGGATGTGTCTGCTTCAGCAGCATAAATTATGTATGTAGCAGGTACTAATCTCTTTATGCAGCATGGGATCACAAGGCTGTGTCTTCTTGTTCTGTACTTTCTATGAGCCTTAGTCTCTTTGCCACTTTGAATCAAATTTTGTTCTTTTCTGAAGAAAATGTTTTACCTGTTTCCCTTGAGCTAGAACTTCAGTACCTGAAAGGGCTTGGCTGTGTTTTTTTTTTTTTTTTTTTTTTTTTTTTTTTTTTTTTTTTTTT
>CM021732.1:66689675-66740569 GCA_011075105.1 Heteronetta atricapilla | reverse complement strand
TTTTTTTTTTTTTTTTTTTTTTTTTTTTTTGTCATCAAGGTCACTTGAAGCAGCTGAAGGAGCTGCCAGGACCGGGCAGCCATCACGAGGGAGGCTGACGAGGTGTGGGTGGAGCCAGCAGCGCCCCCTCCCCTACTGTTCAAAGGCAGCCCCTTAGGGAGTGTGAGCGACCAGGAGTGCAGCAAACAGGACAGGCAAGCAGGACGTGACACAGCAGTAGGTTGTGGCACAGCAGAAGGGCCTGGAGTGGTAGTTTGCACAACAGGATGGGCAAACAGGGTGTGCTGCAGCATTTAGGGCGTGGCACAGCAGTTTGTGCAAAAGAATGGGCAAATGGCATGGTGCAGCAGTTAGGGTGTGGTGCAGCCTGTCTGAGCAACAGCACAGGCAAAAAGGGCGTGGCATGGCAGTAGGGCATGGTGCAGCAGCTTGTGCAACAGGATGGGCAAACAGGGTTTGGTGCAGCAGTTATGGCATGGTACAGCAGTTCGGGCAAGCAGGGAGGGTGCCTTCACCACTGTTTTGCAGCAGTCTTTCCCAACAGTACTTTTAACTTATTAATGAAGAGCCATGACATGGTATCCACCAGGCAGAAAAACATGTCCTCCGCATCTCTGCGGTCTCTCCAGCCACAGTCACAAATGTGGCTGCTCAGATGGAGGTCTCAGGGAAACACACAGCCATCCAGGTCTTGGACTGTAGCATGTGCCTGAGTCTTCTGTTGGTATCTGACGGCAGCAACGAGAGGCTGTGAAAGGTGTGCCCAGGTTGAAGAGTTGCTCAGCCAGGTAGCGGAGCTTTGGGAGAAGGTGAGTAGGCTCAGGTGCATAAGGAAGTCAGAGAGGGAAATTGACTGGTGGAAGCATCGTCTACCCTCACTAAGACAGACTCACAAGCCTGCCACAACACAAATGTTTCCTGCTACACAGAAGACAAAAGTTCCCTCATCCTGCGAGGCAGTAGGAGGAGACCTAGGCCAACAGGGGGAATGGAGGCAGGTTCCTGTTCAGGGTAGTAGGCAAGCACTGTTCCTGCCCACCTCATCTTCCCATCTACCCTTATATAACAGGTATGAAGCTCTAGAACATGACAGTCAAAACAACAATGTAGATGAAAACCCGTCCCAGTTGAAGAGGGTGCGTAAGGCAAGGCATCCCATGCCTTGCATTGCTACATCTTCTGTCAAGAAAGAAAAAAGGGTAATTGTCATGGGGGACTCCCTTCTGAAAGGGACAGAGGGCCCAATATGCCATCTGGACCCAACCCACAGGGAAGTCTGTTGCCTCCCTGAGGCTCAGGTGAGAGAATTTGCTAAGAAATTCAAGCGCCTGGTATGGCCCACCAACTACTACCTGCTACTGGTTTTTCAGGCTGGAAATGATGAGATAGCAATGAGAAGTCTGAGAGTGATCAAAATGGACTTCAGGGCTTTGGGGCGACTATTTAAAAGATCAGGGGCACAGGTTGTGTTTGCCTCTGTCCTTCCGATAGAGGGGATTGATGCTGACAAGCAGACTCGTCACATTAACACGTGGCTTCGGGATTGGTACAACTGGCAGAACTTCGGGTTTTTTGATCATGGGAAGGTCTAAACAACACCAGGCCTGCTGGCACCAGATGGGATGTGCTTCTCTGTACTGGGTCTGTCTGGGATGTTAACTTTCCCTGCAGCAGCCCACACAGTGCTGCGCTCTGCACTTGTAGCTAGAACAGCAGTGGTATCACACCAGTGTTGTGTCTGCTGCTGAGAAGTGCTGGCACAGCATCAGGATTCTGTCTAACCCTCCTAGGGGGTGGGCAAAAAAATGAGAAAGAAACATCACCAGGGTACCTGGCCTAAACCAACCAAAGGGATATTCCATACCATATGATGTCATACTCGGCAATAAAAGGGGGAAAAAGGAAGAAGAGGGGAGGGGTGGGCTCTCATTGCAAAAACATCTGTCCTCCTCCTGAACGCTGGCTATGTGCATTGAGGCCCTGCTTTAAGAACTGGAACATTTGGGAAGAAGATTAGGAAAGGATAGTAAAAAACTGCAATAAAAAGGGTTGTGTGGATATTGAAACAAGGGCCAGTATCTAATAAGGAACAGTAATAAATAAATAAGTAAATGGGAATGGGAAATCAAGGAAATGAGTAATATCCAAAACAAAGACTTTTTAAAGAAAGCCTCCTTTGCTACATATTGGCACATTGGGAGGATATTGTTAGAACTGGGGGCACAGAAGGCAAGAGGACTTCCATTAAGTATTGCAATCAGTGGTGGCCACTATATAAGCTAAATGGCCACTTTATGGATCAATCGACTATAACGATGTCTTGTAATCAGTGTTTTTGAGAAGAGAAGGGAAATAGGATGAAATGTTGCATATTGATATGTTGTTTCAGCATCTTGGAGGGAAAAGGTATGGAATTAAGTTGGCCACTGATTGAGCCTTTGGTGCTGGCATTAGAAAAGTATAGGCTGCAGAAAGATAAAGGAAGTGTTAATAGGTTGTTTAAGGTGTTAAAGGTGTGGCATGTAGTATTTGATACAGCTGTTTGAAGTTGAATGAGCAGGGAAAGAGGATGTAGGGATGTTAATAGTTCTGCCTCAACCCGAGGCTGAGATCTAAAAATCAGGGGTGTGAGCTCTCTGGGGCAGAGGGAGCATGATGGGTCCAAGAGAGTTGTCACGTAAACAGAAAAGCAGCTAACTCTTAAAACAACCTGAGTTCACGTGCAAGCGCAGATTGCCAATGGGACTGCTCAGGGAACTTTCAACAATTGCATTCCCCTGACCGACCCCCCCAACTGAGACCCTAATCACTCCGGAAATTATGAACGGCTGTACCAAAATCTGGTTAAATTGGGAATTGAGAATTTGTTCCAACAAGGTGCAAAAGAAACCCCTATGGAATTTTTGGACCAACTTTTGAAATGCAATGAAGAAAAAATAAATAAATAACAATTTGGACATGGCTTCAGAAAACAGAGGCAATTGGCTAGCCTCTTTCTAGGGCAATTGGCCCCCTGATATCAGAAAGAAATTGTCTTAGGCTGCAGGATAAACTTACAACAGTCAAGAATAATGGGGACCTGGGGCACCTACCCTAGCAGGTCCACTGGTTGAAATAAAGCTAGGGAACGAAGAGAGAGGCTTGGATTTTTGTTGGTTAAGGGAGCTTCTTTCTCTGTGTTAATTAGTCTGTAAATGTAATAGGAACAACTGGCTAACAGGAAAATGCGGGGTTTTTTGCAATGCATGAAATTTAAATTGGGAAAAATGATTGGAATTACGAAATGAGGAAAACAGCCAAGTTTGGTTCATGGTACTAGATCTAACGGATGCTTTTTCCTGCCTGCCCATGGCAACTGAAAACCAGAAACTCCTTGCCTTTGAATGGGAAAATCCTAATAGGGGATGTAAAACTCAGATGACTTGGACAGTGTTATCACAGGGGTTCAAGCATAGCCCCACCATATTCAGGAAACAACTAGCCTGTGATCTTGAAGTTTGAAAGACCCCTTTGGGAAAAGGGGACACTGTTGCAATATGCAAATGATAGCTACTGAAGAAGAAAAGGAATGTGTATCATGGACTATTAGTTTACTAATTTTTTTGGCACTAATACTGTGAACCCAGCCTCTTTTCTCAGTAACAGAGTTTCCAGATCACCCACTCATGATTGCATCAAGACCATGGACACGGTATACTCCAGCTGACCAGACGTATAGGAAACACCCTTAGAAGATGTGGAGGATTGGTATACAGATGGCAGCAGCTTTGTCCGGCAGGAATTTTGCCTCACAGGATATGCGGTAACAAACATCAGCCCAAAAGGTGGAAATCATTGCCTTGATAAGAGTTCTTGAGCTGGCAAACATTTGGATGGATTTGAAATATGCCTTTGGTGTGGTGCATGCACACGGGGCAATTTGGAAAGAGAGAGGACTTTTATCTTCCTCAATTAAACATGCAGAAGAGGCTGAGAGCAGTTATTAGGGAAGAAGGAAAAAGGAGACCTAGACAGGAACAGCCCCGGCTAGGCAAGATTCAATGTGCCCTACTTAAGAAATCTGGGCTTTGGAAAAACGAATACCTGGAACAGAAAAGAAATGGAAAAGGGAACCGGGGAAGGAGAGAAAAGAGATGGAACTTCTGTTGGATGTGGGGGCAACATATTCAGTTTTATATAAAGAATTAGTATCAGTGGGGAATGATTATGTTGTAGTGAAGTGGGCAACTGGCCAATCTGAAACAGCATATTTCTGCAAACCATTTAAATATAAATATGGAAAACAGTGGGGCATTCTCATGTTCCTATACATGCCCAACTCCCTGGAGTCACTCCTAGGGAGAGAATTATTGGAGAGATTACAAGCAACCATTTCATTTAAAAATGGGGAGCTTATTCTGGAGGTAAATGATCAAAGACAATGTGGAAATGTTGAGTTTGATCTTGACAGCTTTTGAGACAAAAGAGGAAATTAGTGAGGAAATCCTAAGTCAAGTGTTTTCTGGAGTGTGATCTTCTAGTGTACCAGGGAAGGTGAAAAATGCACTTCCAATATAAATTAAACTTAAGGAACGAAAACAGCCAGTTAGAATTAAACAGTACCCCTTTAGAAAGGAAGACAGAGAAGGAATTAGCCTGATAATTGATTAACATGCTTAACACCAGAGCTAACTTGTTTTACCATTTTAGATCTGAAGGATGACTTCTATTGCCTCCCTCTCCATGAAGCCAGCCAGAAAATCTTTGCATTTGATTGGACAAGCCCTAAGAGTGGTCACAAAACACAGCTCACATGGACAAGGGTGCCTCAGGAATTTAAGAACTTACCCACCTTGTTCAGAGAACCACTTGCAAAGGACTTGGTGACCTGGAAAGCCCCATCAGGAGAAGAAAGGCTGTTGCAGTATGTAGATGAACTCCTAATAGCCACCCAGACAGAAGCAGCATGTGTGGCCTGGACGGGGATTGCCCTGGGAATACTAGCACAGGACCTGGGCCCATATCAAAGGGCAGTTGCTTATTTTTCTAAGCAGCTGGATGCTGCCACCAAGGGATGGTCAGGATGCCTCAGAGCTGTTGCAGCAATGGTGCTAAATATCCAGGAAGCATGCAAGTTCATCTTGGGATAGAAAATATCTGTGCTAGTGTCCCTGTCACAGTGTCCACAGTGCTGGAAGTGAAAGGCGGTCGATGGCTTATCCACAAAGGTTCCTGAATTCAGCAGAAACCAAGGGGAGCCAGTACACCATGACTGCCTGGAGACCATTGAAGCTACCTACTCCAGCTGTCCAGATCTGAAGGACACTCCTTTTGATGACGTGGAAATATGGGAGCAGCTACGCCATGAGCAGAAAATGACATGCTGGGTATGCAGCTACCTCTTGCAAAGACGTGATAGAATCGGGACCTTTTGCCAACAGATACCTCTGCACAAAAGGCTGAGATAATTGCTCTGACTCGTGCCTTGGAAAAAGCAAAAGGAAGGAAAATAAACACCTATACGGACTCAAGATACACATTTTGGGTTGTCCATATGGAAAGACAGAGGACTATTTAACTTGCGAGAAAGAAAAAAAAATCAAACATGCAAAAGAAATAATGAGATGTACTTTAAGGAACACCAGAAGTTGAGCTCTAATTGGAGGAAGGAAATGATCTGGTGGACAGAGAGGCAAAAGAAGCAGCAGAAAAGGAGGTAGCAACTGAGGGAGCCCTGATTCTAGATGGACAGATTCCCCTTGAAGGTAAGCCTGTATATAACAAAAAGGATAGAAAAATAATTGAAAGACAAAAGGAAAAATATAACCAAGAGGGATGGGCTACTACCAAAGAAGGGAAGGGGAAGCTAGTCTCCCCCTCCAATTTACTGTGGTCACCAGTAAAGGAAAAACACCAGAAGACACATTGAGGAATAGACGCTTTGTATAACTATCTAATTTGAAAAATGATTGCCAAGAACTTATATACTACTATCACTGAAATAACTTAACAATGTGATATTTGTCTCCAGACTAACTCCCAAAATACCCCCAAATCAAAACTGGGTCAAATTGGAAAAGGCCATGGGCCTGGGCAACAGTGGCAAATTGACTTTTCTGAACTTCCAAGAAAAGGGGGGTGTCGATATTTACTGGTGTTAACAGATACCTTTTCAGGATGGCCAGAGGTTTCCCTAGTAGGACTGCCAAAGCCTGCGAGGTAACTAAGTCTCTTGTAAAGAAAACTTCGAAACCACAGTGGGAAGGACTACACCAGGTACTCCTTACTACCTTTACTGCAATTAGGATCAGGGAACAGAGTGCCTGGATTCACCATTCTCGAGTGAAGAAAGCTCCAGAAGCCCTCTGGAAAGTAATGCCAGGTGACGGTGAACTGAAACTAAAGCTTAGTCAAGCAAAATGAAGACATTACAGTCGGGAGTATTTAGTAACATAATTAGCAGAAATTTAGTTAACAGAATCATTTTATTTTTGTGGCTTATAGACGTAATTGTGATTCAAGAATTGGATGGTGCCTTTATGACAATAGAGAATGGTGAGTGGCCTTGGTCCGAAGCCTTAACAATAGAGGATAAGAGCATTAATGGAAAGTTAGAAGATGTGGTTATTTGGTGAACAAATGATGACCATTTACATACATTATCAAAAAGGGAAAAATTAGGGGAAGAGTGGACACACCAAAGAACCATAGGGGACAAAATTAAAATAAGGTGCCAAATGATTAATGGAACGACCCACGAGAAAGTAACGGGGATTTTAGTAAAACCAGTTTCCAATAGGGGCCAATAAGAAGGTTGCATCTGCCAAGGTAAATTAGATTGTTGGTATAATTTTACATTAACACAGACTGTAGTAATTAGCTGTTTTTGGCTGGACAATATGGTCACAAAAGCAAGCACACCTCAGGGGCAGGACACAAAGAGACTTAATTGGAATGCTAGGAACAGGATTAGGAGTTCTAAATCAAATAGATTAAGAAATATTAATAAGCTGGCCACAACAACAAGTGATTGGACAAAACTAAAACAGCCCCTACAATCATCTTTATTGGCATTGGGAACCAGCCAATGGCAAGTTTCATTACTGAGATGGGAAAAGGCTGAAGACCAAGATCACAAACTAATACTAGATGCTCCTAGTATGGTTCAAGATAATGTATATATTTGTCAAGCCTGTGTGTGTTTAAGAACTGCTTGTGCTTTTGTAGGGGTAGATAAGGAAAACGTAACTCCCCCTAGCAAGAATCATTCTAACTCTTGTATTTGTAACTCTGTTAGAATCATCGGGTGTGATTTTCTATATTTGGCACCAGTGGTATCCCACCAGTTGATCAGGTCTAACACCACAATATATCTACACCTATCGGGATGCCCTCTTTGGATGGTTGCCAACTGCAACTGGGATTTTGAACATATTATGTCACCCAATTATTGTGTTACTGACATTAGTTTGTATAACTTTGTCTTTTAAATCCTTGTTTGGAATTGGAAATTGTTACAACAAATGGCAATATTAGCTTCCTTGCTGAAAATAAATGGCAAGGCATTGAGGGATACATATCATAGAGATTGGGAAGAAAAAAAAATTATATTAAGTAAAAGAATTTACTAAGATTTTCCAGAAAAGGGGGGACTGAAACATGGGATTAGAAATTAGAGAGTGACTGATAAATAAATATATAGACAAATAAATATATAGACAACACTCATTGCTTAATATGTGCTACATTTGCGATGTACTGGGCCTATGCTGCGCTTAGGCCTCCAGATGAGCTCCTGGGGCCCCAAGAACCAGATAAATCTAACCCTATTGTTCAGACTGTGAGCAAGGGCTCAGAGATAAGGAAGACTGTTTATAAAGGATAAGGTAAACAAGCAAGGCATCGAGATAACAGGAGCCTCTTGGATCCTGAGAACTGGACCAAACCAACCCTATGGCCCAGATTGTGACCAAGGCCTCAGGGAACATGCGCAGGAAGACGAGGTTAAAAGTTCAACTCTGAGGAAGACGTCTTACTTCATCCCGACAACCATCCGACGACCACCTGGACGACCACCAGAGAGTACTACACAAGGGCAGAAGGACTGATAAGATAATTAGCATACGAAGCGGGGCTAGGTGGAGCTAGGAAATGAATATGCATAGGTGTGTTGCGAAACTTAATGCATATGTAGTATTTTAGGGGATAAAAGAGAATGCAAGTGAGCGAATTGTTGCGCATGACTTTGGTGGGACTACCCCCCCCCCGTGCTGCCCAGCGCTGAATAAACATACCTACTTTACAGTCTTACTGATTGTGGAGTCAGTTTTTCACGACTCAATAGTGCTGTTTCAAGCTTGCCTTTTGCCTAATATTTCAGCTCAATCACTTCTAGTAGTCTTCAAAAAAAAAAAAAAAAAAAAAAAACCACTTGTTGGGTGGTAATCTATGCTGTTCGGGAAGAGGCTGGAAATGTCACACACAAGTTAAAACATGTATGTATTGTTGTTATGACTTGTGGAAAACAGACTCTGTAACCTCGGAATAGTTATAAAGCATGTATGTTTATTTGGTACTGTGCACACATGCCAGACACAAGGGGGATAGCTCCACCTAACTTGCGCACCAACGGTTACTGGTAGTGTGCTTATATTAGTGGGACAAATACATATTTCATTTCCATAAGTCTCTTGTATATTCATCAGGTCTCCGAAGAATCATTAACATAGGTTCCATCTCTATACGTAGTGGAGTCCTTGGGTGGTCAGTCATCTGACATACTCTGGTAGTCTTTTGTTGAAGGCCAGAAGTCTTCCTTGCTGCTTATCTTCTGGCCTTTCCTGTCTTTGACAGACTTCAGCAGCCAAGCCAGTTCTTGCTGGTTCCATTATCCATGCGTACAGTCTTTTGTTCCCTTATCTTTGGGTCATTAACATACAATTGTGGTAGCTAAGACCTAGGAATCACCATCCTTTATCCCTGTCTCAGTTAAGGCTGTATTCAACAGCCAGTTGAAACCACATAGGGCTAATTGTTACCTTTGCTCTTTCCACTGATTTTTTTTATGTGCTAATAACACTAACATTGGTTAGTCTTGTGGCTTTTATGGTGGAATAAAGTAATTGGAAACTGTGATATCACATGTTTCTATTTGTATTCTCACAGTAACTTGGATCAGCTCTTGGAGGAGATGATGTTTTTTGTTCTCTTCCTTTCCTGCCTCTTTCCTCTTGGTAGCACTCAAATCAAAGCCAGAGGCAGGAATGTGGAAAAATAGCTTCTACTATACATATATATATAAAACAACAACAACAACAAAAAAAACCCTGTGTTATTAGTGTGCAGGATGATTTCCTGTCAGCATGGAGTGAGAAACAACCTTCTTAGCAGAGAGCTCAGGCTTTCAGGCCAAGTGCCTGCTATCTATCCTGCGTGTTCATAGGTGGAAGATGTGGATAAATGTTGTCCTCCAAAAAAGATAATATCAGCTTTGTAACTTCCAGGTTATAACTCTCAACTGAAAAACAAAAAACAAACAAAAAAAAAAACTGTCACTGAAACTAAGTTCACATTATTTAACTGAAGCATAACAATTTGTAATAACTACCAATGAAATACTGTGTCAAAATCAATAAGGTAAGGTGCTTGATTAGTTAAATCACCATGTTAATACTGCAGATTAATCAATTCTAGATGTCCATTGGTGTGAGAGTATCGCCATGGGGGTCGACAAACACCGGGGTTGGTGCTAACAATCGAACTCCTGATGATGAAGCCATGAGGAATGTAAACAAGTTAGAAGGAACAAAGAAGGGTGATTCAGGAGATGCCTTGCTTTCTCAAACTGCTTTTTCTCCAATTTTTAAGACATGGAAGTTGCTAAATATTTGCTGTTGCCAGGCAAAGTTGTTAACCAAGCTGTTGGAAAAGTACCACTTGTAGAGCTACTGGTATAAGGGAGCCTGTCCTCAATAAAGTGGTTGTTGAACTTATTGATCCTTAAAGAAACCCTAGTGTCTGTGTGGTCATTACACCACACACTGGGTATAAATCTCACTGCCTTATTGCAGTCCATGAAACATCTAATTGGAGTCTAGTGACGTATTGCTCCTATCTTCAAAGGAGCTGGCATGCTCTTGTCCGGATCAGATGTCTTAAATTACATTACAGTATTAAAAAAAATGAAATCTGATTTAAAGTAACTATAAAAACATCAAAAAATATGCTGGCATTATAAAAACACTCACTCAACATTTGTTCAACCGCAAACTGAAAAAAGCCTTCAGACTGATATATTAGCTATACTGCCATGTACTAAAGACAGTGCTCTTACTGTGTTTGGCAAGCAGGGCTATTAAGGATAGTGAGTCGCGAAAAACTGACTCCACAATCAGTAAGATTGTAAAGTAGGTATGTTTATTCAGCGCTGGGCAACACGGGGGGTAGTCCCACCAAAGTCGTGCGCAACAATTCGCTCGCTTGCATTCTCTTTTATCCCCTAAAATACTACATATGCATTAAGTTTCGCAACACACCTATGCATATTCATTTCCTAGCTCCACCTAGCCCCGCTTCGTATGCTAATTATCTTATCAGTCCTTACCTTATCAGTCCTCCAGATGAGCCCCTGGGGCCCCAAGAACCAGACGAGCCCCTGGGGCTCCAAGAACCAGATAAATCTAACCCTATTGTTCAGACTGTGAGCAAGGGCTCAGAGATAAGGAAGACTGTTTATAAAGGATAAGGTAAACAAGCAAGGCATCGAGATAACAGGAGCTCTTGGATCCTGAGAACTGGACCAAACCAACCCTATGGCCCAGATTGTGACCAAGACCTCAGGGAACATGCGCAGGAAGACGAGGTTAAAAGTTCAACTCTGAGGAAGACGTCTTACTTCATCCTGACGACCACCTGACGACCACCTGGACGACCACCAGAGAGTACTACGCAAGCGCAGAAAGACTGATAAGATAATTAGCATACGAAGCGGGGCTAGGTGGAGCTAGGAAATGAGTATGCATAGGTGTGTTGCGAAACTTAATGCATATGTAGTATTTTAGGGGATAAAAGAGAATGCAAGGGAGTGAATTGTTGCGCATGACTTTGGTGGTGCCAAAGCCCCCGTGCTGCCCAGCGCTGAATAAACATACCTACTTTACAATCTTACTGATTGTGGAGTCATTTTTTCGCGACTCACGGCTACAGCCTCCTTTAAGGTATCTGTAGAGAGCGATAAGGTCATCCCTGGGCCTCCTTTTCTCCAGGCTGAACAAGTCCAGCCCCTCAGCCGCTCCTTATAGGACTTGTTCTCCAGGCCCCTCACCAGCTTCGTCGCCCTTCTCTGGACCCGCTCAAGCACCTCCATGTCCTTCTTGTAGCGAGGGGCCCAAAACTGAACACAGTATTCGAGGTGCGGCCTCACCAGAGCCGAGTACAGGGGGACGATCACCTCCCTAGCCCTGCTGGTCACACTGTTTCTTATGCAAGCCAGGATGCTGTTGGCCTTCTTGGCCACCTGAGCACACTGCTGGCTCATATTCAGCCGACCATCAACCAATACTCCCAGGTCCTTCTCTGCCTGGCAGCTTTCCAACAAATCCTCTCCCAGCCTGTAGCTCTGCTTGGGGTTATTGTGCCCCAGGTGCAGGACCCGGCACTTGGCCTTGTTGAACTTTATGCAGTTCAGACTTTGTCGCAATCCGAACCATAAGGTTGGTTTGATCTGGTTCTTGGGGCCCCAGGGGCTCATTTGGAGGCCTAAGCACAGCACAGGCACAGTACATCGTAAATGTAGCACATATTAGGCAATGAGTGTTGTTGACGTATTTATTCTTAATCAGTCACTCTCTAATTTCTAATCCCATGTTTCAGTATATTTTGGAGCAATATGACAGAATCTTCAAATCTTGATAGCGAACATCCATCTGTTAAACATGGAAAAATCAAAAGCAGTAAATGTTTTTTGTTTGTGTTTTTTTTTGAAAAAAGTTAGATTTTGTAAGGTGTTTGCAGACTAGCTGTGTATTTTCATCAGTTTGTTTCAATTGTAAAATAAGTTTTAATTTTCCTTTGGTTTAGAAAAAAAAAATCTTGACATTTATTATGTCAGCGGGTCTTTTGTTACTGGCATAATAAAACATTTTTTTTCCTTTTTGGACCCTCATTTTGATGTGGGAAATGACAATACTATCTTCCACTGTCTAAAATTGCATGTGCATGTTAGTCAGTAATCATGAAACTCTACTTTTACTGTAGGACAACTCAGAAGAAGCCCATTCATGCAACTTTCAATAGGAGGTTCAAATGCTTTTCCTAAAATTTGATATGAAAAAAAAAAAAGATCTGTGATTCTGTGATTTAATGTTGAGAACCTGCATACTAAGTATTATTTGTTCTTTGCATTTGTGGAGAGGGTACCTATGAAATAAGTATATCAGAGTACATTATGCAATAACAGTAGCTATAAATTAGATTGTGTTAGGTAAGCGATGGTTGGAAGCATCTGGCAACGTGCTGAGAACCAATTCATAATGTATTGAACACGTAGTAGTGATTTGTACTACAAACTGCAATGCAATGTGAAGAAATACAGATTTCTTCACCGATATGAAAGTTTTTTGACAGGTTAAGTTCTACCATTTTCAAAGCAACTAAAGCTGGTTGTGCCTTCATTTTATCCATTTTATGTAGGCATGAGCCTTCAATGGAGTTATTGCTGGTTCATATAGTTGAGACAATCTTATTGAAGCCTGAGAGATTTGATTCATCTCATATTTGCCCCTTCCTTCTGAGTAGCACAGTCATTTGTAATTTTGAAAAGTGGATATAAATTATGTAACAGAACAATTCTATTCTGAGAGAATTTTGCACACACTTGCTCACAAGAATAATCCCAGAGAAGTGCTGGGCGGCTTAATCTCAGAGGAGAGCAATGTGAAAAAACATTGCTTCCTGTTTCCTCCAAAATACTATGTGTGAGAAATCACAGCAACAGAAAAATAGCTGCAACAAAATGTTACAATATTTTTGTCAGACATGTTGCATTTGTACTGTTTATTCTGACTTTAAAATTATGTAAAACATCTGTGAGACAACATTATTTACTGTTTAACATAAAGAATTTGATAAAGTCTATTTTTTTTTCTTTTATCTTACAGCTCAAGGCACAAAGATATTAGAAGGACTAGGGACAGAACACATGCTGCTTAATTTCTAGTTTCCTAATAATCTATTGTGAGACAGTTATGTCTTGCATATGTCATTTGGATTTTGACCTTTCAAAATATTCCATTGCAAGAATATGCTGTGGGAGTTTTGTTTTGGTTTTCTGGAAATTTTAAATTTATAGATAATTTCAGAGTCTGTTGGTAAAAGTTGGTGACTTTTGATAAGGCATTCCTGATAATATCTACGTTTACTTCCCTCCCCCCCATTCCCCCCCCCAGGGACTTCAAATTCATATTTCTTCTAGTGCAACCCTGATGCTTTCCCCTGTCAAACAAGGATGAGGTATGAACTTGGGTTAAATGTGTGACATGCACCAAGAGGATGAGACCTCTCCATGGCTACAATAATTGTTGGTACTCAGGTAGGTGTAACATGCACTTTATTTTATATGTGTCTGCATATGCTCACTCCAAATTTCATTCTGATGGTAATTACAATTGGTAATAAGCTATTTTAATTATTTTACAGCAAGTTCATGAAAATTCATGCTATACTTAAAACATGCAAAATCCCTTAGACCTTCCCTTGTACTTCAGAAGTTAACTGGAATGTCTCTGTGTTGCAAATATATATATATATATATATATATATATATATATATATATAAATACATATATATCACAGAATCACAGAATTTCCAGGTTGGAAGAGACCTCAAGGTCATCGAGTCCAACCTCCAACCTAACTCTAACAGCCCACCACTAAACCATATCCCTAAGCTCTACATCTAAGCGTCTTTTGAAGACTTCCAGGGATGGTGACTCCACCACTTCCCTGGGCAGCCTGTTCCAGTGCCTCACAACCCTTTCAGTGAAGAAGTTCTTCCTAACATCTAACCTAAAACTCCCCTGGCTCAACTTAAACCCATTCCCCCTCGTCCTGTCACCAGGCACGTGGGAGAACAGGCCAACCCCCACCTCGCTACAGCCTCCCCTGAGGTACCTGTAGAGAGTGATAAGGTCACCCCTGAGCCTCCTCTTCTCCAGGCTGAACAAGCCCAGCTCCCTCAGCCGCTCCTCATAGGACTTGTTCTCCAGGCCCCTCACCAGCTTCGTCGCCCTTCTCTGCACCCGCTCAAGCACCTCGATGTCCTTCTTGTAGCGAGGGGCCCAAAACTGAACACAGTACTCGAGGTGCGGCCTCACCAGAGCTGAGTACAGGGGGACGATCACCTCCCTAGCCCTGCTGGTCACGCTGTTCCTGATACAAGCCAGGATGCCGTTGGCCTTCTTAGCCACCTGAGCACACTGCTGGCTCATATTCAGCCGACTATCCACCAGCACTCCCAGGTCCTTCTCTGCCTGGCAGCTTTCCAACCATTCCTCTCCCAGCCTGTAGCTCTGCTTGGGGTTATTGCGCCCCAGGTGCAGGACCCGACACTTGGCCTTGTTAAACTTCATGCAGTTGACCTCAGCCCATCGGTGCAGCCTATCCAGATCCTCCTGCAGAGCCTTCCTACCCTCAAGCAGATCGACACACGCACCTAACTTGGTGTCATCTGCGAACTTACTGAGGGTGCACTCGATGCCCTCGTCCAGATCATCGATGAAGATATTAAAGAGGACCGGCCCCAGCACCGAGCCCTGGGGGACGCCACTAGTGACTGGCCTCCAACTGGACTTGGCTCCATTCACCACGACTCTTTGGGCCCGGCTATCCAGCCAGTTTCTAACCCAACGAAGCGTGCGCCAGTCCAAGCCAAGAGCAGCCAGTTTCTTGAGGAGAATGCTGTGGGAGACGGTGTCAAAAGCCTTGCTGAAGTCAAGGTAGACCACATCCACAGCCTTTCCCTCATCCACCCAGCGCGTCACTCTGTCATAGAAGGAGATCAGGTTCGTCAGGCATGACCTGCCTTTCATAAACCCATGCTGACTGGGCCTGATCGCCTGCTTCCCCTGCAAGTGCTGCATGATGACTCTCAGGAGGATCTGCTCCATGAGCTTTCCTGGCACTGAGGTCAAACTGACAGGCCTGTAGTTTCCCGGGTCTGCCCTCCGGCCCTTCTTGTAGATGGGCGTCACGTTTGCTAGCCGCCAGTCGATTGGGACCTCCCCCGATAGCCAGGACTGCTGATAAATGATGGACAGTGGCTTGGCCAGCTCCTCTGCCAGTTCCCTCAGTACCCTTGGGTGGATCCCATCCGGCCCCATCGACTTGTGCACATCTAAGTGCCGTAGCAGGTCACCAACCAATTCTTCATGGATAATGAGGGCCACATCCTGCTCCCCATCCCCTTCCACCAGCTCAGGGTACTGAGTATCCAGAGAACATCCGGTATTGCCGCTAAAGACTGAGGCAAAGAAGGCATTGAGCACCTCCGCCTTTTCCTCATCTCTTGTAACTAAGTTTCCCCCCGCATCCAGTAAAGGATGGAGATTCTCCTTAGTCCTCCTTTTTGTGTTGATGTATATATAGAAACGTTTTTTGTTATCTTTAACGGCAGTAGCCAGATTTAGCTCCAGATGAGCTTTGGCCTTCCTAATTTTGTCCCTGCACAGCCTCGCTACTTCTTTAAAGTCCTCCTTAGTGGCCTGCCCACTTTTCCAAAGCTTATAAACCCTCTTTTTCCTCCTAAGATCAAGCCACAATTCTCTGTTGAGCCAGGCCGGTCTTCTTCCCCGCCAGCTCGTCTTTGGGCACGTGGGGACAGACCCCATATATATATATATATATATAAATTCAGATTGCTCATAGATTGAATGTTACTTAGCAAGCATCATATTTTTCTTCTCAGAATAAGCCTAATATGCTGTATGCATAACCATATCATATCTGACTTATCAAAGAGTAAGGGTTTATATTAAGTTAGAGACACCAGGTTGGGCAGAAGATACAAGTAAAATCTGAAGTCACTGATGAAGCAGATTCCTCTGTGACTTTCAGATCTTAGTGAAATTCTCCATCAGAATGAGAAACTTGGTTTAGCTGTTGTACTTGGTGTTTGACTGCTCAAATACAGAAGTTATTCTCTAATGCTCATGAAATGCAGGCAGAGACATTTTCACCAGGTCTCTCAGCAGTGCATATAGGCAAAGGTAAATGAACATTCTTCAGATAACCCTCTTCCTTGTGGTACAAGAGGGAGGAACAACTCTGCTAAAAAGTTTTAGGAATCAAAGCTTGAGATGCGAACTGAACTTCTCACATCCATAAGGTCCCTATTACTCTGCTTTTTAGAGGCTATATTTATGACCCTCTATTGCGGTCCCTGATAGATTTATAGATGCATGTGCATGATCTGTTGAAACATATAAGCCTTCCTCATTAAACAGTCTCAGCAACAAATACTCACATTGGTTAGAACTTTAGTAGAGAGGAACATATCCATCTTGTTGAAGAGGGAATGGGCTTATCAGTTGTCCTGGTTTCAGTTAGGACAGAGTTATTTTTCCTCCTAGTAGCTGGTAGGGTGCTATGTTTTGGATTAGGATGAGAAGAGTGCTCATAACATGCTGATGTTTTAATTGCTGCAGAGCAGTGCCAATAACTAAGTCAAGGACTTTTCAGCTTCTTGCTCTGTCCTGCCAGTGGGCAGGTTGGGGGTGCAGCAAGAGCTGGGAGGGGACAGACCCAAGACAGCTGACCCAAACTGGCCAAAGGGGTATTCCATACCATCTGACGTCATGCTGAACAATATATAGGGGTGGCTAGCCAGGGTGGGGGGCTGGCTGCTTGGGGTTGGGCTGGGCATCGGTCAGCAGCTGGTGAGCAATTGTATTGTGCATCACTTGTTTGTACATATTATTATTATTAATTATTTTCTATCTTAATAAACTGTCTTTATCTAAACCCACAGGCTTCACTTTCCCGTTTCTCTCCCCCATCTCAGAGAGGGAGGGGGGAGGGTGAGCGAACGGCTGTGTGATGTTGAGCTGCCAGCCAGGTTAAACCACAACATCAGTATACAAAAATAGCTGCAGATGAGCTTCCATGGGGTACAGTCACCCTCCATGTCAAGATGGAGTGGGGAGCATTTCTTTGGGCCAGTTATGAATTTTATCAACTTTCAGTGATACAAGGCTATCTGAGAGCTGGATGCAGATGATCTCTTTTTAAAAAGTTTAGATTTTTTTTTTAATTCCATAACTCTTGTATTATCTTCTACAGTGAAATATAATCAGCATACATTTACATATTTCATGTAATCAGTACAAGTGTAGGTGCATGCTAAAAGTAGGGTATTATGGTCAGAGCATACACCCTTACACCCTCATCTTGGTATAATGCAACTACTTACAAAAAGCCAACAGCAAAAAATATTAAAAAAAAAATAAACTTTGGAATCTTGTTTATTCATTTACACTTGAATCTGTAAAAGGGCTCTTTTGTATCACAATCCTAAAAACATCTACTTTGGATGAAATAGCCAGTTGTTGCTGGAAGGACAAGCTCTCACAATGTATTGTCAGCACTGCCAATTCTAATAATGGAAATAATGCTTACCGATTTTTACTTTGTTCACTTCTGTCAAACAGTTCAGCCAAGAAACTATGCTGTGTTCCATTTCATGTCATGAATTATCTAAAAGTTTACTAAATTTCAATTAATAATTTTTCAGTCCTTGTGAAGAAGATGGGGTAGGACAGATGCTGCCCTGGGCATGTCTAGAAGACAACAGGGATTGCATAATTGTAACTGAAGATTTCTAGGAACTATACTACCACTGAGAAATATAAAAGTGGAAGAACATACCTGACATTCTGAAAAGGATTTCAAAAAAATTATGTAAGTAAGACAGGTGTCTAACTCCTGACAATTCTCAAACTGATCAACAAAGCAATCCATTCAGAGACTGTAGATCAATGCAGGGTTTCTAATAGAAAAATACATGTGAGGAGAATTATACCCCTCTGGATGTTTTTCCTCCTGCAAAGCTGTTTTATTTAACTAGATAAATGTATTGGGCCTAAGGGAGGTATGACTGAATTCCTTCTGATGGTTAGGTGTCTTTTGCTTTGAAAATGTGCTATGTAAGGGGGAAGGAGAAAAATATTTTAATATTTATGTGTATGTAACATATATATGATATGCATTTTATAAATACGTATCTACTTATACAAAGATAGATAAAAGTATTTCAGAAAATGAAAAACAGCATGGAAAGATCAACACAGTTTAGTTATTCTTATTATTCTTGAGCAGCTCGTCCTGTTCTGAAGTCCATAATGTCATAATGTATGTCTTGACATTTAGGTAAGCATATCTGTTCTGGGTGTTAGGAAAACAGACTTCTTCAGTGAACTAATAAATTTAACCTCTTCCCCCATTTTTTTTAAAGTAGAAGATTTCTCTGTTTCTTTTCTTTTGCTGTCAGCAGAAGGAATGCTCCATCTCTTCGGCTTTGGCATCTGTGAGCAAGACGCAGCTATGCCACCTGCTCCTTCCTACCCAAATGATGTGGCTAGGGTTTATTTCATGGGTAGGAGCATGCCAGAGCTCTCCACACTCACTCTGTGAATACACATCAGCAATCTGAATCTGCGCTCCCAATCCCCCAACAGAAACAACTCAGCTTGTTACCATTTCTAGCACATCTTCATCTGTTGCTTGATTTACTGCAGCTATAAAGTAGCAATATCCTTCTATTTCTGGGAGGCATAAAAAGAGGCATCGTTATAATTTTAAGTCACCAGAATTTATTCACATCAGCATTATGCCATGTTTTTCCCTTTCCCCATTTACCTCTTTGTCAAAGCAAAATGCTTTCCAGTGTAGGAAGAGCCACTAGAGCAAAGCAGTGTGCTGCAGCACTGACCTTCAGTAACTACAAGCAAGGAGTTTATTACCTCACTTTATGAATTCTTTCATGAGCAGTGGAATTATGAAAGTAGCATCCTACAGACTGTCCCAAAGCTCACTGTCTTGAGGTGTCAGTCAAGAAGGCAGAAGCTCAGAATGAAAGTTTCCTATGGTTAAAATACACATGAGGGTTCCCTAAGGATTCTCTGCTGACTGATGAGGTGCACTCTCACAATCCAATAATTTCTTTGATAGCAGCACTGAAATAGTCCTATTTCAATCTGCCTGTTTGTTCTCATGAAAGATAGAAAGATACAAATATTCAATATGGTTTAGATCTCCTTCTGAGTCAAAATTGCTTGAGTTTTGTCAAGATTCAGAAGTCAAGAGGCAAAGTAGAGATGGGTGAACTAAACAGTCAAGATCCTGGTGAGGTAGTTTCTTCTTTTAAAAAAAAAATAAATCCAGAAAAAAAAAAAAAAAAAAAAACTTTTTTCTTTGAGTGTTTTGCTTATCCAGGAGTTAGCAGCTTTAATTTTTGCTTGTAGCACTTAGTATCACAGGATGTGTGATGGTGTGTGGAAGCTATGAGAGTAGCTGGGAACTGGTGGCAATGCTTATAAGTAAGTTCTTCATTATTTAAACATAGCAAAAGTGTTTTTTAAAGAAGGCTTTAAAATTTAAAGATGATATAGTGATCAGAACTGGCTAAAACTTTTTGCCCAATGATATGATTGGAAAGTATGACCCAAATGAGGAAAAAAAAAAATGGAAGGAGGATTCCAAAAGAAATGTGAGTTTTCTAGCACACACACACACACAAAAATATTTTCATTGTATTAGCTGAAACCATATGGTTTAAATGAAATACTTCCATTGATTCTTACTCAAACTTGTAGTTAAATCTCTCATCCTTCAGTACAGTTCAGTGTCACTGAATTAGCATTTTGCAATGAGAAAGTATTTTATTGGAAAATGTTGGCCGGTTTTGGTCTTTATAATACTTTCAATAAGGGTAAGAGGCTATTGTTTTTTGAGAAATGTAGTCAAAACTTCCTTTCATGAACATGTCTTGCTTTAAGTTGGCAATTTTATTGTGAAGGAAGTTGGTGAGTATCTTTATCTTAAATGAATTGAGGCAGGCATGCTCAAAATGCTCTCATATCCTTGTTCTAGAAAAACCTTTCTGTCTCTTTTCCCACTTTCTATTGTTTCCACAGGAAAAATGTTTTTCTTCATATGCAGAGAGGGCTGTCCTACTTCACTGTTATGAAAGACTGAATCTGCCTGCTTTATTTTGAACTTGTTGTTTCAATTTGCTTTTTTAGTCTCCCTTAGGTATACTGAGAACTGTGGGCTGAGGAGTTGTTTTGATTTCCATCTAGCGTAAATGGAATTTTCTTGAAAATAAAATTAAATGTTAAGTGAAGGGCAAAAGGTGGGCAGTCATTTCAAATAGTTAATAACACTAATTGCAATCCATGGTTCAATTAATGTTTTAATAGGAAAAAAAAAAATCCAAAAAAACCTGACCCACAGGGAACAGCAGGTACTCATTAGAGGTGTTAAGCTGAACATTAATAATACCATTGTGTGTTTGGAAACCATGGGAACAGGAGGGAGTGGCAATAAAGATAATTTCCCAATGTCTAAACATATTAATTAAAAAATGTGCCCACATCTACTCTTGATCCCAATGGCAGATAACTCCCCCTAAAACTACATGGATTTGGCACATGGATATGAAGGGGAAAAAATGCCCCTGAATAAGTGGTGAAAAAGTATGAACCCAAGGTGAGAAACTGCCCTCCTCCCCCAAGTTTCTTTCTTAAGTTGAAGATAAAATTATTTGAAAATTTTTAGCCACAATGGAGGTAGAAAAGTCTCAGCCAGCTGACCTCAGGTTCTGTACTCATTACAATCTTCTAATAAGAAATCTTAGGAATAGTCTACCTGAGAAGACTCAACTTCACAGGGAGTTTTTAAGAATAGGGTTTGCTATAGTGACTTTTAAAATTCCTCTTCATAGCATGGACCGGGAGGATTGTAATGGGACAAAGTCATAAACAACATTTATCGAACACGTAACCTGCTGTCAGTGGAGCTAAGCAATTACGAGTTGCTTAGCAATTAAGAGTTGGACTTGATGATCCTTAAGGGTCCCTTCCAACTCAGGATATTCTATGATTCTATGATTCTATAATTACCATATCATAACCTGTGAGATGAAAATCACCTTAATTCCAAATCTGGCCTAAGCTGATACCTCCAATGGCATGAGTATTCATCCAGTTTATTCTTTCTTAAACATTTTGTTATCAATGATTGACTACAAATGATGGAGTTGTTTAGCTAATAATACCACAAACTACTGAAATGGAAGTATAGACTACATGTAAAAGTTCCTGGAGGAATAGTGAGACCCAGGACATTAACCAGCCACTGCAGCACGCAGTGGCTCATTCTGTGTTATGCAGTGCTTTCTAACCTGCAGCATTTCTCTCTCTACTTTTTGGGCAAATCCAAAGTATTCTGACTCTGGGATTCCCTGTGGTCATCAGACTCTGAAGAAATTAAATCTCTGTCAAGAAAACTGTAAGTAAACTGCAAATCTGGCTTGTTTTTGGTTTGGTTTTGATTGCCATTTGGGGGTAGACAATTCCTTTATTTCCTATCTTTTGAGTGACATTGATGATATAAAAATGGAATAGTGGCACCTTTATTCAGTCCCTGGTGTGTTGTCTTTAGAATAGCAGCCTCTCCCTCACCCTCAGAAAAGATTAATCTTGCCTTTTGTGGGCGGGCCAGTCTTTGTCTGATGTAAAGCAGCACAGTCCTAATGATTTTGTGGCATTGAACAATTTTGCAGTTTTGCATTCAGCATGTTAAAGTACCACATTGGAATTTAGTGAGCTGCTAAACCTTTCTATGATTTTTGGACCCTCTTGCTATTTTGATCTTCAAAAACAATGCATTATCTAGTTAACATTAGAACAAGCTGAGTGCACTGTTAGAAGACATCACCCTGCAGTAATCAGACTACCTTTTTGAGTAAAAACTATTTTTGTATAATCCCCTTTGGCAGATGCAATGTGAATGCTACTATTACAGAGTGAGAGAAAAATGAAATGACTGCTTTTCCTCAGTGCAACTTCTTTAGTGAAATTGTGGACTACACTATTCCAAGGGGAAAAAATTAAAAACATGATTAAATGCATATGCGACAAACAGACCTGTGGGAAAGTGCTAAAGCTGGTGATTACACAAAATAAGTCTAATAGGAAGATGATAGTTGCAGATGATAGTTGCTGTCAGGTGACATTCAGGATATCTTGCTGGGTAGCACTCTTACAAAGAATGGTATTATATAATTAAGTAACTTTGATGCATTTAATTGATTTAGATAAGGCAGTCTCACAGCTCCATGGCAAAAATTATTCATTCTATTTTGCCTTTAAAGCCTTGCAAGCTCATTCCATGAATGGGAAAGAAGTACTTTAGTAGAAGGAAGACTTCATCTGTTGAAAGCCCCTTTGTGTGCAAAGTAGGAGAGTCATATCTGCTCAAGAGTCAGTGGCAGTAGGTGAAAAAGCCAGGTGGAGGGATGGGAGAGGCAGGGTAATTTCTTCCTCTGCCTTACTGAAATCTCCAAGGAAAATGTCTAGAAATGCAGCCTTACGGGCTCAAAAACTTTGAACTGCCAACGAATACTTACATTGACTTTGACTCTGAGCTGCAATGATAGATATGTTGGGGGCTGGCACGGGATCTTTATTAAGCTAATAGATATGCCTTTTGTGCCTTGTGACCCACCCTTTCTCCCTCACTCAAATTAGTACAGCTATCATAAGTAAAGGCTAAGGGTTGCAAGTGTCTAGACCTGAATGCAAGAGCATTGCAGAGCATGCTATCCATCACTACCCAACTGCGTGGAACTTCTTGCTTTTACACATTCCAAATCAACTATTTATTTTCATGTTTTCCATGAAGCAAAGCAATGCACATGAAGCACACAAAGTATGTGTCAAACCCAAACAGCAGTTCTGGCCTTTTATTGAGCATCTGTTTCAGGTTCCTCAGCTGTAAACCCACTCTTTTGTTAATTGCACGACATCATCCCTTATGATAGCACCCATCTGGAAGTCATATTCACCTTTTCTTTCTGTCTCCTCAGTCCCAAAAGGGGTGGGAGCAATTACCACAAGGGTGTAGGCTGCAGGCCCACAAGTGGTGGGAGCAATGGGAAACACTGTGCTACAATTCATCCAAAAAAAAAAAAAAAAAAAGATTAGGAGAACAGTTCTCCCTGTATTTTTCCTCATTCACAAATGTTTTTGCTTGAGTGGATGTGGCTGACTTCTCTTCTCTAGGAGTCAGATGAACAGGGAAAGTTGCTGTTAATTCTTACTGCTAAAAGACTGAATATTGTATTGGAAGTTGGAGAGCTAAAATGACATTTCTGAGGTAAAAGCTGTAGCTACCCATCAAGCTGCCGAAGCAGGTAAATCATAGCAGCCTTCTTGCTGCATTTCAAAGTTAATCATGCTGCATGCAGTTAAAGATGCAGTTTTAGTTGTTGGTCTTGCATCTGTAGTTAAATAGCCATTTAGACAGCCTAACTGCCCCATTTTGCTTCATATTCTTTTGAACATCCTACAATGCCTTTTTAATTAAGATATTATTTTCTCTGCTCCCACAGTACATGAGTAGTCTTCAGTTCTTAATGAGGTTTTCATGCTAGTATGTCAACAGGCTCAGCTGTCATTTTCTGTAGCTAAAAGTCCTTATTGTGTCAGTGGCTCCCATTTTATTGTAATAAATTTTGAGGGGATGATACATGTCAGTCAAGTTCAGTTCATTTTTACACAAGTTAAGCAGATTGGTATGTTTCACTAACCTGGTTATACTGCTGTTAACCTTGCTAGATTTTTTTTTTTTTTTTGAGTTCATTCCAAAATATTTAGTTATTTGATGAAAAAAACATGTAGATATTAGCCACACAAGTTTTTTCCTGGGCTACTCCCACAGACTTGGAACACTGGGAGTTCCACTGAAAGGCTGAGAACTGCTAAAATGTTTGGTAATAACTGTATGCTGCTCTGAGACTGTATTGTCCTTCAGACAAAACATGATTCACCCAGACAAAATTCATACTCAGGATAAAATTGTCATAGCAGTGATTGGTATAACACTATGGTTTGTAAATGCAGCTCAAGGTAGATCCAACAGTGCCAAGAATATATATGAATAGAGGGTTTTGTTAATGTAATCATTTGCTCTGTGACATGGATTCCATTAGCCACAAAACTGTATAATGCCATGAGTTCTCAGTTTGGAGTTGAGATAGTTTTGTATTAATTATAAGCCATGTGGCAAAATAATCACAATCCTGAAGTCATAGGGAAAAAAAAGAAAAAAAAAAAAAAAAAAAGTGTAGCAGCCTTTCTGATGATTTGAGAAGAATCTGGGATCTAGAGATCATTTCCAACTCTTCATGGTAGAGAACCTGTCTTCTGAATCAAGTCATTGCTTCTTCCTCCTGTGCATTTTGTTTCTTCTGGAGAAATTCATTGAGCATTAGGCAGAGAGTCTTCATGGAGCATCCCAGTGATGGTGCTTGTGGATGAAAAATAGAGGGTGCAGAAGGGGCTGAAAGGCCATTGTGTATATCCGTGCTAACAGATCTACAGCTGCATTTGTTGACATGTCTGGGGGAAAAAATGTATGACATGTATGTATGCCATTATCATGTTTCTGTTTTTCTTCCCTGGGCAGTGCTAACCCAAGTGCTGAGGAGGCATTGCCTTCCTTCTGATCTGCTCTCCCAGTAGAGACTCTTGACAGAAGCAGGTCTATCTAAGCTGGACAACAGCCAACCAGCTTGGTACTAAAGAAAGTCTATGGTTCTGTTGCATGTAGCCAGTGTAAAACTATCCAGTATTAGACTTACTTTTTTTTTTTTTTTTTTTTTTTTTTTTTGTCTTTTAAAGTTTCCTCTCAAATTCTGCTGGGTCTTCAGCTGATGTCAGAGGAACAATTGTGATTTACAACAATACACTACAATGGTTTTTCCCCAGCTGGGGATTTGTCACTGAATGGTGAAACTAAAGATGTAGAAGAAATGAAATATTCATTGCAAGAAACTGGAAAACACTTCTAATATTCTGCTTCTGATCCTTGCTGTTAACTGCCTTTGGCTCCATGGTGGCTGGCACAATCAGATTAGTAAATGGGTGTGTGGAGAATTGGGAAATATCAATATTGTGTGGATGACTGAGAGGCATGCCATTGTGTGAGGGTTTTATAGAGGGTTATGTGCAAATGAGATAGATTGAAAAGGAGTTTCTAGCAGGAGGGCAGGAAAAGCAAAACAATTGTTCAGATCCCTACTAATAGCCAGGTTTATCGCTGCTGGAGAAGATTCTGCTTCCCCAGGGTGATAACAGGACTGCTTTGCTAGAGAAAGAGATCAAAAGACACTGATCTGTTAGATTGGCCATCATAATGAGAACTAGAGAAAATACAAAATCCTATTGCATATTTTCTCAGACTGGCTGAAACAGAGTTTGTCCCCATAGCCATAATGAAGTCCTTGAAAAGAAGGGTAATTAGAGCTCCAGCTTGAGCACTGTCACTTCAGAGGTGTTCCTGGAGCACCATCCAGCCACTCTGTGTAAGCTAAGCCATATACTGTTTTGGAGAACTGTGCACTGTGTTGCTCTACCCCATCAGTGCTTGCAGGAGAGCTCCTGATAGTGCTGGGTTGGGTGGATTCACTTGGTGGCATATTTTGCAGCAGCAGGGTTGTCACCCAGAAGTTTGGTGGCACAGAAATTAAGAGGGTGGCAAACAGTAAGGCTTGAGAGAGTGGTGCTCCCAGGCTCTGGTCTCTAAGCTCTCAAGAGCTGTTTAGTCAGGCATTCTAAGCAGAGGTTGGTACATCTCATTCAAAAGTGCAGAATTCATTTTGAAAGAAGATGAGGGAAAAACCAAATATAACACGGAAGATGTTCAGGAGTCCAAAGGAAATCTTTCATCTCTTTGCCTGTCAGAAATCTGCAGAACTAATACAAGCCTTTCGCAAACCAATTCATGACTCCCATGTGTTTCTATTCCACAGAGACTTATTTTGGCCAGTGATAAGTCAATGCTGAAGGAGTTGTCTGAGAGGATTGGGTGATTGTGGCAGGAAGGAACTGGAATTTCATCCCCTTCCCCGGAGGTGGACATATTTTCTACATCACTCTTGGCAGCTGATTCCTTAATTCCTTTTTCCACCTCTGTGTGCAAAAATATTTATCTTTTGTCGCTAAATATTTATCCTTTTCTCAGCAGAGCTACATCTCAAATATTGAAGAGTATTATCATGTTTTTCCTCAGTTGTCCCTGCTCTAAACTCAAATATCTGAATTCAACAGTTTCTTCTAGGATATTTTTTCCAGGTGTCTAAAAATTCTCTCTACTGTATTTCAGACTGCCTTTAATTGGCCTATATCCTTCGTGAATTATATTAACTGTTTGCTAGATGACACCCTGCTGATAAAGCAGAATTGCTTCATCTTACAGAAAATACTCCTGCTACATTTCCGTATGGACTTTTAAAACAAATTTTAGTCTCATGCTCAGCTTGTGATTGACAATGATGTCTTAGTTCCTTACTGTAGTATCAATGCCAGACATTCCCTACATGGTGCTTAAACAGCTGATTATCCCTGCCTGTGTGTAGAACTTTGTATTTCCCTTACTGAATTACATCCCTTTTCTTAACCTTAGACATTATTCTGTTTTCAAGACAATTTTTGACTTATTTTCCTCTTCTGTGATATGCTTGCCACCCCTCTAACTTGCTGAATTTACAGATTGAGTGAACACTTCTTAGTTATCTTCTCCAAATCATTGATGTAAATCTGACTAGCCTCAGACCCAAAGCAGACCAATGCAGAATCCCACTAGTCTGAATGTCAGCCATTGATAGGTGCTTCCTAAATGCAATTTACCACTCATTTATGCGCTTGACTGGTAGTGTTATCTATTAGTTTTTTCTGGTAAAATATATAATACATATTATCTGGTAAAATATATAATATATAGGGAGCAGTAATAGTTCTTCTGAGTTGCCATAAGACCAAATTGAGGATTTGCAGTCTCCTCTTGTAAGACACTTGTAATTTTTCGGAAGTTCTTCTTGCCCTTCTCTGCTACTGCCTCAATGTAAATTCATTATTTTATTGGATATGAATGGCCAAAATTACACTCAGTATGCCAGATGTCTCAGGATGCTGACTAATCTTTCTCTTTCAGCTGGAAATATCTTTCCTGTTACATCAACAATCATATCTGTCTTGTTCCACAGTAAATCCAATCACTGGCTCATAGTCATCCTGTGATTGATAACAGCTGTTTCTGTGGAATAGAAATACATGGAAGCCATGTATTGGTTTGTGTGAATGATGATCTGAATGCTCCTAGACTATATTTCTAGTGTGTTCTTTCTCCTCAGCTTGAGGATACTGTAAACACAGAAAACTAAAACAGAGTTGAATAGAATGTTGATATTTTTTTAGAAACCCTAAGAGACAATGTGCCAACCGCTTTAAATGCCCAGGTGATATTTTTAAACTTTGCTGGAGCATCAGTGAAATTTTATATCCTGTACCTAAAATTAAACATTGTTTACTTTATTAACGGTAGTTTATTAGTTAATTACTAATTTAGATTGTCAGCATATGTGTCACAGGTTTGGTATTGTGACCCTCTTAAGGTATGATTTAAATGACTCTGAAGTTTCTCTTACAACTAGTGTTATCTTGTTTTAGACAGGTTGTTCACCAATGGCATCAGGCATTCTCCTGCCAGATACAGCTCCTGCACTCATCAGGATTGAACTACAACAATGACATGATAATTCTTTCCCATAGCCCAGTCTAGGATGCATGGTAGTGTGCTGTGGCTTGAATTTGTCCAGCCCAACAGTCAGGTCTTCTCAATAGACAATAAGCAAAAACTTTATGCAGTAAGGTAACTTAGACCTCAACTTCTTTGTGTTGTATTTACATTCATCAGACCAGACTCTCTGTAAAGGTTTTTTTTTCTTTCTTTTTTTTTTTTTCTTTCAAGACTTTTTCATGTCTTTCATCTTTCAGATAATTTATAAACAAATCTTGGAAGGTCTGTAATTTTTTGAGGATTGTATTTTATTTTTCTTAGGTAAAGGACTTTATTCATTTTTCAGACTCTTAATTTTTCCATTGGCAATTCAGACCCTGGTGTTACAAATTTATACTTGTTTTTATTAATTGTTTTCCCTTAAAACTCTCCAGTAAACACCCAGCAGTTTTCCACAGACACTCATTTCCCGACTACTCTAAATTGCTCCAGGGGAGGTTTCAGTTAGAAATTAGGAGACATTTCTTCTCAGAAAGAGTTGTCAGACATTGGAATAGGTTGCCCAGGGAGGTGGTGGAGTCACTGTCCCTGGGGGTGTTCAAGGAAAGGTTAGACATAGTGCTTAGGGACGTGATATAGTGGGTAGCATTGGTAGTAGGGTGATGGCTGGACCAGATGATTTTGAAGGTCTCTTCCAATCTTAATGATTATATGATTCTATTGCAAATTTAGCATTTCATGAAATGTGACTATGATGATGTCTATCCAATTGAAGACAAGCTTTTAGTTTTATACTTGTTATTCAAGTAATGGAATAGGGAGCACTAAGAAATATTTTTCTCTCCTGAGATATGTTTGATAACTGCTGTTCCAGATGGAGACTTCACACATGAATTTGTGTGCAATAGCTAATCAATATGACTGCAATATTATTGAATGTTGTTTTATCAGAAGAGGTTCAATCTGATCAACCAAGACCAGGAAGCCCATTATCAGTGTCACTATTACTATGTGATACTGAGCCAGATCATTTAATGAATGTTTAAGGTTGTTCATATGAAAAATAGGAATAATAAAGCTTTTGAGCCAGTGGAGAATGGTTTGAAATCTATAAATGAAACAAAATTATGGAAATAAAATTGGCTGACTTTCTGACATTTAAAGAGTTATAAACATAGCGACATGAGGAAGATACGAAGCTCATATATTTACGTGAGATGGTACAACTTAATTGAAAAAAAAAATCTATTAACTGGAAATAAAGCTCATAGTAATATTAGTTCTTTGGTAGATTAAATTGTGGTATTAACCTTGGCTATTTAAGAATTAAATTACTTTTATCGTTGAACAAGGCTAACAATATTATTCAGGACCCAACTCTCCATTTCTTGCTCATCAACTTCTACAGATGTGTGCATGGGACAACTGCTATCTTTAACATGAAAACATGTCTTTTTGCACCCTGAATTTTATACTGCATTCACTCATCCTCTTTTAACACTTGCACTGCTATCTGAGTTATTTACCTGCACTTTCCAGTACAGCTCCTTAAAACTGCTTTGAGGAAGATTTTAAAGTGCTTCTAGGTAGACCAAAGGGATTAAGGGAGATGTTGGAGGGATTTAAAACTTTGGACATGAAGGTGATAGAGAGGACTTAATGCTAGCAAATTCATGAGATTCTGGCCCTAAGAACAACTTTGCATATTCCACTGACTCTTAATGGTATTTAGTTTGTTTATTTCATTTGCTGGTGTAGATACAATTGTGATTTCCTAGAACCCATTTAATTATTTGTTAGATCTTTATTAAGAATTTTACTAGAGCTCTATTTCTAATGACTTCCCCAAGATTTTCACTAGGATCATTTCTGGAATTTCTGTGGGAACTGCTTCAGCTTTCCCTAACTTCCATCAGCACACAGGAGGGAGCCTTTATTTCATTTGACCTGCCTTCCTGGCTAGCATTTGGCATAGTACTCAGAACCTCCTCCTGTTGTAGGAAGTTGCAAACTCCAAAGGAGTTAAGCAGTCAGAACTGGAGAGGTAGTGCTGGAATAGCTATTTTGCCAGAAATATAGGTGGTTGCCACATGTTGCTAGTTTGTGTAAATGTTACGAATATATTTTGCTTGAGTATTTTTCTACCAGAGTTAGCAGCATGTTTAGTTTTCTGTTAGTTTTATGGTTCTTCTCTTCCATGAGCAATGAATAAATTCATGGCAGGGGGGAAGCATGGCAAGACGGAAGAGAGTTTCATGGTTTAAGAAATTATGCTAATATTTATAGGTCTGTATTCTGCTTAGAGCCTGGAGTGTATACAGATAAACCCTGCAGTCCCTGTTCTACCCTGAAAATAATTAGAATGTCTTCTATCCATAAAATAGGGGAAATGTGTGGTTTATGTTTTAATAATCCTATGTTTTGGGAATTAATGGCATGCTCTTTGTTATTTACACTGAGGAGCATCTTTTCACAGCTGTTTGGTGGAGTACTGTAATCTTGTAAACCTTTACCAAGGTCAATAACTTGGCAAATAACTTTTGCTCCCCATAAAAAAGTGCCTTCTGGATCCAAATCAAATTGCCAAACAGTTGTCTGAGACTGAAGAGGAAGGATTAAAAGAACAAGCAAATCAACATACGTTAATTTACTGGGATTTTGTCCAAAAAATAGAGTCATGGATTTTCTAGTCTGAGAGAGGAAAAAAGAATTACAGAAACCTTAACAGAAAGCAGAGGCTTGCAAAAAGGGAGTCATATCCAAAATCTACTGGAATTTTAAAAGAAGAGGGAACAAGGCTTTTTTATCACTGAAAAGCAACATCTTTCAAATTTGCCACTAGAAGGGTGGCTGTAGTACAAATAGTGACTGCATTTTGCTAGAATATTGCTATTGATGGACATTATACATTCGGAACATAAGAAACTGGGGAAAAGGGGTGTGATGCAAAAGAGTTTATTTTTTTGACTCATATAAGCTCAGAAATTCACCAATACCAATCAAAACCAGCATTTACCTAGCAAACACAAATGGTATGTAAATTTAAGGAGTGAAACTTGTAGTGGAGAGCCAGCCTCTGTGCAACTTTCCAAAAAGGTAGTAGTACCACTAAGAGAGAGGTTGCTGTGTAGTAATTCCTCTTTATGTAAGTAGTCATCAATGAGTTTGTGTAATCTCCCTCTGTCCCCACTGTTCTTCCACCCGGCAGTGCTCTGCCAATCACCCACACAGTGACTCACCCAGAAATCCCTTTCTAATATATACTTAGGGAAAGGTTAGAAACATTAAGCTGTTTCTTTCCTGTTCTCCTCTCCTCTCCTCTCTTCCTAAAATCACTCAGGTAACTTTTTGGCATAGCTCTCTCCCAGTTTTCCTTAAAAAGCTACATCTTCCTTTAAAAATAAATACCTTAGAAAGTTTTACTTTGAAGTACTGAAATGCTGACCCTAGTAGAATTCAAGACAACCATTTTTGCCTTGTTTTTAATGTAATGATCCTTTAGTGATCATGGAAATTGATACTCAAGTAAAGGTTCCTTCTGGCCCTAAAACTGATGGCCATCACCTAATGATTTTGTTATGAAACTTCTAACGCCTTCTCTTAACTTTTAATGGAGTATGATGAAGAATATAAAACTACAGTAATGAAATGTGACTCCCTCTAGGTAATGGAGGATTATGTCTTTATTCCTATAGTATGTGCATATATCTCACCAAGGAAAATCCTTTTCTTCCCAGATCTCTCTTAATGTAACAGAGGGTTCAGATGCCTCATTCAGTCTCCCACAGAGCCTGGTCATTTCAGCGCTGTTATACAGTAAAGAGTTTATGTGAGTTAATGTTGAACAAACTACAAAAAGAGAGTGATAAAGATGAGAAATTGGGATTTTTGCTCCTCCTGGCATTCACCTGTTCCTCCATAAGTCCAACTCCAGTAGGTGTTGGAGGTGGAGTGAAATGGGGATTAGTTGCTTATTCATGGTTTCCAGCTTCTTATTTATTATCTTTAAATCTATGCAATAGTTTCTGTGAAAATGTTTCAGCTGGATTTGTATCAAATTGCTTGTTTTGTTGTTGGTTTCTTATTTCTTAAATACGCATTTTGTGTTTACTTAAAAATGAATCATTAAATGAAATTACAGGGTGGGCAGAGAGACAAAAAGATTTGTGCAAGAAGTAAAGATTCTCATGTATGAATACTATGAACTTTTCTCTTAACAGCATGACAGGCAACTCCTAAGACCCCACTGCTCAAAAAAGTTCTCTTAACAAAGGGAAATAACATGGAAGTATAAAGGAAGGGAGAGTCATTTCCAGAAATGATTCTTAATGTCAAATCCTGACCTGCACATGCTTATTACTGCATAATGGATCTGTGGGATATTAACAGGAGATGCCTATATGCAGTTTGTAGGCAACAGCAAATCAAAATCCACTTCTGTTCTGCAGGAGTATTTGTAAAATGAAATCAATGTTGTGTAGAAAAAAAGGTTTGACTCCAGGAATAGTTTGACCCAGAGAGTTCATGGATCTCTTCTGTTTGCAGTGATATTACAGATCAAAGAATGTTCTGCAGCACATCTTCTTCTTCATTTACTTTAATGAAATGCTTAAAAAATGCATGCAGATAAGTAGCTCAGTAGGCAGAAGGTGACTTGATTGGAAAAAAAATTAGGCTGAGTTTTAAATTGTGGCTACAGCATGACACCACGGCTGCTTCATAACTTGCTGACACAGATGACAGCTCCATGGCTGCAAGAACTCACAATACAGTCTGGCTGTTCAGTTAAGGAACTCCTAGCAAGATTTTGCATTTAAAGCCCTTATGCACCAGCTATGTCCACCCTGAGTAGAACCTTCCCTTTTAGTGGTGTTTAAGCTTGGAGCCCTTTGGTTTTTGCAGCTCTGGTAGCTTGGGCACTTGTTTTGTCTTCTCAATCCTAGAACAGATTTGTTTTTCCTTCCATCTTTGGGATATTCTCTTCACTTTGTGTTGTTCCCTGCTGCTTTCTCCATCTGTTGTTTCCATAGTTATGGTAAATGAAACATTGATCTTTGGGTAGCTCCTGAGGGAAAATGAGGCCTTACCCTTTAAGTTTAGAACAATATTCCTTGAAGTCCCATGTACCTTAATACACTGCTGTACTAGGAAAATAATGATGGCCAATGGGATACATTTAATAAAGGCAAAGGTAACAAAGCAAGTCAGCATTTCTTCTTTAAGGATAACAGAAATTAAAATATAAATTAGCATAAATAAATAACATAAACTAGCAGGAACTCCACAGGTTATATCAATAGTATTCATTAGTTAATATGGTCCAGCTGTGCCCCAAGGCCCAAAAGTGCTTCCAAATCAAGGCTGCTTGTATCTCTATTTGCTGCCCATAGTTCTTGCAGGAATGACCATAGAATCATAGGATGGTTTAGGTTGGAAAGGACCTTAAAAGAGCATCTAATCCAAACCCTCTGCCATGGCCAAACATCATCTGTCTTGTTTGATAAGCACTGACTGCTAGGAATGGTGGGAGCAAGGAGTGGCTGAGCTGGGCACCCCTTGCATTTCAGGGAGCATCTTTTCATGCATGGGCTAAGTTAGAGGGCTCTCTGAGTAGATAATAAGTAGTCAATCAGCAGGTCTTGTTTTGAGGTTGCAGTGTAGACATAGCTATGTTGCACCAGTTGGGTTGTTCACCTTGCTGTTGGCTGAGACTAGAGATGCTGTCCTTCCTGCAGGTGATATGGGTGTAGATGATGGGCACTTGCTATTCCATTTGCTATGCCATTTCAGTAAAGAGATGCCTGCTTGCAGGGCAGTTGAGGTGACACATGGGATCTTGTTGTTCCCCATTAACCACAAGCAGCAGGGATCAGGAGCACAGCCCTCAGTGGATGCTCATCATCAGCCTGAGCTAACCCAGCATCCAGCATCTCCAGAAGTGTCCTTAATGAGGTCTCCTTGATCCTTTTTGCTTTCTCTTCTGGGCAGTAGAAAATAGCTGGGGATGATGGGGTACAGGGGAGAGAGAAGGACAGATTTGCTGACTGTCTCAGCCAGCTAATTTTTTTCTGAATTATATCTGAATTATATCTATATATTTTCTGAATTATATCTATATGTTATATAGATATATTGTATACCTATATATTATATACCTATTATTTATCTATATTATATCTATCTGCTGCAGCCTGTAGTGATTGTCTTGACCTGCATTTATATGCATAGCAGCGAATGATTTTAGGATAAGGGCAAAACAATAACAACAATACCCTCACCTCTGTTAATAACCTGAGCTCATAAAAAGCTAGAGAAATATTAAAAGATGCTTATTTTCACTGAGTAATAAAACCTGGGGCAGCAAATGTGGGATGACAATCTTCTACAATCTACTAAATCAAAGCCATTTGACAGGGCAGGGATGATTTAGACTAAGATATTGATCAAGTTCAGCCTCTGCAATATGTTGTATAGAACAGGGAGTAATGAGGAGGAAAAAGGCATTAGGGTGAGCTACATGAAATGAGTGATATTCTCTGAAGTTTTTTATTGTAGTGTGAATGATAATTGGATTTGTGTAGGTTTAAAAATTCACCAGAGAACTGATGCTTGTTGCTTTACATATCATATGCTTGAGGATTATACTATCTGAACAAATCACCTGTAAGAGCAGTGAGATGAGAAATGAAGAAATGACTGAAATTGGGGATGTCATCATCTTTTTTTTTTTTAATAGACTGTTGTCCATTTTTATGATCTACTGTTTTCAGTCTATTGGTAAGACTTTCAAGGAGTTCTAGAGAAGAAATCCTCATTGTGAATATATATATACTCTTTTTTTTTCTCTATTTCAAATGTTCTTTTGGAAAGCATTTCCATATTTGTTCTTCACTAACATTTTATTTTAAGGTAGAGATCATGCTGCTCTGGATGCTGTATTTTGAAATTTTAAACAAATGCACTGCTCATGTAATGTTCTGGATTAACAAGTCTGAGGCTAAGGCATTCCTTATTTACAGTTTACACAGGTAATTCAGGGTTTGGCAGCTCGCTCTTCAGGATCCCGTCTGTTGCTTTGCCAGTGTTTCCCAAAAACATTAAGGGTGGGCAGTAGTACAAATGTATTACTGTATTTTATTTTAATCAGCTCATTAAAGCCCAGTTGTCACTACAGAAATTTCTAGAAGAAAATTGTTGTGATGCATACCTGCAGGTTTGAGTAAATTACATTTGCCAGGCAATTTTTGAGCTCACAGGCTGTATATTTTCACCTGAGAATAACTCTTCAGGAGCTGAATTGCAGCTTGTTTCTTAATAGACATTTTTTTCCTTTTTTTTTTTTCCTCCCACTGTTCTCTAAATGTGTATTTTCCTTCTTTCACTCTATAATAATCATTTAGTGGTGCCTGGATCTAATCCTGTTCACAATGGTGAGAGCTCCAGCCTTTTGTGGTTGTTTTGCTAAACATCTGACTGTGCATTTGAGCTTGTCTCTGTACTGCAGATTACTTTGGGACTTAGTCTGTGTATCTTTGGACTTAGGTTCTGAAGTAAATGCATATACCCATATTTGGATAGAGCATTGTGATCACAAGGGAGGTTTCGAATCCAAATGACAGCTTGGAGCCCAGCTCCTGGCTGTACTTAAATGTAATATGAATTGTTCATGGACATGCAGGCCTTTGGAGAATCTCCTGATATTTCAGTGAAATTTCCTTTTTCTTCTAATCCTGGGGTTTCAGTCTGCCAAAGTGACAGTATAATGTTTTCTGCCATGGAAAGATATGTTTCCCTTTCAGTTTCTGTGCATCTTTGCAACATTTATCCAGATGAATGTTAACAACAAAAACTAGGTAGTCACATATGCTCCTTTCAATATGGCATAATAAACTAAACCCTGACAAGTGTGAAAGATGGATTTGTCACGGGGAAATACTGCTTTCCTTTCTCAAACTTTCCTTCTGCTTCCCTACTCATTAATTTTTACATTCCCTTTCTCCATCTCATTTTTGAGAAACGTGCAGTAGGCTTTTCCTGCCTTACAGTTAGCTTTCTGAACTTGTAGTCATAGCCAGCATTTCTTCTGCTTCTTATTCTCTCCTGTGCTAGTCCTCAGAACAACAAGCAGGCTGTCAGTACCTGTTTTTTTGGGGTCTCATTTTTTAGAGTTTGTGCAGCTTTGTTACTCCAGTGATGTTTTTGTTTCCTTCATGTGAGAAGCCATGGTTTGTGTTGTGGTACTTATTTATTTTTAACCAGGAGTATATCAGAGGGCTTGAATATGAAATAAACTTCTACTGTTTTGTTTCCTCATTCTAAGATTTTTCCCATTGAAAAGGGAAAAATTAAAAACATCGAGCAGCAGTAAAAGCATAGGCAAAGATAAATGCTGTTATAAACTTGGAAAAATGTGATTTTTGTTAATTGAGATTTAATATTTTCATAGTGGAGGTTGGCTAATGTCAGCCTTTGTACTTTCCTATAATGGAAGTGAGCTTTGATTTTTAAACAGGTAACTTATTCCTGACTGCGTGCAACTGGCCCTTGTACCTCAACACTCAAAAGTTTACAGGAAAAAAAAAAAAAAAAAAAAAGGAAAGGATTAAATAGAGAAGCTCTAAGAATGATTTGTTGTTTGTTGGACCATGAAGGATCCCATGAACTCAAGTCAAGCTACTTAGTGTATCAAAAAAAGGCTAAGAAGCTACTGGTCAAAAAATTTTTGATGCCTATGCAGGATGACTGTATTTGATATTAGAGACTTCTTTAGTTTCTTTTACTTATATTTATCTTCTCAAAACTGTGTAAAAATAGTTCTAAGTGTTATACATAGCATATGAATAAGTATTTTCACATGAGAATTATTTTCACTGAAAAATAGCCTCTTCAGCTAAAGGGGTTCAGAGGTTTTTGTGGAATGTCTCTGTTCTGAAATAGTCCAAGTTTTTGATGAAAAACTGAAAACTGTTTGTTTTTAGTACACTTAAATTGAACATTCCTCTGTTTTCTAGTGGGTAAAATCCAGAAACTTTTATTCTTGTAAATTTTTGGAGCATTTGTCATGTACAGTAGCTTTTGTCCAGCTTGGATTTTAATGCCATGTCAAGTCCATAATTATTGGAATTCAAGAGACTATTATTTATAGACAGCTTGTTGTGGTTTAACCCGGCTAGCAGCTAAACACCACACAGCCGTTCGCTCACCCTCCCCCCTCCCTCTCTGGGATGGGGGAGAGAAACAGGAAAGTGAAGCCTGTGAGTTGAGATAAAGACAGTTTATTAAGATAGAAAATAATAATAATAATAATATGTACAAACAAGTGATGCACAATACAATTGCTCACCAGCCGCTGACCGATGCCCAGCCCAACCCCGAGCAGCCAGCCCCCCCACCCCAGCTGGCCACCCCTATATTGTTCTTCTCATCCTAATCCAAAACATAGCACCCTACCAGCTACTAGGAGGAAAAATAACTCTGTCCTGACTGAAACCAGGACACAGCTCTAGGAGCTAAGTTTGAAGTATAATGAATCATTTGAGACTGGATTAGCAGGTATCAGGTAACATGACTCAGGTTAGCAAATGAATGTACATATGGCTCCTGAGGTTTCTACTTCTCCTTATAACACAGTGGGCCCATATAACACAATTGGTCCTTTCTCAGTCAATTACTGTAATTGTCTTCATCATCTATTAGACCTGTGACATGTTCTTTTCAGTTTTTTGAGAAATTAAAATACACATTCACACATCCACTCTGATTCAAGAATTGTTTATCTGTTTTTTTCATTTTCTTTCATGAAGAGCCCTCAAAGCTGCTTTTTTCCACTATCACTCACACTTTTATCTTTTATTTTTACCTGAAATTCATTAATGACTCATCACTTGACAATGCTAGAAACTCAACTCGGTATAGCGTTAATATGCCTCACAATAATCAGTTCTTTCTGCATATAGCTGGAATGCTCTAGCATCCCTTACTGAGAGCATTAGTCTTCAAATCTTCAGCTGCTCTGATGGAGTAATATTAATTTAGGCCCTCTCTTTCATTAAATTCCTTCCTGAGCTTTTTATGTATTTGAAAGCCAACTTTCTGTTGCTTCTGACTACCACCCAGGAAGGTGCTGTCGTTAATTTAAAATTAAATGTTTTGCTTTAGTAATTTATTTGTCTTGACAAATGCTAATTTTTGTTTTCAGTTCAAGCGTCTCTATTCATTAACCAGTTAACTGTTGGAAGGAAGTAAAATACTGAGTTTTACGATTCTGTAAGACTATCTTTTCTGCAATCAAAATTGAATCTTAATTTATTGATTGTGTATATATAAAATAGCCCCACTAGCACACCAGACTTTGATGAGGCAGAGCAAGGGGAGGAACATGGTCTGTGCAATGTTGTGGTTGCTTTCTTGAGCTGGAAATGGGGACAGTATGTCCTGCTCCAGGATACACTGAAATATGAAATATAGAAATGATTAACACTGCTGTTCACTCCAACTTCATCTATCCAGGTCAGGAGTAAAGCCTCAGAAATTACCTAAGTTGTTTTTTTTATATATGTATATATTTATATGTATATTTATATATTTATATGTATATTTATATGTATATATAAATATATATGTATATATTTAGTTATATTTCCATGCCTGCATACAAGCTACTCATCTGTTTTTGAGCTTGTCATGTGTTCTTTTACAGATAGCTTCTTCAACTGATGTTATGCAGTTCCTGGCACTATCTCCCCCCAAAAGTTAGAGAATCTAATCTCAATAGAAGCTTTATCTTGTAGTGGCCTTTAGTACAACCTGGGGATAAGTTTAGAATGTGTATTAACTTGATGCATTGCTTATTGTGTCCTTTTTCAAGGACCAACACACATGCTATGTGGCAGATGTTAGGAATCCTTTCTGAATAGCTGAATGTTCAACAGTCAATAATAGATCCCCCTGTTGAAGTATGGGATTAGAAATTAGAGAGTGACTGATTAAGAATAAATACGTAGGCAACACTCACTGCTTAAGATGTGCTACTTTTGCGATGTACTGCGCCTGTGCTGTACTTAGGCCTCCAGATGAGCCCCTGGGAACCCAAGGACCAGATCAAACCAAACTTATGGTTCAGACTGTGACCAAGGGCTTAGAGAGAAGGAGGACTGTTTATAAAGGGGCTTAGAGATAAGGAGGACTGTTTATAAAAGGGTAAGATAAAGAATGCCAAACATGCAAAGCCTTGAGATAACAGGAACCCCTTGCACCCCGAAGAACTGGACCAAACCAACCTTATGGCCCAGGTTGTGACCAAGGGCTCAGAGAGCATGCACAGGGAGATAAAGTGAAAAGTTCAGCTCTGATGAAGACATCTTACTTCATCCCGATGACCACCTGGACAACAACCAGAGAGTACTACACAAGCGCAGAAAGACTGATAAGATAATTAGCATACAAAGTGGGGCTAGGTGGAGCTAGGAATTGAATATGCATAGGTGTGTTGCAAAACTTAATGCATATGTAATATTTTAGGGGATAAAAGAGGATGCAAGCGAGCGAACTGTGCACCCGACTTCGGTGGGACGACCCCCTGTGCTGCGCAGTGCTGAATAAACATACCTACTTTACAATCTTACGGATTGTAGTCATATGCGTGGCCAGGGCAGCTGGTAAGTCGTGCAGAGACGTCTGGTGTGCAGCATAGGGAGGAGGCAAGGGAGGAGGGTACCCTACAGGCTGACCGATAGAGCGGTCAAGGGGGATTTGGTGACTGATAGAATGGCCACTAGTGATCTTGGGAGTAGATCAAGCAAATCCAAGGTTACCACTGCATCCCAGTTTTGGGAGCCAGGACGGACCTGCTAATGACTGTGTAAGAAGCAGGAGAAGGGCAAGCAGGCCTCTCACAATTTTGACAAGGTCACCTGGGTAATGTTTGCAGCTGCTGGAGGGATACTAACTGGAGTGTTAATAATTGTATGTCTTATTCGTAAATGTCCAGGTATATTGTGTTGAAAGTATTTGTTTAAGTATATGTGTTTGAAACAAAGTGGAGTGAGTCACTCCATGAAGAACAGTCAGAGACAATACTTGTTTGGTTGGTTATTTTTCTAAATTATATATTCCTGTGGTATGAATGAGATGTGCTAGGGGCCTCTCTGTGTGATTGCGTGATTGTGCTGTGAGTGAGACTCAGCATTGCTGCGAAGCAAGTGCGGAGTTCCGGTCCACGGTTCCGTATTCTCTTTGGGCTTGAGCCCTGGAAATTTGGTAAGAAGGGGGAGAGCGAATTTCTTTAGGCCTCAATACCTTTTTAAACCCCCATATTGATGGATATGCGGGAGTGATTCCTTGTTTTGTATGAACTTTCTAACAAAGTGCATGAGAAAAATTGGAATTCCACTTGAAATTCGGTCCTGTTAAAATGTAAATTTTGTGGAAAAGGTGGTATCGTCTGTCTAGAAGACAGAAGGCTGAGTGCTTCAGGTGTTTTCCCAAAGTCCTGTGGATCTGTGATTGGAATGGGACTCACTAATAATCTGAAACAGTAAAGTTTGTATGTGGAAAGAAGAATTTAATCCCAGAGCACGGGGACATTTGGGAAGAGGATTAGGAAAAGGTAGTAAAAACCTGCAATAAAAAGGGTTGTGTGGAAATTGAAACAAGGGCCAGTATCTAATAAGGAATATAAATAAATAAATGGGAATGGGAAATTAGTAATATCCAAAACAAAGACGTTTTAAAGAAAGCCTCCTTTGCTGCATATTGGCACATTGGGAGGATATTGTTAGAACTGGGGGCACAGAAAGCAAGAGGACTTCCATTAAGTATTGCAATCAATGATGGCCACCATATAAGCTAAATGACCACTTTATGGATCAATAATATATTATAACATTGTTATATGGACTATAACAATATCTTGCAATCAATGTATTTGAGGAGAGAAGAGAAATGGGATGAAATGTTGGATATTGATATGTTGTTTCAGCATCTTGGAGGAAAAGGTATGGAATTAAGTTGGCCACTGACTGAGCCTCTGGTGGTGGCATTAGAAAAGTACAGGCTGGAGAAAGATAAAGAAAGTGTTAATAGGGTTGTTGAAGGTGTTAAAGGTGTGGTATGTAGTATTTGATAAAGCTGTTTGAAGTTGAATGAGCAGGGAAAGAGGATGCAGGGATGTTAATAGTTCCACCTCAACCAGAGGCTGAGATCTCAAAATCAGGGGTGTGAGCCCCCTGGGACAGAGGGACCATGATGGGTCCAAGAGAGTTGTCACGTAAACAGAAAAGCAGCTAACTCTTAAAACAACCTGAGTTCAAGTGTGAGCTCAGATTGCCAATGGGACCGCCCAGGGAACTTGCAACGATTCCATTCCCCTGACCGACCCCCCCAAGTGAGACCCTAATCACTCCGGAAATTATGAACGGCTATACCGAAATCTGGTTAAATTGGGAATTGAGAATTTGTTCCAACAAGGTGCAAAAGAAACCCCTATGGAATTTTTGGACCAATTTTGAAATGCAATGAAGAAAAAAATAAATAAAAAAATTTGGACATGGCTTCAGAAAACAGAGGCAATTGGCTAGCCTCTTTCTAGGGCAATTGAGCCCCTAATATCAGAAAGAAATTGTCGTAGGTTGCAGGATAAACTTACAACAGTCAGGAATAATGGGGACCTGGGGCATCTACCCTAGCAGGTCCACTGGTTGAAATAAAGCTAGGGAACGAAGAGAGAGACTTGAATTTTTGATGGTTAAGGGAGCTTCTTTCTCTGTGTTAATTAGTCAGTAAATGTAATAGGAACAACTGGCTAACAGGAAAATGCGGGTTTTTTTTAATTATTTTTTTTTATTTTTTTTATTGCAATGCATGAAATTTAAATTGGGAAAAATGATTGGAATTACAAAATGAGGAAAACAGTCAAGTTTGGTTCATGGTACTAGATTTAAAGGATGCTTTTTCCTGCCTGCCCATGGCAACTGAAAACCAGAAACTCCTTGCCTTTGAATGGGAAAACGCTAATAGAGGATGGAAAACTCAGACAGTGTTACCACAGGGGTTCAAGCATAGCCCCACCATATTCAGGAAACAACTAGCCTGTGATCTTGAAGTTTGAAAGACCCCTTTGGGAAAAGGGGACACTGTTGCAATATGCAAATGATAGCTACTGAAGAAGAAAAGGAATGTGTATCATGGACTATTAGTTTACTAATTTTTTGGCACTAATACTGTGAACCCAGCCTCTTTTCTCAGTAACAGAGTTTCCAGATCACCCATTCATGACTGCATCAAGACCATGGACACGGTATACTCCAGCTGACCAGACGTATAGGAAACACCCCTAGAAGATGTGGAGGATTGGTATATAGATGGTAGCAGCTTCGTTGGCTAGGGATTTTGCCTCACAGGATATGCGGTAACAAACATCAGCCCAAAAGGTGGAAATCATCACCTTGATAAGAGCTCTTGAGCTGGCAAATTTTGGACAGATTTGAAATATGCCTTTGGTGTGGTGCATGCACACAGGGCAATTTGGAAGGAGAGAGGACTTTTATCTTCCTCAATGAAACATGCAGAAGAGGCTGAGAGCAGTTATTAGGGAAGAAGGAAAAAGGAGGCCCAGACAGGAACAGCCCTGACTAGGCAAGATTCAGTGTGAAATCTGGGCTTTCTAAAAAACGAATGCCCAGAACAGAAAAGAAATGGAAAAGGGAACCGGGGAAGGGAGGTGGTGGTCACGCGTGCAAAAGACAACTGAAGAGGACCGAAGGACTCTACCCCAGCAGATGTGCTGGTTATAAAAATGAAGCTGGGGAAGGAGAGAAAAGAGGTGGAACTTCTGTTGGATGTGGGGGCAACATATTCAGTTTTATATAAAGCATTAGTATCAGTGGGGAATGATTATGTTGTAGTGAAGCGGGCAACTGGCCAATCTGAAATAGCATATTTCTGCAAACCACTGAAATATAAATATGGGAAACAGTGGGGCATTCACATGTTCCTATACATGCCCAACTCCCCAGAGTCACTCCTAGGGAGCGATTTACTGGAAAGATTACAAGCAACCATTTCATTTAAAAATGGGGAGCTTATTCTGGAGGTAAATGATCAAAGATATGTGGAAGTGTTGAGTTTGAAACTGAGAGCTATTGAGATCAAAGAGGAAATTAGTAAGGAAATCCTAAGTCAAGTGTTTTCTGGAGTATGATCTTCTAATGTACCAGGGAAGGCGAAAAATGCACTTTTGATACAAATTAAATTTAAGGAAGGAAAACAGCCAGCCAGAATTAAACAGTACCCCTTTAGAAAGGAAGACAGAGAAGGAATTAGCCTGATAATTGATTAACATGCTTAACACCAGAGCTAACTTGGTTTACCTTTTTAGATCTGAAGGATGACTTCTATTGCCTCCCTCTCCATGAAGCCAGCCAGAAAATCTTTGCATTTGATTGGACAAGCCCTAAGAGTGGGTGCAAAACACAGCTCACATGGACTAGGTTGCCTCAGGGATTTAAGAACTTACCCACCTTGTTCGGAGAACCACTTGCAAAGGACTTGGTGACCTGGAAAGTCCCATCAGGAGAAGAAAGGCTGTTGCAGTATGTAGATGAACTCCTAATAGCCACCCAGACAGAAGCAGCATGTGTGGCCTGGACGGGGATTGCCCTGGGAATACTAGCACAGGACCTGGGCCCATATCAAAGGGCAGTTGCTTATTTTTCTAAGCAGCTGGATGCTGCCGCCAAGGGATGGTCAGGATGCCTCAGAGCCATTGCAGCAATGGTGCTAAACATCCAGGAAGCACGCAAGTTCACCTTGGGACAGAAAATGTGTCTGTCACAGTGTCCATAGTGCTGGAAGTGAAAGGCGGTCACTGGCTTTCCCCACAAAGGTTCCTGAATTCAGCAGAAACCAAGGGGAGCCAGTACACCATGACTGCCTGGAGACCATTGAAGCTACCTACTCCAGCTGTCCAGATCCGAAGGACATTCCTTGTGATGATTTGGAAATATGGCAGCAGCTATGCCATCAGCAGAAAATGACATGCTGGGTATGCAGCTACCTCTTGCAAAGATGTAATAGAATCAGGACCTTTTGCCAACAGATACCTCTGCACAAAAGGCTGAGATAATTGCTCTGACTCGTGCCTTGGAAAAAGCAAAAGGATGGAAAGGAAAATAAACAGCTATACGGACTCAAGATACACATTGGAGGTTGTACATATACATGGAGCCATCTGGAAAGAGAGAAGGACTGTTGAACTTGCCAGGAGGAAAAAAAAGAAAAAAACATGCAAAAGAAATAATGAGATGTACTTTAAGGCACACCAGAAGTTGAGCTCAGAATTAGAGGAAGGAAATGATCTGGCGGACACAGAGGCAAAAGAAGCAGCAGAAAATGAGGTAGCAACTGAGGGAGCCCTGGTTCTAGATGGGCAGATTCCCCTTGAGGGTAAGCCTGTATATAACAAAAAGGATAGAAAATTAATTGAAAGACAAAAGGGAAAATATAACCAAGAGGGATGGGCTACTACCAAAGAAGGGAAGGGGAAGCTAGTTTCCCCCCTCCAATTTACTGTGGTCACCAGTAAAGGAAAAACACCAGAAGACACATTGAAGAATAGACGCTTTGTATAACTATCTAATTTGAAAAATTATTGCCAAGAACTTATATGCTACTATCACTCAAATAACTTAGCAATGTGATACTTGTCTCCAGACTAATCCCCAAAATACCCCCAAACCAAAACTGGGTCAAATTGGAAAAGGCCATGGGCCTGGGCAACAGTGGCAAATTGACTTTTCTGAACTTCCAAGAAAAGGGGGGTATCAATATTTACTGGTGTTACCATATCTTTATTGGCATTGGGAACTAGCCAATGGCAAGTTTCATTATTGAGATGGGAAAAGGCTGAAGACCAAGTGAAGGTGTTTTCCTGGCTGAAGTCCAAAAGGCTGTTAGGGACAATGCCAATGATTTTGAGAGGAAGTTCCAACCTTGGTGTACTCTGGTAAATTTTACTTATGATCCTATTGTTAACATGGCTACTGCCTTTGTGCTTACTATACGTAATGCCACAGTTTATGTTATACACCCCATCATTGCACTAGGATTAAACCATGAGGAGACAGTACTCTGTCCTTTGGAACACAGAACATGGGCACAGATGGGGAATGGGAAATGGCAGTCTGTAAATCTGGAATCGTGTGTTACCCAGGAACAACAAGGATGTATTTGTGAAAGCAACACAATTGATGCTCAGGATGTATGTTTTGACACTGAGCAAGATGTTTGCCACTTTGAAATTCATCCAAATACTAGTCAAAAGACTGTGCTTGTATATATTGGTCAAGGGCGTGTGTGTTTAAGAACTGCTTGTGCTTTTGTAGGGGTAGATAAGGAAAACGTAACTCTCCCTAGCAAGAATCATTCTAATTTTATATTTGTAACTTTGTTAGAATCATCAGGTGTGATTTTCTATATTTGACACCAGTGGTATCCCACCAGTTGATCAAGTCTAACAACACAACATAGTACAAGTTATTACTTACACCTATTCACCTATTGGGATGAACCTCACGTTAGTGAAGCAACTAGTTAAACACCAAGACCCGATCAAAATTTTAAAAAGCATTCCAGAAAATGGAGAGAAGTCTAATCTAATCACTGTCCATCATGATACAAAGCAAATAAGCAGAGTTTTGCAGAGAATAAAACAAGATACGAATCCCAACTGGTGGGATGCCCTCTTTGTGTGGTCGCCAACTGCAACTGGGATTTTGAACACATTCTGTCACCTAGTTATTGTTGTATTTATATTAGTTGGTATAAGTTTAATATTGTCTTTTGTAATACTTGTTTGGAATTGGAAATTGTTTCAACAAATGGCAGTATTAGCTTCCATGATGAAAGTACATGGCAAGGCACTGGGGGATAAATATCATAGAGATTGGGAAGAAAAATTCTTTTACATTAAGTAAAAGAATTTAGTAGATTTTCCAGAAAAGGGGGAGCTAAAATATGGGATTAGAAATTAGAGAGTGACTGATTAAGAATAAATATATAGACAACACTCACTACTTAATATGTGCTACATTTGCAATGTACTGGGCCTGTGCTGTGCTTAGGCCTCCAGATGAGCCCCTGGGATCCCAAGAACCAGATGAGCCCCTGGGGCTCCAAGAACAAGATCAACCTAACCCTATTGTTTGGATTGTGAGCAAGGGCTCAGAGATAAGGAGGGCTGTTTATAAAGGATAAGGTAAACATGCAAGGCCTTGAGATAAAAGGAGCCCCTTGGATTCCAAGAACTGGACCAAACCAATCTTATGGCCCAGATTGTGACCAAAGGCTCAGGGAGCATGTGCAGGGAGATGAGGTTAAAAGTTCAGCTCTGAGGAAGACGTCTTACTTCATCCTGACAACGACTCGACAACCACCTGGACGAGCACAAAACTACTATCTGTTAAAAAGTAATTGTATATTTTAAGGAAAAAATATTTCAGATATTGATCTACCTTTTTTTCTGGCTGTAGAGACAAGGCATTGGGGGATACATATCATAGAGATTGGGAAGAAAAAATGTTTTATATTAAGTAAAAGAATTTAGTAGATTTTCCATAAAAGGGAGGACTGAAACGTGGGATTAGAAATTAGAGAGTGACTGATTAAGAATAAATATATAGACAATGCTCATTGCTTAATATGTGCTACATTTGCAATGTACTGGGCCTATGCTGCACTTAGGCCTCCAGCTGAGCCCCTGGAGCCCCAGGGACCAGATCAAAGCAACCCTTTGGGTCAGACTGTGACCAAGGACGCAGAGAGCATGCACAGGGAGATGAGGTGAAAAGTTCAGCTCTGATGAAGATGTCTTACTTCATCCCGATGACCACCTGGACAACCAGCAGAGAGTACTACGCAAATGCAGAAGGACTGATAAGATAATTAGCATACAAAGAGGGGCTAGGCGGAGCTAGGAATTGAATATGTATAGGTGTGTTGCAAAACTTAATGCATATGTAATATTTTAGGGGATAAAAGAGAATTCAAGTGAGCGAACTGTGTGCACGACTTTGGTGGGACTACTCCCCTATGCTGCGCGGTGCTGAATAAACATACCTAGCTTACAATCTTATTGATTGTAGAGTCATTTTTTCGTGAGTTACTGTTCAAGCTTTGATATTTCCTTAACAGCTCTTAGATAAAAAGAAGTACTTAGTACTGCTTGCCAGACCTTTAAAATGTATTCTCAAATTGAAATGTTACACAAGTCTTTGTGATGCTCTTTACTACATACTTTTATTACCTGTCTAATTATATGTGAGACTTCCAGTGCCAGGAAAACAGACAACATGTTGGCATTAATTCCAGGTTCTAGTATTTTTTCCTCACCTTCTATCCGTTATTCCAAAGAGAAGTAAAATTGCCCCCTATGTTTTCACACCTGTCCAGTTCCACTAACTTGTAGAATGTTCTAAAGTGAATATTTATACATTCTTCATTTCTCATTAGTGCTCATGGAAAAGAAAATTCAAAGCTATGCACAAAGTTAAAATTTAGTTTTCTTTGCAAGACAAGCAACATAGGTTGCTTTCCCATTTTAAGTGTATTTCTTCTCGCACAAGTATTTTGGCTTGATTTTTAACCAAAATATTTAAAGAAATGTTATTAGTTTCACTCTGGAAGAATGTATGACATAAATTATAGTCACTTGGAACATCTTAGCATTTGAGACATATGTATCCTACTGCATTTTTTAAATCTTTATTCCTTATACAGGTGTTAGCTGATTTTTATAAGTAAAGATCCTTTGATCCTGGCCTTTTACTTGTTAAGTAACGATACTGCTAGTTATCCACAGGTTTGTTTATTTGGAAAGCTCAGTTTCTGACACACAATGTAAATAAATAAGAAATTTTACATTGTCTCTACAGCCAGAAAAAAAATGTAGATCAATATCTGAAATATTTTTTTCCTTAAAATATACAATTACTTTTTAACAGATAGTAGTTTTATATTTTATTTTTTTTTCTCCATGTGATATATGGAGTAATAATTGTTGTCAAGAAGATGGTTGATATTAATAAAGAAGGGGGAGATGTGGGAGTGTTGGGCATGGGGGTCGACAAGCCCCATGGTTGGTGGTAACATCAGACTCTCAACGATGAGGCCATCAGGAATGTAAGGAGTTTAGAGGGAGCAAAGAAGGGTGATTAAGGAGACACCTTGCTGTCTGGGGTTGCTTGTTCTCCTGCCGTTAAGGCATGGAAGTTGCTGGGGTTTTGCTGGTTGAAACTGTTAAAATTTGTTGTTTAATGTTATATGATAATGGTATTATTAGTGTGGTTTCAAGGGTTAATGAAACGCGGGAAAAGACAGCCTCGCATGGGTTGGTGTCAATCACGTTTTGTTGCTTTCAGGAACCTTGTGGAGGGCAGAGCATGGGCAGAAGCAGAGGGAGCCTGTCGGGGCGGCCCCTGTGGTCTGGACAAGATCCAGGAACCCACAGGGTCTGCGCAGGAACAAAAGGTTGCTGGCAGTGATAGGGGGAACCGTGAGCCTTCATCCCCACGACCACCACCAAGAGACACTGCACAGGAGCCAAAAGGAAGAGTTTGTGAAAATACTAATTATAATACGAAGCAGGGATATGTCATATATATGTATAGGCATATGTGGGTTTCTTATGAATATGTAACAGCTATGTTCTATATATTCTGAAAGTTCGAAGGTTGTGTATGCATGTTGGTAGAGTGTAGATTCCCCGTGCTCCCCATGCTGTTTAATTGCCTTTTATAAATATTACTAAATTCAGATTGAGTTATATTGAGTCATGAAAAACTGACACCACAATCAGTAAGATTGTAAAGTAGGTATGTTTATTCAGCACTGGGCAGTACGGGGGGGGTAGTCCCACCAGTCGTGCGCAACAATTCACTCCCTTGCATTCTCTTTTATCCCCTAAAATACTACATATGCATTAAGTTTCGCAACACACCTATGCATATTCATTTCCTAGCTCCACCTAGCCCCGCTTCGTATGCTAATTATCTTATCAGTCCTTCTGCCCTTGTGTAGTACTCTCTGGTGGTCGTCCAGGTGGTCGTCGGATGGTCGTCAGGATGAAGTAAGACGTCTTCCTCAGAGTTGAACTTTTAACCTCGTCTGCCTGCGCATGCTCCCTGAGTCCTTCGTCACAATCTGGGCCATAAGGTTGGTTTGGTCCAGTTCTCCGGATCCAAGAGTCACCTGTTATCTCAATGCCTTGCATGTTTACCTTATCCTTTATAAACAGTCTTCCTTATCTCTGAGCCCTTGCTCACAGTCTGAACAATAGGGTTAGATTTATCTGGTTCTTGGGGCCCCAGGAGCTCATCTGGAGGCCTAAGCGCAGCATAGGCCCAGTACATCTCAAATGTAGCACATATTAAGTAGTGAGTGTTGTCTATATATTTATTCTTAATCAGTCACTCTCTAATTTCTAATCCCATGTTTCAGTCCCCCCTTTTCTGGAAAATCTTAGTAAATTCTTTTACTTAATATAATTTTTTTCTTCCTAATCTCTATGATATGTATCCCTCAATGCCTTGCCATTTACTTTCGGCAAGGAAGCTAATATCGCCATTTGTTGTAACAATTTCCAATTCCAAACAAGCATTTTAAAAGACAATATTAAAGTTATACAAACTAATGTCAATAACACAATAATTGGGTGACATAATATGTTCAAAATCCCAGTTGCAGTTGGCGACCATCCAAAGAGGGCATCCCGATAGGTGTAGATATATTGTGGTGTTAGACCTGATCAACTGGTGGGATACCACTGGTGCCAAATATAGAAAATCACACCCGATGATTCTAACAGAGTTACAAATACAAGAGTTAGAATGATTCTTGCTAGGGAGAGTTATATTCTCCTTACTTCTACAAAACCAAAAGCAGTTCTTAAACACACACAGCCTTGACAAATATATACATTATCCTGAACCATACTAGGTGCATCTAGTATTAGTTTGTGATCTTGGTCTTCAGCCTTTTCCCATCTCAGTAATGAAACTTGGCATTGGCTGGTTCCCAATGCCAATAAAGATGATTGTAGGGGCTGTTTTAGTTTTGTCCAATCACTTGTTGTTGTGGCCAGCTTATTAATATTTCTTAATCTATTTGATTTAGAACTCCTAATCCTGTTCCTAGCATTCCAATTAAGTCTCTTTGTGTCCTGCCCCTGAGGTGTGCTTGCTTTTGTGACCATATTGTCCAGCCAAAAACAGCTAATTACTACAGTCTGTGTTAATGTAAAATTATACCAACAATCTAATTTACCTTGGCAGATGCAACCTTCTTATTGGCCCCTACTGGAAACTGGTTTTACTAAAATCCCCGTTACTTTCTCATGGGTCATTCCATTAATCATTTGGCACCCTATTTTAATTTTGTCCCCTATGGTTCTTTGGTGTGTCCACTCTTCCCCTAATTTTTCCCTTTTTGATAATGTATGTAAATGGTCATCATTTGTTCACCAAATAACCACATCTTCTAACTTTCCATTAATGCTCTTATCCTCTATTTTTAAGGCTTCGGACCAAGGCCACTCATCATTCCCTATTGTCATAAAGGCACCATCCAATTCTTGAATCACAATTACGTCTATAAGCCACAAAAATAAAATGATTCTGTTAACTAAATTTCTGCTAATTATATATTACTAAATACTCCCTCATTAATAAATACTCCCTCCTAATCTCCTAATTTTGCTTGACTAAGCTTTAGTTTCAGTTCACCGTCACCTGGCATTACTTTCCAGAGGGCTTCTGGAGCTTTCTTCACTCGAGAATGGTGAATCCAGGCACTCTGTTCCTTGATCCTAATTGCAGTAAAGGTAGTAAGGAGTACCTGGTATAGTCCTTCCCACTGTGGTTTCGAAGTTTTCTTTACAAGAGACTTAGTTACCTCGCGGGCTTTGGCAGTCCTACTGGGGAAACCTCTGGCCATCCTGAAAAGGTATCTGTTAACACCAGTAAATATCGACACCCCCCTTTTCTTGGAAGTTCAGAAAAGTCAATTTGCCA
>CM021732.1:66375291-66680593 GCA_011075105.1 Heteronetta atricapilla | reverse complement strand
TTTATTTTATTTTATTTTATTTTATTTTATTTTATTTTATTTTATTTTATTCTCCAGCAAGGTGCTGTGCATAGTTTAGGAGGCCACACAGTCCAGAAACCATCCTTAAAAAGCAGTCTGGATGGAGCTGTGTCATTCTGAAGGTTATAGAAATTTTATAGCATAACCTGTGCTTGTTGCTGTGAATCCCAACGAACAGTTCAGGGCAAATTTAATTCTCTAGTATAAAGCATATATAATATCACACATCCAAGTCTGTGAAGGTCCTTTTTCACCAGAAGGCTCTGTGCCATGCCCAGCTGCTGGTCATTTCCAGTTGTGCTAAGGTGGCACAAGCCTGTTTTCTACCACAGTTAAGTGTGTGTGTGAGGTCTCCTCAAATTCACTTCAGGCAAAACCACTTATTTAAACTGCATAAACTAACCCTTCTGACTTCATCAGCATGGAATTAGGGAGGTGACAGGTTGTTTTATAGTGCTTTATGATTTCAGATCTGTCTTTTTTGCCCAACACTCTTTTGTTAATTCTTTTTCACTGTGAGGTATCACTAGGCTGTGTGTAGTGCAATAATGTAATTGTTTCCATAGTAACAAAGACTTCAAAAGATACAGTGAGCTGTAGGATAAAATAAAAATCAAGGTATAAACAAAATAAGAACAAGTGGCAGAGACACAATATCTGAAACTAAAGTCAAAAGGTTGTGTGGCACCTTCTTTGCAGTGACCCTGGTTAATGTGAGAGTGATGCTGTGTTCATCTCAAATTCAGTAGTGTGCTCCTCCTAGCAGTCCATATTACCATAGCATCTGTACTGACTGACTATTTCCTTCTCTTCTGGTTCTAAGTTTCTTAAGTTTCTTTAGAACTTAAATGCGTATGTTGGGTCAGATCCTTAGCTGGAAGTTTCATCTTGGGTGTCATTCTTCCAGTGCTGCCCTCAAAATGAGAGACATGCTGGACAAACTGGTCCTGCTTCAAAGATACTAATTTACACCAGCTAAGAATTACTTATCTGATCTCTAACCAGCTGCATGCTTTTTTTTAAAAAAAAAATATTTTTATATTTATTTAAACTACCATAGAAATGGTTAACAGGAGACCTGTGCTCGGGTTTTAATCTGCTACTGATACATGACATGACATTTTATTTTGCAAACCTGTTTGTGCCTTGGCTTCCCTATATGTACAAAAGGAACTTTTGCTTCTCCATTGTATACTGGTTTTGAGAGGATGATGTTAAGATGAGCAATATTGGCAATCTTTTCTCCTTCAAGTCTGTTTTGCATCAAAAAATGTATAGTTAGCAGCAATATGCCTGATGCCTAAATATTATAACATTCTGCAGGGTTTTTTTTGTTTGTTTGTTTGTTTGTTTGTTTTCTCCTGTGAACTCTCCTACTTGTTTTGAAATATTTCAGAAGATATGCCTAGCATTTTGCCTAAACTTGGTGCTAGAAATATTTAAACTAGGGAGCATTCTGTCTACATAATACATGTCAGAATGTTACTGAAAATGATTTTTGGCTGTGCAGGAGTGCAATACTGCCTGAAATATGTAGAGGCTCTTTAGAATATAATGTACTACATGTCACTGGCCAGTTGTGAGGATGAAAATGTTTTCTATTTGTGGGCCCAAAATCTATCAGAGTATTGCAGCTCCACATGAGAGAGTGACTACTCTTTTGCCAGGAATCCCACCACATTTCTAAGGAAATGAACCGGGGAAGGTTTGGCCCACTATTTCTGGAAATTGTTCCTGCAGTCAACCCATCAGTCAGCTTCAGAAACTGTGTTAACTCCTGCATTTGAAAGCTCCGTGGACTCTCCAGCTGAGACCTCCCAGGCACATACGTTCATATCTCAGTGTTAAAATGTAATTTGTTTTGGCTAAACAGCCTCTAAATCTTTTCTTCCTCCAGATGGTAACGTTTGTGTAATTAAGCATTTGAAAATGTTGGCATAAGTAACCGTGCCCCTTTTGGAGTACTTTCAAAACAAATACACAGTAAATGCGGAAAGGGTGACCCAGAGTAATTGTTCTTCTGGGAAAGGGTAGGTTCGTGGGTTTTTTGTTTGTTTGTTTGTTTTGTTTGCTCCTTTAATGTGTAAAAACACAGCCCTCCATGGTAGTTTCAGTCAAGCTTGGCACTGGTGTTCGTGAAGGATGCTCACATTGTCTATTTTCTATGTAGGAATGGCAATCTTTAGCAAAGGGTAAGATAACAAAAGAGCATTGGGGGTGAGAAGATTGTATCTAAATTTTAACCTGGCTAATCCAGTTCTGCAGTGATCACCCTGCCAAGGCTGGGGGATTGGGTTAGATCTGTGGAGTTGTCACACAAGGCTGTGTTAGGCTGTGTACAGAAGGAACGAAACACAACTGGTAACAGGCTTTTCTCATACACCCAAGGGCTAGCATTTCCTGCACATGGATATATATGACAGCAAGTATAAAGAAGTGACTGGGAGACCTCTGAGTTTTATTACTTGGAGCTAAGTTTCATCAATATAAAGTTGGAGTCAGGTCTTTACAGATACCAAAGGAAAGAATAGTCAGATGATGGGTAACTTATAGATTTAATGAACTCTGAAACATAAGTAAATTTGTTGACACTGGATGTCTAGTATATCTCAGCCCATGATGGACAGCGAGTTATTTCCTATGTCTCTTAAAATGAGAAAACTGTACAGTATCAAGGCCTTCAGTGTAATGACTGTTGGCATGTTGTAACTTCCAAATTACCGTTACTATAATCTAGTTATTAGATTTTTTAAAAAATGTATTCTGAGATGGTCTGGCTAGGATAAACTTAGATGTCTAACAAACCACAACCCACACTGACAAAATATATTTTGGAGGTTGCCCTTGGAAGAGGGGTGGGCCGGGGGAAAGCCATCAACATAAAGAGTGGGAGGAAGAAATTTGATAACTGAGTTTTACAGATCATTCAGCTTCACATATTTATAAGTACTGGCAGTCTCTTAGGAATTCTACTTGCTATTTATTAATGAGGAACATGTAGGGTTTCTCTGGGGAAAAGCTTTTCATGTTATGATTTTCTTTCCTTTGTCTGCGTAGAGCCCCAGTTCCTAATGTCTAGTTTGGACTGCAAAGCTCTCTCTTTTTTTCATCGCACCACTAATTTAAAGTATTTTACACAGCAATGCTTTGGGGTTTTGTTTGTGTCTGTTTTTGGCCACTGATAACTATTTTATTTATTTTTTTAACTTGCATCAGAGCTAAACCACCTCCCTTCCTAAAAAGCCTCCTTTAGATCTAAAGGACTCACACCTGCCTTTGCAGAAATGAGTTTTGGAGCCATGTATAGAATCTGAGCCTGCTAAATCTGACTCTATAACCGCTCAAACTTCAGTGCATTTGGTATTTTACTCCAGCTTTTGAGGGCTGTAGTTTTATCCTGCTTTAACATGAATCATCTTTGAAGCTACATGAGACTTGAGTCAGATGCATCTTTTAGGTTCAAAAAACATTGAATTTTGTTTTGTTTTGTTTCCATTGCAGAGTCATAAGTCTGTCTGTGTTGAGCCCTAAGTGAACAAAGGAAACAACAAACAAAACAATAAAGCAGTAATTGCTGTGTCTTTTGACCCAGAAAAATACCTGATCCCAGGAAGATTTTAATTTGTCTACTTGGACAAAATGGTTAGATAAAGCAAAGATAGAAGGACAGTCTGAACTGAGTCTGCAATGCTTTTCAGTCTCTTTTTTCATCTTAATTAACTTATTAAAGTCACATGAACCTCATGAATTTTCTCCTACAAAAGGGCAAAAGGGTTAATGAGACAACCTCTAGCTTTGAAGTTTGTGAAGGAGACAATATACTTTGTGAACTGGATAAATTAATTTAGTCTTAGTCATTTTTTCCACTACCCCTTAAATTCTGTCCCTTTGTGGTGAGGGTTGTTACCTGCATAGCTCTCAGTCAAAGGCAGGAAGGCTGCTGTACACATCCTTTTCTAGTTTCTCCTCCTGCCTGCGGGGTTTTATTTTTCATGAGGAGAGTTTTGAGGGGAATATACAGTGTAGCTGACATAAATCATTGTCTGTTTGACACGTTTGTTATGTGAGTTTTATATGTGAAGTATAAAAGCCATTTGCTGGAAATAATAGCAGTTTCTGTATTTCTGGTTAGTGAAAACAATTAACTTCATGTCTCTGAACATGTAATTATCTAGCCCTTTTTTAAAGGGCTAAATATTACAAATATTTACAGGGTCTATTTACAGATCAAACATTAACCTCAGTGCTTGTGCCTACATTGAAAAAAACATCCCATTATGTCATTCTACAGTGAAATAAAGAAGAGTGCACCAAATCTTAGATGCATTATGTAGCATGAGGAGTATTTTTCCTTGACAGTTATCATCTCTGTGCACTGTCTGGAATGCCTGGGAGGATCACCTTGCTGTTAGTGCACATGGACAGCAATGCCACTACAGTTCTTGGAAATAAACACGTCGCTAGATAGAACAAAATAAGACTTTTTTTTTTTTTTTTTTTTTTTTTTTTTTTTTTTTTTCTTCCTGGCTCTCTTGGATAGTCTGTGATATTTTGCAAAATTCCTATCATTATGGTATTCTGGCTGATGGCCTATTGCTGAAATCCCTTCACTGCTGTATGTCTACGGGGAAAGGCAGCAGTAAATTGAGTTGAGACGTGCCTCATGTTACTTATGAGGAAGATGCTGCAGGTCACTTTGATCACACTTTGTTTGTTTTTTTTCCTGCAGTTGGCTATCTATATAGGATAAAACTGTTCTCGTTTGTAGTGTTATAATGGGAGCTGCACAGCTGTAAAGATATTGTTCCAAGGATCTTGTCCAACGTAGTCTTAGGGGATGATGCAGTGGGGAGGATTAGGTCCTTGCACTTAAGAGCTCTCTCTGCTGTTATCCTCCTCTTTCAGCTGTGTAATTTCAAAATAATATTTCCCATGTTTTTATGTTTGTGACTGCCTAATTTAAAAGAGCTGTCTAACACATTTATCTTCAAAATTAAGGATATTTTATAATACCCCAAATTATAATGCACCCAGCACCTGATCCCCCTCCTGTTAATGAGGTTTGTGAGTACCTTGGCAGGGATTCCCACCAAGTTCTCTGCCTTCATTCTGCTTTCTGGCACTGACAGATACTGTTTTGAAGAGCTGCACCAAGCAACCTTTTAATGCTGCCCTGCTTCCCTTGCTTTATTTTCTCCTGAATTTAGGCCAATGCTACAACTTCATCCTTAAACTCCTCTTGCCCTCAAATGCATTTCATAAACCGTATGATTCATAATTGTCATTTTTTTTCAATTAATTTTTATTTTGAAGGCAGTAACGGGTGTGGCAGTACTTCTCAAACAACCTTGGGTCACCCTAACTAGCTGACACTTATTTTGTGATCTGTGATGATTTTATTGTCTGTATTTCTGAGAAGATTGCATTGTCACAATTAAATTGTGCCATCAAGTTTTTTCTTTTCCAGCCTCTAGAGTTGAGTAATATTGGAACAGAAATGCAGAGGAAGAGGGTTGTCATGAAGAGCAAATCCCCAAGCAGTGTTAAGGGAGGAGATCGATTTCTTGAGGTTTGGTCCTAAATATTTGGCAGCTTTAGAGCTACCTCTCATACCTCCCATCCAAGCCAGAAAGGCAAGAATGTAAACCTTCCTGAGTTTTGTTGTGGGTTCATTTCTTCTGTGGTGGCTGGGTTATACTCTTTTGAAGAATTTTCTTTCTCAGTTCAGTTCACTGATGTTGGTTATTTCTATTGCTGATAGGCTTTTTGTAAGGCTTATCAGTCTTTTATGTGCCCTTTAATTATTGTATATGTTATTTTTATATCTGGGAAACATGAAAAGTAATACCAAAAGGCTGAACTGCATTTGTTATCCATGGTTTGTCTATGAAATGGAATTGAGAGCAAAAAGCTGAGAATTAAATGATTCTGTGACTTTCCCTGTTCCTTGGCCATTTTCTTTCTGAAATTTGAGAGCAAAAAGCACAGCATGTTCAGGTGGTAGTTTAAAATCAAAGGCTTGTAGTATTTATAGCAATAAATAAATCTTTGAAAAATTTTGCTCCCTGGGAATCTGTCGTGTCTCGGGCTGTAAACATCGGGCACTGTGTTCCGTAGCAAATGTCAGAATACCAGTGGAAAAAGATAGTTTTATGTCATTTTGGGTACTCATTTTGACCTTAGGTACTTTATCTGCCTTCCACCTAGCTTCATTGGAAGCTGGATGAATGTGTGTGATAGTAAAACCGTACCTTTTGGGCTGTATTTGTCAAATTCAGTTACTAAATTAAACTTCCATATTCTTACATAAAGGCCCTGCTCCATAAGAATCCTGACAATTTTTTTTTTTCCTATTTACTACTTCAGCATGTTGGGCTGTTAAACTTGTAGTTTAACAAGTACAGAAAGATCAGATCATGAGTACAGCAGCCCCAGCCCCTCCAAGATTATTGTGATGTTCTTGATGTCTCCTAGGAGTAAAATTGCATTTATGGACTTGTGTGAGGTTCAAGCTGTGAGGCTAAGGCTACAAATGTTTCAGTTCAGATGTCCCTAGGCTTGCCTGTGGGATCTTCCTGATCTTCCCCTTTGCAGGGATACTTCTACTTCAGTGATACATAACCTGATGGAGGCTGTTGTGGGCCACATCCAAGCAAAAGATGTCAATTGCCTACTCTCTGGGAGCTCTCTAAAGCTATCAGCTCTGATCGTTATTCTCCTGTTCTAATTTCTGTTTTAACCCCCTTCCTTCCCTTGCTTTCCCACAATATATTGTTGAGAGACACCACAGCTATTGATTCCTTTGTGCTGACATTAATGACACATCTCCTTCCTCAGGTGACTCTGTATTACAGTCATTAATCAAATGTCATGGCCTGTGAGCATATGGTCTCTCTTCATTGCAGGAAGCAGTAATTGTCAGCAAGGTACCAGCAGTACACCCTAGAGAGAAATTTTTCTTAAAAGTGAAAATGCCGTTCTCCCCTCCATGATAAGAATCACTGAAGTGTATATGTGCAACTGTATAAAGCCTTTCCTTACAGCAGCCATCCCATTTGTAATCCTCTCTTGGCTATAATACTACAGGACTTTGGATTTCAATGTACCATTTTTAGCACTTATCACACCACAGCAGACAGCGGGGTTTTTACATTGCAAAATAGCCACCACTACAGCAGTGGCTTAGATGACACTGAGGTACTGTCCATAATATATGATCTTGAGCAATGTCTAGTAGCTAGAATAAAAATCAATTTGACATCACAAAAGACTAAATGCAGCTGAACAGGCTTGTTAAGATGAGCTATAACAACTGAAGCATGCTGCAGAAAAAGGAAAAGAGAAAATACATTTGCTCTCAGGCAGGCTTAATTACCTGGGTTACAGATCACTGCTAGGTTTTAGAGGGTAATGTCACAACTACAGCAGTAGTAGTTCTGCAAAATGGGGTGCTTAGGGTTTATCTCTGAGAGTTACTCACTGATGTTCCGTTAGCTGTATGCCAAGCCAGAAAATGACCACACAATCTCATATTCAATACTTGACCGGTGTGCAATTTTATTCATTCACTGTTAGTAGCTTGGGTGAACAACTTTTTGTATATTTTGGGAATGACTGTTTGCACAAATATTTGGGTTTGTATATCAGACTGATGCATATGTAAGATCTCTCCTTAAGATGACTTGCTTTTCTGCTGCTCGGTGTTAGCTATCCAGTTAAAGAAACTAAAACAATGTGGTTGGTCATTATTAGATAAAAACATTAAACAGTTAGGGCCCATAAATTCTCAAACAATTAGAATAGGACACATTCCATCTGAACCAGTGAAAGTAGAGAAGAATCTAAAACTCTTATGCTACAGGAAAACCTCCTAAAATTGTTATTCAAACATATAATATAATTAATAAAGTTCTATCAGACCAAAGAGAGATGCAGATTATGATCTCTTGGCCATGATGGAGGATTGCACTTAGCCTTCCCTGCTTTGGGCAGGACTGCACCTTTAAGCACTCTCTCTGATATTCAGGGGGAGTTGTGCATCTACAGGGAGCCTGATGCTGGAGTGGGTAGAACTGGTTCACTTAGATGTATGGTGGCCCCACTGTTGCTCTCACAAAGATTAATCTCAGAAACTTACTACTCTTCCAAAATCAAAGCACTGCCCCTCCCCTTGGGCTAACTTCTTAAACAGATTTGCTCAAAGACTTCCCATTTGTTCTCGCAGCTCACACAACTTGCAAGCAAAGTCACTTCCCTTGTGCAACATGGCAACAGTTGCTGGAAGTGGTGAAGAAGAGCTCAGCTGGGTTAGTGCCAATCTGCTGCTGCAGGCTCTTTGTTAAGGTACACAAACCAAGGGGAAGGCTGCTAACACAAAAAAATTATCTGGTTCAATGAATCTGGGGAAACTGCATGAGGGAGGATGGGCTAAAGTTGCTCCAGGGGAGGTTTAGGCTGGATATTAGGAAGAACTTATTTACAGAAAGGGTTGTTAGGCATTGGAATGGGCTGCCCAGGGAAGTGGTTGAGTCACCATCCCTGGAGGTCTTTAAAAGACATTTAGATGTAGAGCTTAGGGATATGGTTTAGTGGAGGACTTGCTAGCGTTAGGTCAGAGGTTAGACTTGCTGATCTTGGAGGTCTCTTCCGACCTAGATGATTCTGCGATTCTGCAGTAGGAGCTCTGGGAGGAAAGGTTGGTGGGAGGATTTATTGCAGAAGCACAGCTGGAAGTAGGTTCTGCAAGAAGGAGTGACTATGGAGACAGCACAAGTTGAGCAGCCTTAACTGAGGAAAATCTAGGCACCATAGAGGGGGGTGATAATTCCCAATAAATTGAGATGTCTACACTTTGCTTAGAGGAGATAGTGTGTGTGATCCAGTCTTTACTACCAAGATAATTGTCACAATTCCTTTTAGGGGGGCATAGAATTAATTGCCTCATTTAGAGGATGGTTGTCTGGAACCCATACTGTATCTTTCACTACATTGAGCTCAGCATGTTAAGCTCACAGCTCCTGAAAGATGAATGTTGTGCATTGAATATGATCTAGAACATAGGGTGGGGATTGGGGATGGGGTGAATTTGAATTGGAGATTACAGACAAGGTGAATTTGAATTGGAGATTAATGTAGATTTCTGTAAAAAAAAAAAAAAAAAAAAAAAAAAGTCTGGAATGTTGCACAGCTGTAGCTACACACAGCTGCAGTAGACTGCAGAAAGAAAAGTCCATTCTCTGCAGGAGACAACCAAATTCCAGCAGGACATGACTGAAAGCCAGTTGCAGTAAACATGAGCCTTGTTATCAATTCCTGTATGCTTTGGATCAAGCTCTTAATTCCTTGGTGTATCTCTCAAATCAGAATTTTTATAGTTTTAAGTTGTGCTGAACTCAGGGTTTGCATTTGATGCAGGGTGATAACTGCTTGTCAGTATTGCTTTTTCATATGCAAATAGGTTTCATTTGTAAAATATTCATCTGTGGAAGTTTTATCCAGCTGCCTTCAAATGTAGACATTTCTTCTAAACTTTTTCTGCATGTGTAGCTAGAGAATAAAACCTAGAGAGTGAGAAAGATATCTTAAAATGTATTTTCTCACTCATAAAGGCTGCATAATTCCTATTCATAGGCCAAACTCATGCATAAGTATAACTTAACATATTAATGCACTCAGTGTGAGATTTCTATTCTTCTTTTCTTAGTTTTTGTCGTTGTTTTGCATATTTTTTTTTGCCCTTGGAGAATCAAGTTGAATATAAGGTTAAAAAAAAAAGGGGGGGGGGTGTTGAGGAAGAAGTAAAAAATCACAGAATAACCAAAAGATATTTTAGATATTTTAAATTAGAGTTTTAACACATTTTGTCCATCCTTTGTTCACTGGGAAGAGGAAATGGAGCAAAAAGAGTTACTGCTGGCATACACAACACATTAATTTATGGTTTAGGTTCCTCCCAGTCCTCTAATGGTCCTTCTCCAAACCTCATTAAAATCAGCCTTATCAGCTTTAATTCATGTATTAGACCTGATAAACCCATAATTACCAAGGAAAGAAGGATATGTGGTGGTGGAGGGATTTTTCTTTCTCAAAGGTCAAGGTGGACCTCAAGTCACTTGTAATAGATGAGCCAGGGTTATCTGCTGTGGCTCTGTGCTCCCTTGGAGGTGGTCCATACAACAAAGTCTACATATGGGCAATTGGAAGTGCTGGAAGCTGAGTCTACATGTGGGCAATGGGAAGTGCTGGGAGCTGAGTCAACAGGTCTCAGCTGCAATGGAGGAAGTCCAAATGCTTAGTCTGTTGTGAGCATTTTGCAGGTTTACCAAGAATAAATTCTACAGGTGGAAGCTGGAATAGGATTCTGCCTGTCCATTTGTATGTCTTTGATCCAAGAGGAAGGTATGAGTTTAACATGACTCTGCCCTTCATATCTTCCTCCTTTTACCTCATTAGTAAATCAGCTACGGCTTTGAGTGGGATTTTCCACTGAGAACTATATATAATGCACCTAACAACAACTGATTCACAGCAAGTCCAGTAGTTTCAGGGCACACTGTACAGATTATAGAATCATAGAATATCCCGAGTTGGAAGGGCCTCATAAGGATCATCACGTCCAATTCCTGGCACCGCACATGTTTACTCAAATTTTTAGACCATGTGCCCAGGTGCACGGTCCAGTTGCTTCTTAAATTCATACAGGCTTGGTGCAGTGACTACTTCACTGGGGAGCCTGTTCCAGTGTGCAACCACCCTCTCAGAGAAGAACCTCTTCCTGATGTCCAGCCTAAACTTCCCCTGCCTCAGCTTAACACCATTCCCAAGCGTCCTATCAATGGTGATTACGGAGAATAGGTCACCTGCCTCTCCACTCCCCCGCGCAAGGAAGTTGTAGACTGCAATAAGATCCCCCCTCAGCCTCCTCTTCTCCAGGCTGAACAGGCCCAGTGACATCCTCATACGTCTTCCCCTCTAGGCCCTTCACCATCTTCGTCACCCTCCTCTGGAGGTTTTACATCCAACAGTTTTACATCCTTTTTGTAATGTGGTGCATACAGTACTCAGGTGAGGCTGAACCATTGCAGATTAGAGCAGAACAATGACTTCATCGACTGACTAGGGATGCCATGCTTGATGCATCCCAGGATACAGTTGGCCCTCCTGGCTGCCAGGGCACACTGCTGGCTCATATTCAACTTGCCGTCAACCACAACACCCAGATCCCTCTCTGTGGGGCTGCTCTCCAGCATCTTGTTGCCCAGTCTGTATGTATAACTAGGGTTACCCTGTCCCAGGTGCAGGATCCGGCACTTGCTCTTGTTAAACTTCATATGGTTGGCAATCGTCCAGCTCTCCAATCTGTCCAGATCTCTCTGCAAGGCCTTTCCACCCTCATCTGAGTCCACAACTTCTCCAAGTTTAGAGTCATCAGCAAATTTGCTCAAAACACCTTCTAGTCCTACATCCAAATCATTTATAAAAACATTGAAGAGGACTAGCCCTAAAATGGATTCTTGAGGTGACCACTGGTGACCATCCACTAGCCTGATGTGGCCCGATTTACCACAACCCTTTGAGCCCTGCCCATCAGCCAACTGCTTACCCATTGGATGATGTTTTTTAAGTTGTATGCTGGACATTTTGTCCACTAGGATCCTATGGAAACCGTGTCAAAAGCTTTGCTGAAGTCCAAAAAGATCTCATCAGCTGTTTTCCCTTGATCAACTAGATGGGTGATCTTATCATAAAAGGAAACCAAATTTGTTAGGCAAGACCTACCCCTCATGAACCCTTGTTGGCTGGGACCAATGACTGCATTGTCCCCCACATGCTTCAATAACTTCAAGGATCATCTTCCCTATAATTTTACAAGGCACTGACATGAGACTGACAGGCTTGTAATTGCTAGGGTCTTCTTTCTTCACTTCTTGAAAATTGGCACAACATTTGCCAGCTTCCAGTCTACTGCAACCTCTCCAGATTATCAAGACCATTAAAAAATAATTGAGAGAGATCCTGTGATTATGTCAGCCAGCTCTCCAAGCACCCTTAGATGAATCACATCCAGACCCACGGACTTGTATGGATCCAGGTGAAGCAGCAAATCCCGTACACGTTCAGGGCTGGTTGGAAGTTTATCGTTCCCATCACCATGGTCCTCCAGCTCAGGGCACCCTGGGTCCCGAAGCCCATCATCAGTATTGAAGATGGAGGCAAAGGCAGCATTAAATGTCTCTGCTTTGCCTATGTCATTGTCTGTGAGGAGACCTTCCCCATCAAGTAGCGGACCTATGTTTACGTTGGTTCTCCTTTTTCTCTTCACATATCTAAAACCACCCTTTTATTGTCTCCCACAGACCTGGCCAGCTTCAACTCTAATTGGGCTTTGGCCACACGATTTTTCTTCCTACAAACACGAACAGCCTCCTTCTGTTCCATCCACATTGCCTGACCCTCCTTCCAGCAGCCGTACACTTTCTTTTTCTGCCTAAGTTCCAGAAGAAGACCCTTGGTCAGCCAGGCCAGCCTTCTGCCCCGCCTGCTTGACTTCTGATATTTTGGAATTGCCTCATCCTGTGCTTTTAGGAGGCAGTGCTTAAAGACTGACCAGCACTGATGGGCACCAATGCCTACAAAAGCAGTTTCCCAGGAGACCTTGCTGACTGAGCAGCCTGAAATCTGCTTTCCCCATATCCAGGGCTGAAGTTTAGGTGGCAGTTTTCCTTCTGTCACTATAAATTCTAAACTCAAAAAATTCATGGTCACTATGACCGAGGTGGCCGCCAATTGCCACGTCCCCCACAAGACCCTCTCTGTTCTCCAGCAACAGATCTAGGAGGGCACCTTTCCTAGATGGCTCCCTTAGCACCTGCACCAAGAAGTTATCATCGAGGTGCTTTATGAACCTCCTGGACTTGCTCCTGTCAGCCATGTGGTGATCCCAGTTGACATCCAGCAGGTTGAAATCCCCCATAAGGACAAAGGGGAGTTGATCTCCAGGCATCTCTCAGTTCTGCAAAGAATAATTCATTGGTGTTGTCGTCCTGGCCAGGTGGTCTGTAATAGACTCCCACAACGACATCCCCTTTATTTGTTTGTTCCTTAGTCCTTACCCAGAGGCTCTCAACTTTGCCATCGCCAACTTGAAGATACACACAGTCCAGCCCATGCTTCACGTACATCGCCATCCCCCCACCTTGCCTACCCTGCCTGTCCCTCCTGAAGAGCCTGTAACCATCTATTGCAACACACTAGCCACAGGACTCATACCACCAGGTTTCACTCATGCCGATGATGTCATAGCTGTGGGACTGGACAAGACTTCAAGCTCATCCATTTTATTTGTCATACTGTGTGCATTTGTGTAGAAGTACTTCAAATGTGCTTCCCTACACGCAGCACCTTGTGGAGCCGACTGAAGGGCCTCACTAGCACACAGTCCATCTGATTCTAGTGCACCATCCCTTAGCTCATCACTGGTGGGCTTGGTTTTATCCCTCTCCCCCTTTGACTCCAGTTTAAAGCCCTATCTATCAGCCCTGCTAACTCCTGAGCAAAAATCCTTTTCCCCCTCTGAGAGAGGCACATCCCATCTGGTGCTAGCAGGCCTGGTGTTGCATACACCTTCCCATGATCAAAAAAACCAAAGTTCTGCCGGTTGCACCAGTCCCGAAGCCACGTGTTAATGTGATGAGTCTGCTTGTCAGCATTGATCCCCCCTATCGGAAGGACAGAGGCAAACACAACCTGTGCCCCTGATCCTTTAAATAGTCGCCCCAAAGCCCTGAAGTCCATTTTGATCACTCTCAGACTTCTCATTGCTATCTCATCATTTCCAGCCTGAAAAACCAGTAGCAGGTAGTAGTTGGTGGGCCATACCAGGCGCTTGAATTTCTTAGCAAATTCTCTCACCTGAGCCTCAGGGATGCAACAGACTTCCCTGTGGGTTGGGTCCAGATAGCATATTGGGCCTTCTGTCCCTTTCAGAAGGGAGTCCCCCATGACAATAACCCTTCTTTCTTTCTTGACAGAAGATGTAGCAATGTGAGGGGTAGGATGCCTTACCTTAGGCACCCTCTCCAACTGGGATGGGCTTTCATCTACATTGTTGTTTTGACTGTCATGTTCTAGAGCTTCATAGTCCTAGAGCTTCATACCTGTTATATAAGGGTAGAGATGGGAAGGTGAAGTGGGCAGGAACAGCGCTTTCCTACTACCCCGAACAGGAACCTGCCTCCATTCCCCCTGTTGGCCTATGTCTCCTCCTACTGCCTGGCAGGATGAGGGAACTTTTGTCTTCTGCGTAGCAGGAGATACTTGCGCTGTGGCAGGCTTGTGAGTCTGTCTCAGAGAGAGTAGAGTACACCTCCACCAGTCAATTTCCCTCTCTGACTCCCTCATGCTCCTGAGCCTGTTCATCTCCTCCTAAACTCCACTACCTGGCTGAGCAACTCTTCAACCTGGGCCTACCTCCCCCAGGCATACCTCTCTCTGCTGCTGTCGGATACTGACAGAAGACTCGGGCACACCCTGCAGCCCAAGACCTGGATGGCAGTGTGTTTCCCCAAGCCCTCCAGCCCAAGAGCTGGACAACGGTGTGTTTCCCCGAGCCCTCCATCTGAGTAGCCACATTGGTGACTGTGGCTGGAGAGGCCACAAGAGACATGGAGGTCATGTTTTTCTGCCTGGTTGATAGCATGGCCAGGTTCCTCGCAAGGAGGTTACAAGTACTGTTGGGAAAGACCGCTGCAAAAGAGTGGGGAGGGGCCCTCCCTGCTCACCCTGCCTGCGCAAACTTCCATGCAAACTGCTGCGCCATGACCTTCTGATGCGCCACACCCTGTTTGCCCGTCCTGGTCACTCGCTCTCCTTAGGGGTTGCTTTTGAATGGCTGGGGAGGGGGTGCTGCTGGTTCTGCCTACAACTCGTCAGCCTCCCTCACGAGGTCTGCTGGGTCTTGGCGGTTCCCTGGACTGCTTTGAGTGGCTTTGATGCCGAAAAAAAGCCCTGCCCACCTCGATCCCCCACTCCACTGCAGAACGCATCTGCTCCGGAGCCAATCGCCTCGGCAAGTGGCCAACTACACCTACAACTACACCTCAGCAAGTGGCCACCTAACTGCACCTGGTTCACAGCAAGTCCAGTAGTTTCAGGGCACACTGTACAGATGATACTGTGCTTATATGGCAAATCCAGCCAAAACTTCATCAAACCTGGCTCCTGGAGGACATGATTTTTCAGGGTGTACCCAGTAAGCCTAGTATATTCTGCCTGCACCTGGCTGATTGTATGTGTCCTGGAAAGCTGATCTCCAAAAAAAAAAAAAAAAAAAAACAGTGAACATCACTCCAGTTAGATTTAAAAGGTGGGGTGTTTGGGCCTGCTGATTGTCATGTAAAGATTGTTATTGTTACATGCTATCCTCATAAAATATGAGTGAACTGGGAGAAACCTAGGTGAACAATCACATAATTATGGGGTGATAAGGCAGTTTCTTAACTAGAAATTTCCACCACAGCTGTGAGTAGTGTTACCTGGCACCAGCAGATGGGGTGGTTACAGTGCGTTTTCAGTCTGCTCTGCTCCTGCAATATCTCATTATTCATGGAGTGTGTTTTCCCCTGCAAAACTCTGAAGCTTATTTTTCATTAGGAATCAGCCTTTTGTGGTTAATGGTATTATTGCCTATTGCCTGGCTTAATGCAGCAATCACTGCTGATATATGAATGTTTGAGGCTGTTTTTCAGGGCAGTATTCTAAAGGCTACATCTTAACTGAAACAGGGTAGGGGAGTGGCCCATAGCAATACCAGTGACAAAAAGACCTTATTTCTCTTTAGTGAGCCAGGTAATGTTCATAGTCAGTTCCCCACCATTCCTTCTGTTCACAAGCCTGAGTGATGTACTGGACTTGAAATGTTAATAGCTTTTGTATGCGGAGATTTCAGAGAGAAGGTATCAACTACAAATCAACTGTACTGAAAATGTTTTGGTACACAAGCTTAGCAAATCTGTATCATTTGGCCTTGCTAAAAATTAAAAAAAAAAAAAAAAAAGTTTTTTACACAGACATTCACACACTTCTTTTCTTCCCAATTAGGTCATAAATTAAGGATCTGGTTTTTATATCCATATGAAATCATACATGTCAATCTGTCGCTGCAACTATTCATTGTTTTCAAAGTATGCTGTTGTTTGGTGTAATGGAAGACAGTCTATAGAATTTCAATAGACTCATTTACTAAGGTTAGTTATGACATTTTGTCTTGAAAAAAATGGTGCTTTCTCAAAGTTCAAAACTCTTGTAGGAAGGAATATGCTTTTACTTTTATATTTTTTCTGGGGAGATTTGGGGGAGTTTCTTCAGACATGATGATACTTCTAGCAGGAAAGTCAATAGCCAGAGCAGCACGTTGGGATACTGGAAACTGAAGTTGAAGTTCATTCTGTTTGATTGGGCATGGCAGCTTGGACATGAAACTCCAGTAACTTTTACCTGTTCATGTTGGGAGTTCTTACCTTCTAACAATTCTATGACATGCACAAAAATGTATGAGCTAACTTCAGTGATTTACCCACTTCTAATGTAATGATTCTTGCCTGATTTGGTGTTGAATTTGATTTGGTGTTGAAAAATGTCTGCAAAATAGGGTAGAGAGTTATCAATTTATCAATTTGCAAATGAGTAAAAATGGTTTTCTTCTCCAGCATGAGCAATTCTTCATAAAACTTTTTATATCATCTTCCCTGAAAATTTGCAATTTGGATATGTTGACAAAGTTGTGACCAAAAAAATGCAGAAAGTGTGTTTCAATTCCCTCTTTCCCTTTTTTTTCTTTTTTCTTTTTTCTTTTTTTTCTTTTTTCTTTTTTTTTTTTTTCCTGTGACAATTTTCTATTAAAGCTTCTTGACTGAACTCTTTCTTTTATTAAATCTCCCTACAGTGATCTATAGTATATTGGCCCCTTTCATTATAAGACGTGAACAGGGATGCAAGACAAGAAATTTTGGTCCACATGCCAAGCTGAACCCATCCAAAGTATAAGAGCATGAAGCACTTGAACAACTGCAGAAAGAGAATAGCCATCTTGAAGGCATTTCTGTGTTGAGCAGTGCCAGTTTTTCTTGTCTTCAATTCAGAGGGACCTACAGCTGGTTAACACAAATGGGGAAAAAATAACCTCAAAATAGGTTAAATAGGATCTAGAAAGCAGAAATAAAAATCACATCCTCTTTGGAAGAAAACTGAACCCAGTTTTGCTTTTGAATCTGCAGCTTCTCTTTCAAACAAGAAAAGGTGTTTGTATAGTTTCTAGCTTTTCAGGGTTTTGCAAAAAAAAAAAAAAAGTATTGTCTGTAATACTTGTTTGTACTATGTCTATCAATCATGACAGCCACCGCAAAATTCCGTTTGTATAATCTTCTATGGATTAGTTAGTTTATTGGAATCTTTTATCAGAGAAGGATAATATATGCCCCCACCAGGGCTATCAAATACCTTTGAAAAAACATTGCCTTTGTAGATGATGGTCTGCAAACACTAGAGAGTACTTTTGTCATATGAATGGATCAAAACTGAGACTGTTACAGACACAAACGTAAAATAAGATTTTTTTTTTTTTTTTTTCTTTTTACTAAGGTCTCAGATGCTCATGGTCTAGGATCAATGTTCTATGTGAAAACACTACAAAAATCTATTTGGAAACATGATATGGCTTAAAACACTAAGTACCTTTTGAGTACAGCAATGTTGTATGATGGGGATAAAGGACTGGAAATCAATTTACCATACAAAGTGTTTTTTCATGATTCATTTGGTTACTCTGAAATGCAAACAGTTGTCATAGAAACAGTAAAAAAAAAATCCTCTTGTTGGGACTGGATGATGTGCTTCCTCTGAAAATGCAAATAAAGGTTCACTAGATAGATTTTTGTCAAGCATATATCCCACCAGAACTTTTTAGCTTTGCTTCTGGTTGCTTTTTTCATTTCAATGGCTAATCCTTTCCATGCTGGTTGGACATTTACAGCATGCTGTTCTAGTCTCTGTGATATCACATTGCAACTTGTAATCTTAGACGTTTTAGGCCATGTCTTCCATTCTACATCCCCACATAGGAGCTCTTGAAAATTTGCCTAGAAACAAACGCATCAGGACCTCTCAGGATTCATTTTCCAGTTATGTTCTCATCTGCTTTATGAGAGTCATTATGCAAATCAAAGGCACACAGAGTGCAATTGGGCTTTGCAAGCTTGTAAGCTTTTAGTTCTCTGTTTAAATCACTAACAGTTGCATAACTGCTGTTTTGAGCATTACTAGAGATGGGACTGCTATCACTAGTCTTTGGCTCTCTCTGCGATGTTCTAGTATGTGATGAAATAAATGGCTTGGGATGCAAAAGCATAAATTGCATCACTTACTCTAACACAAGAGCTGAGAGTGAGCCTGAAACTTGGATTGAGAAATGAATTTTTTTCTAGCCTCTGGAAAGAGTAGAGCTGGAGGTACAAACTGACTGTGGCAATCTCAGTAGTGCAGGCACCTCCAGGCTTGAGCTAAAATAGCTCCGTTTTTTTAGCATTATATTTTTCATACAGACAGAAAAATATAAGTAAACTTAGTAAGTCTACTTAAAAAGCTGTAATTCCTTGATATGTAGAGTAATAATAAAACATTGAGACAGTTTCATATTGCTATTTTATGCCCTTTGACAAACATAAAGGAAATTATTACCATTCCTTTATCTTTGAGAAAATAACCTCAGTAAAAAATATTTATTTATCTACTGTTACAAATGCAGATGTCATGGAAAGTACCTGAATTGTCTCTTGGAGGAAATATTTGCATCATATTTTCTTCGTTTGCTTCATTTTTACTTTAATTTACTTTAGATTTTAGACACAAGTTATGGTGACATGGCTTCTTCATTTCAGAGTGGATTGTGAAAATAGATAAATAGAGAGGAAGAGATGGGTTTGAAGAGGATAAACAAGTAAAAAACCACCATAAACAACAAAAAACCCCGTGTGCTATTTTCCAGCACCGAACTCTGTATCTTCCTGAGTTACAAAACTTGTTTAAAATATGCTTTTTTCATCTGCTGTTGGTCTCTACATAGCTGTGGTTCTCAATATGTTCTGGCCAAGTCTACAAGCAATACTGACATAATGTTGTAAAAGCCATCCTCCTGAGACTTCTTCCTCAAGCATAAATAGTTTTTGAGACTGTGTAGGAAACTTGCTATGGAGAGTACTTCATACCAGCATTTTACATAAAGAAAACTGAAATACAAGTTGGAGAACCCTCTGTATCAACAGTTTTCTTTTTAATATTTAAAATGCAGTGAAAATATTCCTCTACTACCAGGAGTACAATGCAAATTGTAATGTTTTCTCTGAAAATAACTTGTTTCAAGGGTATCTGAGGATTAAAAATGTATATATATGTGTCATAAAAGGTACAAAATAAAGATAGTTAATGGCTTACTGTGCTTACAACAGATGTTTAAAGGGACAAAGAACATGCAAGTATAGACTCAGATTAAAAAGTGACAGTGAGACAGACAACAATGAATGGTTTTCCACATACGTATCAGGCCTTCGGTATATTACTGATAAATTATTTTATATCTGTCTTCTGGGAGAACATGGAGACAAAATGCATGTGATTGTTTCCCATTTAGTATATTTAGGGAGTTGGTCTGGGAGTTTTTTTCTTTGGTTGGTTGTTTGGTTGTTATTAATTTATTTTTTTTTTTGCATTTAGGAACTGCAAATATTTGCATTTGTGGAGTGCTTAGGGGAAGGGCAGTTGACCATTTTTAATCAAGAAACAACTTGCATAACTAAGAAACAATGGAGCAACTGAAGAGAAGCAACACCATCTGGAGAAAAAGACTGATAGATTATTGAGAAGCCAAGGGTCTCTGAAAAAGGAATGTTTCTGGGCATTCCACAAGTTAATTGTGTAATTAACTTGGTATTCTATTTCTTTATGATGTGTGGGTTGTGGGTTAGTTCAGAGACCAATGAAACTCATGCAATATTCTCTGAAGGCTGGAGAGATGCACATGGCTTAAAACAAAGTTGAGCTTTTATCTTTTTTTTTTTTTTTTTTTTTTTTTTCCTGGAAACAAATTTCAGTATTTGAATTTCCTGGAAACAGAGTCAACTGAAATAATTGTCTTTGAACAAAGTTTTCATCACCTGCTTAAAACCCATTTTTTCCTGGGTTTGCCAGTTCTAAACAGTCTTATGATTTGGCAGATGTCTGAGCTGCTCTTCGTACTTGTCACAGTCTAGTGACCCGTAACAGCAAGAAGAGACCAAAAAGTAATAATAAACTATTCTGAATATTTAGTTATTTGATACAGAGAGTACTGTCCTTTATGTCCCTTTTGTAATGTTAATCATCACTTTAATGGGCTATTCCATGTTCCATTGAACATCTTTGTGATGTAAGAGTTTAGTTTCAGTAATTGTGGGGAAGGGGGAAGTTGGTGCCATTGAGTTATCATTCTGGAGTTTCTTTCTCCTTTTCATTGAGCTAGAACAGAAAATTGCAAGAATAAAATGCTATGCGAGAGATGTAGATAATATTCATGAAAAGTAATCCAGCCTTCCCATAAATGCAATAAGGATGTTTTTGATGAAATAACATTAATGGTTGGTGTCTTATTTTCTCGCTACTGTTCTTCTGAAGTGACTTTTGCGAACTGTTAAATAATTATTTTTTTTCTTTCATATTTTGATTTCTGTCATTGACTTTTTGCTTTTGAGCTTTAAAATAGTATATTTGTAACACAACTGCATGTCCCATAGTGAAAGACATATTAAAGATACATTCTGGGGCTGTAGTGCTGGTCTGCACAGAGGTATAGGTGGATTTTAGACATATGTTCATTGTGCTCTTTTAATATTTTACAATCATTCTACCAAAAGTGATTTGGGGAAATCTCTTAATTTTAAACACTTTCTTCAGATTTCTAGCAGTGAAAGTGCCTTAAAGCTACATACAAAGACAGAAAACCACAAATACAATAGTTGATCAAGGGAAATAGAATAATTATAGTTTCTTTTCACTCCAGTGGGAATTATGTAGGCATATATAAATGTGGGAGAATCTGCACTAGGTGAAAACTCTTGAATATGTTTTTGAGTATGAGAATGTAAATTAAATTGGTTTTGTGTTTGGAGAGAATAAATTTTCACCTAAATAGGATCACTAGAGTTACAAGCCTGTGTATGGTAAACATCAAAATCTTCAGCTAAGTTTAATAGAGAGGACCCAATTGCTATGTTGGACATGAAATTAATGTGCTGCATTAGCAATGAGCTGTTGTAACATAGTATAGAATAAGATTTTAGTGAAGCTCAGTCCATTTCTCCATGAGAAATTGATCTAATGTAAACCATCAGAAAAAAAAAAAAAAAAAAAAAAAATCTCTCAAAAATCCCTCAGGCACAGGCTGTTAAAGGTAGCAGTTCCTTACTAGGAAATAAGCAAATTTTTCCTTCCCAGACAAATACAAGCTATCAACAAGGTTGGTACAATTAACATTAGATCTTCCTGGGGAAGATTTCACTTCAAGGAATGCCCCATTTTAATGGGCACCACTGTGATTAACGTGCTTGTTAACAGCATCTCAGCTGCACTAACTATCATTTGGTCACTGGCAATATAATAAATACTCCTCTGCACAAGCAGGTGCCACATTTGTGTTATGAAATTAGACTTCAGCTGTACCAGGTAATACATCAAACGTATTTTTCTCCCCAGCCTGGGGAGACTCTTCCATTATCACCCCCTTATTGGAAGACATCTGTAGCTAATCATTCTCCTTGACTCAAGAAGAGAAGAGGAAGACAAGAATCTTCTCTTTAGAAAAAAAAAACAGTTACATTGACAGCATTCCAGTATATGTCCATTAATCTGAGAAATGTAGTCTGATGGAGGAAGGTGGTAGGAGCTCTGAATGAAGTCATTAGGTTAAAAGGGAAAGGGTTCTCTGAGCATGAAGTAAACAGCTAGTACTAATAACTCTCAAGTTTGAGCAAAGTTAAAAAAAAAAAAAAAAAGGAAAATCTAAATATACAGGGAGGGTAAGGAGTTTGTTTACCTGCATACATACCGTTTTGTTGCTTTTTGTTTGATACCTCATTTTTCTATCTACCTAACTTGGCTATTAAAATGTCAAAAATAGAGAAATTCTGTGATTATTTATTAGTCCCTCCTTCAACAAAATAACTCTGTTTAGCCCTAAGAAAAGTTGAAGTTATATGACCCTGGGAGTAGGGTGGGAGTGATGATTATAAGTGAGAATTTAGTAAAACCAGATGAAGGTCTAGCAAAATAAGCAATGCAGCACAGCTGATGTTGGTCTGAAGGAATGAAATGGGAGGAAGCAGCTGCTTAGCCTTTCTTATTTTCTTTTCTCTAGTGGCTTGTCTCTCTCCATGGTGGAACCTGCCAGCACAAGGATATCTCTGTAGCTGTGTTACACGCTTGCTCACAAGGTATCTTTGCTAAATTATTTTAAATGGTCAGTAGATGTCCTTGAAAACTTAAGTGCATTTATTTTTAAGAAGCTTTTTCTGTTTTGTATAGAGGTAGGGTACAGATGGTATTTTTTCCTTCATATGTGAACTCCTACTGTCATAATATGTAAGGGTGATACATGGATATACATTTTCCTTTATTCCTCTTTACTCCTCCATGTATGTGCTGGAGGCGACGTTACACAGGCCATACAAGGCAAAGGACGAGTGGCAAGGTTTCTGTACTTGCTTCCAGCCTCCTCCTTCCCTGCATACCACCCACCCATGCACATGCTTGTTTGCTTGCCCACAGTCCTGTTACAATCTGGTTCTTGCTGAAAATCACTTTTATTTTTCATATATATCTTTAGAAGATCTTGAGAAGGCACTTTCATAATTTGCTTGATGGGTAATTCTTCAGGTACTTTAGTGCTGAAGTTCGGGAATGTGCTGGAAAATGGATCTTGTATTTTATTTGTATTATTGTGGGGTGAGTCATGACAGCTATTTAAGTTTTGAACCATTTCAGTTTCTCTGCTGTAAATGGAACACCAATTTTTCTATTAGAGGAGAGCCTAGAGAAAGTTGTAATCACACATTGAGGGATTCAAAGATGTTCTCAATGTAGGGATGCTAGTGACTGAAATGTCAACTCCTCTAAAACCTAAAGAAGAAACACTTCTAATGCTCAGGTTATTTACACATAAAATCAATTCATAAAAAGATCGATGAGGGCTGGGCTCAGAGTCAGCCAACACCTCTGAAAGATAATCACAAGAAAAATAGCTGCCTCAATTAGGAGAATTGCTCTATGTTTTTCTTTAGAAAAATCTGACAATTACGTCACATCTCTATTTTTAGGCAGATAATAAAGTGAAACACTGGACTAATGTAAAGCAGCTTGCACAAGCTGAGCACTATGGAATATTCACCCAGCATGCAGCATATGTGTGGTAAGCTATATATCTGTGGGAAATGCACACAATCCACCTGCCCTTTAACTATGCTTTAACTATGACTTTTTTTTGCCTGAGAAGAAAAGCTGGCTCTATTGCAAAACAAAAACTGTAATTGGAAAGAATCCTCTTAATCTCCTTCTTACTTCTTAAATTCCTTGAACTTATTTTAGAGATGAGACAGAACTAATGCCATCGTCTGAATAAAAAAGGTGTTGAGCTGTAGGAAGGGAGGAATTTGACATGCAGTGGTATTCACAGTGCCTTTCTGCAAATGGTCTACATTTTATTCTGTAGTGCAATTCCCCAAAAGCTTAAGAAAATGCCCTGAATTTTGCAGCTCCCTTGAGCCCACTCTGATAGGCTATGCAAAGTCTTAGAGGGTTCTCTGTTTGAAAGTACTGTGAGTTGTGATACTGTTGGTGGTGTTTTGGACAACTGAATTGAAGGAACATCTGTGGTCATAGTACTTTATGACTGTCACAGGCTCAGTTTTTTCAAATACTAGGGACGACACATAGGTATTTCTAGATCTAAATGGTTTCTGCTTTCAAATGTTTGCTGATTTTGCTAGTGCAGTTGAAAGGAAGCAAGCTCAGACTGAAAAGATCAAAATATTCACCACACTTTTAATGTTAATTATGTTAGAGAACATAATGTTTCTTATAATTTATGATCTGTACAAAAGGGGACTTGCAGAGTTCCTTACATTTTCATCAGTTGCTGTTAAACATGAGGGTCTAGATGCAGCCTCTTGTTTAAGATGTCCCTAAATTCTTTACTGCTAGAGGCTTGGAGATCATATGAGGGAGGGAAATGCTCTACACCTGCCCCATTTTTTTTCACTCTTTCCCAAGTATCCTCCCTCCTGACCATGGTCAGGGACTTCCTTGTCTAAATCAGGATGTTGTGATGTCTGGGTGATAAAGAAAAAAACAAGTGAGGATTCTTTCAGTCCCTGAGATTACGGTGAAGCATTGACTGTAATGGGACAGTTCATATACTTAAAGCAAAGTGTATACCAACCACCTTGCTGAACCTGAATGTAGCACAGCAAATAACTATCAGGTTTGGGAAGGATTTGTGTGTGTGGGAGAAGAGAGCTTTCAAGCTCACTTCTGAGTTATCAAGCTCTTTCTGACTTAGAGGGTCTGATGAGAGCATAAGGGTCTGGAAAGCATAAGCTATGATGGTACTTCTCTATTTCCAAGAATAGGTTAATAACTAAATGGGTTGCTCTCTTATAGTCTTTTAAAACAGTTAAATGTTATCTACAGTTACTAAACTCTAGGTAATGGTTTTTTTTTTTTTTTTTTTTTTTTTTTTTTTTTTTTTTTTTTTTTTTCAAAGGCTTCTGCTCAGTCTAAAGACCAGCACATACTCAGACTTTTTTTCCAGTTGAAGTGGCATTTGTTAGCCACTGGGTAGAGGAGAGAGACATCAGAGGTAGCAGCAGCCTCTCAGCAGTGTGGGGCAGGAATAGGAGAAATGGAAGGAGGAGGCAGAGAGCACCAGAGCTGCTGTTGCTGCCCTGCTGGAGAACCAGAGACCCTTATCTCTACCAATGAATGACTCCTGTCCCCTGTAGCTGGAACCACCGCCTAATATTTCCCATTATTTCTTGTTGGCTTCTGGCAGTCTCCTGCTTCAGGCAAATGATAAAGGTGCCTGTGCCTTAAAGATAGCCAGAGAGTAGGTGCAGGATGATGACTTTCATTCCCCTCACCCACCTCATTTTTTTCCCTGGAAACATTTTTTTCTTCTAGATCTGCATTATAACATTAGAGCTCCATTTGTGTGTTATGTCTGAGCCCAGCTGAAAGTTATTGATGATTTCTACTTTCAGCCTTTTTGTGACTATGTTTTAGTGATATTGACAAACAAAACAAACAATAACAACAACAAAAAAAGCACAAGAAATACACTTAACAATTTGGTTATTTAGTGCCACCTAACTTACAGGTATAAGTGACATAATTAAAGGTTTATGTAGGTAATAACTATCTCAGATGTGCGACATAAATCATATTTTATATATAATATGTCCCTCGTGCATGAAGCTACCTTTTGACTAAAGTTTTGATTAAACATGTAACTTTTAAGAGTATTTCTGATCAACTGACAGTGAGAAATAATCTTGTCTTTGTCTATGTATCTCCCCATACTTCTTAAATTTTCTAGGAATTCTGTATCTTTCCATCTGTGACCTGGTTTAGCTGCCAATGAAGTTTACAGGACTTGTTTCCACTGGCTCCATACAAAACCAGATCAGGCCACTAGAGAACAAAAATGATAGATTACACTCAAAAGTTGGAAGCTACCACAGGCATTGATTAATACGCACATGAATTTCTGCCCAGGCAGGGTTTGCAATTTGGTGTTCTTCTCTTGGGAATACCAGGATGCCCTTTGTCATGCAGGGAAGGGTACAAATCTAAAGTTAAGCTGGGTTTTACTGTCCTGATGGGGGTTGAGACCCCCATTTGGGTTATTATTTGGAGCAGGTGTTGAGACCTTGTCAATGGCATCACTGGTGCATTGCTTCAGAGATGCATGGCGATGAGCAATGGCACATCTAACTAGAGCTGTTTCTAATTCTGTCTTGAGCCTGTGTCCTTTTTTCCCTTTCAGAGCTGTCATTCAAATTTTAGTGTGAGGATCTTACCTTTTTTCATTAAAAATTGTTAGTTCCACAAAAAAAAACAGTGCACTTAAAGATAGGCTTGCAAAAGTACATAATTTCAGAAATATTTACCAAAAAATATTCCTCAGTTTATTGAATACATCTTTTGAAATCTTTCAGTCTAAGTATTCTTTAACCTATTAAGACCAGATATTAAATGTATTTCAACTTCAAAGAAACAGTAAAAATAGTATTGAATATATAAAGTGATATTATTAAAAAAACAAACAAACAAACAAAAAAAAAACAGCTAAAAGCATGTCTGTTAGCTTTCTTCTTCCAAGGGACATTTCCCCCATTATCTGTCTTGACAAACAACTAGTCTCTCTAATAAATAATTCAACAGGAGGAGACTCCAGGGCTGTCTGTATAAAATTATGGCATACATTATCTGATGCCCTCGCTAGCCAGTAGAAACTAAGAGCTGATGAAATGGCATTGTTAAATCTCTGCACTGTCCCCTCAGTTTTCAGGTTTCTACCAGAGAAGCAAAGACTAGAATAAATTTTTATTTTTTTTGTTTGTTTGTTTGTTTTTGTTGGTTGGTTGGTTTGGTTTTGTTCCCTCAAAGCTTTTTCTTTTTTTTTTTTTTTTTTTTTTTTTTTTGAACTTGTTAGGTCTGTCTGAATAGCATAAATAATTCTCCAGAATTCATTGTCTAATTCAAGATGAATTGAGCGGTTGTTTTTAAGTTGTTAGTGTGGTGTTTCTTTTGCCTTACTAAAATAAGCACTTTAAATTCCTGGCATGTTAAAAAGGAAAATGAGTCAGATAACTGAAAGAGGGAGATTGTACTCTGTGCCCAAACTATTTGTGTTAAATTCTGTGGTAATACACATTCAACGTAAATTCTTGAATGTTTGAGGGTCATACTAATTTCAGGTAAAGTCTTAATCTCAATGATCTTTCTTTTCATTGTGAAGATTGCACTTAAGGAATTAAAAGGCTGGGAATAATTAGTACTGTGCTTTCACACACCCCTGCATTAACTATTAAAGCATTCAGTGGCAGTGACGAGCTGGCACGGATAGCCTGAGTCAAAGGCTGGGAGCTTCATTGCCCTTCAGAGCCTCTTGCTCCCTGCGCTTGTGTATCCTCAGCTTTGATTTCTGCTGTGCAGCTTGCAGGAATGTTTGGACCATATGAAGACTTCATAGTAATTTCAAAGTGGTGAAAGCTGTATGGATAAAAACACTGCAGCTTAGAGAATCCCAGCTTTTAATAATGGTGTTATCTTTAAAAGATAAAGCTTCAGAAGAATTGTTGTAAATATTTTTTGTTTATTTTCTGCAAATAGCATTTAAAATTTTGTGGAACTATGAAGTCAAAGCAGAAAGTGGTGTATTGTACACTGCTTCTTAGTTCAGTTAGGTTTTAATACAGTACTGTTTCATTAAGGCTTATAGATTTATTTTTTTTCAGCATCGCCTATAATTCTCAATCATAACCAAGACTAATGACCAGTCATAACCATGGACCAATATAGTCCATGCACCTAAAACTACAGGATCTTACAAGCAAGATACCCACTGGATGGGCATGAAAATATTTTGTGGGCTTGCTTTGTTTGTTTTGTATTGACAGAAATCTGAAAAGAATCACGTTATTTACACAAAGTCACTCTCTCTGAAATCATGTATTATCTTCACTGTCAGCCAGTCTTTTCCACTTTACTGGTTCTGTAAAAGAGTTTGCATTTTAGCAAATATGATCCTTAGCTGTTGCAGGAAAACATCAGAGGAAGACACCAGCTAAGTCACAGCAGTTGGCTGCCCTGCGTATCACTAGACTTTTTCATTTTGAGAGGTAGGGAAGCAACTGCAGTCATGTAGAATGTCTGCAGTATCTGAACCCAGCCAAAATTATTTGCTATTGTTTGCTATGGACAACTGAAATTTCCATCAGTCTTGCTATATTTGCAGGGATCAGAATGAGGAATGCAAAGGAAAGTCCCTGGTTCTGTTGAAGCATGTAGATAGTGAGGTTTCCACAGATAATCAGCTCATGCTTCACTTTTTTTTTTCATTCTACTTATGATTCACTTAAAAGGCACTTGTATTTAGGAAGAATTTCTTTACAGGAGGGTGATCAAGCATTGGAAGGGGCTGCCCTGAGAAGTGGTGAGGTCCCCTTAGCCAGAGGTATTTAAGAGATGCATGGATGTGGCTCTAAGGGACATGATTTAGTGGTGGGACTGGGCAGGTCAGGTTGATGGTCTTGATGATCTTTTCCAACCCTTCTGGTTCTGTAAAATATGCTGTTTTTCCCACAAATATTAACACATGTGAGACGTCTATTTCCTGTGGTACACAAGGCAGTAAAATTATCTTGAACTAATGCTTGTTGAAACTGGACTGAGAAAGGATATATATATATATATATATATTTTTGTCTAAAATTCAATCTTCTACCTAAAAGAGAAATATTTTCTTGAGTCCCCTTTTGGAACTTGTCATAATTGCAAACTTGGAGGGCAACTGGTATGTCTCGCTAGATACTGAAAAATTAAAGACAGATTTTATCAGTTACTGTAGTGGTGGGGTTTAAGCTGGCAGGCAGCTCAGCACCATAGTTGCTCACTCGCTCTATTCTGCAATCACCCTCCCACACCTGTCTCCCAGTGGGATGGGGGAGAGAGTCAGGGAGAAAAAAAGGCAAGAACTCCTGAGTTGAGATAAAGGCAGTTTAACAGGACAGAAAAAGAAGAGAATGACTAGAGAATATACAAAGCAAGTGATGCACAGTGCAATTGCTCACCACCCACTGACTGATGCCCATTACATCTCCAAGCAGCAGCCCCTTTCCCCCCCAGTCTTATTCTTCAGCACAATGCCATAGGATATGGGACATCCCTCTGGCTAGTTTAGGCCAGCTGTTCTGGCTGCATCCCCTCCCAGCTCCTGGTGCACCCCCAGCCTCTTCACTGGCAAGGCAGTACCAGAAGCTGAAACTCCTTGCCTCTGCTCTGCAGCAACTAAAAGATGTGTGTTATCAGCATTGTTCTTGTCCTAAATTCAGAACACAGCACCATATCAACTACTGGGAGACAATTAACTCTATCCCAGCCAAAACTAGGGCATGTAATTACACAGGTATTGAAGGAAAAATGATCTTCGATACTACGGGCTCTAAATCACTTTCCCAAATCACTCTTAGATATATAAGCTACATAATGAATACAGCTAAGTAAAATTGCAAAAGAAAGTCTGACAGCAACAAAGTCTGTTAGAAAAAATACAACTGCAAATTTTAATGAGAAAAAGATATATTCTTTGTGAAATCATGAAAGTGGAACCTTAAAACATCATCTCTTCTCTTAGCTAGGATAATATCCCCTGTATGTACAGTTTTCTTCAGCTGTGACTCTGCAGAAAACATTCAATATTTCTTATTTATTTCTTCTTACAGGTTATTATTATTAATGGAAGGGTTCATCTAAAATGTAATCAGGATGCTGACCTATTATGGCAGATACTGTATAAAAAGCATAAGATACCAATGTATTGCAACAGAAGACTTATAATAAAAGAAATACATTAATGCAAGCAGTTGTACACGCACATCTAGTTGCCATTTTGAGCCCATTACACTATTTATCTAAAAAATGACCAAGCCAGTTACATCTTTGAATACATAGTGTATCTGGACTGGTGGATCTGAGAACAATCCTAGGCTCAGGAGCTTCTTGTCTCACCTTGATGTCAGACCAGGAGCCTGCCAGACAGCCCCTGTAAGAGCTCAGCACACAGGCCAACAAGATGAAAAAAGGAGCCCAAAATATCTTTGGCTAGATTTGAGTTTTAAACTCTAAACTGAGCCCTAAATGATTTCACAAAAATGTTCTGAAATACAGTGTCCTGAGGGGGTTGGAATACCAAAGTATTTCTGGCTTTGCAGAATGAGTTTCAAAAGTTTTTATTTTGAAATAATTCATTTTTCAGGGTGAAGGTGGTGAAATGAACAAAACTAATAATTTAATTTGAATGATCACTAGAGTTTCCAGTCAGACTAAAAGCTTTGTTGTGAAGAAAAAGTATTAATCTTCAAAGTTTTTGGAAGAAACATAGAGGTTTTTTTATAAGTACTATGTAAACTTGTCCAATTTTATCATGTACTAATAAGATTTTTCAAGTTTTATTTTCTCCTTCATATTTGCCTGCACTTAACTATTTCCACTGCCCATCCCCCCACCACACACATACACTTTGCTCTATTTGCTTCTCTTAAAGATATATGGAAATCAGTACTTTCAGAGGGATGAAAACCACAGTCCTCGTCTGTTCCCCAAATCCCTTCCATTGCTGAGGACTGGACTTGCTCACCAATGTGCAGATGGCTTTTCACCCTCCAGTCCTACAACTCTCCGGTGGTCAAGTGGCAAAAAGTGCAGCCCTGGAAAGAGCTGCTACACAGCCTGCGTAGCCAGGGCCCATGGCAGCCTGTAACAAGACAGCAAAGCAAATTGAAAATTAGTACCAAAAAAAAAAAAAATATATATATATATATATTTCCCCCTGAAAACTCTGCCATAGCCTGTATCCTTAGTGGAAAGAATAAATGGCATAGAAACCAAATTACCTTTCTACAAACATGTAAGTTTGAACCGACCTCTTCAGGGGAAGTTCTGTAGCCTGTAAGACTCTGCAGAATCAGCTGGCCCGGCTTTGTAATTGAAAAGGTACCAGGCTGGTGAAGATCATTCCTTGCTGTGATTTACAGATGGAAAATTTATATTGAGCCATTTCTCAGAAGGAATGAGAGAGAACTGAAAATGCAGTCCTTGAAGAGAAAGATTTGAGTCATACAGTGATACCAGGTGATGATAGTGTGCCCCCATTCAGATTAGTTGCAAAATGTGCTGAGAAGAATAGAAAGTGTGGGTTTGCTGGTGTTTTTATTTATTTTTTGGTTGGTTGGTGTTTTGGTTTGGTTTCTGCTTGCTCAGTGGCTTATGCTTTTTGACTATGAAAGGAAGCCTGGTAGAGAGACTTTCACAGAGGTGTGATGTCCATTCTTTGGTTTTGTCAGGGAGGTAAAACTAGCCTCTTCTGGGAACCACAATATTAACAATGCTATTTAAAAACAGGTGAAGCTTAACCAAAAATATCAAGGGCTCCTTTGGATACTGTTTGTTTCAGAAGATCAGAATGTGCAGTTGTAACCCTCCACAAAGACAAGATAGGGCTGTAAGAGGGACTGCCTTACAAATCTTTAATTAGGAATTCAGTTAAAGTTAGTCTGTATGTGAAACTTCCATTAAAGTTTACAAAGATCTGTGCTTAGAGATGCTTACAGCAGGTACACAGCTCCCTTGAGTTTTTGTTGTTCTTAATAAAAAAGGCAGAGGAAGAAATGCATGAAATTTCTATTACAGTGACAACTAGTAAGTGACCTAGACTTTATTATCCAGAAAATAAATGAGCAGTACAGTTCTTTCAGACACTAATTTTCATGTTACTATCATTGTTCTAGCAAACAAATAGGCAAAACAATACTGCAAAATGAAATTAGCTTTTATTAAAAATCATAGAATGATTTGGGTTGGAAGAGACCTTAAAGATCACCCTGTTCCAGTAACCCTGCCACAGGCAGGGACGCTTTCCACTGGACCAGGTTGCTCAAAGCCCCATCCAACCTGGCTTTGAATACATCCAGGGATGGAGCATCCACAGATTCTCTGGGCAACCTGTCCCAGTGCCTCATGACCCTCTGAGTAAATGGTTTCTTCCTAATATCTACTCTAAATCTGTGTGTGTGTATGTGTGTATAGTTTAAAGCCATTATCCTTTGTCTTATCACTCCACCCCCTGAGAAAAAGTCCCACCCCGGGTGTCCTGCAGGCCCCCTTTAGGTACTGGAAGCCTGCTATAAGGTCTCCCCAGAGCCTTCTCTTTTCCAGGCTGTGAATAACCCCAACTACCTCAGCCTGTCTTCACAGGAGAGGTGCTCCAGCCCTCTGAGTATTTTCACGGCCCTCCTTTTGACTTATTCTATCAGGTCCTTCTTGTGCTGGGGGGCACAGAGCTGAACTCAGGGCTCCAGGTGTGTTTTCACGAGAGCAGAGCAGAGGGGGACAATCACCACTCTCACCCAGCTGCCATGTTTATTTTGATGCAGCCCAGGATACAGTTGGCTTTCTGGGCTGCAAGTGCATGCTGCTGGCTCATACTGAGCTCCTTATGAACCAACAGCCTCAGGTCTATTTTTGTGTTTCCCTTGGACAGTAAGAGTCTGGAGTAGCTAAGATTTATCCACCAAGGTATTAAAAACCTGCCTAGTATAGCATCCTGTTGGAAACAGGCTGCTCTTCAACTAAAATCTTAATATGTAATGTATCACATCCTGATGTTGTGAGGATGTCTGTCATTGCTGAAAATTATTGCTAGGACCATTTGGGGTCCTTCATTTTGGGGCCATCTTGGCTACATCAATGACATGGAAAGAAATAATCTATTGGAAGTGGTGTTCAAACACCTACAAAAAGCCACAGGAGATTCCCTTGCCAGATATATTCATAGCAGGCTTTTGATATTTACCACATCCCCCAGATGCAAGATGATAACCTGTGGGCAAAAGACCTACATAGACTGAATGGGAAGAGGGCTTGCAGAGTGGGGACAGGCTCACCTGGAAACTCACAGGTGAATACTGGGGATTAAACACCAAGGGGCAGTAAAGGAAGGCTTGCCTTAGTGCTGCCTTAGCCAGATAGCAGCCACCTGAGACCTTCCTCTAGGGTGGAGCAACTTAAAGAAACTAGAGGAAAAGCAAATGGTTGGGTTCAAAAGGGGGTTTGCCTTGTGGAACTGAAAGTGACCCTGACTGCCTGATAGGTGACAAGCAAGCCATGGGAAGCAGCAAACCACATGAATTCTGTGAATGGAGAATTGAAAGCAAAACTGGGAGAGCCTCTGGATTAAAAGTGAGGAGGGGATCTACTGATGGAGTTCTGGTTTAAGATACCATAAAAGGGAGGCCTGTAGTTAAATTGTCTGTGTTTAGTATGTGTTTACTATTTATTATTATTTTGTGTTTTCTTTTATTTTTGTTATTCTCTTCTTTAAATCAAACTTGTTGTTGTTTTTTTTTTTTTTTAATATATGTCAACCCACTGTGGGTAAATATAATGGAAATCAATCAATGTACATTAATTGTAAGTCTCTCCACATGAGCCACAGGTATGACTCACATGTAAACAAAATGGGTGGCAGTTTTCTGGAAATAGCTTTCCCACTGTAACCATCACATGGTGTGTTGCTTTTTATAGTTTTAAACAAGGTGTCAAAAATGACTCAATTACAATAACATTTGCAAATAGCTGGTCAGGTCTGTAGTAATTTTCAAGCAAAATGTTTTTTGTTCAGTTGTATGTGTTGTGTGTTTTTTAAGTAAAAATCTGGAGCATGCCAACAAGCTGAAATACTAGTAAGAGGGTGGTGAAGTACTGGGACAGGTTGCCCAGACACCCCATCCCCGGAGGTGTTCACAACCAGGTTGGATGAGGCTTTGGGCAACCTGATCACAGAATCACAGAATTTCTAGGTTGGAAGAGACCTCCAAGATCGAGTCCAACCTCTAACCTAACACTAACAGCCCCCACTAAACCATATCGCTAAGCTCTACATCTAAACGTCTTTTAAAGACCTCCAGGGATGGTGACTCCACCACTTCCCTGGGCAGCCTGTTCCAATGTCTAACAACCCTTTCGGTAAAGAAGTTCTTCCTAACATCCAACCTAAAACTCCCCTGGCGCAACTTAAGCCCATTCCCCCTCGTCCTGTCACCAGGCACGTGGGAGAACAGGCCAACCCCCACCTCGCTACAGCCTCCCTTGAGGTACCTGTAGAGAGCGATAAGGTCACCCCTGAGCCTCCTTTTCTCCAGGCTGAACAAGCCCAGCTCCCTCAGCCGCTCCTCACAGGACTTGTTCTCCAGACCCCTCACCAGCTTCGTAGCCCTTCTCTGGACTCGCTCAAGCACCTCAATGTCCTTCTTGTAGCGAGGGGCCCAAAACTGAACACAGTACTCGAGGTGCAGCCTCACCAGAGCCAAGAACAGGGGGACGATCACCTCCCTAGCCCTGCTGGCCACACTGTTTCTTATACAGGCCAGGATGCTGTTGGCCTTCTTGGCCACCTGAGCACACTGCTGGCTCATATTCAGCTGACTATCAACCATCACTCCCAGGTCCTTCTCTGCCTGGCAGCTCTCCAACCACTCATCTCCCAGCCTGTAGCTCTGCTTGGGGTTATTGTGCCCCAGATGGAGGACCCAGCACTTGGCCTTGTTGAACTTCATGCAGTTGACCTCAGCCCATCGGTGCAGCCTAACCAGATCCTCCTGCAGAGCCTTCCTACCCTCGAGCAGATCGATACACGCACCTAACTTGGTGTCATCTGCAAACTTACTGAGGGTGTACTCAATGCCCTCATCCAGATCATCAATGAAGATATTGAAGAGGATGGGCCCCAGCACCGAGCCCTGGGGAACACCACTAGTGACCGGCCTCCAACTGGATTTGACTCCATTCACCACGACTCTTTGGGCCTGGCTGTCCAGCCAGTTTCTAACCCAACGAAGCGTGCGCCAGTCCAAGCCAAGAGCAGCCAGTTTCTTGAGGAGAATGCTGTGGGAAACGGTGTCAAAAGCCTTGCTGAAGTCAAGGTAGACCACATCCACAGCCTTTCCCTCATCCACCCAGCGTGTCACTTTGTCATAGAAGGAGATCAGGTTCGTCAAGCAGGACTTGCCCTTCATAAACCCATGCTGACTGGGCCTGATCCGCCTGCTTGTCCTGCAAGTGCTGCGTGATGACTCTCAAGATAATCTGCTCCATGAGCTTCCCTGGCACTGAGGTCAAACTGACAGGCCTGTAGTTTCCCAGGTCAGTCCTCCAGCCCTTCTTGTAGATGGGCGTCACATTAGCTAGCCGCCAGTCAACTGGGACCTCCCCCGATAGCCAGGACTGTTGATAAATTATGGTAAGCAGCTTGGCCAGCACCTCTGCCAGTTCTTTCAGTACCCTTGGGTGGATCCCATCCAGCCCCATCGACTTGTGCACATCCAAGTGCCGTACCAGGTCACCAACCATTTCTTCGTGGATAGTGAGGGCCACATCTCTCTCCCCTACCCTTCTGCCAGTTCAGGGTATTGGGTATCCAGAGAATAACTGGTATTGCCGCTAAAGACTGAGGCAAAGAAGGCACTAAGCACCTCCACCTTTTCCTCATCTCTTGTAATTAAGTTTCCCCCTGCATCCAGTAAAGGATGGAGATTCTCCTTAGTCCTCCTTTTTGTGTTGATGTATTTATAAAAACATTTTTTGTTATCTTTAGCGGCAGTAGCCAGATTGAGCTCCAGATGAGCTTTGGCTTTTCTAATTTTGTCCCTGCACAGCCTTGCGATATCCTTATAGTCCTCCCTAGTGGCCTGCCCACTTTTCCAAAGATTATAAACCCTCTTTTTTCTCCTAAGCTCAAGCCACAATTCTCTGTTCAGCCAGGCTGGTCTTCTTCCCTGCCAGCTCGTCTCTGGGCACGTGGGGACAGACCGTTCCTGTGCCATTAAGATTTCCCTCTTGAAGAGCGCCCAGCCTTCCTGGACTCCTCTGCCCTTCAGAACCGCCTCCCAAGGGACTCTGCCAACTAGTGTCCTCAGCAGCACAAAGTCAGCCCTCCGGAAGTCCAATACAGTGGTTTTGTTGGTCCCCTTCCTGGCCTCGCCAAGAATAGAGAACTCCACCATTTCATGGTCACTCTGCCCGAGACAGCTCCTGACAATCACATCCTCCACCAGTCCCTCTCTGTTTGTGAAGAGAAGGTCTAGCGGGGCACCTCCCCTGGTAGGCTCGCTAACCAGCTGTGTCAGGAAGCTATCTTCCACGCTCTCCAGAAACCTCCTAGACTGCTTTCTCTGGGCTGTGTTGTGCTTCCAGGATATGTCAGGGAAGTTGAAGTCCCCCATGAGAACCAGTGCTGACGATTTTGCAACTTCTGTCAGCTGCCTGTAGAACTCCTCATCCATCTCCTCGTCCTTGTTCGGCGGTCTGTAACAGACCCTGACCAGGACGCTAGCCTTGTTGGCCCCGCCAATCCTAACCCAAAGGGACTCGACTTGTCATTCCCAGCCTCGAGTTCTACAACATCGAAAGACTCTCTAATATAGAGAGCCACTCCACTACCCCTTCTGTGCTGCCTGTCCCTTCTGAAGAGTTTATAGGCAGTCATTGCAGCACTCCAGTCATGAGAGTGGTCCCACCATGTCTCCGTGATGGCAACCTAGTTGTAGCCTGCCTGCTGCACAATGGCTTCCAGCTCCTCCTGTTTGTTACCCATGCTGCGTGCATTGGTGTAGATGCACTTCAGCTGGGCCATTGCCTTATCCTCCGGCCTTGCCATTGTTCCCCCTGGCACAGCCCCAACAATCCTAGCCTCAGCCCCATCCCCCTTCCTACCTAGTTTAAAGCCCTCTCAATGAGCCCTGCCAGTTCCTGGCCCAGGATCCTTTTTCCCCTAAAAGATAGGGACCCGTCTGCAGCCATCAGGCCAGGTGCTGAGTAAAGTGCCCCATGATCAAAAAACCCAAGATTTCTGCGTTGGCACCAGCCCCGGAGCCACGTGTTTAACAGGTGGGCTTTCCGTGTCCTTTCTGTACCCCTCCCTGCTACCATAGGGATGGACGTAAACACCACCTGCACTCCCGCTCCATCCACTAACCGTCCCAGTCCCCTAAAGTCTCGTTTAATAGCCCTCAGGCTTCTCTCTTCAATGTCATCACTACCTGCCTGGACTATCGAAAGAGGGTAATAGTCAGAGGGGCGAACCAGGTTGGGAAGCTTCCTGGCAACATCCCTGACCCTGGCCCCAGGGAGGCAGCAGACTTCCCTACGGGTAGGGTCAGGCCGATAAACAGGGCCCTCTGTTCCCCTGAGGAGAGAGTCTCCCACAACAATCACCCTTCTTTCTTTCTTGGTGGAGGCAGTCCTGAGGCGTGGAGTCAACCTCCTCACCCTAGGCATCCTCCTGGGTACACTTGCTACCTCTTCCTCACCCACCGGTCTCTCAAGCTCCAGGGCCTCAAACCTGTTGTGTAAGGGCACCTGGGAAGGTGGGGCCAGTGGGGGAGGGCATCGCCTGCGATGTCGAGCAGGGACCTGTTTCCATTCCTCCTCAACTCCCAGATCCCCTCCCTCTGCCTGACGGCGACAGGGCAGGGGGTCCACCCCCATTTGGGGTGTCTCACCCCGGTATCTCTCCTTGAGGCCCTGCAGGGAGTTGCTCCACCAGTCTGTCTCCCGCTCACACTCCCTCATATTCCTCAACCTCTCCACCTCCTCCTTGAGCTCCGCCACCATGCGGACCAGGTCATCCACCTGCTCACACCTCACACACACAGTTTCTCTGCCTCCCGCCAATGGCAGCAACAGGCTCAGACACTCCCTGCATCCGGTGACCTGAACCGCTGCACTTTTTAATGGGTAGTCGGTCTGGGTGTGTACCGACTTCCTGGAGAGCTCACCGTGCCTGATGGAGACCATTATCACCTCGCTAACAGCTGTCGTTGAGGAGGTGTTAAGTATGGGCGGGGGAGAGCGCTCCGCCCTTCCTGCTCGCCCTGCCTGCGGGAACTGCCGCGCCACTCCCTTCTGACGCGCCACGCCCTGTTTGCCCGTCCTGGTCGCTCGCGCTCCCTAGGGGCAGCTTTTGAGAGGCTGGGGGGGCGCTGCTGGCTCCGCCTACGCCTCGTCAGCCTCCCTCACGAGGGCTGCCGGGTCCTGGCGGCTCCCTCGTGTAGGCTAGATGCCGGAAAAATTAGCCCTGCCTGGCCCGATCCCCCGCTCCGCTGCAGAACGCGTCTGCCCCGGAGCCTATCGCCTCGGCAAATGGATCTAGTGGGAGATGTCCCTGCCCTATGGCAGGGGTATTGAAACAGGGTGGTGTTTAAGATCCCTTCCAACCCATTCTGTAGTTCTACAATTCTAAGACTAATAGGAGGTTTTGATTGTCTGTGCTTGTGTATTATAATATTGAGCAGCAAACAGCTGTTACACAGAGTTCTAACGCATCTTTTATGTTCAGCTTCATGGTGTTACACCAGCCAGTGCCACTATATGTACAGGAGTGCAGATGTGCTGAGTAGGGCTAAAGAGTTGTGATAAATGTGTTTAATGTACTTGAAAATTTTAAAATGTTTTGGGAGCACAATAAAAATACAGCATCTGCCCTATGATGCCCTTGAGCAAGTCCAGAGAAGGGCTACGAAGCTGGTGAGGGGTCTGGAGAACAAGTCCTATGAGGAGCGGCTGAGGGAGCTGGGCTTGTTCAGCCTGGAGAAAAGGAGGCTCAGGGGTGACCTTATCGCTCTCTACAGGTACCTTAAAGGAGGCTGTAGCGAGGTGGGGGTTGGTCTGTTCTCCCACGTGCCTGGTGACAGGACGAGGGGGAATGGGCTTAAGTTGCGCCAGGGGAGTTTTAGGTTGGATGTTAGGAAGAACTTCTTTACTGAGAGGGTTGTTAGACATTGGAACGGGCTGCCCAGGGAAGTGGTGGAGTCACCATCTCTGGAGGTCTTTAAAAGACATTTAGATGTCGAGCTTAGCGATATGGTTTAGTGGGGACTGTTAGTGTTAGGTTAGAGGTTGGACTCGATGATCTTGAGGTCTCTTCCAACCTAGAAATTCTGTGATTCTGTGATATGTTTAACTGATGTTTAACTCTTAAGTAGCCCTGGGGGTGGGGGATGCCACCACTTCCCAGGGCAGCCTGTTCCGATGCCTGACCACCCTTTCTGTGAATAAATTGTTACTAAATATAAGTTGTCTCAAGTCCCAGACATTGTTCCTCACCCTTAAAAGCTTCAACAAGACCTATATGGAGGTTTATAAGAGCTAGATAGATCAAAGGATATTTGTTACAAAATTACTCAAAAGCACCTCAACAGGTATTAATTGCTTCTGTGTATTATTCATTAAACAGAGTGTTAATCTCCTTATCGTAAAGTTGCTCAGTTTTCCACCTGCACATGAACGCACCAAATCAAAAAATGACATGAATTAAAAAAATGTGCAATACCAGTAGTTAACATTTAAATTGCAAAAATAAGTTCAGCAGCTGTACTCTTTATATTGGGAAATAGAATATACTGACAGTGACTAGGGAAGAATCTTAATATGTACGTTGTCATTACAGACCGTCTCATTAATTTTTAAGATTTGGGATGGCTCTGTTGAAAGCTCTTATCTTTTGGTTATTAGTATGACTGGCACAAGCTTAGGAAATCACTAAATAATAAGCCAGGTGCTTGACGCTGCTGTAGTCTTTTTTTCTGTCTGAAAAACATTTTCCTCTGTTTTTCACGTGTAATGAAGAAGGCTTAAAGCTCTTTTTCTTTCTTCTGGGGAGGTGCCTTTAATAGTTTTAGCAGTTTGTGTATGATATCCTCCTATTTATTTCCTGACAGTAATGGAGGTTTGAAATGACTTTGAAATTGCTGAATATCACAAGTCTGTCTCAGTGTTCTTCACCTGCTAGATACCACTTCTTTTTAACACCACCACTGATTCTAAGAGATTTCTAAGGATGATGTCATTCATAGTATGCATAGTCCTATTTATTGACACAATAAACTGATAACTCTTGTAAAACTGAGGCAAGTCATGTGAAATACATCATACTTAAAAAAAAATAAATCAAATTTTTCTTTCAAACTTCAATCTTGATGTGGCTTTAGTCTAAAACAGAGTGGCATGCTGCTGCTCAGTGCATTGTTACAGCTAAGAAACCTCGTGATATATTAGCTGTGCTTGAGAGATGCATTCCTTCAGTTTGTGAGCCCTCAATGATGAATCTCCTCTATGATGTAATTAAAAACTTGCTTTACAAATACATTTATAAAACAGAAAGACCAGAAAGATAACTATTTGCAACGTAAAGCATCTTTGTTGAATCTGTGGAGTTGTCTCATATGGTGGGTTTGTTACACATGAAAACTGAGTATTGAGACCATTGTTTATTCCCATCCCTCCTACTGTTAATTAATTGTTCATCTTTTACATGAGTCCTACCATAAACAATCACTTTGCCACTTCCTTTTCTTTCATGCTATTGATTATTTGGGTTCTAAGTAACTACTATAATCCAGAGACTACAGCAACTAAAATGATGACCAATAATGCAATTGTAGACATGGAAATGTCCTGGAATGTGAGAAGAGGAACTTCAAATTATTACCCTGTTTTGTCTTGTCTCAGGTAAATTCCCTGTCCTTTATTTCTATTTTGGATTGAAACATATGTAGGTAAGATGCCTCAACAACTGAACGATCCTGATCTTAAAAATCTGCTAACTCAATACAGATTCTTCCTTGTGGAAATACCTGTCAGAAACTCCTTTGTGTGAGGATGAAAGCTATAATGTAAAATTGACTGCACAGTGATTTTTTTTTTAATGATCTTATAAGTTTGCTCTAATCTTATCTTGATTTTTAGAAAAGAACTTAAGCCTGCGTTTTTCTTTTATAAGTCGTGGGGAGAACAGGGCTGTAGGGCTGTTGTGAATCTGGAAAAGAGTGGAGTGAAGCTCTGGTTGTTTGTGCTTGGGCAATAAGCCTGTTGAAATCCTAAACCAAATGGGTCTCCAGAGGTCTGTAAAAGTAGTTAGTCCCAGGACTACTTCTTGTGCTGTGACAATGTCGCTTGGATCGTTCTCTCCCCAAGTTAATGCAGAAATGAGAATGAATTCCGTAGGCAAAGCAGTGGCAATTCATATTTTTCACTTGGGTCCTTCCCTGGCCAAGGGGTGGTGATCTTCATGTAAGCAAGGCTCCTGTATTGTGGGGTATTTGTTTGTATTTTGTGTAACACCAACAACAGCCACAGTAAAGGACACACATTGCTCTGGGTGCCTGAAGCGTATACCCACTTGTGAGCATGTTTTATAGCTGTGTTAATTCTCCAAGGTGATCTAGAGAGTGCTCCTGGTGAGATAGACAGCCTGTGACAATGACCACAAATATGAGACTCTTCCCTATCCCGTTTCCTCTCTACCTACTTCTATGAGCAAACCCAATGCATTGGGTAGCCATGGAGAGTGGGATCAGAGTGAGGATATGGCCCTAACTCCAGCAGACTGACCACCAAGCAGGTCCAGCAGGAGGGTGGTATGCCCCGCTCTCTCTGGCTGCCATGATCACACCATGGATGGCTCTATGGTGTTTATACAGGGAGACATAGGAAGACTTCAGGTCCTTGGCTCTCATCTTACTTCACCCATGCCTGGATCTACAGTGGACTGAGATGTGGGTACACACCAGTCCCTATCCATTGCAAGGTATTGCTTTTCTGATGTAGATAGTTTGGTACATTAGCTAAGAGGGAAGAATAGCAGACTCAAAACACCCCAGTCTTGTGTAGGGAGCACCTGAGCATGCCTCATGCTCCTTTACAAGGGGAAGAAGTCTCCAGAAACCTGGCACTGTGGCTGTTTTTTCTGTCTCTGAAAGCTGACAGCAATGCCAGCACTTGGAAGAGGTGCTGTCAGACACCCCTGCAGGAGCAAACAGATGTGAAGTAACATTTTCCAAGTGACTTTGGAGTCCAAATGACACAGAATTACCTTCTGAAGTCACTCTTGAAACTGTTCCCTCATAGTTCTGGTAATAGGACTCCTGCCTGCATCTTTATTTTGGAAACGCTGCCTGCTAGTGCCAATTCATGAGGTTTTGTTGTAGTGCTGTGTCTGCTTCATCTCATGTCTCTAGGGACTGTGATCCATGTGCAGCCAGAGTCAGTAGCTGAAACTCCAGCCTTGACCCCTTTTTATTTATTTGCAAAGTCAGCCTGAAGTTTATTGTTGCCTTTCAGATGTGCTCCAGCTCCTTAACCGTAAGTGTGCTGATAGAAAGCTCGCAGCCCCAGAAAAGTTTGTGAATGCTTCCTTAACTGCTGATGTTCCCACATTTATATGGGATGGTTGGTGGGTTGGTTTTTTTCTTTTTCTTTTTCTTTTTCTTTTTCTTTTTCTTTTTCTTTTTCTTTTTCTTTTTCTTTTTCTTTTTCTTTTTCTTTTTCTTTTTCTTTTTCTTTTTCTTTCTTTTTTTTTTTTCTTTTTCCAAGTCCTCTTTCTCATGTGGCCTTCTTGTGGATGCCTATTTAAACTTAGACAAGGAAGAAAGCTTATGGTTCAAAATGACTGTTTTTTAAGTGCGTGCTTTTTATTGCATCTCTTGTTCTTTCTGCCGTATATTTTTAACTTCTCTTCATGTAAGCCTTTCTCTTTTATTCATGAAAGTTCAGACCATAAAGTTTGAATCGAGCAGGAGAAGTCAAGTTGTGCAAGTGGCTGTTCCCATGATATTCTGACCCTGTGTTAAACCACCAATGTCACAAGTATTTCAAAAGTTCACGTTCTTTCCAGTCCTCTTGTATATCTAGGAAATTAAATAAAATTAAAAAGCTTAATTTCACAGATGAACAACATAAAATTTATTGTTTGTGGTGTTTGGTAACCATTCTTATATTAACCCTCTGGCAGAGGACAACTTATTTGATTATCTATATTAAGCTCCTTGGTTTTGTTCAGCAACAGCCTCTGCACAATATAATATCTATTTCCAACTTTATGTGGTGAGAATACCCAAAAGGTACTGTTCACTTCTCCATCATTTGTCAGAAGTAGTAATAATAATAATGTATAATTATTATACATAAATAACTATAGGTAATGCAACAATTGAGTGATAGAGGATTCCAAAAGTAGATGAAAAACCCACTACTTAGCATTTTCTGAGTTATTCTGCATAGGTATCTGCAGCTTGGCTGTTAAATAAAAGTTTGTCTTTGCATTGAAGAATTGATGCGGTCCCAGAGCCTAGCAGCCAGCAGCCAGTTCCATTTTCTTCTCAAGAAATTCTGGAAGTTGTTGCCTTTTTTCCACCAAAAAAAAAAAAAAAAAAAAAAAGTATCAATTTGATTAGTACATTATCCCATGATACCGCTGTTTGCTTCTCTCTGTGAAAATATACCTTCAGGGAACAGCAGACCCTGGGCCCTAAAAACATGAAAGTTCTATGATTTGCTATTTCCTCATAGAACTGTAAGGTCCCAAGCACTTGTGATCTCAATTTCTGATAGGAGTTTGTCCTCTGCTTTCTATTGATTGAGATTGTCAGCAGTTAAAGATCTGTGCTTCACTTGTGCCATTTAAACATAAGCATGCTTCTTCTGTGTGAATAATCCTGTATGTGGGTGATAACTGTTTAAATCATGCTGGGCAAATGGAGGCCCAATGTGTATGGGTCTAGTGAGAATGGGTAATAAATTCAGTGACTTTTCAAACCATCCTATCTATTGTTAAAGGTAGTTGAACACAATGAATAGAATTGCTTGCATTCTGCAAAAAGGTCTTGTGCATTTTTTTCCCCTCCAGGGCCAGTTTTTCCTGTGATACTGACATGGCCTCCTTTTTTGACTTGGCCTCAGTTTTTGGCATATGTGACAGCCTTAACAGTTTCCTCAGTATTTCTGTTCATCTGAGGACTCATAAAACATACTTGGCCCTTTTCTTAGGTCTCTAAATAACCTCTCTATCCTTTGTAACATGTTCCTCTGTAACATCTAAGGAGTCAACATTCCTCTGGCATTAAACAAAATCCTATCTAGTCCCTAGGATGGCCTTTTACATTGATAAAGCTGCTGAGGCATTTGCTTTCCTGACCACCTTGCACTTACAGAAGGAATTAAATTCCTTAAACTTTGCTTCTCAGTAGAGACTCTGTGAGTCTTAACTCACATACTTTTTGAGACCAGGTGTTTGTTTGTTTCTTTTAATGCAGCAAATGTGTATCGATCATACTTACTGAATGCTCCAGAGAGCATGTAATCACCAAAATCCCTTCAGTTTGGGTTTTCCTGTTATATGTTTGCAACTGAAAATGCTATCCCTTTGTTCTCAAGGGTGGGGGAGCATTTGCTCTTTTACAAAGAGTTTTAATTTCTGGAGATTCTTAGTTGCGCATATAGATGACTTCTTTTTCTGAAGATGATATATTTTAGCTAATATATCTGCTGTCAAAACCTCAGAGGATTCTCTATGCCTTTGTGGAAATGAGGTCAGACAGCCTCGCAGATGAGAAATCTATTTGTATTCTGCAGTTCAGGCAAAGTGAGGCTTAAGTTTCAATAGAGACACTAGAAGAGAATGAGCCCCTGCACAGATTTTGTTTTCTTTTTCTGTTTTTCCTTTTTGGTTTATTCAAAGGACATTCTTAAGTGTCTGTGTTTTAAGTGTTACTTCAGCTTTCCTCATGCTTGTACTGGCAGCACTCTGTGCCCTCTCTATTATGCAGGCATAGTAGTTAGCTGTGGCTTTGTTAAAGTCTGGAGGATTTGAGCATGTATTTCAGTACTTGCTCTTGCCATATTTTATGTTCACATAAGTCAGTCATGTCAACTCATCTCCAGAAAAAAAAAAAAAAAAAAGTATGAAAAATATCAGGGGAAAAAAATATATATATTTTTTTGTCAAAAACAATAAAAGGGTCTGTATTATGGTAGATAATGCAAAAGATTTTTGTCTCTGGGGATTTGAAACACATAGATAAGCAGTAATTGCAGAACAGTATGTTTTGGTAAAAATCTGAAGTATCATTTTCCATGTTCTCAATACAGTAAATGCACCACAGTTATAATTTCTGAGAGTTTCCCAGTCCATATTTTGCTTTGTTGAAGATGAAAGATGTTGAAGATGTGGACTCATTATTGCTGTCATCACCACCAGTACCACAAAGCCACCCCAGAGCATGAACCCAAGATTTAGTGTCAGGAAGCAAATCTACCTTAGGCTAGGCTAATGGTTTGTTTTTTTTCTTTGCTTTATAGTGGGGGACAGGAAATGGAGGATCATGATTCACGTTCAGGGGGCAACGGAGATATTGATGACCAGGTTTCTTGCTATGGCAAGGCCTTGTGAGGCCATCTTTGATCTCTTTTGTTTTCTGCATATGGCATTTTATTTTTATCTTTATTATTTTATTTTATTTTTTAACCAGAAGGGGAACACATAATGGAAGGATGTTTGCGGGGCGATGGTATGAGGTAGGCACTCTGACCCTCTTAGAGTTAGAGTAAATACTGCTTCTGTGGTTTGGCTGTAATAGCAGTGACTCATCTGTCCTTCCTAGCACTGCTCTCCAAAACGAATAGTAGTTTGCATCAAACACATGAAATCCTCAGCCCACAGCTATGTCTAAACAGAGCATTCTACAAGCCAGAGACCCTAGTATTTACTATGTTACAAGGAAGTCTGTGGATACTTTGAGGATAGATAATGAAAAAAGTAAACAAATGAATAGCTCTGGGATGGAATTATAGGAACTATCATAGGAAAAGTCAGTTAGGTTATCTGCAAATAGTTTTATCCTCCCTAGTGTGGCTTTGCTCCCTAGTTATATGGCATTTAATAAGAATGTGTTTGTTCCCTCTCATTTGTGAGGGGGAAATTATTCACTATCTTTTGTGCAGTCCTTACTTATAGCATCAAGAAATAAAATATTTCTTCTGTTTTATAAGGAAAATCTCTCTCTCTCTCTCTCTTTTTTTTTTTTTCCCCAAGATTTTTAAGGACAATTTATCACTATTGTTGTTATCATTTGTGATATTTGCAGTATTTACTTGAATCTGTGTTTGATTTCATTGGAGGCTCTAATTTCTTATTGTGAGTGAAAACATCAAAAAAATGAAAAAGATTTGAAAACAAACAAACAAAAAAACACAAACTCATTGTGGCCTGCCATTGCTGACATGATGTGGGATGAAGGTCATCAAAACACTGGAAAAATCTGAGTCACAGCTGATTAGGACAAGTTTTATGGCAATGACTCTACACATCCTGCAAGAAAAATAACTGAATTCCTAGAAGTTCTGATTTTGTGAGTTTGAGATGCACCTTTCACAGTGGTCAGTGTGGTCATCAACTCAGTGCTCACAGGAGCTGAATACTCTGCATTGAAGTCCTGCACAGAAGATTGGAGATGCATATGTCAGGGAAACTAGCGGAAATATCTGATCCCATGTGGTATCTTAAGACAGTGGTCAGTAAATTATTTTAAGAGGAATGTGTTTAAAAGTTTAAATTCTACTGTGTAAAATAGTGAAGTAATTTTCTTGGCAGGAGGCTATGAAGTTTCATAGAATCATAGAATCATAGAATATCCTGAGTTGGAAGGGACCCTTAAGGATCATCAAGTCCAACTCTTGACACCGCACAGGTCTACCCAGAAGTTCAGACCATGTGACTAAGTGCACAGTCCAATCGCTTCTTAAACTCAGTCAGGCTCGGTGCAGTGACCACTTCCCTGGGGAGTCTGTTCCAGTGTGCAACCACTCTCTCTGTGAAGAACCCCCTCCTGATGTCAAGCCTAAACTTCCCCTGCCTCAGCTTAACCCCGTTCCCGCGGGTCTTGTCGCTGGTGTTAATGGAGAAAAGGTCTCCTGCCTCTCGACACCCTCTTACGAGGAAGTTGTAGACTGCGATGAGGTCTCCCCTCAGCCTCCTCTTCTCCAGGCTGAACAGGCCCAGTGCCCTCAGCCGTTCCTCGTACGTCTTCCCCTCCAGGCCTTTCACCATCTTCATAGCCCTCCTCTGGACACTCTCCAACAGTTTCACGTCCTTTTTATACTGTGGTGCCCAGAACTGCACACAGTACTCGAGGTGAGGTCGCACCAGCGCTGGGTAGAGCGGGACAATCACCTCCCTCGACCTACTAGCGATGCCGTGCTTGATGCACCCCAGGACACGGTTGGCCCTCCTGGCTGCCAGGGCACACTGCTGGCTCATATTCAACTTGCTGTCTACCAGGACCCCCAGATCCCTCTCTTCTAGGCTGCTTCTAAGTTTGTCATAGTTCAAATGGTTTAATATTGATATTTATAAACCTGGCTACTTTTTTCCTCTTAAGAATGTCTTTTGTTACAAAATATTTTGGCTATGTATTAGTTATTGTTTATTTTTGATTTTTTATGTAGTGTTTCCTTTCTGTATTCTGCCAACAATAAGCAAAGATGTCTAGCTGACTTGGTGTTTAAAACAACAAAGAGGCCTGATAGTCTGCTGTCCCTGTCTCCCCACCACCACTACCCCTACCTGAGTAGGCCTGTTTATTAGATTTTACCTTTAATGGAAATCTTTCTATCTTTCTTCTGTTTATCTTTACATTTTGTGGTGATTTCCTTTTTGGAATAGGTTTGGAAAATTGTGTGCAATAGTCCGGACAGGGGAAGAGTGCCTTTTTCGTACTAGCAAGGAAGACTAGTGTTGATACTCAGTACTGGTTCAAATTCCATTTTTCATAGGCTAACATCTTGCTTTGTTCTTTCTGTCCTATGTTGAGGAGATGGTTTTGTTAAATTGCCCACTGTGACACCCAAGCCTTCTTCTTGAATTGTTTTGGAAGATAGATTAATCATATGTGAGCACTCTAAATTGCTTTTTCCCAGTATTTTCAATCTGAGTCCTTCAAGAAGAGATTTGTCTATACTGCTGTTCTGCAGAAAAGTCCTTCCTGTCATTGGTGTATGAAGCTGAGTAAGTCTGTGCAGATCACAGCTTTACCACCTTGTTATTCCTCCAGAAGGTTTAAAATTCCAGCACAGTCTAAGCTGTTGTTCTGTACTGGTGACCTCAATTTTTTTTTATATACTTTCTTGTCCCATCAAGTGTATTGGCAAATAATTAGGCCAAAATCAGAAACAAAAATAAACATCTGGGCTGAACTTATTTTAATCTCTGCTTTCCAAGTTTTGGTTTAGTTTTCAAAATTGATTTTCCAGAGAACAGGCTGGCAGGTCACTCTTTTTGTAAACAGGGTTGTCAAGCAAATTCCTCCCTGACACTGGCAGACAAAGCAGGACCACAATACAGATAGCCAAAGACATATTGGCAGTACATTTTGTATAGGTGTATACAAGACACGTGCTAAGTCACTGAAGAGGCGTACCGAATTTAAGTAGTGAAAGGGAGAAAAGTCCTCAGATGTTGAGATTGTAATTTATCTGATGATATAATTTATGGGAAAGAAGAGAAGATAACATAAAGCATGATTAAATATCAAAGAAAACCAGATGTATATCAGGCAATACATTTAATGATAATGATGGTGAATTACTGAGATTTCAAACTACACCATCCATCTTCTCAAGGGAATGCATATACTCATGTAAAAGGGGAGAAAATTTTAATTAATCATTTATAAAGCTTTTGATGTTATTTCTAATGGTTGTAAGCAAAATATTACTTTTAAATGCTCTGTGCTTCATACTGTGGATAAGACTATATTGTACGTAGAGGTACTTCAAAATAAGAAAATTAGAAAATTACTCATTTCAAGTTATGACATCCAGACATTTTTACAAACAATAAGTGCATTTTAACTAGTGCCTTGTATCACTTACTTTGAGTTTTCATATTGAAGACTGATCTTCTGAGAAATTGTTTCTAATTGGGCCTCATTAAAAGTTTGAGATATAATACACTGCATAGAGCTGTTAATTTGGCATAACAAAGAAAGGGGTTAAGCTTCATCAGCTTGTGTGAAACAAGCATGTAGCTGAATTATAAGGTCACACAACTTTATTTGTCATTTCTTCTAGTATTCTCAAATGGGCTTGATACTATCCTGTTGCATGAGCTGTCTGCTTTGTGCTCTCTTGAACCACCTTTTTGCATATGCAGAGACTGTGGCGCGGTAGAACTGAAATTCACTTTTCCTGGCAGAAGTGAGTTTTTATATTCTGTAATCAATGCAACACTTGGGTCAGAGGCACCTCTATACAGTCAATAACAAATATATGGCAAAGTAAGAGATGGAAAATGAAGAGGATAATTCAGCTAAGACAGGATACTATTTGAGGGATATGATTTGACCACCTTGGTTTTTTGTTTGTTTGGTTTTTTTTTGTTTGTTTGTTTGTTTTTTTGGAAGTCTTGCCTAGAAAATATGGCATTTCACACCGTTGTGTGACCACACACCACTGTGCCATTTATCTTTTTGCTCTGGGCTATGGTTGCAATGTCATGTTGAGGCCTCTGTGTCTCAAGTCTTTACCATTGAAATACAGAACAATTTTTGAGGTGTGTAAGAGCCATAATTATTATTTCATATCTTATGTTTATATTGAGGACTAACACAAACATGAAAGATACTGTAGTTCTGCATCCAGCCAGGAAGGTTAGGGAAATGCCTCATGGATGTGGTAAAATGCGGGTCCCCAAGCCTGACCTCTATTTGTTAAAGTGTAAGCCTTGATCTCTGATGGAGTGAGGAGAGGAAAAAAAAAATCCAGAGAAATCCACAAACCCAAAAGATGTAACGCAAATTCAACAAAATGGTAAAAAGACAGCATATACCCTTAAATAGCTGGATTACTTTAGAGATGACTAAAGCTAGAACAGTTCCATTACTTATCAGTAAATATAGTTAAAATAACTTCATAAATCTAGTTCATTAGGGTATATTACTCCATCACTGTTTTGGTGTTACAGCAAAACTACAGTGAACTCCTATGAAATGAAGATATTTATTAACAAAGGACCACATCTCCGAAAAAGTGGGATGTGAACATTTTTTTTTTGTTTCCTTTCTCAGATCTTTTCATGTGCATCACTTTAACATCAAATGATTACTATTGAATAGATCAAAAACATTAGTTAAATGAACATTGATTGCCTTTAATCCAAGGAAAATACTCACTTGAGAGGTGTCTGCTTTTCTTTCTTCTCTTAGAGACTGTTTAAGCAATCTATTGAGGGCCTATACAGTGCCAGCCATTGAAAAGTGTGCCTTCTTTTTTTTTTTTTTTTTTACTTTAAACCCATAGGAGAATGTGCACTGGGGACTGAGACACGCATGGATAAAAGCCTCTGACACACAGTGCTCAGCACAGAATGGTTCAGTGAGAATCTGAAGGCAATGGGTTATACAGGACCCTGATCTGGGAGATTTCACTTCCATTAAAAGAAATGAATCCCCTGTTCAACAGACCCAAAACAGAAGCTCTTTTGCCTGCCTGGTAAATAATCTCTTCCATATTTGCATCTCATTGGCTTTTTATCGATACTTAATGATGCAGCTGCTTTTTGCTCATGATAAGTTGGAGTGGGGATCAGGAAAACATACCAGTTTGGTAGTAACGGTGTGTCTAATAAACTTGGTGCCTCTTGAGTTTCTCAGTCCTAGTCTCCTATTAGTTCCAGGAATGCTTCACTTCTTTCCTTCCTCTCACTCTGTTCCTTGTTAAAGTACAGATTTAGTAAAATGAATTTCCACATCAGCCATCCTCTATTGAAAAGCTCAGCTATCGTTGAGAAGTTCATACCTTGTATCAGCCATTTTGAAATTGTTCTAAAGGGCAAATTACAAGAAGAAAGAGCAAACTAGGGAGCATATGGCTAGTACAGTTTAAGCATGTATTTTTTGCTCCATTGCCCTTCACCTACAAGCTGCATATAGCCAAATTAATATTTTCCTTGTCTGTCATTTCCATGTAATGACTAAAAACCTTTTTATGTCATGATTTGTATGTACCCTGATTTAGTCACATGAAATCCAGGCACGCCCTAATGCTTAAGCAGCTTTCTGGTTCTCTCTCAGCCTTCAGTGGTAATAACGAGTACAATGGGGAAGTGGATGTGAACGTTGTTTTAATCCTTTAATTTAAAGAGCTGGTGAAAAATTAGGAGCTTAATTGGGAAGAAACATTGTTGATAGTTATGTATCAGGGCAGAACTATATTGACTCCTAGCTGTGAGTAAAAAGCTTCTTTGTTGAGGGCAGGAGGTGTTAAATAGAGAGAGATTTGTGGCCATAAACCAAGGGAAAAGTAAATCAATACAGTCTGTATGAAAACTGAATTAAAAGTTAGAATTCAAATTTGTTCTGTTTAGGGTTGTCTTGTGTGAAATCACTGCAAGAGAGCAAGGTCCACAAGAACAGCTCTGTCACTAGAACATTAGCAAGAAATTCCATGGTTGCCTTATGCTTGTAATATAGAAACTGCTGCACAGCCACAGCAGGTTCACTCTCAGCCCTGCACTTAATGAAAGTTACAATACAGATGAGCAGTAAAAATCAGGTGTTTTTTTTTAGAAAGATTGTCTTGAAATTTACATTGTCCATACTCATTTTTTCTTCAGATTATGTTGCTTTGCAAGTATTTAAATTTGATTTTTTTTAATGTCAATATTTCTCTTACTCCATTTCTACTTTCTAATCTGAACTGGAAATGCTTCTTGTGAGTAGTTTGCTGAATCAATGCTTAGAATTTGAGAATGAATTCTTTGCTGAAAAAATAAATGGAAGTCTGTGTTTTGATCCCAGATTTCCCAGCATGCAACTTTAAAATGACATTAATAGTCCTTCTAATCACAACAGTCAATAATTATTGAAAATGCTGTGACATTTTTGCTTTTTCTTTTGACATTCATTAGGCTAAATTGAGTGATAAATCTGTGGGTAGAGTTAGCAAACTAATTTAACCTTTCACCTTAGAATTTGTTGTTGTGAAGAGGAGAAAATTTGCATGCAATAGGGAGTTTGTTACAGTACTATGAAAACCATTAATCCACACTTACAGTCTGTTGTTTCTGAATGGACATAAAACCGTTTGCTATTTGCTACATGACATAGTGTTGAATCCTGAATGGAATTCACAGTGATACAGTGTAGGCAGGATGACTAACTTCCCATTGGTGTCACTGGTGGATTGACTCTATACAACTCATGAGTAGAATGACTGGAAAAAAAAGTCAAACCAGCAACAGTTAAAAGCTCAGAGAAAGCACAGCCAGAAGCTGTGTTCAAGTCGGGGGAGAGACTTGGAGCCAATTATCAGAGAAGCTCTTACAGAATGAGCTGAAGAGCTAACTAGTTGAACATATGCATATTGCAGTGGCTCTTTATTTTAATTTAGGATGAGATCTTTATGTTAAATAACAAATTAAAAGAGACTTCTCCAAGCATTCTGAGGACCCTTAGGACTCTATCTGCTTAACAAAGAAAAGGGATGATTTCAGTTTAAAAAACAAATAAAAAGGACACCCTGATTCATTTGCAGATTCAACAGACTTTCAAAAATGCAAGAGGAGACAGAGATATCCACCAGGACTTAGCTGAACACAGTCTAGAAAAGAGCAAAGAAGAGCTATGGTTCAGAGGGTTCCCTGGACTTTATCAGACACTTGTAATATTTACCATTGCTGTGAAAAGTGCTAGTTGCTTGTTTAAATCCTAGATTAATCTAATCCTAGATTAAAAAGCTGAGCGTTTTACTGTTGATGAGCAGCCTTTTGAAATAACAACGCTTTCAGAATGAAATTTTTATTTCTCTGTTGAAAGGCAGGAAGTTTCTTGTATTGGGGAGAGAAGAAAAGTGAAAGCACAGCAGGTCTGTCCCTCCTCACTCGTTAATTACCCAGTGACAAATAACTTCACCCCCACCTTCTTCATCCCAAGCAGCCTTGTGCTGTGGACTTCACCAGGGACGTCACAGACATTTGGATATTTTGCTCGTTCTTGACCTTGAAAAAAAGTTGCAAACAAAGTCTCTGATAGACACAAGAAGTATTTTGTTGTTTCAGGTTTGTGCCCTCATTAATTTTATGGTGCCTGTTTATGGCCTGGCAAAAGGGAATTCTTTCATTGCACGCCAACAGCTTACAGATAGTCCATTTCCTCTGAAGAACAAGTACTAAATGTAGAATGTAAAGAGAAGACCGATATAAAGTGCAATAGTGCACAGTGAGGGAGATAATTTTTTCTTCAAATGCTTAATTACATATGCCTCACTAGCTATTAACATAGCTATTGTAGAATTAGAAAACCCTCCTATTGTAGACCCTGAACAAACTTTTTCATCAAAGATCCTAGTTTAAGGGAAATGAGGAACTTTCACTAAAACATGTTTTGTTTTGTTTTTTTCATTATCTATTATTACTGCCCTGAGGAGATAAAAGATAATATTCACTACTTTGCAAGTTGCTCAGGATGAAGGGAAGCCACCGGCTGGCTTTGAAAAGCATGTGTTCTAGATTTAACCAATAGAGGTGATGCCAGCCTACTTTACATACCAGCAGAACCTTATCTGTCAAAACTCATGTAATTTGCTGTAATAAAATGGCTGGTCTAAATGCATTTGCAGCTCTAAAAATAACATTTCATTTCAAAATTAGGATATTTTCAACTAAGGCTCTCCTGTCTTTTACAAAGCAAGAAACATGCACATTAACTACTAATTGTTCTGTCATGGAGAAATATATAAATTAAATTGACAGATGTAAGAAATGAGGTCTCTGTAAGCATGAGAGCTGCATGTCTGAAAGCTGTGAAACAGCAAGAAGATTGAAACTAAGTTTGACAAAATCTAGGTATTGGAGAACTGGGAGGCAGGAATGAATCAGGCAAGGTATGCCCATCAAGGCATGGTACTAAATTTTATTTTTTAGCACAGATCATTGTACTGGTTATCTTTCAAAATCTTGGTTTTCTGAAGGCATCCTGCTGAGAAATCATCTGTGTCACTGTCAGAATGTTCAAATAACAGATGCTATTTGGAAAATACAAAATGGTGTGCTGTGCATGCATGAAGAGTATGTTTTGTCAGCCTCACCTGCTGTCCAAAGATGACACAGAATTTATTGTGAGCTGAGTCCTGTGTTCATTCTACTGAAAATATGATTTTATATTCTGATCACTATTCTTAAGCTAGAGAAAACGGTTTTGAGTAACCCCGTGCAATGTAGGTACTATTCTGTGCTTGGGAGGAAGCTCTATCAGTCTGTCTAGATGAGCCCTTTGGGAGTAATGGTCTGTGCAGACCACAAGACCTTCAGGAGGTACTACTTCTCCAGGTTGGACAGCAAGTTCCATTCCCTTTCTCCAGACACCTGGACAATACACTGAGGATACTGGTAATACACTAAGCCAAGCTGTCACTTCTTGCTATGCCTTGAAACTTCCAGTTTACATCTCATACACGAATGCTCACAAGGCCTAAATTTGAGTTTCTAAATGAATTCTGTTTGCAGTAGGACATAGAAAAATAACCTACTAATAAAACATTTTATATATCTTATCTGGAAAAATGGAACCCAGTAAAGAATAGTGACTACAAAAAACTTTTGTAAGTTAGAAGTGGAAAGGAAACTTTGAGAAGAAAATGATAATCCATTAATTAATTGGTATCTTTATGCTTGGTCCTGGCAGTTACTTGAGTAGAAAGAAATACAGGCCTGATTTTTATTTATTCATTAATTTAACTTTTTGCTCAATACTCTACAGAATTTGAGATGATGTCTATTAATGGTTATTCAACCTGTGGCTGTTACTGTGGGTCATTCTGGATACTTTTTGTCATTTTTTTTTTTTTTTTCTGAAATGTTGCATGGCTCTGAAAAAGTAAAACTTCAGTGTTTAAAATCAAACATTTAAAACTGGAAATAAGCAAGACTACAGATGCTTCTTTGACTACATAGAACTTCACAGCTTGTTGCAAATTATTTGCTCAATTGTAGACTGAGAATAACCTTCATTATCTCTTTTGATGCAAACACGTTAGAGACAGGTAGCAACATCATCAAAAAACTTCTCTCTGAAAGGTTAAGCTGATTCCTATCTAAGAAATCTCATTAACCAAGAGCTGTCATTGTAACTCCAAAGCTCACACCTGTAGTAGTGGAAATTGTCAAGTGGAACATAGACTTGTAGACATTAATCACCTTTCAGCTAAATATCTTCTTTCCAATAAGTTCTTTAATTGCTATTTCCTCTCTGTTGTTAAGCATTGTTATTTTAATATTTGCTCCCAACCTAATTTTTCTGTTAATTTAACTTCAATACATTTGGACTGAAGCTTAATTTGGATTCTGAAATTTGATCTACCTATACAAATAGCTATTTTTTCCCTAGCTAAACTGGGAGGGGTGTGTGTGTAGTGGGGAGAATTCAATTAAAAGATGAACAGATTAAATGGTATGGGAAGATGCAAATGACCCTTACTGCAATGTTTCAGCTAAGCCACTTCAGCATCAACGGGTGTTCTTGAATTCAGGTTGGGCAATACGTCAACCTGTTGCATACGTCAAAACCCTGTCTGCATGTTTTACAAGAGTTTGGATCTGAATGTTTGGTTGTGAATGTTGTTTTCCCTAGCTCAATCTTTAATACTCTTACCACTAAATCTCTGACTGTTTCACCTTTCTAATTTAACACTTAGGATATGCAAAAAAATAGTACAGAGACCACATTTCATTATCTTATAAGAGGTATGTTTAGAGGTAGTGTCAAGAAGACAGAAAAGCTAAGGACTAGTCAGAGATAGCAGGTGGGTGGATGGGCAGCCAGCCAGTCTAATCAGGTTGAGATCATAGGCACAAGATACTGCCTTCCTCCAGTGATTTCTCGCTATGCTCCCAATGCTGAAAAACTTCTCAAAATACACAGCATTGTAGTACTAGTCTCTGAACTCCTAGTGTCTGGCTTTAACCATGTTTGTTATCATGTTAAACATCTATAAGCAATCTTTCTAGGGGTGAAATCTATGCACTGGAATAGTTAATGAAGTGCTGTTATGTATATGGATATATACACACACAGAAATGTATAATTATTTGTATGTCTTTTATAAGTAAAAGTGCTCCTACTAGGCTTTCTTTGGTTTTATTCTCTAATTTGAACTGAATGTGTCAATATGCGCTGGTGCGGCCTCACCTCGAGTACTGTGTGCAGTTCTGGGCACCACAGTATAAAAAGGACGTGAAACTGTTGGAGAGTGTCCAGAGGAGGGCTACGAAGATGGTGAAAGGTCTGGAGGGGAAGACGTACGAGGAACGGCTGAGGGCACTGGGCCTGTTCAGCCTGGAGAAGAGGAGGCTGAGGGGAGACCTCATCGCAGTCTACAACTTCCTCGTAAGGGGGTGTCGAGAGGCAGGAGACCTTTTCTCCATTAACACCAGCGACAGGACCCGCGGGAACAGGGTTAAGCTGAGGCAGGGGAAGTTTAGGCTTGACATCAGGAGGGGGTTCTTCACAGAGAGAGTGGTTGCACACTGGAACAGACTCCCCAGGGAAGTGGTCACTGCACCGAGCCTGACTGAGTTTAAGAAGCGATTGGACTGTGCACTTAGTCACATGGTCTGAACTTCTGGGTAGACCTGTGCGGTGTCAAGAGTTGGACTTCATGATCCTTAAGGGTCCCTTCCAACTCAGGATATTCTATGATTCTATGATTCTATGAATAGGTACACACTATATTTTGAGGTTGCTTACTGAAGAAGGGATTTTTTATTTTATTTTTTTATTATTTTTTTCCCCTGTGCACTATGCTCAGGCTCTAGGCAGGGAAAGTTTTCCTTTTTAAACTCGGTGCCTGACTGAGATCCCTGTGTTAGCCCATCATTTTTGTCAGCATCAACCTAATGCATGTTTGAATTATTTGTGCTTTAGAAACCCTATACAAAATTAATGAGGTACTTTGGTTTCCCTTAGCTGTAGATGCTTTCGCATCAAAGAAGCCCTGCTCTGAAAAATATATATAATTTTCTGAAGAGGAATGTAAAAGGCAATTAGAGTATCAATGGGAGACAGGTAGTTCTTGTTTGTTCTTTAGAAATGCATCATAAAAGTCCTCCACTTTCAAATCCACTTTTCTTATTTTTCAACGTTCTAGATGACCAGCCTGATCTGAATGTGACCTTCAAAGTGAATAATCATAGAATAGTCATTGTACTTTTAATGCTGCTGCTGAAAATACTCCTGATATTGCTTTAAGTAGTACTTGATTATTTATCTGCACACAATGGTTGTATATTTCAAAATAGGCTGGTGGCCCTCTAAGCAGTACTGTGCCAAGCCCTACCAATAACTTATCTGTCTTCCAGGTAAGAACGCTGGGCTGCAGCTTTATTGGATAATCTGTTAAGATAGGAACAGCTAAAGCTGGAATTACATGTGAGGGAAGCGGAGGTCAAGTGAAGATTGGAAACTTTGTTTGGGTTTTATTTTCCTTCCCTTTTTGAAGGAAAATCATGAGAGAGCAAAGAGTTTAGAGGACTTGAAGGTGCATGAGGTTAAACAAAAGTAGGAGAGAAGTTCCCCTTTCCAGGAGGAGCAGCGACTACTGCTGGCACCTAATGTTCACTTAGCAAAGAGTGGGAGATTTCCTCTTTCACCTAAAATACTATTTTATGGTATTAAATAAAATGCCAGTAAGAAAGACTGGAAGAAAGTATTATTTGTGGTGGTCTAACTAGGGCAACCTGAACAGTGTCAGAGTCTAGCTATGGCTTGAAAACATCAGATACTGCTGCTCAAAAAAACTTCGGTTTGGAAAAACATTGTAGGGAATATGAAGGAGATAAACACAAATGCAGTTGATGGTAGTAGGAGGGCTGCTTATGAAGTTTGATAGACAACTGTATTACCTATTATGGGACAAAGTAGGCATATATATACATATATATATATATATACATAAACATATACATATTTATAAATATATATATATACACTTATAAATTCTCTAAGAAAATCTTGTCTTGAACTCCTGCTGCCTAGCTGCATCACATCTAAGGCAACATTATTAACAGAACAAGCAGACCTCAATGGATTCTGGTAGAATGGCAGATATTTCAGTGCTCTAAACATTGATATTTTGTTCAAGCTTAAGGAAGAACCGGTCCACATGTAAAACAATATGGTAGTCAGTGACTCTGTGTATGTTTAGGTCTTTTTTAATGCTTTGCTGGTTTTAAAGAGACCTTGAAGAGGATGGTTTGCCTCATACCAACAATTTCTTAGTTTTACAATCCATAAAAATGATTTTATGCCTTGAAACCCTTGAGTTTGTAACAGGGTAATTTAATTTTTCTCTTCTGTGTGTGTGCGCGTGGATGCATATGCATGCATGTTGTATTCTGTGTCTTCCTTATCTGACCCTCTGAAAAAAAAAAAACAAAAAAACAGTTATTGTTACTTTGGGATTATATTACAGGTGGTAGGATTTCACTGTGGGTAAAAATGATGCAGTTAAGAAGTGGTCTCTGAACTGTGGTGTTATATACCTCATTTCTGAATAAATTGTAAAAAAAAAAAAAAAAAAAAAAAAAAAAAAAGAGTAGCATAAATTATTGTTGTGTCTAGGAGTTGAATGCCACTATTGGCATACTTTTTCCTCAGCCTACAAAAACTTTTGCCAAAAGATGGAACAGTGCAAAGTACTGAGTAGATTCAGTCATACCAAAAGAAAAATGAGATGGGTATAAGCAGGAAGTCAGTTTGATATTTCTGAGTTGATGATCTTTGTCAGAAACATGAACCAGAATAAAGTGTATGGATTTTCTAATTTGAAAAATTAAGGTAATTTGAGCAGTAGTGCAGACAAGAAACTATTCCACTATGCTGATCATCTATGGTGACATCAAGACAAATGGTTGAAGGAGTTAGGCTTTATAAGAATAATTAAACTCAGATGTCTGGAAGGGAACTGATTACATATTACCCACTGGTGTGGTACAGTGAGAGAAAAAGACAAAGCTGCTCTGTGAGGTCTCGTAGGTCCAGTAACACTGATGAAACAAGATGCACAGAGTTGTTTGAAATGTGCTGGCTACAAGTTGAAGTGGGCCTTGTTTGTTAAGAGAAACCAGTCACTGTCACAGACAATTACTACTCTAGGAGCAAAATGGATGGGTATTTGTGGTGCTATATTCACAATACACTTAGTTTATATACACAATATATCATCTCTCTTGAGTTCTTCTGGTCTGTTCTGGTGAGTATTGTGCTACAATAGCCTTGGCTTCTCACTTGGTTTATTCACAAGCCATAGAATTTGACTCCTTCCTGGATGGAAGAGTGCATAATGTGGGCAACCCACATTTTAAAATACCCCTATCTTCCTTGCCTGTAATACTGACTTGCTAATAAATCAGTATGTTAAGTTGTCCCATGGCCATCATCTTGAACCTTGACTTATGTCTTTCTCTTAGCATAAGCAAAGATTTTCTCAAGGCAAAGGTGGCACTTAGAGTTCTTGCTAAATGATATTGTAAGTCTGACAGGACCAAGTAAGGCAAGCTACTATGAACTTAAATGTGGTTTCCTAACTTCTCATTTCTTGCTGCACTGAATTTCATCTAAAGCAATGTGATTTAAAATGTTTGACTTGCATGCCAGTAACTCCTGTAAAACCTGAAAGAAAAATCACAATGCATGTGTAACTATATATACACACACAATATAGCATGCTATTAACTTGGGAAGAGCTCATCATGAGTTTTCTGCATCATGGAAAGACCTCTTTCTTTCTCTGCCTTATACCCTTCTGTATATATACATATTCGGTATATAAGTTGTGCTGGGTTTGATTTCCTTCGTTTTTCTTTTTTCTGCTTAGAAACCTGAGATATCTGGGGATATGGCAGGAGGTGCAAATGAGGAATTAATTTCTATTCTGTCTAGGAGAAATATAAACTTGCAATTCATTATTGACTATGAGACACTCGGAAAGATGGAACCATTTTTTGTTTGACTTTTCACATTTGGAAATTCTTCTTTGGGCTCTGCATCAGATAGTGCTGTGGATCCCACACTGGGTTTTCCCAGGGAACATTCAGCAGTTTACAAGCTTTAGGATATGATCAGATAAACCCTGGCTCTCATGGTAGCATTTGCAAAAGGCTGCTCTCAGCAGCTTTGTAAGCAAATACATCTTCCTGTACCTTTCAGTGGCCTGGGCATATACATGTGGTCATTAGGTTTCATCAGAGTTCCAGTAAACTTTTAAACAGCACAAGTGCATGCTGTAATGTATAACCCTGTAGTGAGTTTATGTGGCAAGGTTTTGGTAGCAGGGGTCCATAGGGGTGGCTTCTGTGAGAAGGATCTAGAAGCTGCCCCATGTAATGTAAGGGCCTCACTGCTGACCAGAGCTGAGCCAATAAGTGATGTTGTTTTGCGCCTCTGTGAGAGCATATTTAAGACAGGGAAAAAAACACACTGCACCACACAGCAGCTGGGAGAGTAAGAGGAGTGAGAAACAGCCTTGCAGGCATCAAGGTCAGTGAAGGAGGGGGAGAGGTGCTCCAGGCACTGGAGCAGAAGTCCCCTGCATCCTGTGGTGAGGACCATGGTGAAGCAGGCTGTCCCCCTGCAGCCCATGGAGTACCACGGTGGAGCAGGGTTCCATGCTGCAGCCCATGGAGGAGACCACGGTGGAGCAGGTGGACCTGCACTGATGGAGACTGCGGCCTGTGGAAGACCCATGCCACAGCAGATTCCAGGCCAGACCTGTAGCCTGTGGAGAGGAGCCCATGCAGGAGCAGGTGACCTGGCAGGAGCTCCTGCCCATGGGGGACCCAGGTTGGAGCAGTTTGCTCCTGAGGTATGGACCCCGTATATCTGGAGCAGTTTTTGAAGAGTTGCTGCCTGTGGGAAGCCCACACCGTATCAGTTCAACAAGGACTGAATCCTGTGGGAGGGACCCCACAGCACAGGGGGTGTGAGTGACCGAGAAGGAGATACAAAGAAAAAGTGCTATAGACGGACCATAACCCCCAGTTCCCCCGTTCCTCTGCACTGCTCAGGGGGAAGAGGTAGAAGAATGTGGATGGGGGGGAAGGTGCTTTTGGTTTCTTCCCGTTGTTTCTTGCTTCTCTAACATGTTAGTAATAAGAAATAAATCTTACTATTTCCCTGTGCTGAGTCTATTTTGCCTGTCAATTCACAGAATCACAGAATCACAGAATTTCTAGGTTGGAAGAGACCTCAAGATCATTGAGTCCAACCTCTAACCTAACACTAACAGTCCCCACTAAACCATATCGCTAAGCTCTACATCTAAACGTCTTTTAAAGACCTCCAGGGATGGTGACTCCACCACTTCCCTGGGCAGCCCTTTCCAATGTCTAACAACCCTTTCGGTAAAGAAGTTCTTCCTAACATCCAACCTAAAACTCCCCTGGCGCAACTTAAGCCCATTCCCCCTCGTCCTGTCACCAGGCACGTGGGAGAACAGACCAACCCCCACCTCGCTACAGCCTCCTTTAAGGTACCTGTAGAGAGCGATAAGGTCACCCCTGAGCCTCCTTTTCTCCAGGCCGAACAAGCCCAGCTCCCTCAGCCACTCCTCACAGGACTTGTTCTCCAATCACTGCGCGATCTCCTCATCCTTATCTCAACCCTTGAGGCCTTTTCATCACATTTTCTCCCTATTCCTCTTTGAGGAGGGGGAGTGAGAGAGCGGTTGTGGTGGAGCTCGACCACCAACCCAAGTAAAACCACCACAAACCCAGAAGTGGTCTTTCTATCAGCATGCCTGTGTTTATTAGAGCTGTGGGTTGTTTAGCTGCTTTTTTATTTTCCTCTTTTCACTGATCAATAATACAGTCAAGCTCCAAGTATGCTTGCAATTATACACATAAAAAAAAAAAACATTCGTAACCTTGCATCTGTACTGGGTTTGGCTGGGATGTTAACTTTCCCTGCAGCAGCCCATACAGTACTGTGCTCTGCACTTGTAGCTAGAACAGCACTGGTATCAGTGTTGTGTCTGCTGCTGAGCAGTGCTGGCACAGTATCAGGACTCTCTCTAACCCACCCAGAGTCAGCAGGCTGGGGGTGGGCAAATAGTGACATAAACCAACCAAAGGGGTATTCCATACCATATGATGTCAGTCAGCAATAAAAGGTGGAAAAAGGAAGAAGAGGGGAGGGGTGGGCTTGGGTTCTTGTTGCAAAAACATATGTCCTCTCTAACAATGACTACTTGTGTTGAGGCCCTGTTTCAAGGACGTGGTCAAGCATTGCTTATTTGTGGGAAGTAGAGAGTAATTTCTTCCCTCTGCACTTTCACACAGCCTTTACTTCTATTTGTTTCCCCTCCCTTTTTAACCTTTCAATTTTTTCCCTTTAGTTAAATGGTTTAATTAATAATATTTTTTCCTTAATAATTATTTTTCCTTTAATTAAATTATCCTTATCTCAACCCATGAGTTGTTTCCTTCCTTTTCTTCTTCCCCTCCTCTTCTAAGGAGGTGGAGTGAGAGAGCGGTTGAGTTCAGCTGCCTAGCAAGGTAAAACCACCATAGCAACTTAATTCTCTTTTATATGTAGGGATGTCATAGTGACAAATGTAGCTAGAATCATATATAATGTGTAGACAAAGTTTATATTTCTTTGGCTTCTAAAGAGAAGTATGCATTTAATTTCTCATTTAAAATCACATTTGTATCACCTTGCACAATCAACTGTACCAACAAAGATGACCTGATAGTCAATCTCTGTTTTACCCATGTACGGGACTCTCATATTTCATGCCCATGGAAAATCATCAGTCTTCTGCTCAGATAACTCTCTTTTTATTGCAATGTGAAAAAGGAATTGTTGAGTGGCTTGTTTCGTTTTTCAGTGAACCAGGCAGCTTAACATCCTGTTTTGCATTTCCCAGAGCGCTTTCTATTGTTCATGCTAGATGGGCCCAGGTGCCTGTGGGGAGCTTTGAAGAAGATAACAAACTTGTGAGGTGGAGATAGACAACAGATTAGGGCCTCTTCTGGAACTGAAACTGTCCCAACAGTGCCAACTTAAATAGGAGATAACATATTTAACTCTTGTCTTCTATGTTTATATAGGCTTGGGTTGTTGTTTGTCTATTTGTTTGTTTTCCAGAATTTTCTTTCCTTTTTTTTTTTCTCTAGCACTTAAACATTTGTGTAGTATTTTTCAGAAAGCACTCTGAGTCATGTTCTTTGAATGCTGCTGTGTAAATCATGTATTTCAATTGATTAACAGTTTAAACCCTTTACTTAGAATGGTTGCTAAAATTAGTAACATCACAAAAAGACTGTCTGTAAGCTATGATAATGGCTTCGAAATAAGTCATTAAGTTATTCACTTGGAGTCAAAGTTTATGCAAGCTATTCTGGTTTTGTTCAGGGTGGGTTCTCAGATTAGATTGTGTTACTCCATAATTAATGAATGTATGGTGCTTTGAGACCTATAGATGAAAAATAGCTGTAACAACTTCTCACTATTACATTTATTGAAAATTAGAAAATCCTGCATTTTACAATTAGGCTGGATGATTTCATTAACTACAATCTTGATGTGGAACATTATGAACAAGAACTCCAATCTGAGCACTTTCAGAATTCCTACTATAGAGATGATTAAGGAAAGTGTGTCTGTTTTGTAATGACATTTAGAATGCATTTTTACTTGGCTATTTTTCAGGAATTAAAATGAAACACTTCCATCTTCTAAAATTATGCAAATAGCTTCTACAATCTGCTGTTGCTCTTGATCTTTCTTTCTTCCTTTTCCCATAACTTAAATACACTGAAAGTGAAGTTAATGGGAAAGTTTAATTCTCAAACTGTAACCCTATAACCTTTTTGAAAATGGACAAATTTTGAAAGAGTATTAAAAAAAATAGTCGAGATAATGACTAAAACTTTAAACCAGAAAAAAGCTACATCATAGCTGGTAATCAGAAAATAGAATGATTTGTGCAATTCTAATTTTTCTTCCTCAGCAGTTCTTGATCATGTTTTGGCTTGGAATCTTCTTTTTCTTTTCAGTAAGATCTTTTCAGTAAAATCTAAGATTTCAGCATGTTTAATCCTGAGTTGGTATCCTGAGGAAACTCCTATTTCTCTAGAACACAGTTCAGCTTTGGCAAACACTTACCAAGTCTTCTTTAGGTTCAAACGTTCAAGGTACAAGCAGGACTCGTATTCCTGGTTATGAAAGTAAACATACTGAGGAATTAACTGTATGTACTTCTAGCTGACTATTCCTCTTACCCTTCTTTCTGAGTCCAGAGCAGAACTAAAACAGAACTTGTGTTTGTTTGTTTGTTTGTTTGTTTGTTTGTTTTTGGTTTTTACCTTCCAAATGCATCTGTAGGCTAAATCCTGTCAGCATAAGACTTTTGTTAATTCACAATAACGGGCCTAGAATGAAAAAGAGAAGGACAGAACAGTAAGCAAACAGAATTTTATGATCAAGTCACCTGTAAGGTTAGGTAATAATCTCTTCTAGTGGCAGTGCAAAAACTGTGTGTCTGGGGGTGTGGAGAAGGTGGTTGTTCTGCACACATTTTCCCAACCTTTCCTTGAATTTAGATAGACTTGTTAGTAATTCTCAGGTTGAATCTTGATGCTTAAAGGATTGTGCAACTCAATGTTTGTTCAAGGCACAAAATTATATTTCTACTCTTTGTTAGGTGTATTAAACCTGAGCATGAGATGCAAATGTGGGACTATACATCACAATATTCATAGTTGCACACTACATAATGTGGCCATCAGTATCAGGAGGTCATCCTTTGTGTACCTTAGCAGGCAAAGGATAAGTTGAAGCCACTTACGTTGTGTGCAAACTACAGAAAGTTGCAAATAAACCTTCCTCAGTTGTAGTGCAGAACCACTGATAATGATTTACACTGAAGACATACCTTGTAGTCTTTGCACAGAGCATGCTTTCCTTTTAAGCATTCATTTAACTCCTTATGGGGAATTGGAGTACTCTGAAGATTTATAGGCTATGCAACTCAACAGTGGGCTTGAGTTCTGTTTGGTGTGAATTGGTATATGTCAGGCCAAACAGCTTTGTTAAATATCAGATGCCCACGTGGATTATATTTATTATAGCTAGTAATGCATTATAATAGTACTGAACTCCAGAATCTAATGTAATACCCAGCTGGTTTATATGTAACTAGAGAATAAAACATACTATACCTACTGAAGCATTGCTTCTTCTAAGAATGTTCCCCATTTTTTTTTCTGGGTTTAATTATCTCTATAAATTCATATATTCTAAGGTCAGTACCTTCACTGTTTCTTGTTCTAGTTGAATATGTTGATGACTGCCTTCCCCTTCTTTCCTTTTAGAAATAATGGTTCTTCATGGCACTTATTTTATACTCATATAGCAAAGTATCAGACACAAATTAGTTAATGTAGAGACCCAAGGGAATAAGGACAGGAACATGTTATTACTTCTAGTGTCCTCCTGGGACTGAAAACACTGGTCCTGGAGAAGACAGGATTTCATCCTCTTGGAAAACTCGCTTTAAAACTCTTAACAAAGTTATCTCCGAGTCTAATAGGATTAATCCAAAACAGATTACTTTTGATAGCTTTTGAAAATAGTGGCAGGAAATTTCTTCTCTGGCTGGTACTTTTAGCTGTAGAGTATATAGTATTGGGCTACATATCATGCTTTCCAGCTCTGGATAAACAAGAATTCCAAGGGCTGACTGACATAAACATTTAATTTAGAAAAACAAGATACAGTGTTCCCCCATACATATTTATGGAGCTTCTCACCCAGTGAACTCATCCTAGAGGACTTTGAAGAGCAAAGCAGCACTCTAGTATTATGACAATAAATGTTAATATAGTTTATAAAACTGAAGGTACTTTCTGTCAGTTCAAAGCCTCTATCAAACAAGTGTGTCTTTTTATTTTACATTAAATGTAGATCAGGAAATGCTCTTTTCTTTTCTTCAGATATAGAGTGAGTTAAACAGTGAAGATGGAAACAGATGTGTTCTAATCCTAGGGCTTCTAAAGGGAAATTAATACATATTTTTTGTTCTTTAACTTGCCTGCCGTTTATCATGCATGCTTATGAATTCAGATTAATTGTAACCTAAATATCCCAAGACTTGAATTAAAATGGATAAAGACATGGTACTATTTTTTTTTTTTTTTGAGCTTTGATAAAAATGGGACATCCAGTTAAGGTTATCCCCACAAGCTATCTAGAAATCCCCTTTGTTTTAAGTCATGTTTGTTTTTTTTCTGCACAGGTTATGTATATATTAGTTGAAGAACATGACAGATTTTGAGAGGAAAACTGCAGGAGTGTTGTTGCATGGATGTGACAATGAAAGATCGTCCCAGTTCTTCTTGTTGCAGAGCAAAAGTAAGAAAATATATTGAGAGTCTTTTCCTTCTTTCTTACAGGATAGATATCTGTAGAAATACTGAGGATAGCTTGAGCAGCTGAAGATGCAGTTGGATACCCCTAGGGAATTTTCAAAAGTAATTATCTGGACCTTTAAGTATCTGAATACTATTCAAAAATTGTAATTCTTTCTGTTGCATACATGATTTTGATGTTTCTACTCTATGACAATCTTTCATCAGTGCTGAAATAGAAAGGTTAGTGCCATAGCAACAATTTCCATTGTGTACTATAATGACCAGAATTCAAGCCTTCAGAGCATTGCACCGTTGTTAGCCTATCTTTAGGCTGCTGTTTCAGCCCTTCCCCCTTGCAATTAAACAGGACTTGCTTATCAGCTGGGTAACTGTGCTTTTAGAGATTTGTGCAAATCACTGCTTATGTATGTTTCCTGCTGTCTATAGGTACACAGTCATGAAGGATGTTCCAGTAGAAGTGTGCAGCCATTTTGTGCAGTTTGGAGTTAATAATGACTATAGGTAGTTCCCTAAACTTAACGATCTTAATTTCTTTTTAAATTGGAGTCTTGAAACATCAGCATGGATGCATTTTCCTCTTTTTTTTTTTTTTTTTTTTCCTCTATCCTCTCTAGGATTTACCAAATGTTTACATTGGGTAAGTGGAATCTTGACGAGCATCCATGACTTCCATTGTAAAATGCTAACATTAGATATTTTGTGAGTAAAACATGTTTTTCACTCCTTTACACTGACTACTCTGTATGGACCAGAGATTGCATAGCAAATTCCTTACAGATGTGGGTGAGAACAATGCTGGAAACTTCAGCGAGTCTTAAGGAGTAACACAAATATATATTGTGACTATGTAGTTGGCATTAGGATGGTAGGTTGCCTGTAAAACCCCAGTACTCCAAAATGTCATTATTAAGTGCCATTCAGGCTTTTCCATCAATGTAAAGCAGCAAGACAGAGAGTATTTTGTTTGAAAATAATTGCCATATCTGCCTTTCCTTCATTTATGCTGGTGATCAGCCCAATCTTCTCTATCAAAGTATGCTTTCCTAGAATATGGCTAAAAAAGCAGACTCTGGAACAAAGATCTAGTTAGCCCTGTATTTTGACAATGTACAGAAGCTGATTCTGCTCCTGGGGCAGATGTCCATTTGTTCATTCATTTATTCATTTAGTCTCTTCAAGTCCATCTCATTTAGTAACAGAGCCTTGTGACAGTCTCTTTCTGTCTTCCCTCTGTCCATGTCCCAGCAGTGACCTGGGCTTGAGAAGTTGGGCTTCAGTAAAATAATAACCACTTCTCACTCCATCACAAGTATTTTTTATTAGGCAATAAATCCATCATAACTATTGTAGATGTTTAATGAAGTTAGAGGAGGTGATTAGGTACCCCTAATCCATAATTACCATCTTAAATTCATGTCATCCCCTCTGCTTATTTGATAATTTTTTCTGACACTTCAAGTGAATATCCACATACAAAACAAGCCTCCCTTTAACTGTTCTTGTTTCAATATGTATGTATATATATATATATATAATATATATATATTATATTAATCTGTTTATCTGTTTCCCAAAGCTTTTTGGGTATTCCTAATCTTTCCATGTCTTTTTGATAGTTAACCTGGGTGCTGGTGTTGTCTCACTATTTGATCAGAGTGACAGTGACTGGCTTCTGCTGGCTTTTTTCTAGAAGGAGCGAAATGCACCAAATAGAGAACACATACATGGTGGTGGTGGTATTTATCCCCAGATGCTTTATAGGGACCTTGTCTCCCAAGCAAAAACTGTAGGAGACATCACCATCCACATTTATTGTGTCAGGAAAGTGATAGGGCACATCTGGCCATGCCCTCTGGTTAATGTCTTGTTGTCTCCCAGAGTTTCGGTGTACAGAGAGGCTCCATTAGTAAATAAGTTTTTGTTTCTGTCCAAATGCTCTGCTATGGACAGAACAGAGAATTGTCCCTTTATTAAGAGAAATAACTTGGTGTGAGGGGGGGTGAAAAAGGGAAGAGGGTATGGAGAGAAAAAGAGAGTAGCTGTGTCATATGGCCTAATATAGACTAAATAACTTAGTAACTGTTGATACTAACTTTGTATTTTCAGTTAAATTTTCTTTTTGACATTCTTTTGTTGCTTATAGCTTTCTTCAATAATGTTCTTCTAATATTTATCTTCTATTTTGGCTTGGATAATTTACTTCTTTCCCTATCACATTTTCACATCAAATTCTGATACACATAAGCTAAAATTGCTGTCTATTTGGGTGTAGTAAGCAAATACCTCTCTAGTTGTTGTTGTGAATTTAAATAAATCATGCTCAAAACATAATTCCATATAAACCTAGGATCATTCAAGTGAAAGAGACCTTGAGAAGTAATCTAGTCCAACCTCCTGCTCAAAGTGGAATCAGTTTTGCTTCATTAAAAAATTTGCATTAATGAAACAAAAGTGGATGAAGTTTTAGCCACCATACTTTGAGACCATGCATTAACCAATTTGTACAGGATGAAATTATTTTGTGAGTATTGCTGGTATAGTATGAGTTGGTCACTGCTGGCAACTTGGCTATAGTCATAAATTATGTTTACAGCTCACTTTACAGCCATCATGCTGCTCACATAGGAGCAGCAATTAACATATTTGTGGGGCCAGTTCAGGTTCTTCCTCCTCACTGCCCTATTCTTTCTCTGTTTATTTTTATAAAAATGAAGAGGACATGAAATTTTCCTAGGGACCTTCACGCCATGCTTTTCTTACCTAGGAAGTAAGGGAGAAGCTTCAAGTACGAGCATATTGTTGTTAGGCACAGAAGGACAACTGAACAAGTCTCTCACATCTCCTCATTCGAAAGGGTTACTTCTATCTGCCTAGCATTCTGAGAGAAAGTCATAACAGAGACGAAAAATAACTCAACATGCAGCATGTGCCACCCACCTCAGGCCAAAGGCCTTTTTGATGTTGTCCTGAGGCTAGAATGGTACAGCATTGAATACAGACACGTTATGCCTCCATTAAGTCACTTTGCTTGTACCATGTTTAGATTAGGTCATACACATACTGTGAATGCCCAGCAGCAAGTGCTAGAAGTCTATCTAGAACCATGTTCTGAGAAGCTATGAGTGTGACTGTAGCAAACTTTTTTCTTGCTTCTCATGTCAATTTCATTTATATTGCAGCATATCCTAAGATAGAGATGTCTCCAAGGACTGTGAATACACTACAAGGAACAGAGAGCTGATATGCTGCTAATAAGTTTTGTGTCAAGAGGAGACTCTTACTAAAATTGTGTTAAAAACTCAATATGTTTGGAGGAGAGAGAGGGGAGTAGAAAAAACTTTGGGGCTGAGAAGCTGCTGCTTTGCAAACCGTTTTGATACTTTTTGATGCAGTTTCTTTGAAATGCCACTTTCTCTCTCCAAACTCCCTTCAGCATAGAATGTGGGAACTGTAAGGCAGAAAGACAGGTTTCATACAGTTTTACATTCTTTAATTAGCTGGATCTCCACTGTGCAGTCAGCAGGACCTTTTTTTTTTTATATATGTAACTGAGTAAGATAAAAAGAGAAGCTCTTTCTCTGAAGAGAGATGCCCTTTATCTAAATAAAGAGTTTTTAAAACATGGAGAATTACCCTTAGCACCAGAATACCACCTTCTCTTTCCCTCATTTACTGTTTTCCATTTTGAATCAATAAGGCTATGAACAACCTAATGTCACTTTGAAATTGTCCCAGACCATGTAGTGAGTTTGGACCAGATGACATCCAATGGTCTCTTCCAACCTAACTTAGTCTATTATTCTAACACAAAACAAACATACAAAAGTCTTAATCTTCTCTAGTAGTGAAAAGTAGATACTTTCCCTTCTTTTTGCTTTATGTTACTGCAAAAGATTAATGTTTATCCCCAAATTTTGGATTCCTAGAAGTGTTTTTCAAGGACTAGGAGGCACAAGTTGTTCTAGATGTGAATCTAGAATTCAGTCCAAGTAAAACCTTTTGAAGCCTGGCATTTTTGTGTTTTATCCAAGGGTATTTGACATCAAGAATGAGATCCTAGGGAAAGTACATTTTTGGAAATGCATTGTTGGATGTTGATTCTAGCTCTTCATGGAAGCTACCTTAGCCAACCTGATCTACTGGGTTATATTCATGTCTATGGCAGAGGGGTTGAAATTGGATGATCTTTAAGGTCCCTTCCAACCCATGCCACTCTATGATTCTATCTGTGCAGAGAGGCAAGCTAGCAAACAAGCAATTTGGACTGTAAGCCTGCTGGCTTCTTTTTCCCAACCATTTTCATCAGGTGATGTGAGTTTCAGAGGAGTAAGTAAATCTACCTGTATCTTTGAGTTTGTGGGACCTAAATTATGAGTAGACTTTTGAGTGCATTTCTCTAGAATGTACTATAAGTTGTTCTGACAGATGGAGAGTAGTTGAGGGGATGTTCTAGTGGATATAATTAGATTTAATAAGGCATGATAAAGAAAAAGGAAATATGTAGATAATATTGGAAAAATCTTATCATATATTTGATACATTATAACACGTTAGAGAATTTAAAGCTTACATTGGTTTTTGAAGAAACAACAAAGAGAGGTGGATATTGAAGCAGAAAGACAGCAAATTGTTGAGATAACATTATGCAAGTTGCCTGAAAAGGCATGTTCAAAGTACGTTTAATAATAATAATTTAAAAAAAAAAAAAAAAAAAAAAACTGTCTTGGTTGACTCACTCTTTTGTTGGCTACTGGGAAGAAGGGGAATTTAAAGGTGTTCAAAACCATGCTGAGAAATATTGGAATCCAGTCTTCCAACCATCTCCAGAGTATCAGTTGGATAACACTTCCCAGATTACCTCAGCCTGCCTCTATGTTGGCATCTTATCTAAAATGAGTAATACTTGATTTAGTATTCACAACAACAAAAAAGGAACAGTGTTAAAAATTAAACATTCTCAGCAAGACTGCAGTTTGAATTGTCTGGAAAGGAAAGTGTTCATCAAGCTTTCCAGTGGCTGCCTTTACTACATAAGCTACTATGTTTTCTGTATTGCTTCTAAACAGGAAAAGTATGTATATGTGTATGCATCTTATGCTATTTCTAGGAAATGTGACTTGTCTTCCTTCCTTTTATTTCCTGCAGAAGCTGAGGAAATGTTTCTGGCATGATTATTTTCCATACATATATTTTTTCTTTTTCCAAGATACTGGCTTCAAAACCTATACATCACCTTCTCCCATACCTAATGTTTGTGGGAAGGAATCATGCCTCTTGAAGGATGTAATTTCGAAAAGCATATTGGCTTATTGAGAGTAAGATACTTTCAGTATCAGTAAGATACTTTCTCTTCCTGTTACGTGTTATTTCTCTGGAAGATCATCTGAACTCCTCTTCTGCTTGTGATCCTCCTGCTGATAGATGATGACAGAACCATGTAAAATATTGCCAAAAAATAATATATGGTACATCATCTATCATCTCGAATTTATGTTCTAAAGTCACTGCCATTCTTTATTTAAACATAATGTGAAATCATAGCTTTTTTGCAAGCTATGAAATACTACCCACACCTTTTTCAATATCAAGGCTGTAGTATGAGTCAATGTCTCATTTAATTCAGCCAGTGACAGCTGTTCATGCAGCCTTAAAGCAAGCAGAGTAATGTTACACAGTCCTTGAATAAAGAGTATTGTGGGACACATTACAGAAAGCCTCTAGCATGACTGGGCAACCACCTAGAAGGGCTTTGTTTGGGAAGTGGAAGAGAAGCATCAGTTAAATGACAGGGGCTGTTCAGCCTTATTACTATAGCAAGGTGATTTGGTTGAGTACCCAGAGACTAGAGTTTAAAAAGAAATTACAAAAAGTTGTTGGGTGATGCTCTGTTTAAACCCACTTTTCCTTAAAACTACTTTTGTTGCACAAAATATTTTCCAAACCACATACCTTTTCTTTTTATCATTGCAACTGGATGTGGTTGGTGCTGTGGAGGTAGTTATATTATGAGGAGATCTGGGAGGAAGGTAAGGGGAAGCAGGGACTACTTTGTTACTCTGCATTTAGCGTTGTCCATGTTGCCTATGAGCAGGTAGTGCTTGGGCATGACTGTTCAGGCTCAGTCTCCTGCAGCAAATAAGATATCACAAGTGCTATATATCACCTCACGGAAGCTCAGGTGCCACTTTGAGGCCTTCAGAGGAGCCATGAGACTGACAATGACTGAGAAAAAAAGAGACCAGGTGTATGTCTGTAGATGGGATCCTGAGGGACATGCAGATATATCCCAAATGCATTACAGGTGGCAATGTGAGGGCACAGATATACAAGTGACTTCAGCAGACAAGAGGTTGATGTCTTTATTGCTTTTTAGTAAGGAAATGAGAAGATACAATGGGACATTGAGCAGGACTGATGAGACCAAAGTTTCTCAGTCTCTGACTTAGCCCTGTTTTTTGTTCCCAGCTGAGTTCCTCACTAGCTTGATGAAGTGAACATCTATTTATACTGCCTTAGTTAGCCAAAATCTCTAGATCATTGAAGAAAATACACATTAAATTACAGAGGTCACTGGGATTGCTGTGGATGCAGTTTTACCTAACTACTAAAGAAAATAATTGTGTTTGGATAACATCCCAAGCAGTGAACTACTGGCTCAAGATAGGTGGGAGATTTTTTGATAATGGCTAAAATCCCTTGCAACGTGTACATGTTATTTATAATCAAGACTTTTTAAACCCCACAAATTGACATATTTGGCTGCCTGGAGGATGATTCTGCTGAAAACACAGATTGTGTGATACAAAGTTCTGTCTCATCAAATTTATGATTATCAAGTGTAGGAAAATCTGCTTTACTCAGAATTTGTAATAATTCACCACAAGTTATTCTGTCATAGCCTTTCATTTAAAAGAGAAAAATGCTCTTAAATGATTAGGCTGGTGGGCTCATGTATATATGGATGTCTGAGGAAAGCATCTCTCTTCTTGTGTGAGTTTTTTGGCCCAGATCAGTTCATTGGGTGGTCTATTTCTATTACTGAGAACTCAGTATATAACTCCAGTGTAGCTGAACTTTATTATAGCTTTTTGTGAACTTTTCTTTGGTTAATCAAGTGGCTGAGATTAAGCTTGCTTCATTTTACACCACGCAGGTATCCTTCTAAGTGTTTTAAGGCTGCATAGTCATTCAACATTGGTCAACAATACTCTTGATATCTTTACTAATGATCTGGACAAGGGGATTGAGTGCACCCTCAGTAAGTTTGCAGATGACAGCAAGTTGGGAGTGAGTATTGATCTGCCATAAAGGGTAGGAAGGCTCAACAGACGGATTTGGATAGGCTGAACAGATGGGCTGAGGCCAACTGTATGAGGTTCAACAAGGGTAAGTGCCAGGTCCTGCACTTGGGGCACACCAACCCCATGCAGTGCTTCAGGCTGGGGGAAGAGTGGCTGGAAAGCTACCCAGCAGAAAGGGACCTGAGGGTATTGGTTGATAGCTGGTTGAATATGAGGCAGCAGTGTACTCAGGTGGCCAAGAAGGCCAACAGCATCCTGGCTTGTATAAGAAACAATGTGGTCAGCAGGACTAGGGAAGAGACTGTCCCTCTGTACTTGACTCTGGTGAGGCTGCACCTTGAGTACTGTGTTCAGTTTTGGGCCCCTCGCTACCAGAAGGACATGGAGGTGCTGGAGCTTCTTCCAAGCACCAAGTGATAAGAGGAGGGGAAGTGACCTCAAGTTGTGCAAGGGCAGTTTTAAATTGGTTATTAGGAAAAATTTCTTCATTGAAAGTGTTTGGAGTATTGGAACAGGCTGCCCAGGGAAGCAGTTGAGTCACCATCCCTAGTAGTCTTCAAAAAACCTGTAGATGTAGAGCTTAGTGACATGGTTTAATGGCAGACTTGGCAGTGCTAGGTTAATGGCTAGACCTGATGATTATGGAAGTCTTTTTCTAAGTGACTCTATGATTGTATGAATATTAAAAAAATATTTCAGATGAATTTTACTGACTGCCCTGATACAGATTAATATATATATATATATATTTTTCATCAAGAAAGTCATTCTATTTGCTCATATCATTTTTGCTGGTTGAATCCGTCACTGCTAGTTATGCACATCATGATTTTGCTGGCTGAGCACTATGTATAATTGCTTCCCAGTCTCTTTAAAGCCTTTAAAACAGTCAGTTTATCACAGACTTACTAGTTACATTGTTTGTTCTAGCCAGGCTGACAGACCAAAGAAGGTATATGTGAAGTCTTACGCCCGGGGCCTATAAACACAGTAGAGAAATGTTCTACTGAAAATATACTGATGGTACATGGTATGGAACAAACTCAGCGTTATATGTATAGACTGGAAAACTGTCACAAAAGCTGCATATACACCAGGCCTGGATTCACTGTTTTCTGTTCTTTTCAGCAGTTTCTGTAGAGCTTTTGTATAAATCTTTCCTCCTTTCTTTCCCACCCCTGAATAATGCTGAATTTTTCCACTCCACAAATATTCCTTTCCACCTCCACTTTCCTCCCCTCCCCAGTTCCCAGTGCTGTGGACAGAACTGAAATTATCCTTGTTATTTTTATTTGATAACTTAATCTGCAGTACATAGCACCTTATTTGACAAAACATCACATTTGTGCATAAGCAGAGTGATACCAGCAGAGATCTGAAAATAATGTGTGCTCGCTATCTCTTCCTGTTACTCTCCCACCACCTACGGTATTTATTAAGAGAGAAAATCCTCTGAAGTCTGAAACTCAGAAATAATCCCTTAGTATATTTTTATGCTGGCTTCCTGTGCTAGTTTTAAATGAAGAACAAAGGAAAAAAATAAAATAAAAACCACAAACAAACAAATAAACAACAACAACAACAACAAAAAAAAACACAAGGTTTCTATTGCAGGTTAGAGTACTAGCATCACTAACTTTATGCCTCATTCTCTTATTTTATTTTCCTCTCCTTATTTAGATATAGAAAGCTCTGAGTTTTGGCTCACGTGCAATTTGTAGGTTTCTATTTATTGTGCATGCTTGCAATTCAGAAGATCTCGTATCCCCTTCCTGTAGGACTGACTTTGGTACTGCTGAATTAAAAGCGGGAAAGGGGCTGCATAGATGCTACAACTGTTCCATCCCTGGCTTACAGGAGAGGAATAGAAGAGTGAGATTTTTGGAAAGTTGTTCCAAATCTCCAATCTCAAGGCTAACCTTGTCTCCCTGAGGAATCAGAGCTGCTCTTAGACAGTATTAATTCCTGCTGTAGAGGCATATGACGCCTCTACATGTTGTGATGTAGAGGCAGTCTTGGTGCTGCCATAGATGTGAGAAATTCCTCTCCACCCCTGAGCATGATGCAAGCCCCAGTGGAAAGAGCGGAAGGAGGCTCAGAGTTGACTTTACTGTACTTCTAGTTTTTTCCCCTCCAGCTGTTTCTATAATGATGCAAAACTCTTCCAAAATTGTATTTTACCACCGATCTGTGCTTAGAATCTTAAAAATCTAATGAGTATACTTGTTCTACATTTTAACAGTTTGTTACCTTTCTATGAAGGAAGGATACTATCTTATAATTCTGCAAAATATGAGTTTTATAAGGATTCAGTATGAAGGCTGGATTTTTTTTTTTTTTGGTAGTTTAATGGAAGGATTAGAAATGGAGACCTCTGGTCCAAGTGTCCCAATTTTATTTAGGGACCTGTTTACATAAGCTGAGACATTTGCAGTGGCTTTCATGGTAACATACTTCAGTTTCCAGACTATTCTGTGACCCGTTGATTCAATTTGAGGAGTGGGAGGGAAGAAATGAAAGTAAAAACACAATAAACCTACTTTTTTTAACTATCCAAATGAGAAAGTGACAGCATTCAAAGTCTTGTGCTAGACATTCCAGCAACAAGCTTGGAAACAGTGACTAAACTCAGCCCTAATAAAGGACTGCTATGCAATTAGAGTCATCTTATGAAGATTAAACTGCTCTGCCCTCTGGGAAACACTGCTTTTATCTCATTAAGGATTCTTGCCACTTTACAGTTAATAAAACGCAAAAGTTTCACCTCTGTTGCAAATAGAAGATAGCCTGAGAGGAATATTCGCAGGCATGTTGCCGGACAAAGGCTCAACTGCATCCAGAAGGATGCTGATAGCACTGAGCTTCCAGCACCTGCCCTGGATACAAGGAATTATGTGACTGGCTTCCACCAGACGTTTAAACCTCTGTGGCACAACTGAAATGATAGCAATTATAATCAGAAGAGGTTGTTTTGTCCTACAAAGAATTTTAATTTAGAAGTGTGTTTTGTAACTGTTTTATTTAGAGTACACTGCCTCCTTTTCACAACATTTTGACTTCCTCTGTGATAGAAAACATTTTTTAAAATGTACAATATATTTTTTAAAACCCTCTTGTAGTGTAAAGAGGTGAGCATGGACTTTGATACTAACTCCCTCAAATCAGCAAATTACTGACACTTACCTATGTCTTTCTTTGCCATTGTCATCCAAAGCAGGTCTGCACTTGTGTGATTTCACCACAGGTTTGCAATGCACAATGTTGAAGCATAGCATAGGACTGGACTGATCTATGCTGCTGACAGTACAGATACTTGGAGCAAGTCGCTAAATCTTGTCTTCAGCTTTTTTGCTTTTCAGAAGTAGTAAGTCAAACCAAATATAGTTCAGAGTGGTGAAGAACTATTGCTTTTGGTTTGGTAAAACCTATTGCAAAGCATGAACTTGTTCATGCCAGATGCAAGATGCTGCTTCTGCCTATTGCATGCTGCTGTGGAGCAATATGTGAAGTGGAGTAATCACTGAGAAGGAAGGAGGAAAATAAGATCCAGGATTCAAAATCTGAGTATAATTCATAGATTATTGTGATCTAGAACTGTTTAATGGCAACAATCATCTTTCTAGTGATTCCTATGAGATTGAGGTGAGAATTCAACTGCCCACTGTGACTTATGAACCACCTGAATGAAAAAGGTAGTCTTAAAATTAAGACTAGAGTATCTCTGTTTCTTATACTATTGGGTTTTTATGAAATTCTTATCCTATCATTCAAATACTCTTAAAAAAATTTAAAAAGTAAATGTCTTGAAGGCACCTTAATGCAAATTTAAATTGACCGTATTTCTACTCTGGGCCTTCTTCCTTTGCAATAAGTGAGAACAGAACTCATTCTATCTGTTATCTATATTTCTCTCCACACACAAGCACAGAAATTCCTACAAGGTATGAATTTTTCAAGCAACAAATTAAATTACGTAGAATTAAGAAGGTAAAGACTTCCCTGAAAACAGGATCCCAGAAAATGTGCTGAAAAAGAAACTAACTCCAGGAACAAGCTAGAGATAACTCAACTTACATCGGGGCTGTATGATGTTTGTTTCTCCTTTCTTTTCTCTGCCATGTCTTCAAGGTCTTAATCTAACTTCCTTGTGGAAATTGTAGGTTTTTTAACAGGCTTTTGTTACAATGATTGCAACAAGAAAAAAGGAGGAAAAAAAAACACTAAATGAGTAATTTGCTGTGGTTCTTAATCCTAATCTTTTAATAAATCCAAGATTTGTAGCATGATTGATAACTAGCACTGGGCTGAAAGCAATTTTCTAGAAAGAGCCTGGAATATACCCTGTTATAGACGTAGGCATTTTGGATGAGGTTAATTAGGATAATGAATGACATGACAGATACTTGACACACCAAGTGCTTTTGTCTACTACCATTCATTCACTGTCTGCCAGTTCACATCCTTTCTTCAGTTCATTTTGTTTGGTGCTGGCACCCAATATATACAAACAATAAGCATTTGCAATGCTTCTTAGGTTGTTCGGTTACATACTGAGTAAATTGCTACTTTGTTTTGATGACCATCATAGGGCTATCATTAGATGAAAAAACATTGTTATTTTTAAACTGGAAGTGGGACACTTAAAGGAAGCTTATTTCATATTTAACTTATATAAGAACTTAAGTAATTTAAATAAATAAGAACTATTAAGAAATAGTTCTTTCCCTTGTATATGTCATTTTCTCTGGCCCGTCTGCATGTTTGTGTCCATCCCTCAAGACACTGCTGTTCCAGCAAACTTTGTGGAAAAAATCTTGGTGTACCTACAGTGAAAGCATTAGGACTTTCACTGTCATTATATTCATGTTTGAAGGTGAATGTCATTAAATATCTGGTCCTTTAATTTCTCTTAATTTACAGCAGGAATATAGCTAATAAGTAAAGTATTTGGAAGATGTTTCTTTCAAATTGGATCTCCAAAGAAACAGGTTTTCAAAGTTTCTCGTCATGAGTTCATTGTTTCTGTGCATTCTTATAACACCTTTAAGGAGACTTTCTAGCTCATAAAAACAGTGCTTTATCATTTCAGGGTTTTGTACCTCCTTATTTCTTTCTTAGTCACTTCTGCTAATTGCTAAAAATATTTATTATAAAGAAAACTACCATTTCTCTATTTCAGTTCATCTTCTGCTTGATCCCTTAATGATGCTGTAATGTTGTGGCACCATTGTGAACAGCAAAAACCCTTTAGGAAGAATGGCTTTTATGTCTTGCCTCTGTATTTGGTGATTGTTCATGTTTTTTATTTGTTTGTTTTTCACTGTTCTGCTAGTATTATCCTCAGTTTATTTCTAGAGAAGCAGATGTTTGGGTTAGTTTAAGTAGTGCTGTAACAAAGCCTTACATTTTCAGAACTTGCCAATAGGCCTGTCATAAACAAAATGTGTTTTAAGATATTCAGAGCAAGGTTTGCAAAGGAATAAAACTTTTATTTAGGTCTGTAATTAGTGGCCATACTTTTAGATTAATTCACCTAATGCTATATTCAGCTCTTCAGAGAAAACATTTTTCTTTTTTTTTTTGACAATTCAATGAATACTAAACCATTGAAGAAATTCATCCCCATGTCTGCTGAAGTCTTTCTGACATAGGTGATCAATTTAACGAAGTATGACAAATGGTCAATTAAATCTACATACATTTCAATGTGATATTGAAGTGAGAATAGGAAATCTCTGAGAGAAGATGCTTGGCTGTTGTTGTAGCTGTTGTTGGTATTTTAATTGTTGGAAGAGTTTTCATGAAGGAAGGATATTACTTATAATTCAAGTAGCTAGAATCAGTATGTATGAAGTAGGTGCCCCTTATACTATATACTACATAAATAGAAATATATGTTCCTAAGATTTTAGGATAGAAATGCAAGATAGGTGGAGACAGGCATGAGGATGCAAAAAAAAATCTTGGATGATAATGAATGGGTTTAGCACATCTGTGGCCTAATATGTTTGGTTGTTAATGTGTGGGAGGCAGGAGAGCAATGAGCACCAATTTGTCTCATTTTGTAATCATCAGAGTTAAGAGTTTTAGGGAAGACAGGGTTGATAAGCATGTAATAGTAAGGTTATTAATAACTTTCTTGTTCCAACCTTTGCACATAGCATATGGGAAAGCATAGAAATTATTTTTGTATTTACCAAGGGAACAGTGAAGGCCAGCAACTTGGGCTGAGAAGTTACATCCCTCCTCGCTTTGTATGAAATCAAAGATGAGGGATTGGGAAGGCCCAAGTCAGGAAGGAGCTGACTGAAAATGAGAGGAAGAAGCCGAACTTCAGCTCTGGGTATGGGGAGAGCAGACTTCTGGTTGTTCAAGAAACTGGTTAGTAAATTCTCCTGAAAACTGCTTTTGAAGATATTGGGATCCATCAGTGCTGGTTACTTTTTAGGAGCACCAGAGCAGGAGATTTCAAAGTGTCAGAAGTCAAGCAAGTGGGACAGAAGGCTAGCTTGTCTCGGCTTGGATCTTCTTCTAGAGCATAAGCAGAAAAGGAAAGTGTATAGATACTGGAAGCAAGGTAAGGCAACATAGGAGTATACAGAGATGCTGTTCACCATTATAGGGAGAAAACTTATATAACTAAAGCTCATTTAGAGTTGAAGTTTCCCAGTCCTGTGAGGGACAACAGAAAGGGCTTCTTAACATATGTTAATAGCAAAGGGAGATCCAGAGATAACATTGGTCCATTACTTGATGAGGTTAGTCACCTCACAAATGGGGACGTAGATAAAGCACAGACCTTTAACGCCTTCTTTCCCCCTATTTTTAACACCAATGATGGTCCCTGGGACCCTCAGAACCCTGAGCTGGGGGACCATGACTGTGGGAATGATATATTCCCAGGCGACTGAACTAGTGTGGGATTTGCTGCTCCAGCTGGATGCTCCTAAGTCTATGGGGCCTGATGGGATTCATCCCAAGGTACTGAAAGTGCTGGCTGATGTAATCACGAGACAGTTGTTCATCTCTTCTCTCTGGTGACCAGTGATAGGATAGGACCCAAGGGAACAGCATGAAACTGTAACAGGGGAGGTTCAGACTGGATATTAGGTAAAGGTTCTTCACAGAGTGGGTGGTTGGACACTGGAACAGGGACTTGGTCACAGCAGTGAATCTGCTAGAGTTCAAGAAGTGTTTGGACAGTGCTCTCAGACACATGGTCTGATGTTGGGTTGGTCCTGTGTAGAGCCAGGAGTTGGACTCAGGGATCCTTGTTGGTCCCTTCCAACTCAGGATATTCTATGGTTCTGTAATTCCAATTATTACACGCCAAAATCATAAAGCTTGTGGCATCACAAAGAAAGGGAAGAAATGCAGAAATGCTAAAATAAAGAAATAAAAAAATAGGCTAGAGAGCATGCCTTTCCACAGGTATTGTTGCAGGAACGCATTAGGACTGCTTCTCAGGACAAGGGATAAGGCTGAATTGCAGACCTCACTAATTGTGATTTTTTGGACTTTGTTCTGGCAGCAGGAGTTTCACACCTAATGGTGTGTTACTCTAGGTATGCTTAATTTGAGATATAATATAGGTGTAGTTGGGCCCTATAATAAACCTTTATTTTCAATTTAATTTGTTAGCTTCCAAAAACAGTGTAGCTTACAAAATATTCATTTGAGCTTACATATAAAATGGCATGGAAACTAGGTAGCTGTTAGGTCATCTTGATAATGTTTCATTTCTCAGCAGACTTAAAATGCCAGCAAATTTTCATTACCATGCAAAACGTCTTTCATATTCCATATCTCCACAGAAAGCATAATGACTTCCAGTGTACAGATACAGTCAGAGCTCATTTGCAGTAATTTCTCCAGTGCATATAATGTGTTTACACCCAAGAACAAGCTGCAGTTTTGAAAGTGGGACTTACTATGAGCAGTAAGGGTTTGAAAGATAATTAAGTAGTTACATGAAGCATTATGTGTGACCCTAGGGAACATGAGTATCTCAGGACCAGGTTTGGGGAATGTATGACTACATTAAGGCAGTTACTTTAAAAATGACTATTTAAAATGTTCTTATTGACTTCTATGGCTTATTCTAGATTGATGGAATGAGCCTGAAATATTTCTGTTTTTCTATTATTGTACACTATTATTTAAGTAACCTCAGCAGTCTGACTTGCATTTCAGTGTGACAGCTTAAGCACTTGATACATAATAGTTGTTTTAATCTAACTATAGGCATGTTTAAATATTAAAACCAGTCTCCAGAGATGTTTTTCTCCTTTCTCTCTGCTTCCTATTTTCCTTTTCTCTCATGCTATTTTGTTTTTGTTTTGTTTCTCTGGCAGGACCCAAATCTCCTCTGTCAAGAAATATGAAAGCAACAGAGGAATTGTTGACAGCTCCGTGATTCCCTACTTGGCTGTAGACTGATCATGACACAGAACAGGCCAACCTCAAGACTTCTCTAAAGCTGTTTACCCAAAATTTGCATTAAAAATATTTGATGAGGTTAGATCCAGTCTTCCCCTTTCTTCCCTCCCCGCCCCGCATCTATGTGTGGTCAACATGCTGCAAGTCCAGGCATATCATAAATTGATCCCAAAGGATCAATGCAGTCAGTCAAAAAAATGAGCCTTGGGAGTATAAGTATGCCTCTTCTGAGAAAGCTTTTTTCAGTAACTGCTTTATGAATACTCCAGATAACTTTGTTTTTGCTGTTGCTTTTTTTAACAGTTCTGCCATGTTTTCTTTATTTTAGCTTAAACTCTGAGGTATTTTATATATATTATAATATATATATATATATTATTATATATATATTATATATATATATGTATTAGTCATTTTAAATGACTAACCACAACTGCTGTGTTTGGATCATCTCTTTGTTGAGTCATGAAGAGAAATTACATTTCTAAAGAATTTATTAAATAATACTAGTTAAAGTATATCTTACAAGTGCTAGAGTACATGCCCTTCAGTCCTTTCCATTAATTATATCAATTTCTGCTTGCTTTAAGTCTCACATTTATTGAGAGACCACAATTCAATTTCATGCAGTTTTTTTTTTCCCTTGAGTCCATCAGCAGACACAGTTCCATGGCTAAAGTCATAGTCAAGAAATCAGACGCTACACTTTTTGTAAACTTTCTTAGAGATTGTAGGCAAGTCATGTTATGTCTTCTTGCCTTCTTTCTCAAGAAAGAAAAAAGGAAAGAGTAGTAGGAGGTTTAATCCCCTGTTTGTTTCATTCATCTGAAGTACAATTTTGATGCATAGGCATTTATAATGAATGAGATTTTTGATTATATGGGTCCCCACCTGGAAACTGCTGAGGGGAGTTAGTTTTAGAGAAGCGTGAACAATAAAAATCTTTCTGACGTATTGTGGACTAAGCATGTAGAATGGCTCATTTCTGAAATCTTTTCCAAGATACATTGAGGTAGTCCTGTGGAGGCTATTAAAAAGTAATTGCAGAGTATTTACATCCTTAAGGTGGCTTTGTACAGAATATTTATATTATATCGATGCTCATGTCTGACTTATATTACCTTTCATAGAATGACACAGGTTCTTAGGATGTAGAAATGAAAACCCGTATATTATGCATAATACACATATTTTAGACGCATCATGTTATATAATGAAATTGCATAGCTTGTAAGACCACATACAGGGAAATGATTTCTCAAGAGTATTGTTGGAAAACAGCCTTGGTTTAACGTGGAGTATAGAGGAGATATGATACCATACAAAGAAACTCTGTTCACTGTTTTATAGTCCCCTAGCAATTCTAGCTTTGGGATCCTGTGTCCTAAATGCCCTATATTAATTAGATTGTACTTTTGGTAATTAGTTTTCCTAAAGCAATATAGTCAGTCCTCTCTGAAATTTTCTTCTGATGCCTAGGGACACATTATGTCAAAACCTGATGAATGCTATAAGTTTATGTATGCAAAGATGAGTTTTAGTCAAGCTCACTCCTCTATACTAGGATAGTGAAGAAAGAGATAACTAGAACAATCATCTTTCTGTCTGTCCCAGCAGGAAAACCAACTTGTTCTTCTTCCATTGTAAGTTTAACGTCTTGCAATAATGAGAACCATGGGAATTTAACCACTGCCACTAACCATGCCAGATACTTTTCAGTTTCCATCTTTCATTTAGGCTGGTGGATCATCAACACCTGTGCTCAGTGGATGTATCAACCATGTGGACTGATCACCAAATAGCAACTGGTATAGTTGTGTGTTTTTACACCCAAACTTGTAGCTTTGACTTGACCAATTTCTTTTTTTCAAACTTGACTATTTTACTGAACTGTTTAGGAGAGCAAAGAGGGTCAGAATATTTTGTTTAATGCTTCTTTCAATATTTTCCAAACTGGTAATACCTCGTGTTTAAGTATATGTCACCATTGGAAAAAAATATATACTTTCTCTGATCAAACCTAGGGTTTGGGTGTTTTTTAAGTTGCTTTACATACTAGGGAACTTTCTGTACTCAACAGAAGTCTGAAGAAGTCTTAATGACTCAAACAGAACTGAAATGCTAACTCCATCCCTTAAAGATACTAAATTGATTTGTTAAATTATATCAGATGCTGCATATTTTATTACAGTCCTTGAGTATTTACCTAACCTGAAATGACTATGGAAAGGTTAATGAGATATTTCTGTACAGGATTTTTAATGACAAGGAGGAAAAAAAAGTTAAGGAATTTCTATTTACAAAAAAACCTATAGGATATTTTATTAATTGGAGAAAGAGGGAAAGTTAGAATATCTGTGCCATAAAAAATAAAATAAAATAAAAATCAAGTTATTCTCTCAGGAAATGTTTCAGAAGTTCAATAAAAATCTTCAAAAAAAATATCTCAAAGGCAGATTCTGTTGAAATCACACAACACTGTTAGGCAACTTATTACAGTACATTTTCACACACACACACAAAGTTTAAAATCTATCCCTTGTGATGCATCTCCAGTAATATTCTCATCCTTTGGATACAGTGGATCAACATTCAGACATATGGTTACAGCTGGCATTACAGGGGGATGGTCTGCGGCTAAGCTGAACTTGGAACCAAAGTCAGACAGAGATGCTCTGGTTTGCAAGTACTCTTTCCCCTTCTCTTGTGTTGATGCAGATTTTGAGAGGTTGCGATTAAAAATAGGCTTCCAATACAGTTGTCATAGTTGGGATCAGCCCAGGGATATGGGTGAGAGCACGGTTTCCTGGCAGGATAGCACAGGTGGCAGAAGACAGGAACAGGCAGGGGCTGGGACATCTTATGTCATTTTCACTTTAGAAGGTAGAGTATTGTATAACCATGCTCTGAAAGTGTACTTCTAGGGAGTGTAAAATGGGGAAACTCTGAGACCTAAACTCATTTATTTTTTTCAAGCCTATGCAGTGATAAGGCATTTCAGTATATTATTTTATCAATCTGATAGGCAGTTAATGCTTTTAGGTGAAGAAATATAAATATTCTGCGTTGAACGCACACAAAGCACAATATTTCATTTTCTTCATATTTTAACTGAAAGTTTTTTTTTTAAAACAAACAAACAAACAAACAAAAACACTACTTTTTCCATCAAGAAGCTGTTCCACTAGAAAATTTCCCACTGGTTCTAATTAAGTAGTGTAAATATAAATCATAAGGTACACATCAAAAAGTTTTTACTGTTTGTGGAGCCTTTGTCAGGACCAGAAAGGGTGCTCCATTTTAAGTGCAGAGATAAGTGCTACAATTGGCAATGCCCCTAAAATGGAAATGAACTAAAATGAACTCGTTACAACATTGTTTATGGCAGGCAGAAAAGAACAAACCTCAATATGTAGGTCAAAATGTTTTGTTTTGTTCATTTTTTTCGTGTCATGTCATGGAAAATGAGAACAAAGAAAAGACCAGTTGTCACATTCTCTTTTTAGCTCTCACTTGTGGAGAGAATCTAATATTGTGCCTCAGAAGCAGAAAGCACAGCAGCAGATTTCCTGAACAGAAAATGAGACTTCAGCATTTAAAGGAGCCCATGAAAGGGGAATATTAAAGCAATTTCTCATTTCATTTGTCTAGTACATTTCTGCAGCTATAGCACAGCTATATCAAGGCAGGCTTTTGCAGTGAATGTGAAACAGAAATGGAGCATTAGGGGCCAACCTGTGACGTGGGTATTTGTCTAGTGAGGGGATGGTACACTCCTGTTGTGCACTGCAGTCCAATGTGATCCAGCTGGCTGTGACTCACATGCCCAACTCTCCTCTCCATGGAAAGCAAAACAAGGGGATGGAATGTAAAAAAAGGGTTGTCCTCTAATCTAGAGACAAATTGGCTCCAGGTTGAGCTCTCAACTCTAGGAAGTGACTCCTGCAGTATATCTGCAATTTTTTAGCCTCAGCTTGTATCCTGCACAAAACCAGAGCAAGCACTTCCCTTGGCATCCTCATTATGCTTTTATGTGGATGCCTGCTGACAATTTTAAGGCATCTTCATAGCATGCAATACAGTTACTTAAAGTAGCAAACTCTGTCCACTTGGATATTTTAAGTGCACATTTTTGTCATGGATGTTCATCCATGTATTTTTCACTCATTGACTCTCTTTAGAGGCATTTTCTCTGATAGGTTGCAGTGGTTGTACTAGATGAACGTAGAAGTCTTTTCCAAATGATTCCAAAATGATGCTATGACTCCATGAAAGGCAACAAAGCCTGGAATGGGACAATTAGTATGTGAGGCTAATAAGAGGATTAGTCTAACTTAGTGTGTTCACTATAGCCAATACAGTCACTGGGCAAATTTTACTGCATTTAAAGTTTGTTATACAACATGTAAAAAAACATGTGAGAGTAAGCACTGCTGTTCTTTTTACCTTCATTTTGTAGGAAAAATAAGCATTTGGCCCAGCTCCATTGCAGCTTGGGCCCATCTGATCCTTTTTGCCCTTTGTCCTGAAAAAAAAGGGGTAGCTAATTTGCATCACAAGAGTCTCTTCTCTTTCAGCAAGACCAAACTTCAGTTTAGAAACTCTACCTGAGCGAAGCTATGTGGAGATTTCCTTAGACTACATTGCAGTCCCTTAGGGAGCAAGTAAGTTCCCTAACTTCAGTGCTAAAAGAACAAAAATCAAACTCCATAGGAAAGATAAAGCACACAAAGGGATGGGGATTAATTTCATTTAAAGCCTGGACTGGAAAACTTGATGGTTAACAGAACTAATCAAAACTTGGGCATTCACACATTTTTTTTCAGTTAAGGGGAAGAAAGAGCCTTTCTCTTATTTCCTAGTACTTTCAGATCTGCAGAAAACCCATGAAAAAGGATGATAAGCTTATACTCTTAAATTATACTCTCTCTATTAACACTGTGATCTATTTAATTATAGACACAGTATGTTTTATAAATATTTTGTTTACAGCTTGCTGCATGAAAGTACAGGAAAAATATGGAAAGAAATTTATATAATTTCAGTTTAATGATCTGTATTTTAATTGAGATTTTTACCAAATAATTTTGCAAAAAGTCAGGAATACTCTGGTAATGCTGGCATATGTTTAGATGCTTGGGGTTTGAATTCTCCTGCTTCTTTATAGTAACACCTTTAAGGGCACAAAGGTAGGAGCATTAAAATAGGATTTTTTTACTCACTTAGGTTTGTGCTATGCTAGAAAAACATCTCCTCTTTGACTGATCAGAAGTAGCCAGACATAAGTATATTATGTAGTGTGTTGAAGAAGCACTTTAATTAAAGTTGATACTGAGGTCTACACATACTCACAAAACAGGTAGTTGTGCTGCTGTTACTCTCCAAGGTGCCCACCCCCAAATTATTTGAAGACAAAATCACAATGTCTTCATTTTATACTTGTTTAGTCCTGCAGGTTCTGCCCTATTTCCTAACAGATACTCACTTGACAGATATTCTCACTTATGAATAGAGAGCTAAGAATGAGGTAGTAGAGGAAGCTGCCAGGACCACTCCTAACATATGTTACTGCATGATTTATTATGGTGTGACAATTACCATCTTGGTTAAGCAAGCAGGAATTGAACCAAGATATCTAATGGCCCTTGATACTACTATTGCATCCTTATTTGGAGCTGTAACACACTCCTCTACCCTGCACTTTGGTCCAGAGCACAAACATGCCCTTAATAACGCTAACGTTAATGCTCTCCCCATTGAATGGTGGTGGAAACTAATTTTCCAGAACTTTTTGTTGCATTTCCTAGGGCAATAAAGTTCAGCTGCTGATATTCTCCCCTTTGTCTTTCCCTGATAACATTGATACAGTTAGCAAATGTCAGAAGCATGGAACTTATCTTTGTGACTGCAAGGTCGGAGGGAGAGAGAGGCCCAAAACTGTTTTTGAGAGAGATGGTAAACTTGTTCCATGTTAATCCATCTGTGCAGGTTCTTGCTATTCATATGCAAGTCTGTTGGAAATCAGATCTTGTCATGTAAGGTACTGACAAAGCAGTTACCAGTCTGGATTTTGCTACTTTTATAATAACTTCTTTTGTTTGTCCATATTTCAGACCAAGCACTGAGAAATGAATGCAGCTCACTGTTTTCAAAGTAGTCCTCTGTAGCAATTCTTGTTCCCCTACTGCTATGTTCAAGGAGCCAGGATTATCTACTTAAATGTGTTTCTTTTCTTTGCAATTTTTCTTTGCTGCCAATTGCTAAGGCATTTTTGACAATTACTAAATCACATGTTTTGTGATTTCTCAATTACTACAGGTACTGGGATTTATTTATTTAAGTATAATAGTAAATCAAAATGTTCTTGGTGAATGCACAAAATGAAAATGCAGCTCTTTCCACTTTCAAGGATAAAAGCATCAGGATATATCCCTCTGGATATTGTAATCTTTCATATGTTCAGAGGGATTCCTACCATTTTGGAGTGCGTTTAGAAATCACAGCTGGGTGCATAACACTTTGGGGATGGATTGAAAATAGTGTTTGTAGTTAGTTCTTGTAGAAATGAAGTTGTAAGTCTGTAACTTTTTATGTGCTGGTTTTTAATTTTCCTAGAAAACTCTTCCTTGTCAGTTTCTCACCTCCACTGTCCAACCTTGCCTTTTCTGCTATAAACTCTAATCCATGTAAAATAGTTATCTCAGTCTGTGAAGCCATGAACAGCATCTTAGGGAATTACTTGTTGTGGGCATTTAGATTTGCAAGGTGTGAATATTCACTAATCTCAACCATACTTACAAGTCATACAAGACTCACTATTTGAGTGCAGCCTTGAGTTGCTACAGTTCAGTTCCCATTAAGTAACAGCTAGGAGAGCCACATGTGTCATGTAAAGTACACAAGTGAAAATTTTATGCTTCTTTCTCTGCAGGAACTTTTCCAGCTGTGTGCATGTGTCAAAATAGGTTATGTACTTAAATTATGCATAGAATTCATCCATAAATAACCTTCTCACGTTGAGAAAGATCTCATGCAATACAAACATCTCACTCTTTTCCATGTATCTTTTGAAATGTGTGTCTTGGATATTATTCTATATCTTATTTTAATGGGCACATTTCAGCTTAAATACCTTTTTTATTTCATTGTCTTTATCTGTGCTTTACGTTTTTTATAAAATAAGTTTTTTCTCTCAGACACAATGTGTAGCTATCTCGATGTAGACTGTAGCTGAGAGTCTCTGGCTTCCACTTGTGATTACTTTTGTTTCTTGTTTATGGATAATGTATTCTGTGCTTTGCCATATGCTAAGCAGCCAGCCTGATGAAAAATATACATTCAGCAAACAAATGGGTACTTAAAAGCAAGACAATCAATGATGCAACTAATTGTCTTTACTCTCATTTAACCCTGTCTGATATTCTGTTAGATTCTGACCCAAGCTTCCAGAAGGTGTGCATGCAACCCATGAAACACTTAATAGAGACTAATGCTTCTTTATTTTCATTACTACAAAATAGTATTGAAAATAGGATTGCTTTCTATAGCTATTCAATCTAGGTTGAGAAAAAGAACACTCAGTTGCATTAGACAAAATCTGATTGGTTATGTAGAGTCGGAAGTCTAATAGTCTAATAGAAAGAAATTTTGCAAAGAACAAATTCATCCATAACATTTGCATTTCTTTGTATCAGCCTAGTGGCCAGTAGGGGAAATAAGGTGACAGAGTAGAGGGAACACCACTGTGGTGTCATAAAGATAATTCATATAATGTTTAGAGTAACATGTTAAACTTTTCTTCCTGTACAGAAATAAGTAGCAAAGTTTGCTATAGGATCTGGGACAAAGCAGTTGCGACACTTACTGCAAGCCATATGTCTTAGGAAAAAAGAGGGCTTAGACTATGATGTTGTCCCATTAAGCTAAACATAGGGGAAAATTAAGCCTTTCTGTCTCATTTGTGTTATTTCAGAACTGTGAAATCCTTGGAGGATGAAAGGACAGATCTGAGCGTGAAAGTGCATGATATTTTCTCAGCAAAGGATGTTAGTTCTATGAATCTAAATGTAGAGGGTGGACAGACTGCATAGCAGTTATGAACTCCTAAACAAAATGTGAGAGAATTATAATTACTATGAGTGTAAAATCACTGTTTATGTAATGCCATAGGAGTCTTGAACCTTGCCAGAAACAAAGCACCAGCATTTTCAGAAAGTCTTGCTATTCACTGATTGGAGCTTCTAATGTAGGCAGAAGGATGCATTCTGTCTTGTAGGAATGTATTTTCTAAATAGAAGGTAGATACGTAAAGAAAAGAAGATGATAATATACCACTTTTTTTGAGGATGATGGTTTCAAAAGATTAGCTGCAGAAACTGAATGCAAAGAAACACCACTCCACTCCAAAACTGTGCTTAATATAGAATATTTCAGAGCCTTTTAAACTTTTTCTCTGACTTTTCACCTCTATACACATTTGCTCGTACCAGAAAGCATAGAGCAAGTTCAGCTTACTGTCTTGATCTTCAGTTTTCTTCTTTTATGCTGTTCTTCATCTCTTTGAATGTTTTTGGTGTCATACAGTTATAGTAAAGCTCAGGTAGTTTAGTCTCTCAAGTTTTGTGGGGAGGCATTGGCCTTGTGATGCTAAGATTGCACAGCTGCTAGTAACAAAGGTAGATATACTGTGACTTTGCACAACTTCTTACTCAGGGAAAACTGTATAGATGGCCATAAAACCAGTAGTGGTGAGTGTGAGAAACTCCCTTTCAGTCTAGGGGGAAGGCAGTTACTTCACACTCTAGTGATCTTCGCTTTCATGATGCCAACAGCTATTTGAGGGAGCAATTAGAGTGTACCCAGCTCCACCCTGGGGAGGGTGAAGGACAAGTTGAGAGCTTGTGGGTGAGAATTAAGGGGTGGGCTGGTATGGGAGACACGATGGTGGGGGTCTACTACAGGTCACCAGATCAGGAGGAGAAGGTCGATGAGGCCTTCTACAAGCAGCTGCTAGTAGCCTTACGATCACAAGTGCTGGACCTCATGGGAAACTTCAATTATCCAGGCATCTGCTGGGTAAGCAACTCAGCCAGGCATGCGCAGTCCAAACGGTTCCTACAATGTGTTGAAGACAATTTTCTGATGCAGATGGTGGAGGAGCCGACGGGGGGGGGGTTGCTCCTGGACCTTGTTCTTACCAACAGGGATGGCCTTGTTAGGGATGTGAAGGTTGGGGACAGCTTGGGATGCAGTGACCATGAGATGGTGGAGTTCCAGATGGAACTAGGCAGAGGAAGTAAGGCTAAAAGCAGGATTGCTACCCTGGACTTTCAAAGAGCCAACTTCGACCTTTTCCGGGACCTGCTGGGGAGCATCTCATGGGCTAGGTTGCTTGAGGGCAAGGGTGCTTGTGAGAGCTGGGCTACATTTAAGCAACACTTCTTCCATGCTCAGGATCGGTGCTTCCCGAAGAGTGGTAAATCAGGAAAGGGGGGCAGGAAACCTGCGTGGATGAGCAAGGAGCTCATCAATAAGATCAAAAGGAAGAGGAAGGTCTATGAAATGTGGAAAAATGGCCTGTCCTCTTCGGAGGAGTATAGACATGTTGTCAAGGCCTGCAGGGACGCGACAAGGAAGGCTAAAGCCCACCTAGAGATGAAGCTTGCTAAAGAGATAAAGGATAATAAGAAGGGTTTTTTCAAGTATTTAAACAGCAAAAACAAGACCAGGGATAATGTGGGTCCCTTGCTGAATGAGGGGGTGCCCTGGTCACGGAAGATGCTGAGAAGGCGGAGATACTGAATGCTTTCTTTGCTTCGGTTTTTGCTTCAAGGACACTCTTCCAGGACTCCTCGCCCCCTGACAAGAGGACAAAGGGTCTGGAAAATGGAGGGCTCCCCCCTGGTAGACGTGACAGTGGTTTGGGAACATCTAAGTGGGCTCAAAGCACACAGATCCATGGGTCCCAATGGGATGCATCCACGTGAGCTAAGCGGACGGTGCTGGGTCCGGTCTTGTTCAACATCTTCATTGACGACCTTGATGAGGGAATAGTGTCTGCCCTCAGCAAGTACGCTGATGACACAAAGCTGAGAGGAGTGGCTGACATGCCAGAAGGCTGTGCTGCCATTCAGCGAGACCTGGACCAGCTGGAGAGATGGGCAGAAAGAAACCAGATGTGGTTTAATAAGAGCAAGTGTAGAGTCCTGCACCTGGGAAGGAACAACCATATCAGTACAGGCTGGGGAGGCAGACCTTCTGCCAGAAGGCAGACCTTCATGACCTTCTGGAGAGGAGCTCTGCGGAGAAGGACCTGGGGGTCCTGGTGGACGACAGGTTGACCATGAGCCAGCAGTGTGCCCTGGTGGCCAAGAGGGCTAATGGGATCCTGGCGTGCATTAAAAGGAGCGTGGCCAGCAGGTCAAGGGATGTGATCCTCCCCCCTTACTCTGCCCTGGTCAGGCCTCACCTGGAGTACTGTGTCCAGTTCTTGGCTCCCCAGTACAAAAAAGACAGGGATCTCCTGGAAAGAGTGCAGCAGAGGGCCACAAAGATGATACAGGGCCTGGAGCATCTTTCCTATGAGGACAGGCTGAGAGACCTGGGTCTGTTCAGCCTGGAGAAGAGGAGACTGAGGGGGGATCTTATCAATGTCTATAAATATCTGAAGGGTGGGAGACAGAAGGATGTAGCTAACCTCTTCTCAGTGGTTTGTGGGGATAGGACAAGGGGTAATGGCCACAAGATAGAACACAGGAAGTTCTGCACCGACATGCGAAAGAACTTCTTCACAGTGAGGGTGACAGAGCACTGGAACAGGCTGCCTAGAGAGGTTGTGGAATCTCCTTCTCTGGAGATATTCAAAGCCCATCTGGACGCCTACCTGGGCAGCCTGCTCTGAGAAACCTGCTTTGCAGAGGGTTGGACTGGATGATCTTTCGAGGTCCCTTCTAACCCCTACAGTTCTGTGATTCTGTGATTTCTCCTCTATAGACATGAGAGAGAAACCAGGACTGCTCCTGAACTTATTGCTGTCCCCATTTATATGTTCATACCAGGGGAAACAGGCAAAAAGCTCTTGTTCATCACATTTAATTCAGAATTTGTCTTAATCGGGGCTGAGTGGGGTGATGGCACATTGAACATCCCCCACTGCACTGATCCATTGCATTCAGGGAAGGCTGTTAACCATATGACTTTGAAATAAGCGTGTTTGGTTTTTTTTTTTTTTTTTTCCCCTCTACTGCTAGTGATTTTTTTCAAAGCTGACAGCATTGAATTGCTAGTGGTTTTGGTGTCAGATGCGAGGAAGGGAACAGTTAAAGAGAATTATTTACCTAGAGGGAAACTCATTTAAAAATCCTTCCAAACAAAAAAGACGTGTCTGTTCTCTAGCCTTTTTCATTTATTTATTTATTTATTTAGTAAAACTTTGGTCATGAAAATAATAATGATGAAAAGCTAAAGGGGAAATGCTGAGATGCTGAAAAAAATAATAATTTGATCGCCCTAATGAGTCATAGCAGTGTTCTGCTTACTCTTTTTTCCAGTTTCTTATTAGCAGCCAAATGGACATACACACAGGAACATTTCTTCACACTGGCTTACAGCTGAGCTGTAGGTTCAGCTACTTATGATCCCTCAGCCAGTCACCTCCTCTGCCTTTGTACAAGTGACTTCTCAGGATGCTAATTAAAAGGTTGAATGTTTTGGCTGCTTCCAAAAATAATGCCTTGTGAAATGTTCCTGAGTTTTTAAAATGCATTATTTCAGACCTCTGTATCACTGAGATGTGCTACTGGGGAAAACAATAGCCCCAGTAAGCCATAGTTAAATTTATGACTAAAAACCTACAAACCCAAGGCTTGTACAAACAGGATTCTAATTCAGTGAAATACTCCAAACCCAAGATGGAGGGTGAGGACAACAGCTGCCTCAGAGCAGCTTCTTGTCAAGCTGCATAGGCTGTTGTTTGTGGTTCGGGTTGTTGAATTGTAAAGCTGTCCTGTGTTGCTGTTAGGAGACCCAACTCTTCAGCCCCCACTCCCATTCACTGTTTAGCAGCACAAAGGTGGGACACTGATATCTCTCAAGGAGCATTCAGATTTTCCAGACCTTGTTTAATTCCCAACAGATGCAACTGGTGACAGCTCTGATGGCTGTGACTTGGGTGAGTATTTTGGCATGGTCCAACATGGTGTCACCTGCTAGCATTGCCTGGCTACAGTATGTAATTTTCCCTCATTAAGGATAATGAGAATTTGCATCTCCAAAAGAAGATTCTCTTGCACAAGCTCCATGATTTGGTAACATCAGACACAGCATAGCATTGGCAGTTTTAATGAGATTGTTGACATCTTCAAATGGGACAATAAAATGAAATAGCTCTCTTGGCTACAGAAATTGCTATGATTTATTCCAAAGAAGCACAATAGGCCCTACAGCCATGACAGACCTTGCTCCATGCTGCTGTTCTTCAGCTTCATCAGTGAACTACATGTTAAGGCAGGGAAATGTCATCTTTATTAATTTTCAGTTTATACTTGTATTTGTTTTTCTTATCAGAAACATATTATGCTGTACTCGCTATAGAGCACAGAGCCAGGATATATAATCATCCTTGCATTTTTAATCCTTTTCATCCCCTCCTCTTAGATCAAAAAATATGCTTACACATTAAATTTCCATTTTATCTTCCTAATGTTTTCCAATCTCCTCTCACCCATAGTGCGACTATCTACCCTGTTCCAAACTCTTTTATTTACCAGCTCCCTTCTTTTGTACATTGTTACATACAGCTTGTTTTGTATTGTTTTTACCCAGCATTATAATTCTGTGGAGGTATGGTTTTTTTGTTGTTGCTGTTGTTATTTTTCTTCAGTGACTAAACAGTTTTTATATATGATAATATATGGTATATGGTAATATCGTATATGGTAATATATGGTATGATATTACATTTAGAGGAACTGAGGGCCCAGTGTGTTAATGCCTGTTAGTGGGTGCTAATCAACTCATGAGGAGTTGCAATCAGAAAAGACCAAAGATTTTGATACACTTCATGTGAATGTGTCTTCTGAAATACACATGATTTAGTTGAATGTGCAATTACTACTTGATTGAATGGCATATCTGATGGTAGTTTTTAAGTAAATATTAAGAAATCCCAAAAGTATCCTATGAAATGAGCTTAAGAATAGGTGAAATGCTTTTGACAAAATTGGATGTGGTGTTAGATTTAGGTAAAAAGTTTTCAGACATTGTTTACTAGCTGAAAAAATCAATTTCCCTGTGACCTAAACAGTCTACTAGTGGGAACTTGGTTCAGAAATAATTTTCCCTTGGGAAAATTGAGGTCTTTATCATAACATTCCTTCTCATGTGTCATGCTGCATTTTCAAAGTGAAACCATTTTCCCTTTTCAAATTTTAGATTTTCACATTTCAGATTATGATAAATAAAATTAAAATTTTGGAAAGAATGTCAATGGAAAAGGGCAGCTTTAAATCCAAAAACATATCTTTGCTTCTTTAAATTTAGTGAGAATTTGGGGGAGAAAATAGTACAGTTCAGAATACCTCATCTGAATTAGGTTTTGTTTGTTGCAGGCTGGTTTATGATTTCAGTCACTAACCTCACATAATCAATTATTTCTGCAGTTCTGTCTTTCCAAATGATATGCTGAAAAGCAGATTAAAAGTTTTAAGACTTAATTATTCTTACAGCTGTGGACTCTTGCCTTCACACATAACTTGTAAAATAGCAGGAGAAAATCTTACTGTCTTACTTTTATGTCCAGGACTGGAAGGATGAGTGAGAAACTTATGAGATGAGCTATTTTACCAGGCACAGAGAACCTGCCAAAGTTGTCCCCAATCCTCTATCATCCTCTGCCTAGCCCCTACCCACCCCCAAACCTGCAAGATGTTCAGAAAGGTATTCTAACAGCTCATCCTGCTATAACGGATTCCTGAGTTTCCAACTTAGAATCATAGAATATCCCGAGTTGAAAGGGACCTATAAGGATCATCAAGTCCAACTCCTGGCACCACACAGGTCTACCCAAAAATTCAGACCCTGTGACTAAGTGCACAGTTGACATCTGGCAAGAATACAAATTGTTAGCATTTGTTTGTTTGGCCAGAAGTTCAAATTATTTTTTCATGTGTTTCTTCTCATTCCTTATAAATAGAAATGCCGTTTTAGAAAAGTGATTAAATCCTTTTGATTCTGAAGTGACAGAACATTTTCTGTAATATCAAATCTTTTTCTTTAATCTTCTTTTTACATTTTTGTCCTAGCAAATGCATTATTTTGTATACCTTAATAAAAAGGGAGTAAAAAATCAATCAAAAAGTCATCATACAATTTCCATCATACAATTTCAATCTAGTTAGAAATTAGCTGTCAACAAAATAAATAAATAATAAATAAAAATGCAGACATGCATTCATGCTAGCCCAAAATAATACAAAAACATCATAAAGCTTATCTTGGACCTTACTGTTTATCCTTCTGGGTGGAAATCTGGAAAAGTGAAAACAATTTTAACATTTCATGGTAGTGGCCATGTCAACATAGTCCTGTAAAGACATCCCCAGCAGCAAGTTCAAGGCCTAAAGCTTCAACTGTATTTCTGTTGTTGAACTTCATGGAACTGCCATGCAAGCACATCACCTGATGTGCTGGGAATCCACAGAGGATGTTTTAAGTGCACCTTGCCACTGTTGTGCCACAGTAGGAGCCAACGTGAACAGCATGGCAGACACTTGCTCAGAGAAGCCACTACTCCTCCCTCAAAGGGCTGTGCACCCATGGAGCCCTGTGCAGACCATGCTCCTTGACAAACTTCATTCTAGGTATACACACTGTTCTTTCCCTTTCTGGGCAATCCATAGGGCTGTGGTAGCACCAGGCTTTCTGCTACAGCCATGCCTTTTGCAGGCACCTCTACTACTGACTTCACTGAGGGAGAAACGCATCCCATCCACACACATCACCTGAGATTGCTTTGCATCTACCATCCATGACTGAAGATCTACCCCAATGAACTCACCACTTGCAATAGCAACTGGCAGACCTCTAGAAGGCTCTTTTTTTCTACAAATGTTGTCTTTGTACCTTTGTCAGGGTTGGTCAGGGATGAAAATCTCAGTGTGTGATCCCAGGGTGGCAATAGCTATCACTGCATGCCTTTCTGCAAATGTGTTCACACGCTTTAGTTCGTCTTAGGCCTATGCAGCTTCTTTCCATGGCCATGACTCCTGCCATCTCAGCCTTGTGTCTCTTCTCATACTCACCAACCTTCTCATACTCACCCAATCTAGTTTTGCTAGTTTCAAACAGGTACCGGGTCTGCTTTTTTTCTGCATAAATGTTTAGCTATTCTGATCTTCCCTGACACATACCGTTCCATCTCTGCCTAAACTGAGCCATGGCCATCCACTCCAATTCTTTGAGCTGCTGCTGGCTTTTGCTGGCAAACTTAGTGCTCTGTCACTTTCCTCGTAAACACTGTTTCAGGAAAATTTACTTCCACCTAATAGGGGTTGAAATCAAGTGAAGGGATTCAGTCCTAACTACAGAAGACAGCATAAAGGGCCATAAAGAAGTGAGAAATTACATTTATTAAAGGTTATATTTCTACCCAACTTTTCCCCCCCCCTTTTTATATGGTTCAATGTAATATTAGTCAGTTTTTAAAGTGCTTATGTCTCCTGCTTATTTTAGTCAGTGGTTCACACCATTTCTTTTTGAGAACCAGATCTGAGCAAAAATTAGGCGGTCCTCACATTTGGGGCCTTAATTTCAAAACTGACTTAATGCACAGTAAGCATTTATACACCAGGCTAAGAGAAGAGATTTTCAAAATTGTTCCAGTGTCTGGATTGTGTAGGCACTTCTTAAAATTTCACCACAAATGCTACAGCATGAAGAAATTGAAAGTTATCTGGTTTTGAAAACAAACACACAAATAAAAAACATGTTCTTTGTCCTGCCAAGGGATGAGTTCATTTGAAAAATTGTCCTATAATTGGAGATACCTGGAGATGTCAAATGTACAACACTCTTGGACTGATGGCCCAGTATACTTGTTGCAGACCCAGTTCTTCCTGTCACTAATAGAGAATTGTAGGTGTCTGCCGTATTCTGGTAGCAGAGAAAGGTCATATGCTTTTGTTGCTAAGTTTTCTATATTTCATTTTTCAGAATTTAAATCAAATATTTTTTTTCTTTCTTTTTTTTATTCAAAAAAAAAAAAATGTTCAGGCCAATGCATTTTTGATTTTAGTTTAATTGGAAGGTTGTACGATTGGCAGGTTTTGCTTGTTTGATGAGGTTTTCAGTTCCTTGAGGTAAGAGTGGTTTGTGATAACATGTCTTTTATTTATAACCACTGAAAGGCACAATCGACGTTTATGTTATTTTTCAGTATTCCAGTATAAGTTTACCACTTTCTTATTGGAGTCAGTGTCTATTAATAATAAAGAGCAATCAATGCTTGTAGCAGTCACCATCCTTTTTATTTTGTCATCAGAGTTTTCTTCTCTGTCCAGATACTCTGCTTGAATTGAACAGTTGCTGGTGCTTAGTAAATATAAAAAACAGTGAGATAGACTCAACTCAGCCACTGCTCATACATCATAGCATGAGAATGATGCCAACCCTAAAATAGAAATCAGTACAGTGGCACTTCAATTCAATTATAGAAAGGAAAGGTTTCAATTTTGTATTGAGGGAATGCACTGTTTTTCCATCAAGCCACTAAAATGTCCTGCATACAGCTGTGGGAGGGAATGAGGACCTGGGGAAGAGGAAGCAGAAGGAAAGTATGGAAAATTGAATCAGAAGATTATAAGACTAGAACCAAGTGCCATTTTAGTCTCTCTGATAATTTAAAGAGAAAAATTTGAAATTCCTCTTTTTAAAAAAAATTTTTTTTCTCCTTTCTCTATTTCTCCTTAACAAGAATAATCAGTTCTCTCACATGTCCTGTTAGGAACTTTGTTCTGTTTCTTACTAGATCTTGAATATTCATGATCTTTGTCTCCAGTTTTCAGAACTGATGTTAGCAGGCATTATTCAAGCAAACTTTCTGTAGAGGAATCCTCACAGAAATGCTCTAAGATGTCTGCTACTCAGGAAAGAATTATCAAGTAGTGAGAACAGCACAGCAGGCGAGAGTTTCAAAATGGAGTCAAAGCTGTAGTAAAACATTTACCTCAAGCTAAAATAAGCCAGGTAGACTAGAAATAAAGCAATCACATGGTGCAGGCCCATGCTGAGTAGAAGCAGCATTGCTATTTTATCATAAAATCTTCCACACTTCATTGTATAAAAAGGCATCACTTGCTCAGCACTATCATTCTCTTGTCTTTCCTGGTAGGTTAGCACCATGTACTCGCCCAGGGCTCCCCAGGTATCATCCAGATACACATATGTATAAAGGCACTCAGAGTGAACTCAATGCATACTGGATATATCAGACATGCTGTACATCTAGGGGTTGATTCTGCAGTGAATGTATCTGGATTGCTAGCTAAACCTGTACTTTAGTCTATTACATGAACATATATATGAGCTTATATACGGTTGTCCAGGGTCAAGTCGGTTCCATGCAGAACATCCAGGCTCCATGTCACATGCCTGATGCCTCTAGAAGGGCTATCCAGACCTCTGGATGCTGGGTAGGCCACTCAGACTTACTGCTCCAAGGGCACTCTCTATATTTTGAAATTACAGGGGAATAGCTAAATGTTTTATCTGTTCCTGAACAAAATGTCTGAGGATAAAATGTCAGGAAAAGTCATACACATGGTAACTTTATCCTGGGAAAAACAGGTTCTTCATTTCACATACAGGAAAATACAGAATGTGGGTATCTTTCTGATTTCCAAAGGATATATTTTTAAAAAATTCTGCTGTCTTCTTTCTCTCCCCCATTTGTTTTTAACCAAAACTATTGCTACAGGAATTTTGGCCGGGGTGCTCAGCAGGCCAGTGAAAAACACTGAGCTTGATCTTAAACTAATAAAAACAGCTTAAACTAGTACCAGCAGGAATCCTGGCATGCCTGTGTGGCTCCACCCAGGAGCCTGTGACACATTCAGCTGGATAGTGGTTTTTAAGCTAGAGCTCTGGTGTCTAGCTCCTAGCAGGCAGTGGGAGTGTAATCTTTTTCTCTGTTAGAAGAGCTCTTGTCCTGTGTCTTGGACCTACTGTGTGGGCAATGGAAAGGGAAGAAAGTCCTATCACTTCTCTAGATCTCCTTAAGCATCTTGCTTCCCTACTGTGAGAATAAAAGTGAAGGAATTGTTCCTGAATGGCATACAATACAGGGATTGCTCTTGTTGGCTGACCTCCTGCCCTGGCTGCTTGCAGGGAAGAAAAGTCTGCAACTCAGAGATGTTGGAAGGGTAACCTGAGGTTAGTTTTCTCATTTTAGTTGGCAGTATAGACACAAAACAGCACTTGAACGTGAATCTTTCTGGACCATCTTTAAAAACATCATCTGTGGTCAGCCCTGGAGACTTGTACCATTTTACTGCAATATATACATACCATTCTGCCCAGCAGATGAAAAACAGTAGTGTTTTAACTGGGGAGGAAATAAAGAAGAAGTATGGCTTGTATATGCATAAATACTTATTTTACTATCAATAACATTGACCATATTTAAGGAGAAGCTAGCATTTAAGAGCAATTGAGCTTGTTCTGGTCATACTGTAAACAGATGAGAGCAGTAGTTGTTTCTACACTTCCCATTCTTAAATGTTAAAACAGCACTTGAAATTACTCAAATTTCAGTGTAAATGTTATGTGCTGGCTGCTCCATGTTGATATTACCATGTCATATTTTTCAGTAGCAAAGTAAATAATTAGCACACAGGAAGAGGTTATTTTGATAATAAATGTCATACAGTGCCACTTAGTCCAATATAAACCTATTGTTTCTGTCTGTCAAGGCAGCATATAGAACCATAGGGCCATGGCCTCATACATTCTAATAATCTGCCCAAGGTAAGTCTGATTACTAAGTCTCTGGAACTAGACTAGTGCAGAAAAATGATTCAATATTTTTGCATCTTCCTTAAAGCCATCACTGATCCAATGACCCAGAGTAGCTGTAGGAAATATTCTGCCCCTGGACATGCTGTCAGACTCAAATTCTCCTTCTAGCCAGACTGGAAATGATGAAATATAAACTGCCTATGGAAATTGGAGCAGACCTACTCATAGCATGTGGGAAAGGGCAATTTAATTCATCTCAGGATGTGGTACAGCAGCCTTGGTAAAAGTTTTCTAGCAAACCCTGCAGTACAAGGGAACTTGGACAAACAGTTGGTCTCTGTCCTTCAGCCTCTTTGAGATGAGGCAAAAAATAGGAATTTTCATAAAGGTATTGTTGTTAAGAGGAAGAACCAGAGACTAGAGCCCGCTTACCTGGCAGGATACCTGACAAGCTAACTCTGAATGCAAGGAGGGAGACCTGATTATCAAGAGTAGGGTGGCAGACCCTCTCACAGTGATCCTGACATCACCAAGAGAGGTGTGTCAGCCCCTGAACTTCTCACTACTTGGTGATGAAAAGAACAAAAGTGCCAAAAATTTTTGAAAGCATCCAGAACCCAAAGAAACACATTTTGAGTTGGTGTTTGCCCAAATGAGAGACATGTTGGGTGGGGGTGTAATGGGATAGCTCTGGAGTTCAAAAGAAATGTGTAAAACAAGGCTCCTCCTTTCCTAATGACCGATGCAGATGAGTTTTGTTTTTCTTGAAGCAGACACTACTTTTCATAATCCATGATGATGTTTTAGGCTGCGGATTCTTAGGGCTGTTTCTTTCTCTTTCTACAACTTATGCAGTCACCAGATGAAAAGCATAGCTGCCGTAAGCTTGAAAGTGAAGCTTCCCTTACCTTAAAAGTACTATTTCTCACTCCCCATAGCCTCACTTTGAATCACTGTGACAAGCAAAAAACTGCTAACCTAACTTTCTTCTTCCTAATCAGGCAACAGCATTAAAACTCTATTAATGCCATCCCTCCCGAGTGGTTGCAGATATATATGTTTTCAATGAGTAATTGCTTCTTGGCCCTCATTTTAACTGGAGTCAGAGGGGAGCTGTGGAATTCTGCTGCCTTTATTATGCACCAGCTTGTTGTGCTGTACTGGGTCTGGCTGGGATGTTAACTTTCCCTGTAGCAGCCCATACAGTGCTGTGTTCTGCACTTGTAGCTAGAACAGCAGTGGTATGACACCAGTGTTGTGTCTGCTGCTGAGAAGTGCTGGCACAGCATCAGGACTCTCTCTAACCCTCCTAGGGGGTGGGCAAAAAAGTGAGAAAGAAACATCACCAGGGCAGCTGACCTAAACCAACCAAAGGGAAATTCCATACCATATGATATCATACTCAGCAATAAAAGGGGGAAAAAGGAAGAAGACAAGAGGGGTGGGCTCTTGTTGAGAAAACAACTGTCCTCCCAAACACCGGCTATGTGCATTGAGGCCCTGCTTCAAGAACATGGCCAAGAATCACTCATTTGTGGGAAGTAGAGAGTAATTTCTTTCCTCTGCACTTCCACATAGCCTTTACTTGTTTTGTTTTGTTTTCCCTTTCCCCCTCCCTTTTCCCCTTTCTTTTTTTCCCTTTAGTTAGATTGTTTAATCAAAAATAATCTTTCCTTAATAATTATTTTTTCCCTTTAATTAAATTATCCTTATCTCAACCTGTGAGTTGTCCTTTCCCTTACTTCTCCTCTTCTAAGGGGGGGGGAGGGTGGGAAGGGGAGAGGGGGGATTGAGAGAGCGGTTGTGGTGGAGTTCAGCTGCCTAGCATGGTAAAACCACCACATGTGCCTATGACACAAATTTAGAAATGGGGAGCTACTTTCCAGATCTGCATCTGAAAGAATGTGTAAGGGAGGAAAACAAACAAATAAAGAAAATAACCACCAAGATGTAACAGGAATTAGATTGAGAGAAACCTAAGTCTTTCACTTTGGCTCCTTCTTTCACTGTTTTCTGGATTTTGTCTAATGTGGTACAGCTTTTAACTAGGTTAACCAGATCTTGAAGGACCTTAAAGACTGTTTGAGGCTAAGCTTAAATGTTAGTTAAGGTTATATCCATTTTGCAGAGATGACCCTCAGTTTTCTGGGTCCTTGGAATCTCAGGCATGGTGTACAGGGAGAGGTAGCATTGTGGCAGAAGGGAAATGTAGTACACGACTTTATAGACCCAAGATGAAAGGAACTGCTTCTCTCAATTGAGATTTTGACAACTTTAGATTTAGAAAAATGTTTTAATTTTATTGAAGTTCATATTTCACTGGAAATGGATCCCGTTTTTAGAAGAGGAAAGAAACCATTTGCCAGAAGAAAACATTTTTGTCAAAGAAACTCCCAAAACCAGCAGGTTGGGTGGAGAATATCTGGTCATAGTGAATTATACAAAAGATAGTCAGGGTTTTTTGTCGCTTGAGAGAGAATGTAAGTTTCTGAGACATGTGCTTTAGCTATATATTTCAAATGAAATTAAGAGTAGTGAAATGGTAACAGTATTGTTATTATCAGTCTTCAGAGTTAATATATGCTAAGGTGAATGAAGTAATTCATACCCATCCAAGCTATTGTTTCAGACAGTGACTGCAGACACTTCTACTCTTTATAGTGTTCCAATTAATGTTTTCTAAATTATAGTCAGAATCATAAGGACCAGAAACTATAATTACTCAAACAACTATACAGATACGGCAGTATGGAAAGAAATTGTCTCTTATTTCAACATTTTAATATAAGTTTTGTTCAGTTCTTTCTGTATTAAAGCAGAAATAACTTCATAAAGATGCAGCAATATGATTGCCTTTTTTAAAAAGCATTTCATAGCTTTGACATTTTTTGATTAATTCTGCTAGAATGTACACACATCCTTCAGTCTTCTTTATATCTTTTCTTGGAGAACCTAGTTACTGGAGCACAGTTTCATGACAGGCTAAACATTCCCCAGTACCATATACAGAGCTACACAAGTCTCTGCACCTGGGTGTCACAGTAATCACCGTGCTGATGTGTTACTTCTTTCAGAGCTCTCTGATAAAGGGCTGATTATCGTTGCCAGCTCCATGCACAGTTGGGTTTTTCTAGAGAGGACAGTCGCTCCTCATCACGTCTGCCTAATTAGGCTGATTGGTTCTCAGCACCAAGCTGACGTGAACGAGAAACATGTTTGGCTCAGTGTCCTGATTTCTAACTGGTTTTGCTTTGCATTAAATGAACCTTTGCTGAGGTCCCTCATGAGCTGCTTTTACAGACAGAATTGAGGCTGAATGGCCAATGTAATGCCAAAGAAGTACAGCCTGTCCTGCTGACATGCTGTGGGTAAGCTATATAACAAATATACAGAGGTCATAGTTTTAGGTTGGGGCTGTTTTGAGGTAAAAAGTGGCTGGAGAATTTACAGGTTAAAGACTTGGAGAGACTCACAAAATATCAATCAGTACATGGAGATTAGGGCATGCTGTTTAAACTGTCTTGTCTTTTAACATAGCTGGGCCATCTCAAATTGCTTTAAATCTGCATAGAAGGTATGCCTATGTGGACTGTGTTTGTTTCAGAGACTGAGAGAGGCCATGTCAGATGCAATTTTGGACCCCAGTTCTTGCAGATGTTTCATAATTCAGTGCTTCCATTCAATTCTATTCTAGTGACTTGCCTAAGACCACTGACCCTAGAAATGCAGCTTCCAGTGTTGCATAAGATACAGATTTTGTAGTATCATCAATGTGAAAACACGTGAAGAGGCTACACTTGGTGAGTTGCACTGGAGCAGAGAGAAGGATGCAATAGGGTTGTGACTGAGATTAATTGTCTGATTAATGGGCTGCAAAATCAAGAGGGAAGCAGAGGGGAGAAGTCTGCACTGTGTGAAGCACAATTCAGATGTATGTTTGTCTTCTAAATTTCAAGCTTTGAGGTGTTTAGACTGGTGAGATTTATTCACTCTGTAGTTGTGGTTCAGGAGCTAATTTTATGTTTGCTTTAATTCTTGTGATCAAAACAATTAGTGCAGCACACCATGCCCAGAAAGCCTTTGCAGCATTCATATGTATATATTTGAATGTTTAATGCTCTCCTAAATGTGGGAGTGCCCTACTAACAAAGAAAATGTAGGTCTTACAATGGAGCCTTTAAATTATTTGCTGACTTTGACAAGTAGTTACACAGCATTCATGTGATAATATTAAATTTAGTATGGGCAAATGTTCTTTTTGTTGACCCTTACAAGCAAAATGGTTCTAAATGTCTGGAAACCTAGATCTATCAGGTGCTCTACTGTGTTCAAATTTTGTTAAGGCTAAGCCACTCCTAATATCAAGTGCATCAAAGTTTGCTGAAATCACTTTCCTTTGAAATAGATGAACCATCTAACAGATTGATATCAAAATCACATATTTTGCAGTTTCATTTGATTGCATGTGAAAGTGTTTCATAATAGGATATTCTGCTGTGAAAGTTTCAGGTGCTGCCATCAGCTTTGAAAACACTGCAGTGAATTCTACCATTCATGTATCTGACCCAGCAAAACTAAACCCAAACCCGACATTCCAGCCAAGGTATGAATTAAGGATAAGCAAGGGTAAAAGAGCAAGATAGTAAGGGATTTATATATATATACATATATAATTGTACAAATTTGGGACACAAGAAGCTCATACAGCTGCAGCACTCTGCTCCATTTGATACATTTTCTATTTCAAATATTCATCAGTATGTAGAGCTCACATCCAGTAAGAATTCTGCATTCAGAATGAAAAGCTCATTTGTACACGGTATACCCAGTGAATTCCCTCCTTTTATAGAAAGACCATTGCTCATGAGTATTTGCCTAGAAAAAGGCTTATGTGAAGTACAACAGATAAGAAAGCAAAGCATTTCTACAAGCACGCTTCATGTTGTTCTTATATGAGCTCACATAGTTTGATCAAGGTCTAATGACTCACAGATTTGAAAGGCTTTAGCCACATCATAAATGATAAAGACTGTACAGATTTGTCTAAAGAGACAGGAGAAATTATGTGCAACTATTCCAATAAAAGGCTAAGGTATACTGTGGGTGGGAGAGAGTAGATTACATGGGTCTAAGAGTGGGGGAATTAGGAGACATGTTTGATGATTCAATAACTAGATACATAGGTATTAGTCTTTAGAGTATATTGCTTAATGTCTTCATGCCAACATGACTGAAGCTTTACAAGGGGAAAGGTGGGCTTAGAAAAGGCTCAATAGACATTGATATGATACTTAAAATACTTTTCATTGTTGATTTAGAAACTTAGGAGTAAACAAAATTACATTCCTTTTCAGTTTAAACAACAGACCTTCATGCTAGCATCAAGACAGTGACTGGTGAGTCTATTGTGGATAAGCATTCATTTCTGATAAATAATGGGCAGTTTTTCCTCTCAGCTCAGTAGAAAAATACATACAAGGAGGCAGAAAATCAATGACTAAACCCTACCTTTCTCCCCAGTGTGTTGTGAAACCTGCCTGCATCCTACTCCCAAGTCCACATGATGTGTACACAGGTGCACAGATTTTGTGTAGACTAATCACTGTATAACTTCACATTTTCCTTCACCACCTGGGGAAGAATGGAAGATCCTCTGGCTGCAGCTTGAATGGGCATGCTCAGATACATTCAGACATGTTCCCCAGAAGCCTTACTGTTAGTGGCTCCCTACCTGGTCTGCAAGGGGACTTTAATAAACGTCAAGACACCAGAAATGCTCTCACTGAGCGACAACTCACCTCCTTCATGTTGGGAAAACCTATCTAAACAATAATCTATTAAATTTGTTGGAGAGACCTGACAATCTGTTTGTTAGATCAGTCCCCCAGTATCAAAGCTAACCCTGTAAGGAATATATAAATCATTTACTTGTCCAGGAGTGATAATAGAATATGAGTTGATAATGAAGGTGACTAGTTAAAACAGAAAATCTTTGTTTCTTGAACTAACATGTAACATTTGAAAGGAATTAATAGGAGCCCTTGAGGCAGAAATAAGGACGTGGCTTTTAAACTGTGCTGAAATTCACTGGAATAGTTACACATCTTCATGAGACAGATTAAAAGAAAATCTACAGAAAATAGGTAAGTGTGTGCTAAAACCAGGAATTGTCCTTTTTGAGTAGGAATGTCTGACACCTAAGACAAATTGGTTCGGTTTTGTCATTTAAAATAGTAACTGATATTTTGTCAAGTTGCTCCCATATGGGTAGACTTTTATAAAATGAGAGCAACGATTCCATTAACCTGTGTCTCTTCTGTGGTCCCAGGTGATATAGTTTAATACAGTTTCTGTAATGCCAAGTTAATACTTATTCTTCCTTTTGGTGTGTTTTTTTGTAAATTTGCCTGCAGCTCATATTATACCCTCTGGCAGTAGTGAAGTTGAAGGTTGAGAATGGGGGTTTTAGGCTTGATCTAAAAACAAAGTTTAAGAGCTATCAAAATCTAACTTCTAAATGTGCCTTCAGATGCAACTTCAGTTTCCAGCTTATCCCATTTTCTGGTCTTTTATTTCATTTCTAATGCTACTTCATTTCTAGTGCTACTTATTTGTATAAATTAGCATAAATCCCTAAAGTCAGTTAAGCTATGTCTGTTTAAACCCATCTGAACACCAACCAATATCTGGCCACAACCAGTACCAATACTTGGACTTTTCACAGAAATTTTGCTCTTATTCCATTCAGGTTTGTGTTCATTCCCCCCTCCCCCCTCCTTTTTTTTCCCCTTGAGTGCAGTTTTTAAAGGAAAACAGTATGAAGAGCATGGTCCCATATCATCTTGACTCATAGGCATTTCAGTGGACATAGATGGAAAGAAGCCTAGGATCCTCTTTCCATAGATGGAAAGAGGTCTAGATATTGGCCATGAGATGATCTCTCATCCTTTCTTTCTTTTTTTTTTTTTTTTTTTTTTTTGAGCAGGGGTGTTATGTGAAATAGGCTATAAACCGTATATGTATTCAGAGAAAAGTGTTATTTTTTCAGGAAGGAATTTCACTCCAACATTATTTTCTGTTTTATATAATGATCACAACTGATGAGAATAAATAGTTAACAAAATAGCTATTGGTATGCTTTGTGGCTCTAGGAATTTGTGACCAGTCTTCCCAAAGGTGAAACGAATACTGGGGTAAAACTGAGTAAGTTTTTTTTTTTTTTACAGAGTAAGTTTTTGTTTCTTGAGATCCTTCTCTCTCACTGACAGAAAAAAGAGGAATAATCAGGGCAATTCAGTATAGTCTAGTGGTACCAGAAGTGCTGGAAGGCAGTAAATGTTTGAAAGTTATAAAGAGAGAACTGTTTTCTTCTTTTTTTTTTTTCTTTTTTTTCATGCTATTTGAAGGAAAAAAATATAAAGGTTAAAGCATAGTCAAAATTGATGCTGATCTCTGAGGCTAAGATTGTCATGAGTGAAAACTTTAGGGATGTTTGGCTGTATTCCATTTTTTCAGTTCTCTGCTCTTTTAGGATTTTTTTTTTTATTGGATAATTAGATCTCTGATATTAGATGCATATAATTAAGAGGGAAAATGGTTTGCCTGCTGACTATAATAGCACTGTCTGATCTGTTTGCCAGATAACTGTTATGGCCTGTTTTTTTCAGAATCATTTTATTCCCACAGATATCTCACCAGACATCCTTATCTGGAATCATCTGTATTTGGTTGCAGGGATGAAAACCTGGGACCATTTACCGATTTCAGTGGTCCCAGCATTTTGCATGCATCCTCAAAATTCCCCTTTAAGATAATTCTCTGTAAAAATATTTAGTTTTTTGGAAGTAGAATGTGAATGTCTTCCCCTTGTCAATAGTATAATATGACTGAAACTTCATGTGCAAAGCTATGTTGCTCAGGGATGGTGTTTTATAGAATTGGCACAGTAGCTTTTACTGTAATTCTAAAGTGCCTCCCTTGGTGAACGGGAGATGTGTTCTCTATATACTAAGAGAATTCTCTCTAAAAAGTTAGCTTTATCTGTCTTTGGTTAACCAAAGTTTGATGCCCTGGTGTCATTCATGGCTTTTGGAAAACAGTCCCCACGTCTTTTTTGATAGCCTATTTACCAGCTGCTAAGCAAACAACATCTGACAATAAAGGACTTGGAAAAAATGGTTACAGCTGCATTATTATCATGTATTTTATTCTACTTTCAACTTCCTTCTTACATTTAGATTAGATAAAATTTAGGTTCAGTGGAATAAAGCTTTCATGAGTTTTTTAAAAAAATACGGACATAAGGTGAGTGAATCCAGCACCAGATTATTATTATTATTCCTGAGCATATGGTCCAGGCATAATTTCTAGGTGCCTAAAAGTAAGAGGAACAGTAACAAGTAAAATATACCTATGCATTTCTGTACAAATGTAGTGGTAGAGATTTCAGCTAACTGCTCAGTTATGGTCCAACTGTTTTGTCTGGGTCAAAGGAAGGCAGTTTTCACATCTCTGGAAGAAGAGAAAGCCCCATGAAGCATTTTTGAAAATCCCACTCATGGAGATTTGAGGGCAGAGTATTTCAGTTGATGGAGAAATTGTTTTTAAGTTGTATTGCAAGTATCCTTATAAATCCACTAGCTGCAACAGGATTAAAAATACACCTCTGTAAAGTCAAAAGCTTTACCAACAATCTGCAGTTAAAACATGTCATTCACATTTCTGCACATTCTTTTCTTCTCTGTGTGGAAGACAAAAATAGATTTGCCACACAAAGCTCTTATTAGGGGGTCACACAAATACAGAGCAGCCATTTCTTTCTTTTTTTTTTTTTTTTTTTTTTTTTTCAAATTGGATTGTTCTCTATACTGTTTCTTTTGATGTATGGAGTCCTTGCTTTTCCCCACCTTTCCTGAGCATTACTGCCTAGTATTGTCTATCACTCAATGTTTCTGCAATATGTGAAGCCATTATTGGGCTGAGGATGCAGTATAAGAACATATATATTAAAATATCTAGTGTTTAGCTTCTACATTCTTATTTTGACGTCTTTTTTAATATTTCAATCTTGAAAATATGATTGTGGGTTTATTTTTCATTGCTAAAATGCTTGAATACCTCCTCCTCTGGTTTCTGATGGTCAGGATTTTGTTTATCACAGCAAACTGGGAGTGTGGGGGAAAAGGGAAAGCAAAAGGAAAATTTTGATGATAAGCCAACAGCCAACTATTTCACAAGTTAGATTTACAGTGCTCCTGGGATTGAGCAGACACACATCCACTATTTTAAATGATTATTTGTTTGTTTAACTGTAATACCCAAGACAAGCGAGAAAGCGAAGGAAGATCCTAGGTGCTGTACAAACTCAAAATAGCAGGACTGAAGAATACAGCCTGAAGAGCTCACAGTTTAGGTATAAATTTTGTGTGTTCGTATGAGTTCATGTTCGAGGGCTGGTCACATTCACTTGGAAATAGAATCTCTTTTGGATTGCAGTTTGATTGATAGTACTTTCCCTTTTGTATTATCTTAAGAATCAAAATCCTTTTCTGACTGATGTTATGTCTTCCTAGTGTTTGTGCCTCTTGAATGAATTTGGATTACCACATCCACTGGATTTCCTTCTCTCTGAGATCTCAGAAGAATGCCCCAGTTTGAAACAATGCCTTTCATTATATGATGATGGCTACTTCTGCTATAAATGGCTTCTTTCTTTAATTGATAATCCCCTGCATTTCTAGTCAAACCACTTGCGCCTTGTTGTTAGTTCTGCTCTTGGCTAAATTAAAGCATCCTAAATATTAGTTCTACCTAGGGAAAAAAAAAAAAAAAGGAGTAAGACTGTATATGGACTACAAAATGAAAATAGAATTTTAAAATTATACATAAATATGTTAGCTAAATCATCACTTGTGTAATTTAATTGGCTGAATAATCTTGCTAAAATCAATTTGAGCAATCATATGAATAAATCTACAACATAATTCAGTATCCTGCATTCAGCTCTGGGGACTCCAGCACAAGAAGGACGTGGAAGTATTAGAATGAGTCCAAAGGAGGGCGACAAAGATGATCAAGGGGCTGAAGCACCTGTCCTATGAAGACAGGCTGACAGAGTTGGGTTTGTTCAACCTGGAGAAGAGAAGGCTTCAAGAAGACCTTATAGCAGCCTTCCAGTACCTAAAGGGGGCCTGCAGGAAAGCTGGGGAGGGACTCTTTGTCAAGGAATGTAGTGATAGGACAAGGGGTAATGGCTTTAAACTAAGAGGAGGCTGAGTTTAGATGTAAGGAAGAAATTCTTTACTCAGAGGGCAGTGAGGCACTGGTACTGGTTGGCCAGAGAAGCTGTGGATGCCCCAGCCCCAGAGGTGTTCAAGGCCAGGCTGGATGGGGCTTTGGGCAACCTGGTCTGGTGGGAGGTATCCCTGCCCATGGCAGGGAGTTGGAACTGGGTGATCTTTAAGGTCCCTTCCAACCCAAATCATTCTGTGATCCTGCTTACTCAGTCTAAAACCACAGAGCTCAGTTATTATGCATTGAGGTAGCTCATTCTGTGGAAAGCTCTTCACTGGGTCTAGTGTGAAATCCTTTTCTGCCTGAAAAGCCACTCTGAGACATCAGAATTACATGTATGGTATGGTGTTACAGCAGGCGATATGACTAACAAAATAAAACATGAATTGTTTTTGTGTTGTTTTGTGGGTGGGTTTTTTTTGTTTTGTTTTGCTTTTGTTTTTCTTTTACCCAAGAAAGAATAGAAATAATTAGAAATTTGGAAAGTAAAGTCACTCATACTTTGAAAAATGTTCCACTTTTTTTTTTATATGTACTTCTCTTCTTTTCTGATGTTTGTACTTCTAAAAATCTTGACTCTTTCCTCATGGAATTCTTTGCTGTTGCATCTGGGATTGACCCCTTTGGATAATGAGGCAATGATATGTAAGCAACAAAATACAACTATTGTATGAATTGGAGTGCTTCAAAAAAAAAAATGATGGTATATCTATGGAGAGATCTGGTTGGAATGGTTTTCAACTAAAATGCTTAGTGGTTTTTTTTAACTGCTTCTAAACATAATAGTGAGACCTGATTTTTTTCCTCAGTAAACTGACCTTTCACAGCCCTTCTAAAAAGGTACTGATTATATTTGATAGAATCATAGAATAGTGATTATATCTACCCTCCTACTATCATTTTGCACTGGATTATAAGAGTTTTTGTTACTTTACTTTAAAATAAAATAATACAAAATATTACAGATAACCTCTTGCAGTGTTTTTAAGATTTCCTTTTTTTTTTTTGAAACTTAATTATTACATTTTACTTCTTATTTTAATTTTCAACATTTTAATTTTGGTAACTACGTAGAGAAAGCACAGCCCATCTTCCATCTTTCAAGTTTTACATCTTATCAAGATTCAAGAAATAAAAATATATTTGGGTCGTAAGATATTCACTTTCCAATTCAATTTATAATAGGCTGAACATTTTCTTTATTCTTGTTTAAGAACTGTAATAGATCATTATAATAACTCATATAACAGTGGGCAACACCCATAATACATACTCCTATTCCATTTGACACATACACTGATCAGATAGAGTGGAACGTTAATCTTGATAATAATTTCTGATATTTCTGTGAAGCCTTTCATCCTACCAGGTCCAAAGGCACTTAAAGATTTGCTGTGTGTCATTGAGTTCTAACACTCCGTAGAAAAGTCCTGCTTTTCTGACAGAGGTCATTGGCATGTTAAGAAATCCTGTCTTCTTTCAATACAAAATATGATAGCACAACTGTTGCAGGTTTGCAGTAGATAGAGAGGTTTATTTTGCATTCAGCATACATGTTTGTGCCTAAATATTACAGTGACAGGCATGCTATAACTACCTAAGACAGGAAATTCTGTGCATGCACAGCCTTTTAAAAATTGGTGTGTGGCCATAAGATATCTGTAGGAAAAATAAATAAATAAATCCTTGTGTTCACCACTAGCTATGCTGGGAAAGCTTGGCAGATCTTGTTTTGGATTCTATTTACATTCTAAGCAAAACTTTGCTCTAAGTGCATTTTCACTGGCATTAGTTAAAAACTAGGTCATTATAACACAATCTTCAATACCAGTGTGATGGAACAAGCAGGTACCTAAGACAAATCCAGTAAAGCCCTGTGAGCTGTAATACTCAGCTCACACCTGAAAAGGATGGCAATTGGACAAGGAAATTTCAGGGAGAATTCAGGTTGGAGGAGATTTAGGAAAGATGACTGAAAGCTCCCTATTCAGAAAAAAAAAAAAAAAAAAAAAAAAAGCCCAAGATCCAGGATGGTAACCCTGTTGGGGTTTCCTCCCACCCCACCCTAGAAACAGCAGAGAAAAAGAAGTAGGTGGAGCTGTCTGGGTTTATATGAGAGTCTTCTGAGTGGTACTGACAGTAATCAGGAAGAGTCTTACTTTCTATGAGGCCTTTCATCCTGGGGAACTGAAGTGAGGTTAAAGAAGAGTCCAGAAAAAGGGGAGGAGATAGTATTAATTATCATAACTTTGTTACCTCTTTAAATATTTGGAGCACAGATACCCTGAAAGGATTTAGTACATTGTGCTTGAATAACTGCATCACCACCACGGCAACCCTTTGAACTGGGTGAGGGCATTTCCACTACAGTCATATTGGACCGAGTCAGTAGATGGCTATTCAATGGCAGGAATTTCTATAAGTATCTGTGAGTTGCAGGAATTGGTGCTACTGATTCCACGGGCCTTTTTTTGTATCACATTCCTATAAAAAGAGAGAAGGAATCACACTGCTAGAAAAGATGTAAAATCAGGTTGGGACTGTTGCTAGTTATTTAAAGGTACCTCAATGCTTTTTGTAAGACTGAACATATTACATGCTGTATCTTGGCTAAATTTCATCTTTTATAATTACATCCTCTTCTCCGCTTCTCAAACGTTTCTTGCTGTCACAAGAGGATGCAGCATTCTTCATTTTCTTGAACTAGATGGTGGGGTAGCAGTATTTCAATCTCATCGTAATCTCCCTGAAAGTTAGATTCAAGTTGCCCAAGCTGCGTTGTGGTCTCTGCATCACTCCCTGTAGCATTGCCGTGGATGGAGAGAAAGATGGTTTTTGAAATTAATGCTCAGGCAGAGGTTCTATTTATCTCATGCTTAAGTAAAAGCACAAATCTGTTGGTTTGGCTTCCTCCACTGTTACTCCCTTGTTACAGTATAAGCACTCCTGGGAGCAGTGGGAGGCTTACTACTTTAACTCGAAAAAGTACTTTGAGATTGTAGTCAAAATACAAGTCACCATTATCCCATTAGTACTGTGAATGCTTTCAGAGCATTGACTGGCTTCTGCTTCCAGCTTGATGAGCTGGTGACTGTAGCCCTTGGATGGCACTTTGATAAATGAAATCCTGGGGTGTGGGAAGGGTTGTTGCTGTGTTAGCTGCTTGATGAACTGCCAAGGTTCTACCTATAGCAAACAAGGGGTATGTGGCTACAAACAAAACAAAATAACAAGGAAAATAAAATAATAATAATAATAATAAAAAAAAAAAACAGCCACCTGACGTTATTTCAATACTGTTTTCTCTGTGGGTACAATATTTTCTGGCGGAGAAGTGCCCACAGGCCTGTTACTTGGAAACACAGGCAAATTCTCTGCTAAAGCAATAGTCTGGTCTTTGCAGTCTAGTAGCCAGCTGTGGACAATAGTGGATGTTTGAGAGCACAGTCTAGTGAATATGTCCACTGATACATCTGGCCAAATGCACTATGCCAAAAGTAAAACTTCTATTGCAAATGGTACTAGATGGGTATCCTGTTGCCAGTTTCCACAAAGATAAAACTGGATGGAGTAAGAAACAAAGCTACAGCTTCTCATCTGGAACATTCACAAACTGACTTAGAGAGAAGATGATAAAGTTGCACTGCAAGTACCAGAATGATAACCTTTTTCCATGTCTAATGGTTTTTTATAGCACTCAGTCTGCAACCACTTGGACTCTCAGTAGACTGCAATCCTCTTCCCTTTTAGGGCTGTGCTTTCACGACAGACATCCTGATTCCTCCCTGCTTTGTCTATTCCTAGAGAGCAGAACATAGTGGTTTAAAAGTGTTGTTTATCAGTATCATCTCTATAAGCAACCTTATACCCATTTTGCTCAGGACTATGAGCTGATTTATGCACCAGGCAGTAAATAATGATAGCTGTAGCTCCCTCTCTCCTTTATACCAAGTAGTTTTCTCTAGTAAATGCCTGGGGTGTTTAACCAGGTATAACATCTTTTGATAAGTGCTGACTTCATAACTTTCCTCTTAGAGAAATCCAGCTGTGCTCATGTAACACTTTTGCAGAAAGGTGCCTAAATATATCAGGGGAATGTCTGCACCAGAAGAAGAAGGTGAAAGAACATGGCATGGGCCAAAACTCCTACATCAACTTAATCTTGCCACTGTGGAGCTCTACAGCAGGTAGGACTTGGCAGTATAGCAGTGTGTATTAATAATCAGATGTATGTATGTATGTATTCCTGGTGCCAAGATCCTTTTGGATGCTCTGATTGAGCGGGTTGCAGACAGTGCTCAAGAACAGCTGGAGCCCCAGCACAGAGGAGAGCTCTGCATCATACCCTGTCACCTTCATTTGTGTGGCCTGGAGACAGGAGGGTGGATGAAACATAGCATCTATGCACTCAGTTTTGCACCACCCAACAAGAGAGTGCTTGGTGGTGACTACAGGTAGCATTCAACTGCCCTTACACAGTGCAACAACTTCAGCTTGGGGCTGAGAATCCATTCTCATATTTTATTCATCCAAATTTCCTTTCCCCACTCCAGAAATCTACACTCATCTCTTCACTAAAGAATCTGTTCAATTTCCTCTTGTTTAGCACTATGCTGCAGTGCTCACATTTCCGCTGAGTACCTTCACTTAGAGACTGATGGGCACTAATCACAAGTCCAACTTCTCAAGAATGAAGCGTGGGAGAGAGCGGGAGATGTAGGCTCATCTAATTTGATCAGTCTGTTTTGTTATACTGAATATTTGATTTTCAATAGCCAGCTTCTATGGAAGGAAATAAAAATGTAAGTAATCAAGGTTCTTTCCCTTTTTGCTTTTTTGGTAAGATTTTAGGTTTGACTCATCTTTCCCAGGCTAATTGTCAAGAAACTGACAAATCAGTCATGGTTGACAAGTGAGTAATTGGGAGAAGAGAGGGAGTGCAGCAGGTGTCAGTACTAATTTGGTAAAACAAAAAAAAGGGGGGGGGGGTACAGAGTGGTATGACAGTCACTTACACAGTCATGATGTTACAAGCTTTTCATACAAAATGTGTGCAGGATTTTACAACACTTAGAGCATTAACTATTAACCAGCCACTCCAGGCCTATTTCAGATGTGGCCTATAAATTCACCATAAGAAGGTGCTTTTGAGCCTCTTGACAGAAAAGACTGTTTCTTGGTACTGCTGGGGACATGAATGAAAAATAGTTTTGTGATTGTCACCTGTTCTCATCTGTTCCACTGCTGGACATGCAAAGCAAACCTTGCAGCAGGCAGACCCCATGCCCTTACCCTGTCTGGGCTGGACCATCAGGTAAAGACACCACTGCCAGAGCTGGAGTGTTCATTTGCTGTTGCCCTGCCAAGATCTCTGTTGCCTGCAGCTACTCTAATTCTCCCAAATTGTGACTCTGCCCTCTCATTGCTAGGAGGCTGATTATACAGCAGCACCTACCTAAATCTCACTTAGTGGGTGGAAGTTGTGAGCTTTTTGCCTGAAGAATTCCTCTGGCTCTAAAGAGAACAGTCTAAGACTTTGCTGTATTTTAGAAATCAAGCCCTTGGAAGTAAATTCCTTCACTTACCTGCCAAATCTGCCCCTCCAAGCTCTGTGTTTCCTTGCTTCAATCTCAGTTGTCACTGAAGCTGCCTCAACAGCAACCTGTGTTCTCATTTTGATCCCTGTAAGGGTGTTAGCGACTACAGGCCAAATAATGTGTTTTGCTGGCAGACTCCTAAGATGAGCTTTTGCTCTGAAGTGGTCGTACAAATAGCATTACGGTATTTCATGTTTATTCTCTGCTAAAGATTTCAGTATCTTATATGTTCCATTTCAAAGAAAAAGGCTTTTTTCCCATCTAACTGCCAGTCCTAAAAATTCACCAGAGATTTTTTTTTTTCCTGGTTTCTGCATAGTTATAAAGAATATAGAGGTTGCGGGGCACTGTCTGCTCAGGCTTTCATCTGTACAATCCCTGTCTTGATAAACTGCTTCACTTTCACCCATGGATCATTTGGGGACAGAGGAAGCCTGCAAGGCGGTCCCAGGTAGTGATTGTGTTTCTAAGGGATGGGACCAGAAGGGAATCTGGTACCTTCTCCCAGAGCTGACAAGGTCCTGAAACTCCTGTCTGGCTCAGATGTTAGAAAATCAGCAAATCATCTCCAAACACTTTTACCTGTATCTCCAGGAAAAATCTACTAAGCACATATTTTTTTTCCTTCTCACTTTAACGGATATAAGCACTGCTTATTGGAAACATGTTTGTGTTGCTTTTTTCTTTATTCTTCAAAGGAAACATAAAGAGGCATCTCCAGGAGCCATACAGAGTGGCTCCTGCTCTGCAGAACACACATCTGGTGGGGAGCACATCCATTTAACCTTTCACCATGCAGACCTTAAGACAGTGGGGAAGAGAGCTGACAGGCACTTTTGCAGCTGATTCAAATCCAAGACAACAGCTGAGTCAGCCAGCAAAGTCATGCTGACCTTCTGCCAGCACTACTGCAGCCCCCTGAGCGTGACTTTGGGCACGTTTGGGAAAGAAGGCACTGGGGAATGCTGGCAGGCCCTTCCCAACAGCTGCCTCTGCTCCGTTGCAGCCCAGTCGAGTGTTATCACTATGACAACATACAGCTACGGGATTTGCACAGTGGCAGGAGCTCGGGCTGACCATGGTTGCGTGTGCATGGCTCAGAGCGGGGCTCCCCTGCCCAGAGGGGAGCAAAAAGCACGTGGAGCCACAGGTACCTCTCCCCTGACCCTGTCCTGTCACTTGCTCAGGGTGTAAGGCAGGGTGGGTATTTTAGAGACATCAGTAGTTAGGATTCTTAATTATCTTCTCTGGGACAAAGTAAACAGAGAGGCATTTTTCTTTTCAGTTTCTAGAGCCCTTCTTGGGGAAATCACAAGATTTATGAGAATATAAAACTGCCCTTCAAACTCTGCCTTCTTCAGTGTGATTGAAAGGTAAAATGCTGCCAAACCTCATATACCCTGCCTGCCTGCCTGTGTGTATTGTGTGTATTGTGTGTGTGCGTGTGTGTGTACGCATTACTTTCTTTCACTACTATGACAGCACATGCTCCCCAAAGCTATTCAAAGCATTAGAAACATAACTCCTCCCTCCAGTGCCCCGTGTGTGTGCATGGCTGGAGCTTTCTGCTTCGCCTCACTCCCATCTGATCGCGGGGCTGACAGTCACGACTCTGCTCCACACCTCCAGGCTTCACGCAGAGGAGAGGAGGATCAGGGAAAGGAGAGAAGCAGGCACACAACTGCCCTATGGAGCCATCGATAACTTGCTCACCTAGCAGCAGAATTGCATAGAGGAGGGGAGGGAGGGGGAGGAGGAGGAGGAGAAGAAGGGAAAAAAGAAAATCCAGAGAATTCTGCTCTTGCAAATGTAGTAAAACCGAATGGTTGGAGTTCATTTGCTCAAGAAGAGCAGAGAAGAAAAAGGATATTAAATGAAAAAAAAAAAAAAAAAAAAAAAGCAAGAAAGGTCTGTAGCCCTTTTTCCCGATAGTAGCAGTGTTTTAGAGGTAAAATGATTCCTCCGAGCAGCATGACTGAAGTCAGCGTGGATAGCGTGGAGAAAGAGAATGAAATGGAGAGCACAGAGCAGCCCCCCTCTCCAGCATCAACCACCAGCCAGGAATCAAAGGTACTTGAAAAATTAGATGTTTCCTTTTCCTTTTTATTTATTTTTTAATTGTTCCTTTGTTTTGAAAAGAGATGTGTTGCTTTGATTTTTATTTGCAGCCCTGTGCCAGGATCAGCAGTAGAGTGCTGTGAGCCACCTCTGATTGTGGTGCCTGCTCTGATACTCCTACTTCTGACTTCTGAATTTTCCCTGTCACCTGGGAGGCTCAGGGTTCTGAATTGGGAAAACATTTGCCTTTTGAGATGTTTGTGTCTGGGGAATTCGGTTTGTATTTTTCACCTCCTTATTACTCAAATGACCTGGGGGAGTGATGGGGGTCAGGGTGGGGATCGATGCCACGAGATGATTTTAGTTATTTTCACACTGAGCATCAGATCACTTAAAGGTTTTTTTTCATAGTTGGAAAGATTGATTTTCTTACTGGTATGGAGAGGATAATTTTGTTGGGGGGTTGGGATTTTTCACCTGCCTCATCTACTCTGGCAGACCCATCAGTAAACTTTCACTGTTTAACAAGCCAGCAGTTGAAACAGGATATAAGTGACAGTTGTGGCACAAGAGTCCTTATGTACACTACCTGGAAAATGATTTTTTCCCCCAGCCTTTTATTAAATGATTACTGAATGTGGTTCAATTTACCTTACTGAAAACCAACATCCAGCTCAAATGGCACAACCTCTAAATTTTTAATTGACTTGCACATGAAAAGTTTTTTAGTCTGCCAGTATGTGCCGTGGAAGATAGAGGGGTAAAGGGAGAAAAGTAGGAACCTCAGATAATGAATGTTCTCTGCAGCTTTTCTGGATAATGGACTTTTACTTATCCTCTGCTACCTACTTATTATTGATATCATAATAGCACCTGTTAGATCTTCCTGTAGGCTTTCAGTGATTCTCTGTGCTGGGTAAACATGCAAAAATAGGGAGGTCCTTGTCACTAGGAGCTTACAGCTGATTAGAGCCTTAGGAAGCACTGTATGAGCAAAACAGCTGCCTGACAGGGAAGGTTCATGCTGGCCTGTGTTTGAAGGTACTGGCTGCCTGGGTCTAACATAGGAAGGCTGCTCCTACATCCACAGCCTTCTAATGTAGAGGCTGTGGAAGGTTTTCCACACTTAGAACTAGGTTTCCGGAGAGCGAGTCGCAAGAGTCTCTGTGGGAAGAGTTCTGACATGGGCTTTGGGATTTTTTTAAGATGCTATACTCCAAGGAGGATAGCTAAGATATTCCCTATATAAAACAGCCTCTGTAAAACAAAAGAGCTCTCCCAGCAACAATAGCATTCCCTATTCACACTGTTCACTATACACACTCAGCACTACTGGGACACTGCTGCAGTCTCCCTGGTTAGTGGGAAATGAAAAGTAAATGGATTATTATTTCAACCCCAGGCTCTAAAAGGATCCATTTGATGGGTACCTAAATCCTTTGCAGAGAGCACTTTCCCAGAACTGCTGAGTTGTTACTTGTCTGGTGGGAAGCTCAGTCCCCCAGTGAGGTCTCAGAAATAACAGGAGCCTTCACTGCACTGCCAGCACCAGCTCCTCACATGTGCTGGGCTGTGTGCTCCTTCTGCTCCCAGCTACAGTCTTCACTCAGTGCCAAGCACGTGGATATGGAGCTTGAGGTGCTGCTCACACGAGGGACTTTCCCACTGGGTGACAGAGCACTGTGCCCAAAATGAAAGAACAGGCAAGAATCCTAAATCTACAGAAAGAGAAGTGCTACATGTAGGGATCCTTCTTGCTGCATGTGAATGCACTCTCAAGGATGATAAAAGGAGTTCGGAATGTCTGGCAAGAGAGCAAATAAACTACTAGATGGTTTATAATCAAACATTATCACCATCAGTTTTCCCAGTCTTGTGAATATTTGAAGAGATCCACTGCAATAGGCAAAATCTGAGGCTGTGTAGTTGATGTCATTACTTATATGCAGATATTTTATATGTCGTTACTATATGGAGATATTTTAAGTAAGCATATAAACTGTGTATTCACATTTTAGAACTACAAATAAGAAAAATGTGTTGTATTATCATTCCAATAGATGGAGTCAAGAGAGCCCTCAGATCATTAGAAGAATTGCTTTCTTTTTTTGGTCCTAGTAAACAAGAAGATGGAAAAATTCTCAATGATTTCACAAAAACATTATTTTTAATTTTTTTTTATTTTTATTTTTTACCAAGGGTGTTGATATACTTCAGAAGCTAAAGACTCTGACAAGAGCATAAGTCAGTGTGTGCCACCAGCCTGTGCACGAGTTTTTATCCCATGGTGTCCCCTGCTAAGGGAGCTATCCTGTCATTCACAGAGGCCTAATCTTTCTTGAGGTTTCTCTGTTGCATAGGTTAACAAGTTCTTGTCTTCTGCAGTTACTGCAGAACAGGTTGTGCAGTATCTAATTACCCCACAATGACTTGTTTCTGTGGCAAAACACTATTACGACTCCAAGTATAGAAACAGAAACAACATGGATAATACCAACCTTCAAAATGCATTTGAAAACATTTCAGCAGAAAGACAATTTTGAAAAACTAATGTTGAACTAATGTGGAAAGATTGCTTCCAGTCTGTTTTAAGTAGATAATGGTGGCAGATAGTCACTTAGTGTACCAAAGTCCAATAAAAGGATTTTATCTAGCATACTCTAGACTGTACTCAGAAGATGATACAGTGGAGATATTACAATTGCTGAGTAGCATGACTTTGAGAGGAAGACCTTTAGGATGTTACAAGTAGCTGAAACTTTGAGGAATGACTCTCATGCATTAGTCACACAGCCCTGCCACAAGAAAGCAGCTCACTGAATAAACACTGAAACTTCCCATTGCCTTTTCCTATGGATTAGGAGTATATTTACAGGTGAGCACACTCAGATGCTGAAAGCTGAAAGACCAGTGCATGTCCTCCTCGTCATGAGCATCTTCACAGCTGAATTTCAGTGCAGCTGCTCAGAATGAGAAATTCAAATGTACACCACATTGCCTGGGCCCTATTTATATGTTTGAAGTATATGTTTGTCTTGTGGTGTAGTAGATATATTGCTGTATTCTGTGAATGCGTCTCTGTGATTATGTGTCCTCAGCTACATTATATGTAACGCCTCCAGTGTACTGTCTTATTAATATAACTTCAAACAGATGTCCAAAGGGTAGCAAACACACTGTATCTGGGCCATCCTATAGAACTATATATATTGCTGCTGATCTAAAAACCCTAGAGCTTGAATGGTTAAGAATGCTGCAAAACTAGTAATTAACTTATTAATTTATTAGCTCTTCAAAATATTTGCCTCAGACCTAAGTATGACTTGAGTGGATACTTATAATGTATTAAGAAAATAACCTTATGAGGTTACCATATAAATGCATATAATTGCTAATATGATTACATGCATGTGTTTGTAGTCATGTCTCCTACCTCTTTAGATCCTTCACATCTGGCTTCCAAGAAGGCAAATGGCCAATTTGACAAACAATTTTGTAGAATTACAACTTAGCAAGGGAGGAAGTCATTAGCTAATGGATCCTAAGGAAAGATATCTTCCTGTTGGTAGCAATTAAAGACACTGCATGCTGGTACAATCTCTAAGTTAGTAACAGTGTCAGAAATCTAATGGCAGTGATCAGATATTTCTAATGTCTCTTACATGCAAAGGTACCTTGGAGTTTAGTTAAAAAAAAAAAAAAAAAAATCTAGAGACGTATGAGTCAAAAGAAAAGATTCATACACCTGGCAATATTTCTATATGTTTTGGCATAGTTGGCACAAAACTCTGTTAGCTTTATCCTTTTTATATTTAACTGGTATTTCTATATGAAAAGGAAAGAGACAATCTGCTGATTTCTCTCTAGGTGTGAGTCAAGGCATTTTTGCTGTATTGTGAATAATGGCTGGGGGTATTCATAGACAATGGACTACATCTTAGAAAATGCCCTTCCCATTTTTAAATGTTAAGGGGACCTGAGCATCTGTGATAATTAAGCTAGTAGCAGCAGGGTTGGTCAGTATACTGGACTTCAAACTATTAGTGTTTCATTTAAAATATGTAAAATATCTGTCCAGTTCTTTCATACCCCCCAGAAAGGGTATCAAGCCCTGATCCTTGCTATTGGAAGCATTCTGTCATGTAGAAGTTACTTACTTATAGATAGCAGTGGATATCTATGAAGGCCAAATATTCTTTCACAGCTTTGTCCATTTCCATCTACTTTTTATAAACTTCAGTTGCAATCGTGATGTGCTGCAGTAACACATCTTTGGTGTGAATGCTCCACACCAATTTCATTGTCCTGACAAATTGCTTACACTTGGGTCAGTTAAATGAGTTGAATAGCTGAAAAATGAAAAATAAATAAATAAATAAAAACTTCTCCTCCAACTAAATATGGCATTTGGACTATACGTTTCACAAAATAAACGAATCTATCAGTCTGACACTTCCATACATGGTCTATTCAGCAGCCACTATTCAGGGAAATGCAGGCTATCTTCAAATTCAGGAAAGACAATTCAGGAGATCTAGCACAATTGTACTTTCTAACATGATATATAATACATAAAAGGGAAGTTTTTGAAAAGCAGTGAACCAAGTAAAGCATACAGTGCTGAAGTTCAAGATGTAGACATAATTTATTTATATACCCAAATCAGTCAAGAAGGTTGAACTTACTTTGTCCTGTCCTACTGGTCTAATGGAGCAGTATTGCTTATGTAAATTTTCAAAACCAGGTGTTTATATTAGATACTGAACTAACATAAACAACTTGAAACTATTTGGATTTTAATAGGATTGTGTGGGATTTAAATCATGTAGGATTTGTGCTATGCAGTTACACAGAGATCTTCCATACTTAAATAGTTAATACTTTATGAGGCTTAATGGATGGTTGCTTGATAATGAATATTTTAAAAAGGCAGGGAGTATGGTGTACAGTTAGTGTTTCACCCTCCATACTAGTGATGAATATTGAGTATGTAAACTACTCCTACAGTATTAAAAGGAACACCAAACAGCTTTTAAAAATCTTGTGGAAGCATAAGAAAAAAGGGGTTCTCCTTAATCTTACCCACATGCCTCTGCATAAAATGGTGAGTACATACTGTGCAGGTAAGACTAAGGGAAAGAAATGAGCTTAAGTATTTTAATGTGTTACTTTTTCATGAAGTGTTAGAACGGATTATGTACAGGAGGATTTCCTTAATAGCAAGAAAGTAATACTCTGTTTCTATCAATAATTTCTTGAGCAGAGTTCTTATATTTACATTTATTTTGGCCTTTCTCTCTTTCTTAATCTTTCCCTGATTAAAACACCCTGGTATTGTTTTAGCTTTGATATATATATGTCAGATCATTTCTTAGGTTCATTGAGGTATCTAAGGCAAAACAGCAATGTCATTTCACTCTCTTCTATCCACACTTTCTACTTTGCCAAAACGAAGAAAGTGTCTATTATCTTTCAACAACTAAAGATGACTTAACTCAACTCTGAAGTGGTTTAAAAAAAAAAAATACTAAGAAGTGCAAATTTTCACTGAAACAAAACAAGTTGTCTTCAAAGCTGGAAGACAGTCCAGCCCTACCATCACAGCCTGTTACCCCATACTCTTTATCAGAAAGCAATGCTATTGAATTCAGGATTTACTGCTGCTTCTTTTGAAAGTCTGTCTCAACACCTGGATGCTCTAATGGCTATGAGGTGCCCTCTGCTCTCCTCTTCCTTCTAACTCCAGTCTAATTTCATTTCTGTCCAGCTTGTGTGGCATTGCATTTTTGATAATGTTACTTTAGTTCAAACAGTTTTTTTCCTTTCTTGGAAAAAAATCCATCCTTCCATCAATTAGTAGTAAACTTTTGTATCCCTTCTGAACCTTTTATTTTCTAGACAGGCTGATATAACATTAGCTCTCCATTCTTCATCACATTCTAGTAGCAGATCTGTGCACCTGTTTCAGTTTTTGAATAATCTTTCTTGAAAAAGGGTGACTGAATTTGTGCACAATATTCTGTACATGACCTTGTACAATACTACTAATACTTCACTAACTTTCCCAGGAACCCTGCTTCTGTTGCCTTTTAGGTCCTTCCTGTACCTTTTTTATGTCTCCTAGTCACTCTTTGGTCAACCATTTGTTTTCTTCTCTATAATTTCCAGGTAATAGTGTAGATTTGTCCATCCTCATCTGGAGTGGTTTGGAACAGGTCTCAGGTGCCTTGCATTTTACACTGTTGAGCTTTCATCATATTTCTGAGACTCCATCCCTCAAGCCCCAGGCCTTCTCAGTTTTGACAATGCTTCCAGCCTCATGTCAGAAAGAATCAAATTCAGTAATGAAAATACAGAGAGCAAGACTGGCCCTAAAACGGCCGCTATTGTTCTTTGAAGAACTCCACTAATGACCTTCCTTCTAGTTAGTACTACTTCCAGCAGTTGCAGTCTTCCACTGAACTCACTTTCCTTTCTATCTTACAATATCTCCACTATTTCCCTTCTTTTAAAGCTTAGCTAATAGATTCCTATTTGCTAGCATACTGAAAAAATAATAAAATCTGAATAGACGGAATCTACCTCAACATAACACATTTTCTTTGCCTGGAATATTATTCATCTTGACCAAGACAACTGGTCTACAAGGGTTTAGGGTTTTTTTGTTTGTTTGTTTGTTTGTTTTCTATATTCATTGAGCAATGCTGTGGTCAGACTTACAAATAATTTGCTAGGATCCCTTTTCCCCTTTCTTGAAAAAGGCTGTTGTACCATCTATTTCTGCAAATTCTTTCCTGTTATTCCTATTATTATGCCCCAGGATCATTGTTCTGGGAAGAAAGTGAGATGAAGTGTTCGTTAAGTTCTGAGCCCACCTTTTATCCCATCTTTACTGTACCTCAGGCTATTTCTTCTTTACCTTTCCTCAGCTTGCATCAATCCTTTGACATTTCCTTAAATGCCTTTTGCAGGGACTTTCATCTTTTCTTGTCAATTAACATGCTTAAATCTAAGCAACTCAGCTTGAAAGATCTGATTTTATTTGCATAATATATTTGTTTGCAGTTTTCTTTTTTCTCTTTTTCTTTCTCTTGCTCCCCTCTCCACCATTTTTTGTGGACTGTGTATTTTCTTAATTTCCTTTTTGAGGTAACTATTTTCATGTGGTTTGCCAGGAACACACACCCACAGGATATTTTTATTTCCTTTCATGTTCCAGATAATATTAACATATTTGCTTTGAAGAAATTCTGCCTCTCTTACCAAGTGCATCCAATATCTGACAGTTTCTGTTCAGTCTTCTTTACCAGTGAAGCACATCTCTAACCTGATACCTCATGGCTAGCAAAGGCCAAAGCTATTTCACAACCCATGCCATGTGGGTTCATCAGCTCTTAGTAATTACTGACAGCCAGTATTCATTAGCAGAGATGTAGTTACTGCTTACATTGCTATGCTGCTTTCTAGTCCACTGCTAAGACCTTCATACATCTTTTGGTGGATGTTAGTTCAGACATATTCTAGCTTCTGCGTCACATTCCAGAGTCTTATGTGGTATAAAACAAATCTCTAGGGAGCTGAAAGTGGTGAAGGCTTTGAATTTCTTCAAGGAAATGTAGCACATCTAAGGCTATCCTCCTGAACTACCAAACATTGTTTAGAGTTTCATTTTTTCCTTACAGTTTATTTAATTTAAATTGAAGTAAATCATTAAAACCTGATTCCAAACTGTTGTTTATATTTCCTTCCATGACAAGTATTTTCCTTTTGCCTACCTGAGCCATTGATGTATACTCATGATGGGCAGAAGATTATATCAGACTCATATTTGATTATTTTTCCCCATGTTTGTCAGGCAAACGACTAATCTTTTAGTAGTGAATGCATGAGCTGAATATTCTTGACTCTGTATTCAGTTCTGCATAACTTGCAGTTGCATGGGCAAGTGGCTAATCAATGTTAAATGCACTGCCTTTTCCAAGCAAGTGAGTATCTATATTCTAACTGAAGCTTAAGTAAATGTTGTATGTTCATTATTAAAGATGACGAGCTGTGAAAATGATAAATATATGTGTGGCTGACTGAAATAACTTGATCTTGTTTTCCTTTGACATGTGCTCTTTCTTCAAGAAACTCCCTTGGTTAGACAGACCAACTGATACAATAGATGCTTCTTGATAGGGAAACTTGCAAAACATATCTACAATGGAAGTCTGAAAAGCAGACTTTGACATCACCAGTTAAATATGTTAAATGGTTTGCATATCTTATATCTTTAAAAAATGTGTTGCATGTCTGTACTCACACAAATATGCTAGGCACTCAGAAGTTTCCTCATTGCCTAGTGCATTTCGTAGCTGACCTGCTTTCAACTGTTCAGAGTAGTTTGATAAGCATTGTCCCATGTAAGTGTTACAATTTAAGGGCTGCAGTTATGAAGCTGTTAAAAATACCCTAGCATTAATAATTATTATAGTAGGGTGTTTCCCAGCAGCAGGAGGCTGCAAGTTCCATACAGAATTGCAGACAAGAGTCCTTTATGTGAGTAACAATGACAATTTCAATGCTTTTCTTTTCTTGAGACATAATATGCTCCATTTCTAAGTGTCATTTAAAAGCTTTATTAAAATACCACATGTTCACTGCTTTATTAATAAAGATCATTTTAGCAGTCTAGTGTTCTGAATAGAAAAGCAAAATGCACCTGACCTACAGTAACAGATGATTAGATTGATTCAGAAAGGAGCAAAATACTAGAAACTGGTGTTCACAAAACTATTAAAATCAGCATTTAGGATTTTTTTTTCTTAGTTTATTCTTCAGAGTATGACAAAGGAATATAGGCTACAGAGGCACAGCTCAGGTGAGCAAGAAAATCCAACCTGACAGGTTGTTATAGTAAATGCTGTTAAATACGGTTTTAGAGCTGGACTCACATTTCTGTTACCCCAATATTTAACTACAGTTGAGTTTTACAGAAATTACTCATGCATAGTGAAGTGAAGAGCCAGCTTTTGTAGTCCAAAAGTCAGATTTCTGACCTGATGCATACAAGTCACTTCCACACATACCACACCTATAGATGTACTATTTCCTATTGGTTTGCTAGTGTTTCTCCTGCCAGTTTAAACAGTGTGGTAATTATTCTGAAAACAAAAATATCTTAGGATTGAACAGAGAGACTGACAATCCTGTCCCCACTGCACTTGCTCCTGTGTATACACAGGTTGAGCAATAGCCTTGGACTGGGCACCTCAGTCACAGAATGATCTAGGTTGGAAGAGACCTCTAAGATCACCTAGTCCAACATCTGACCTAACACTAACAAGTCCTCCACTAAACCACTAAACCATATCCCTAAGCTCTACATCTAGACATCTTTTAAAGACCTCCAGGGATGGTGACTCCACCACTTCCCTGGGCAGCCCATTCCAATGCCTAACGACCCTTGCAGTAAAGAAATTCTTCCTAACATCCAACTTAAACCTTCCCTGGTGCAACTCTAGCCCATTCCCCCTTGTCTTGTCACCAGTCACGTGGGAGAATAGACCAATCCCCACCTTGCTACAGCCTCCTTTAAGGTACCTGCAGAGTGTGATAAGGTCCCCTGAGCCTCCTTTTCTCCAGGCCGAACAACCCCAACTCCCTCAGCCACTCCTCATAAGACTTGTTCTCCAGACCCCTCACCAGCTTCGTTGCCCTTCTCTGGACTCACTCAAGCACCTCAATGTCCTCCTTGTAGTGAGGGGCCCAAAACTGAATACAGTACTCGAGGTGCAGCCTCACCAGAGCCGAGTACAGGGGGGGAATCACTTCCCTAGACCTGCTGGCCACACTGTTTCTTATACAAGCCAGGATGCTGTTGGCCTTCTTGGCCACCTGAGCACACTGCTGGCTCATATTCAGCTGACTATCAACCAATGCTCCCAGGTCCTTCTCTGCCAGGGAGCTGTCTAACCACTCATCTCCCAGCCTGTGGCACTGCTTGGGGTTGTTGTGCCCCAGGTGCAGGACTGAGCTCCAGATGAGCTTTGGCCCATCTAATTTTGTCCCTACACATCCTTACAACATCCTTATAATCCTTCTGAGTGTCTCACCCTTTTTTCCAAAGATCATAAACTCTCTTTTTTCTTTTCTTTTTTTTTTCTAAGCTCTAGCCACAACTCTCTGTTCAGCCAGGCCAGTCTTCTTCCGTGCCCACTCGTCTTTGGGCACGTGGGAACAGACAGCTCCTGAGCGATTAAGATTTCCTTCTTGAGGAGTGCCCAGCCTTCCTGGACTCCTCTACCCTTCAGAACCACCTCCCAAGGGACTCTGCCAATCAGTGTCCTGAACAGCTCAAAGTCTGCCCTCTGGAAGTCCAAGACAGCAGTTTTACTGATCCCCCTCCTGACTTTGCCAAAAATAGAGAACTCTACCATTTCATGGTCACTCTGCTCAAGACAGCTCCCAGCCACCACATCTCCCACCAGTCCTTCTCTGTTTGTGAACAGAAGGTCTAGCAGGGCACCTCCCCTGATAGGCTCACTAACCAGCTTCAACAGGTAACTATCTTCCACACTCTCCAGAAACCTCCTAGACTGCTTCCTCTGAGCTGTCTAGGATATGTCCAGGACATGTCTGGGAAGTTGAAGTCTTCCACGAGGACAAATGCTGATGATTTCACTTCTGCCAGCTGCCTGTAGAATTCCACACCTGTCTCCTGATCCTGGTTTAGCGGTCTATAACGGACCCCCATCAGGATGCTTGCCTTGTTAACCTTCCCACTGATCCTAATCCATAGGGACTCAACCTTATCATTCCCAGTCTCGAGTTCCACAACATCAAAACACTCTCTAATACAACACTCTCTAATACAGAGAGCTATTCCACCATCCCTTCTGTGCTGCCTGTCCCTTCTGAAGAGCATATCGCCAGTCATTGCACCACTCCAGTCATGGGAGTGGCCCACCACGTTTCAATGATGGCAACCAAGTCATAGCTTGCCTGCTGCACGATGGCTTCCATCTCCTCCTGTTTGTTGCCCATGCTGCGTGCATTAGTGTAGATACACTTCAGTTGGGCCATTGCTTTCTCCCCTGGCCCTGACATTGTTCCCTATGGTACACATCTAACAAGCCTTATTTCATCCTTGTTCCCCTTCTTACCTAGTTTAAAGCCCTTTCAATGAGCCCTGCCAGCTCCTTGGCTAGTATGCATTTTCCCCTAAGAGACAGGTGAAACCCATCTGAAATTATCAAGCCAGGTGCCCAGTAAAGCACCCCGTGGTCAAAAAAAAAAAAAAAAAAAAAAAAAATTTGGCACCAACCTCTGAGTCACGTGTTTATCAGGTGGGCTTTCCCTGTCCTCTCTGCACCCCTCCCTGCCACTGTAGGGATGGAGGAAAACATGACCTGTACTCCCGCTCCATCTACTAATCGTTCCAGTCCCCTTAAGTCCCGTTTGACAGCCTTAAGTTTTCTCTCTTCAATATCATCACTTCCAGCCTGGACTATCAATAGAGGATAGTAATCAGAGGGGCGAACCAGGTTAGGAAGGTTTCTGGCAATGTCTCTGACCCTGGCCCCAGGGAGGCAGCAGACTTCCCTACAGGTAGGGTCATGTCGACAAATAGGGCCCTTTGTTCCCCTGAGAAGGGAGTTGCCTACAACAATCACCCTTCTCTCTTTCTTAGTGGAGGCAGTCTTGAGGTGTAGAGTCGACTTTCTCACCCTAGGCATCCTCCTGGGTAGACTTTTGGTAGACCTCATCCTCACCACCGGTCTCTCAAGCTCCAGGACCTCAAATCTGTTGTGTATGGGCACCTGGGAAGGTGGGGCTGGTAGGGAAGGGGGTTGCCAGCAATGCTGAGCAGGGACCTGCTTCCATTCTTACTTATCTCCTAGGTCCCCTCCCTCTGCTCAACAGGGACAAGGCAGGGGGTCCACCACTGTTTGGAGTGTCTCACCCCAGTGCCTTTATTTCAGGCCTTGCAGGGAGTTGCTCCACCAGTCTATCTCCCGCTCACACTCCCTGATGGCCCTCAACCTCTCCACCTCCTTGAGCTCTGCCACCAGGCTGAGAAGGTCGTCCACCTGCTCACACCTCACACACACAGTGTCTCTGCCACCCTCAGAGGGGAGCAAAAGGCCCAGGCACTCTGTGCATCCAGACACCTGAACTGACGCATTTTTGAACAGGCACTAAGTCTGGGTGGCCAGGGGCTTTCTAGAAAGACCTTTCTGCCTAGTGGAGACCATGGCAGTTAATTATAGTTAGACAGCCAATAGATGAGTTGTTCTTATGAGCGGGGAGGGACACTGAGAAGAAGGAGAAGACGGAGAAGAAGAAGAAGAAGGAGACGAAGGAGAAGAAGAAGGAGAAGAAGGAGAAGAAGAAGGAGAAGAAGAAGGAGAAGAAGAAGGAGAAGGAGAAGGAGAAAAAGAAGAAGAAGAAGAAGGGTGTGCCCTGCCTGAGCACACCCTGCCGGAGAGAACTGCCATGCCATGCCCTGACTGATCTGCCACACCCTGTTTGCCAGTCCTGGTCGCTTGCACTCCCTAGGGTCTGCTTTTGAATGTCAGGGGAGGGGCACTGCTGGCTCTGCATACTCTTCCTCAGCCTCCCTTGCAAGGGCTGCTGGGTCCTAGCGGCACCTGCAGCTGCTTGGAGTGGCCTTGATGCTGAAAAAAAAATCCCTGCCGGCCTCGATCCCCTCCTCTGCTGCAGAATGCGTCTTCCCTGGAGCCAATCCTCACATGTAAACAAAATGCAGTAGGCAAAATTCATCAGGGCGAACTTGGAAGAGTGCCATTGATTTCTGTGCTGTTAAGTTGAGTGTCCAGTTAAGACCTTCATATCCATGTGGATTTTTAAAGTACACCTACCGTTACATTTTCAACCAGTATCAATCAACTCAAGGACCCAGTATATATATATTTTTATTTTAAGAGCACCTCTTAGTATACTTAGCATATATTGTTCATAAGTGCATGCAGCTTGTTTCTCACTTTTCTTCACACATCCTCTTTTAATTCAAATTATCTCATTAAGGAATTATTTACAAATAAACATAATGTGACATGTAATGTTATGCCAAACATTTCTAGTAATGAACATTTTGATCCAATACGTGCCAGTCCAGTGCTCTTTTTTTATGGTCAAAACCTGTGTTTTTGTGGAAGTATTCATATTCCTTGATTGTGTAAACCATATTCAGGAAGCCTTCCCTCTTTACAGATGAAATTTCTACTCAAAAAAAGGAGAAGAAAAATGGGTTAAGTGATAGAGTCCCACCTGTAATTAGAGACCAACTTTAGGTTGTTAAGTTCAGTCTCTGTGTTACAGACACAGATTGAAATTGTTTCATCAAAGGTGATTTAGAGCAAAAGCCTGGCTTATGTGCTCTTTGAGAGGAAATCACTTTCCATTGGCCATAGTAGACAGCTACAGCTGAGTTAAGAGCTTGAATTTAAGTAAGGTGAACAGCACTTTGAGTCTATCAGAGCAAGGTCTTAAACTTTGCAAACAAAAACCGACTGGTCATTTCCTCTCCTGGAAGTTTACTCTTCTGCCGATATTACTCAAAGATGTTTTGAAAGGTTGCAGATGTTTTTTATGTCATCATGGAAAAAATCATTCAAACTTTGAAAACTTGTTAAGTGAAATTGCTGTTTTCCAGCCAGATCTATAATGGAAAGTTATGTACCTACAACAAAAAGAGGAAAATGTGAGCCTATCCAGGCTTCATGATGTGAAGTGCTGCTATTAAACTGTAGCTACAAGATGAATCATGTACCAGTTTCATGAAGTATGGGCACAGATAAGTCTTCGGCAGGTGCACAGCAGTTAGATCTATCTTCTCTAGTTAGTTGTAATGACAAATGGACTTCATTCTCTTGGCCTTCCAAAAGATCCAGATGAATACTTCTTTTTTGCTAGCTTGCTTGCTCACTCTCTGCCTTTCAGTGCTTCTCTCTCTCTCTGTTCCTATTCTCACCCAGATGCTTTAATCATAGATCAAGCTCTCTAGTATAATAAGCCAATGCAAGATAAGTCTTTACAGGCAAAACTTCCAGGTTTCCAAGCTTAGCCAAGTGTAAAGATGCCTGTTAAGAAAATGAATGGAGGTTCTTCTGTTAGGAGGAGGGATTGTTTTTATCAACACTGTGTGGATAATGGCACTCATGTTGCAAGGACTCTTGGAAAAAAAAAAAAAAAAAAAGCAAACATTACAGTTTACACATTCTTTTGCATCTATATCCAGGCTGTGCTTGCTTTATTTACAAATAAATATTGTAAGTTGCATTTTAGTTTCCTTGAATTGTGTAGTGTTATACTGTCTGTTCCCTACATGTGAATGCCTATTTATTTATCTTTTAATGTAACATCATGGGGTTTTGTATGTATTTGCAGGAAACTATACATAAATTTAGAACCCAAGCAATGAGGTAATAGAAAACATTCCTGATCTGGAAGATATGAAACCCTCTTAGTCTCTCTTTGTCTTAGTCTGTCCTAGTCTCCTCTCTGGGTAGGTAGGTAAAGAGTAATGCAACTAAGGATGATCCATTTTCAACATTGCTGCCAGTGAAGAGCTTTTGAGCTCCTGCCTCTCTAGTAATGTAGGTTCTTACATACATCCTTAGACGCCTATGCCACCCTTCAACAGCACTTTCTTTTAAGACATTCCTACCTGGCATCTAAGAAAACTGCTCTCAATAAATGATTCCCTGGATATTAGCGAATATAAGATGAATGCCAGCAGCTGTAATAGACCTGCTTAAGTGTAGATAAATTAAAATAATTTTACAAAGATTCAAAAAATGACAGCCATGCCTAAAACAAAAATGTTAACAGCCTGATCTGCCTCTGAGGAGAATTCAGCTGTGACTAGATGATGGCCACAAGAAGTAACCACTCAGTCAAGACAAGACAATGTCAGACCTTTTTTAAACAAGATGAGAAAACCAACCTAATTTTTCTGACACTGTAGGGAACACAATACAATAAATACAATATTCCTGAAGTAACAATAGAGGTAACATCATTTCATCTTTATTACCAGCTGCTGAAGTTCAGAAAAATTATCTCCTTTCCTTATCATCCCTCCAGCACAGTCATAGTCAGCCACCACTGAATATATATATATATATATAATATATACATATATATATTGACTGATTAGTCAATAGGAGAAAACATAAATTTCAGAAATTAGCAATGTGCTTGCTTTTCAGTTCAACAGTGGTCAGTTGGTCCATACTCTGATTTCTGCGGTAATATGCTACACTCCTTATAAATCAGTGCCACTCTGCTGATACCAAGAATTTTAGCTACTCTGACAGTAGACTAGATGAAGTGAGATACTTAATGGAAATACCCAGTTTTACACAGGGTTCATGTTCATATTCTTCAACATGCTTTCTGTCCTACCTTGAATTTCCTTTTCTCTTCTTTCTTCTGTTCCACTGTTCCCCTGCCTGCCTGAATCCCTCATGCAACCGCATACCACATGCTGCTCCCACTGAAGTCTTCCATTATTTCTGTCAGACAGGGCTTCACAGTGTTTTTCTGGGTCAAGTTCCCTTGCTTTCCTATCGTTTAAGCAACTCCTGTTAAACGTGTTGGCATCTTATGTCAATACCAGTAACTTTTCTCTCTCAATACCAAAAATATGAAGTTTGAATATGTTTCATTTATTAGGTGAGTACAAACTCATGCAGCCTTACAAGTCTTTATTTATTTATTAATGCTTAGTTCTTTGTGTGCAAGCTTTCAGTAGTAACAGGTTCACTTTAGAATATTCTGAGGGATTTAAAATAATCTCTTTTTACCTTGAGTAAAAATTGCAGTACTTCAGAAAGTGTTATAGTCTTAAATTCTCTATTTTTCTGTATGTGGTACACTGTATATAACACTTTTTACAAGAAGCTAGCTGTCTCGTTATAAAAACATGTTTTTGCAGCGCAGTCAGTCATTTGAATCTTGAAACTTTGATAGAGGTAATTTGAGGAGGAAAGTTGTGCAGCTGGTGAAGATAAAAATAAAATGTTTTTGTTTTGCAGGGTTGATCTTGAAACAATAGCTGGCTAAAGATGTTCAGCAGCTTGGAGGTTTAGGAAAAATGCAAAAGAAATGGATTAGCCTGAGGTAAAAGGAGTAAAAAATGTATGATAAATCTTATGTGTAACTTTTGCCAATTAACATCTCCAAATATATGTATTTACACTATCAAATTGATGCAGTGTTCAGGCCTTCAAACCTCTCCATAAAGTGCCAAGTGTCATATCATCATTTGTTGATGATATCATCAACAAATTGAACTCCCTTCATGTGGAGAGTTGGCTTATTCTTTGTGTAGGATACTAAATGCAGTTTTTTTCTGGGCATTACTAACTTGTAATAATTATATGACAAAAGACAGATGGAAACTTACTGTACTACTAGCAGGTTCTTTGGAAATTGGGTACTGCAGGAGTAATTTTTCTTCAAATTATTTGGAAGTACTTTTGGAAAATTAGAAAATGAGTGGAGTATATGTGTTGAAAGGGATACATGCATTCCATAAGATGCATTTGGAGAAGACCTGTAACCAGACAAATGTGCCAGATCTGGACTGGATCTGGAAATAGATTTCTGCCATGGTGGGCAGTAAGATAACTGGATGCAGAGCAAACAAGGAAGATGTTACCAAGGTGGGAAAAGATTTTAATTGACACAGTATTTATCTTGTATCTGGTAGCTGCTGTAGGACTTTAGAACTAGAAATATGAGATGAAAGAAACTCAGTGGGCCCCCAGGTGGAGCAAGGAGAAGCCCAGAGGAATTAAGTGGCTTTGCTCAACTAATGTTGTGATGCTCCCCACAAAACCACAGGTGCTGGTCAGAGTGGGCAGTGATGTGGCTCCACAACAGGACATCATGGGTCCTGTTGGGTGTCAGAATGGCATTGCCAAAGTGACCACACATCCAGGCCTCCAAAGAAGCTGCAAGAAGCAGCTTTTATGTGGTGGTACAGTGTCAGTCTTTAGGAGAGAAACAAAGCAGATGGAAGGCAGAAAATTTGCTACCAAGTTGTAAAAATAAGCACATGAAGGGGACTGTGAAAGAGAAAACTGGAAGTGAGTCAGCAAACATTGCTAATATTTTGTTAAGGTATAAGTTCCTACATGATCTTTCCACTGAGAAGAGGTTGAAATCAAAAGATGGGAAAAGTTGTATAATCTGGATCTGAATCTCCATTTCTGGATTGATAGCAAGAAACAGGGAGCAGAAACCAGTGGGATCAAATAAACCAAAAGCCAACCTGTGGATCAAATAAGCCATCTTTTTGTTTGTTTGTTAAACTAATAGGCCACAAAGCACACAAATTCTTGCATTGCAGTTCTGTTTCTTAGATCAGAAAATGAGCTAACTCCATGTCAGAGTAAAGGCATAGTAGTTAAGCAAGTAGTGTGGACAGAATTAAGTCACATCTGGTACAAATTTGAAACAAATGTCTAGGAAAGACGAAAGAAGAAAGAGGCATAGGTGTCCTCTGGATTTATCTACATTTGGTTGTAGAGAAGCAGTAACAGTGTTTAAAAAAGAGGGGAGAAGTGAGAAGGGATGAAAAAAGTCACTCAGATAACAGGATCCCAAATGTGGCCAGGTGGTTATTCACACTGCATGCAGAAGTCCTTTGCTTTTAATGCACAGTGTAAAACAGTTGGGGAAAAAAAAAAAAAAAAAAAAAAAAAAAAAAAAAAAGTTTCATTTCAAAACAAAAAAAAAGTTATAGCCCAGCCAAACCCGAAGCCTTTACTCGGGAATCATGCTCACTGAAGTCAGCAGGAGTTAGCAGCAAGCAAAGACCTTAGGATTTGGCCCAGTGACAACAACTTTGTTGCAGAGCTGAGCACTTACATGCTGTCATCATGAAACAATTTTAACAGCCTAAGTTTGGAACCCCAGAAGGAGGAGTGGAAACACTGACAGAATATTAACTATAACAACTCCCCATAGATCTCAGTCCTCCTTTTTCTTTTAAAACAATACAAATGTGATTATACAGTATGTGGGATCTGTGCTGATGTTAATTTGCCCTCACTTAGTATCAGCCTCCCTGCCAGATGTATTTCCATATTTGCTTCAAGAGACATAGTACCATTTAAAGTCTTATAAAGCAGCTCTATTAAAAAAGAAAGAAAGGAAAAAGAAAAAAGAAAAAAAGAAAAAAGAAAAGAAAAGAAAAAAAAAAAAAAAAACAAGACACAAGATACAATCAAGGATGATTAATCTTACATTTGCAATAACATTCACCACAGATTATTTATGAGAAGGGAAAGAAGCAAAACTCAAGCCCTATTATTTTTGTTCTTGAAGACTCTCAGCAGGTATATACAGTGTAGCTTCATTCACCTCAGCAGGGCTGCCTGAATTTACATTATTCCGAAATCCAGTCTTTTAATATCCAAAATTCGTTGTACCACTTCTACTGCAGCAGAGGTTAGTAAATGAGTGCATCAGGACTTACTGAAGGGAAATCACTGTTCCATTTAGAAGGTGAAATGGAAAAGAGATATCCAAATGGGGCAGTAAAATGCAGGATTTCCAGAAGGGACCTCAGAGATAACAGCCCAAATTCCTTCTGCGTCAAGAGGCAGGAGATAACCGTGCGTGTGCATCATCCTAATGGACACAAAGTATGGAGATGACCAGCTGCTTAGAGACAGATGCCTGAGGTGAAACCCAAAGTAGAAACCAAGATGTTGTAAACATATCCATTTTGAATCTGAATGTTAGAAGGAGATTTAAAGAAATTGAAGGACTGTTCCTAACCATCTCTTGCTTCCTTTTTTGAGCTTGCCTGTTGGCTTCAGGAGAAAAGACTGGAAATTATTCAATTGTCCAACTACACAAGAGTCACACAGAGGTTTGTAGCCAGCTATTCCACCAGCCACTTTTCATAACCTGTATTATCTTAGAAGATCTCTTGCAGCTGGTGCCACCTATGTTGGAATGGCTGTTTGGGGTAAAAGGAAATATAATCCTGGATTTAAATCAGGATTTACAGTCATTCTCTCTGGTCTGGAGAAGAGCAGCTCTTCTTTGCTAGGTGAGGCAGGAGAAGAAATAGAAGGGAGAAAGCCCTTGGTTGTTTTGGGGGGAGAATGATTTGCTTAGTTTTTGTTTAAAAAAAAAGTTCTGATTTCACATGCCTACAAATATTGTTATATTTATTTTGCATATGTTGCCTCCTTTTTACAAGCTGTTTTAAAATGTTTAAATGACAGTGAGTCTTTTGAAGATAATATGAAAATATATTTGGCAGTGAAGTTAATACAAACTCAGGGTAAGTCACAATTTCAGAATATCTAACACAGAGTTTAATCTTTTTATATCTCAAGACTAAGTAGACTATTCTGAACATAATGGAAACAAAAAAGGATTTCCTTGAAATTTGATGGCAATTGCTATATAAACTATGCTTCAAATAACCCCTCAAACCTGCCACTCCCTGGACTCCAGTATTTTGTCCTGTCACACCTTATGCTGAATTTTGAGCCTAAATAAGGGAATTTGGAGTGCAAGGCAGAATTTTTCATCTTTTTCAGACATTGTATTTCACATTTGTTTCACGTATTTGCTAGTTCTGATTCCTTGCAATATTAGAAGATGTACCCTAAAACGTAAGTTTTCAGACCAGCAGCAGGAGGAATTGTTGAGAACTAAAAGAGTTTTCAGCTTGGTTTAAACCAGACAAGAGAGTTGAACAGAATGGACAACTCTGCTCAGCAAACACACTTTGGCTACATGTGCAGGCTGTACCTCTTGATAATTTAGAGGTCTGCCAATTAGATATGCAAACACACAGCTGCCAAGGATGTACTACATCAGTAGAGGGATGATAACATGTGATTCACAGTGACATTTGTGGGAGAGGTGACAACTGAGCATCTCTTCAGATTTCATGCTTTGAAACCCTGAGGCTTGTTCAGGGTGTGTGTCAGAGTGTTTCATTGTAGTTAGGACTCTACATGTGAAACAAAATCACAGAAAGAGCCCTGCTTGGAAAGGCTTACACCCTAAATGGGTTTGAGGATCACTAGGTAGGTTTCAGAAACAGTGGAGGGCATGAAGGGTAATGTAAGGAAAATAGTCAGAGCAACCAGAGTAACTGGATTTACCCAATGAATCAGTAACATTATTGTTAGGTATTATGGAAAAGTCTCCCCTTTGACTAGTCTGATACACTATTCAAGTAGACAGATTTATTTATATTTTTATTTTACAGCAATAACAAACATATTTGTTCCGATGCCAGCTATGCAACCTGTTTGGGAAAATACATAAATATAATATGTAGCAGATTCTGCATTAACAAACATTCCCACTTTGTCTGTAGTGGATTAAGAAAATACAGCTTCCAGGAAAGCTAGCTAGGGCAGACACAAATACATGATAGAGCTAGATTCTCAGACTGTATAAATAAACAGCAATTGAAGTCAGTTTAGCCATTTCGGTTTGTACTAGCATTGTATTTGTTCTATTTCTTATTTAGAAAGCAGAAGGTAGAAAAGGGATTGGCTTTTCCTACAGATTTTATCATGGATGCTTTGCCAGTAAACAATACTAATGCCTTAAGTGTTTGAAATATCATTTTATTTTGTTAATACTATAAGACATGGTACTTCTCTCATCAGCAAACACACATAATATTTATGAAATTGCATACTTGTTGGGGATGTCATAATCTTATTTTTGCTCATTCAAAAGCCAAAGTAGTGCATTTTAAATCCAAAGTAGGAAAAAGGGGGAGAAAAGAAAAATGAATAAAACCTACCACCCTCACCTGTGCTCAAAAATCCCTTACTTTTGTGTCCCCCAGTTTTCACAAGAAAGTAACCAACCTCCATGCCCACAACAGTCAGCACTTTTGTTTGAGCATGTTCTTTGTTTGCTCTTAATCAGTGTAGCTAGCTGAAGCCCAACAGAGCTGCCAGGCTAGCTGACATGCTGGTAACATCCAGCCCTTCAAAAATCTAGTTAACATCTGAATTATGTTCAAGGGGTTGGTAGTACAAATTGAATGCTCCTTGAGCCAGAAAATGGACTGTACTTGGTAGAATAGATTCCATTTGTCAACACTGTTGCTCTTTCCCTTTTTTGAAAGGGTTTTGGTTTGAGTCCCTTTTGGTAAATGTCTTGTATACCTGACATGACCTCTGGTGAATCTACACAACAACCCTGCATGTTGAAGTCTGTTTTATAACAACATGAGTGTCAAATAATTTGAAAAGTTACTCTAAGAAACTGAAATAAAGTAGAAATAATTCCTAATAGAAGGTGGATGTTTATCTCACAGTGATGAGTGAAAACCACTGACAGATCACTTTTAGTCTGTATAGCTAATAAAAATAGGTATGTTTTATAAAAACTGCAGGAATCAAACTGGCTTGATGGCTCATTCCAGTTCTGTTAATGCCCTGCATTACTTATAATCCATTTAATGATATTGATAATGCTAGTGTAAAGAAAGGGATAGAAAAGATCAAGCAATATTGTCATTTTCTTTTTCTTTTGTAGAACAGTAGCACAGCTGATGTCTTAAAATGAGAGTTTAGTTATAATGGTCTGTGAGTAAAGGACAGTTGATGAGCCTGTTCCATTTGCTGTTTACTTGTGAAAGGTAGTTAAGTGCAGAAATGTATAAAAACAATCTTGTTGTTGGCCCTGTGCCACACAGGAGCCTCTGACACTGCCAAGGATAGTAAGCCATGGCTGAGAAGGGAGCAAGACTAAGTGTATTGAGAACTAAGCTGACTTGAGCAGACTCGATAAGAGTTGCTCTAAATGCCAAAGGTGATGGTCCAAGCAAACACAATATAATATAACAGCTTGTCTTCCCAGTTAACTGTTGTTCACTCTGAGATCACTAAACAGAGAGCTGCAGAAAAGGGAATGAAGTGTTTATGTGGAGGGATGGGGAGCTTTCTCTGAGCTTTGAATGGTAAGAGGTGTGATGGAGAAGTTGTGCTAGAGAAACGTTGATGGCAGGTAGGGCACATCTTAGCATTTTAGTTTGATTTGGGAGTGCAGTTTTAAAGCAAACCTCCCATTTGCTGATCACCCCACTTTGGTCCTTGAGGCACAGCCTTGCTGAGCACAGGCTGCATCTCTTGGGGTTACATCCTGCTCGTGCTCTAGGTGTGCAGCAATTGCACAGCAGGGCTGCTGGGCTAGGCTGGTTCAGAGTACTCTGTGCCCTGAAATGTATACAGTATGTATGCTGGGTCCTCAGCACCCATTTCATTCTGCAGATCTGCTCATACTGAGCCACAATGTGTGCTACTATAGACAGAGCCAGAGAGGCAGGGGAAAAAAGTTTGTAGATACCAGGGAAGCAGTTAGGAGCCTAAATAACTTATTCTTTGCAGGATGGATGACTGGATATATGTTTGTCTTTTCTAATTGCAAAGTTAGTGATTATAAAACAGTTCAAATCACTGATATTTTCCTAACTTCCACAGGAAATTCTTAAAACAAAATTGTAGAAAAGAGTTGTGTATTTTCAGTGTCTGACTAAAATAAAGTCTTAGTGAGGGCAGGTACAATTCCCATTCAAATCAATATCAGTGGCAGCTGTTAACTCTATGAATGAATATAGCGATGACGCTACCGGCGGGGACGGGAGCAGCCAGGGGTCTGGACAAAGGGGGCGCCACCAGAAGCCCGCACCCAGCGGCCCTGAGGGAATTGACAAAATGCTTTGGAATTCTTAAACAATTGAAAAACTGAAGTCCCCAAAGATACAAAAATCATAAGAACACAAGAAGCAGCAAGGAGGATTCAGTGCCAATGCAGCAACAAAAAAGACAACCAGAGTTAGTGGAAGGAAATCTTCCTGTTTTTGTTTTTCCTACAGAACTTATATTTTATGCAGATGACCAGTCAACACACAAGCAGGTGTTGACTCTATATAACCCCTATGAGTTTGCCTTAAAATTCAAAGTTCTTTGTACAACTCCAAATAAATATGTGGTGGCTGATGCTGCTGGTACAGTGAAGCCTCAGTGCTGTGTTGATATTGTGATTCGTCACAGAGATGTTCGGACTGCTCACTATGGTGTGATAGATAAATTTCATCTGCAAGTGTCTGAGCAGAGCCAGAGGAAAGCACTAGGGAGGAAGGAGATTGTTGCTACTCTACTTCCATCTGCAAAGGAACCACCACAACAAAAGGAAGAGGAGGAAAAGCAAATAAAAGAACACCTGGCTGAAAGTGTCTTTTTTGAGCAGACTTTGTGTCAACCAGAAAACAGAACTGCCTCATCGGGACCTAGTTTACTAGCAGTCTTCCTGGGAACAGTGTGTATTGCAGCACTAATGCTACCTACATTGGGGGAAATTGAATGCCTGGTGCCTTTCTACCTCCATTTAAGTGTGAATCAAAAGTTAGTTGCTGCTTATGTTTTAGGTCTCATCACCATGGTTATTTTGAGAACATGAGCAATGATTTAATAGGATGTCAAACACCTTACTGTATATTCACATCATGAATGTGGACTGCCTTTGATTCCCATTTGGCTCATCAAGATGCTAGCAAAAAAACATTCAGTGATTTAAGATACCTTCAGAAGTGCAATATATTTTAACTATGTATAATAAATGAAAGACTCAAAGCACTTTTAGGTGCTTCTGTAACAGACAGCTATGAAGTGTTCAGTGATACCTGAGAAAATAATTTGAAAAAAAATTATATTTACACCTACTGTAAAAAATCCTTATTAAAGCAACATTTGTTATTTTTACTCTATGTTCACATTAGTGTGTGATCACTATAAAAGCAAACTGTCTTATGTAAAACATTTATTTGGTTTGTGGTTGTACATGCTGAGGCTGGTGCCTAACACTTCTGCATACATACCAGAAGAAGGGTGAGAGTCATGGCTAATCATTGAAGAACATGAAAAAATCATCAATTGACACTATGAAATAAACCATTAAATGTAGGTGAAGAAGTAATTCTAAAATTCCTTACTTCATCATTATAAATATATCACTGAGTGCTCATTTTCATACCTGGGGAAATAATTCTTCAACAACTGTTTTGTATCACAATTGTAGACAATAAAAACAAGTTCTGTATTTTTAAATTATATATAAAAAAAAATAATAATAATTTTTAAAAAAAAAAAAAAGTTGGCTGAATATGAGCCAGCAGTGTGCTCAGGTGGCCAAGAAGGCCAACGGCATCCTGGCTTGTATAAGAAGCAGTGTGACCAACAGGGCTAGGGAAGTGTTCGTCCCCCTGTACTCGGCTCTGGTGAGGCCGCACCTTGAATACTGTGTTCAGTTTTGGGCCCCTCGCTACAAGAAGGACATCGAGGTGCTCGAGCGAGTCCAGAGAAGGGCGACGAAGCTGGTGAGGGGTCTGGAGAACAAGTCCTATGAGGAGCAGCTGCGGGAGCTGGGCTTGTTCAGCCTGGAGAAAAGAAGGCTCAGGGGCGACCTTATTGCACTCTACAGGTATCTTAAAGGAGGCTGTAGCGAGGTGGGGGTTGGTCTGTTCTCCCATGTGCCTGGTGACAGGACGAGGGGGAATGAGCTGAAGTTGCACCAGGGGAGTTTTAGGTTGGATATTAGGAAGAACTTCTTTACCGAAAGGGTTGTTAGACATTGGAAGGGGCTGCCCAGGGAAGTGGTGGAGTCACCATCCCTGGAGGTCTTTAAAAGACGTTTAGATGTAGAGCTTAGCGATATGGTTTAGTGGAGGGAGGACTGTTAGTGTTAGGTCAGAGGCTGGACTCGATGATCTTAAGGTCTCTTCCAACCTAGAAATTCTGTGATTCTGTGATTCTGTGATTTCAGTAGCTGTCCTCTCACTGCCGGCTGTTTTCTGGTTATAGCAGCTAAAGAGTTATAGTATAGGGAAATTAGGAAACAGAGGAGGTACTGTTAAGCTGTGCTTCATCAGAGCTTCCCAATCCCTTGAAGCATGAGCATTCAGTAATTCTGAAGAAGACGGAGATTGTGCTAGATGTTACTGAAGAAAAGGTTAATCAAGCTCAGTGTTTAGCTATTTCACTTATCTTTTCCTTGCCTGTAGGCTCAGTACATTCAGTCATGTGACTGATGAAATGCATTTGTCTAGAGACAAACTTTTTTCCCTGTCTAATTTAAAATCACCAGAACATCCTGAATTTTATAGCAAGGGTTCAGGTTTCTGAAATGTCGGTATTGTGAAGTATTGTGATGCTATCACAATTCTAGAAAAGCTCATTATGCTTGAGGGAATTTTATTTTGATTTAATTTATTTATTTAAATGAAAGATAATTTGTAAGCTTCTCCTCTTCCTTGCAAAGGAGAAAATATGAAAGGCCCAGGAGAATTCTCAGATGTGCTTCTTAAAGCCTTTTCATGATTGGTTTAGGGTTTTGTTCAGTTCCAATATATGAGGTTGTCACTGAAGTGTTGAAATACTGTCAATTGCAGAGCAACCCTAGTCTCACTTTTTCCAAAGTTCAGCAGTGTTTCATTCTATGATTTAACTTTGGACTCATAAATTCTGCAGAAATAAATTAATTAATAATTAAAATACTTAAATTTGCATACTTCCCTCTCTCTACTGATAGAGCTGATTCCTGCCTAAGGTGAGCAGCTAAGTCCTGCCTTCTAGTTAAGGAGTGGGCCCAGTCCATAGCAAACTGCAAAATGAGGATCTGCATTTGGGTAGCAACAAGGATGGCCACCTGGTCTGGAAAACAGTTTAACAACTTTAGCACAGGACAGAGCTTAAGAGATCTCAGGGTTATTAGCTTGTGAAGAGATGTTTGCTAGGTTTATAGATGTAATTGGGTCAACTTGTTCTTGAATATCTGTGTTCTGCTCTGAACATTGTGGCTGTAGATGCATGGAATATGCACTACTGCATGCTCACCTGAGTGCACATATGGGCATGCATAGCCTGAGTGCTGCACTCTCTGGAAAACTACTGACTTTTCTGCCTAGGTGAGGAAAGGGTGCTGTTACATCCCTAGAATGGCAAATGATTTTGCACAGGAGAATGCAATAAAGGTAGAAAATGCTGAGCTCCTTAAAACATTCTGCATTGCTGAGCTAGCAAGACACTTGTTTCATGACAAAACAAATACTGTATTGCACAGCTTAATCTTCTTGCTGTGGCAGAAGCAGTGTTTTGAAATTTAATTAACTTCATGTTGCACTGTAGAAATGGATGGCAAATCAATAATGAATGCCATTTCTGTCACCTTGTGATGTTGTAATTCTTTGTGTTTTGCTGCACTAATTAGGTCTGACTTCAGTGGGAAGCATTTCAAGAGCAAGGGACTGATTTAATAATTTGAGTCTCTGGTCATCACTGGGGACATAAAGTAATTTCAGTGCTTAATAACCTCAGTGATTTTGGGTGCCATTGACTTAACATCAAAGCAAGTGAAGGAGGATGTCACATTTTGTTGGTGCTGTTGTAAGGTGGTTTGGGGCTCAACAAGTCCACAACTTAGCCTTCAGCTGAAAGAGCTTCAGAAACCAGAAACTGCTCTTGCCTCACAGTTGGCATTTAATGACTTATTTGCTCTTACTTACACATTTCCCCACCGGCTGGGCATTTCTGGCAAACAGGTGGGTATTTCCTTCCTTTGGATGTAGAGTTCCTCCTGTGAGCGCAGAGAGAGCTGTGGCTGCAAGGGACATGGGACAGGCCCCTGGCTCTGATCCCTCCTAGCTTCCCAAAGTAGGGAAACAGCTCAGGGATCAGAAGCTTTCTCCAGCAGGGTGCTGCAGAACACTCTGTGCAGCAATCACAAACACTGTTAACCAGAGGCAATGATATCCCTTTGCCCATTTATTGGACTTAGGTTATTTTGGTGTTGTAAAATATCGAAAGAGAGCTGGAGCATTTCCCTGCTCCAAGAGTGAGCTGTCTGCAAGTGAAGGTGGAGAGGGGCTTTTCCACAGGGTGCCTGGAGGCTCCTGTCCTATGGCATGGTTTTGACTGATTCACAAAGAAAATAGATGGATCAGAAACAGTAACTGAGAAGAGCAAGTGCTCTGAGGCATTGTCAGTGTGACAGACCAGTGCCACGTTTTTTTGGGAAACTATGTGAACTCCTTCCCTTTATATTAGTATGAATTATGATTCCCGATCATCATTGTTTCTAGCATAAACAGTTTCTAGTATAAACCATTCATGCTGGTTTACCACAGACAGCCTGTGCGGCATGGAAAATTTCAGTCGTTACATCACATTTGCCCAGAGAGCTGCAGCAGTGATTGAAATGATTTTGTGATGGTTGAAATAATGCTGAGGTAAAAGGTGAGATGGAGATATTACACTTCAGGGAAAACAAATAAGAAGTAGATGCAAAGCTGGCTTTCCCAGAATGTTTTTCTTTTACCCAGACTCTATTTGTGGGCTGTCAGGGTTGATAAAACTGCAGACTTGTCTATTAGATGTGCTGATAGCTTCTGTGGCTCACTTAGTGCCCATCTCAGCCTTGTATAAAACTTTTTTTGGGGAAGGATAAGAGGTGCTCTGATACAAGACACTTTATGGTTAAAAAATCATAATATAAATTTTAGTTAATGATGCCCTATTGTGATTCTTAATATTCTGACAAGAAATACACAATGCAATATATAAGAAAATAGGTGAATATCTCTATTAACTAGTATTAATTAATGCACTAACTACGAGGTAACTAGTTAAATATATGGCTACTGCTCCTTGGACTTTTTTCCTTAGAAAATTATCAATAATAATAACAAAATCTCAGTCAAAACTGCATGTAGTCTCTGTTTCTGTCAAATTCAAGATATTTAACCACATCAAATTTATTTACTGAAATCATTCTTCTTGTAATGTCATATAACATCTGTCCTTGAAATGACTTTACAGACTGCTGAAGGACCATGCAATGATGTAATTTCCCTCATGCTTGAATACAAAGGATATATTCTTCAAATGACTATGTGCACAACCCTCTGCAGTATTTCTTTGCTGTTATACCTGAAAGAAAGAACAAATAGAAGCATTTATTATCTATCAGAAAACATATGTAGAGTGGGTTATTTCCTAGTAGGAATCTATTTGCCTTGCTTTGAAATGTCTAGTTAAATTCTAGAGTCAGTTTTATTATTTGGGTGGATCAAGGTTTGCTGATGGCTCCTAGGTGGTATAGGTGGGTTCACTTAGCAGTAGCACACACCAAAACCAACAGCTTTGCCTTGCTTTTGAAGAGGAAGAGGCACTAATTATAGTTTGGTTATTTGTTGCAGCTGCAGAAGCTGAAACGGTCACTCTCCTTCAAGACCAAAAGCTTACGGAGTAAAAGTGCAGACAATTTCTTCCAGAGGACTAACAGTGATGTGAAACTGCAAGTGGACTTGATGCCTGAGGTGAGCACGAGCACAGGGCAGCTCCCCAGCTCAGAGAGCCAGGCATCCTCCCCCACCAGAGCCCAGCAGCTGCCAGAAAACAAGGCTCACATCTTCCAGGAGCACATCTTCAAAAAACCCACCTTCTGTGATGTCTGCAACCACATGATCGTTGGTAAGAAAAAAATTTTGAACTCTGTGTGGGCACCCATGTTAGAACATGCAAGGTGACCTTTCCAGAATGTGTGAACTCAGATGTCTAGTTGAGAGTACTCACACAAAAAGGATCTGTGTTCATGTCTCATCTGTTCTAAACTAATACAAACTCTATATTCACTCACAGTTCTCTTCTCTTGATGACATATACACTCATCATAAATAACAGGTGAGGGTTTCTGCTACAGTTAAATTCTATGCTCATCCAGGTTCCACTGAGCACTAAGCCCAAGCCTTGTTGCACTTTATACTAGAAACAGCAGAAACTGATCTTGCAAATTTGTGTCCAATATCCTTACTCTTTTCTACAGCAGTAATTACAACTCTCTTGCTCTTTGTGACTGTCCCCAGCCCTGCAGTGCCCCCAGTTCCCATTTACTGTGGTGACAGTAGCATCTGCTGCGTGGTGGGCTCCAAGCTACTTGTGTGTATGTGTGGCTCTCTAGAACACGTGTTTTAGCAGACCAGGTCAACAGATAAATAACAGTTGAATTCACACTGCAGAATTCCTTGAGACTGTTGATTTAAGTCTCTCTTCTACCTGTCCCTGGTACTCAAAAAGCCTCATACAAACTCTGTACCTTTAAAGGTTCTCCCTTTCTCTTCTCTGAAACTGCCAATGGAACTATACAGGAAGAGGTCAAGAAAGAAGTGGTGACAAGTGGATAGAGGTGGAGAATGTGCATGGTGACCACTGTGGGAAGCTGCAGAAGCTGCTACTCAGAAGTGTGGTCCTACAAATGCACATCTCTGTGGCTAGCTTGGTATGCACATGATTTGGTCTTCTTGCTGTTTATCATCTAGTTGTCCCAGCACAGTAGATAGAAATAAATTCAGTGGCAGTGTACCTGTGTAAGAGTGATAGAATTTCAATGTTTTTATGCAGTAAATGGAGTGAAACACTCGAAACACTGGTTTAGTTTCATGTAGAGGTAGTACAAATCTTTCAGTACAAACTATTGCCTGTAATTTTCCTAGCTTGCTGTAAGAAGCTGTCCCTTGGTGTGGAAGTCACTGCCTTTCGTATAAAAATATGGTAAGTTCTTGACAGATGCTGATAGGATTGCTTGACCTTTCTCAAAGAATGGAACATTCTTTTCCACATGAGAGTGCTCGGTGTCATCTCCCTGTGCCCACATACACACTTATGTGGGCTGCTATTATTCTTCGGAAAAGGTAACTGTCTGCAGAATGTTAAATCCAATGCAAGACAATACTGCTTCTGAAAATTACAGGATTAAATGCATGAGTCTTGATTTCATCCTCTCTGTACCACAACTCTACTGAATCCAGGGAAATAGAGGAGTTTTGATTCCATATACATGGTCTTATTTTCCAGCCTCTTAAGGTTTCTTGAACTTTAAGGGGTAGAACAAGTCAAAGAGGGAAGAAGAAAAGTATTAGAGAATTTTGTAGTCCAGAGGTTGAAAGGAAGTCTGGAAGATAGGCAGATGAAATAACTTCTTGTATGGAAGCCCAGAACTTGGTTTTTTTTTTTTTGTAAGGTGAATGGATGTTCTATTGTAGCTCAGTTTCACAAATGTATACTGCAAATATAAATGCTCATTTCTAGCAGTTTCTCATAAAAGTTGTATGGAGATTAGTATGATCACAAATCTGTACGAGTAAGTGATACAATTCCAAAACACTGCTGCTCAAGACAGATTATTACTGGCAGCAGATTTTGCAGAGAGCAGCTCCAGTTCATAAACACCCGTGCCCTTCTCCCTTGGCTGCATTCTGCCTGGGATAGGAAAGTCCTGAAGTATGACTATAAGCTTCAAAACATCAGCTTTAACCCCACCTGCCTTCTGAATTTTTCCTTTTATATCCTCTGAGGGCTTCCCTTTTCTATTCTGTATCATAGCCTCTTAATTAGAAATATAAACCTTTCATAATTGCTGAAGAAGCTAATGCGAACTATTTTTGTCTGGCGGCAGGCTGAGTCAGGCAAATTGCTCTGACCTCCTCCAGCACGTCTTCAGTTGGAGGTATAGCAGAGCAGAAAAGTTGTTAAGAATTTTACATTACAATGCATTAGTCTGGGTGCCCTTATTCTCATAGACAAATGTCTACCCTATTAACGTGATCCTCTGTGTTTGAGCCTTACCACAGTGCATGTTTTCACTGTATGGTATTTTAAGCAGCATTGGAGATCTGGGTGTTACTGTTTGTAGCTCAATTAATCCATGTAAATTGTGCAACCATTGGTCATGGGGACGGTGAAGCAAAGCAGGCAGCTTTTCAGGAAATCATGTCAAGCCTGCTCCCAAGGCAGACTGAAAAATAAAAAATAAAAAATAAAAAAATCTGTGCAGGGGCTCTGAATTTATGCTTGAAACTTGGAGCCTATTTGCTCCCTTTATTTGCATTTTTATGGGCAGTGACAGTTGAGAGTAATGAGTCTATGGCTCTAAATTCCTTATTGATGAGAGTAAAGGCAAAGGCTAGATACATGTTTTGAAGGCTGGGGGAAAGAGTCCAGGAAAATCCCAGCTTGACTTTAGATGGTTTCAATTTTACCATCAAGAATGATTCCAGGTTCACCTTAAATGGCTCTCCAATCTATGAAATGAGCAGCTTTGTTTGGTACGGGGCAGCATGATGAACTGCGCATAGCACAGGCGTGCAGTACACACTTCAGTCTCTGGCCTGGCAGAGCCTGTCTGTAGCTTCAGTGTGAACAGGACACTGGGAGTGGAGGCAGCAGGATCCCTGTGTTGCTCTTTTCAGTGACAGCAAAATTAAAATTAAATTAAATTAAATTAAATTAAAGCACAGGAGCATGAAACATTACCTCCCAACAACAACAACAAAAAAATATGTGCATCCTCTCTCCTTGATTGTTAGGCACCATGAGCCAAATGTGGCCTTTTGAGATGTAGCACGTGCACCTGTTTGTTCATTTGACAGAAGTACAGTTATAAGATAAAAGCCAAATGCATATAATTGGTTTTCAGAGTAGGGCTCCCTACTCTGTTCTGCCACGCACTCTTTTGCCACTCTGAATTCACCCTCTTCTGCCACTGTGAGTTCCAGGTGTTTGGTTTATGAGTGGGGATTCAGCTGTGTGATGGGTTACGTATTTTCCTACTCATGAACATTCTCTCACAGTACAACTGTTAGAAACTAATTTGCTGTTCTTGCTCATAGTTTTAATTTGTGTTATTACTATTTTAATATCTAAGCCCAACAAGGGAAAACTTTGAAAAACCAAAGTATCTATGGTAATATATTGTTCAATCATCATTTAGAAGATGCTGGTTTGTTTATTTTATATTACCAAAAAGAAAATGAAGAAAACTCAGAGATGTTTTGGCCTGGTGTTATCTACAATCTTCTGTGTTTAGCAAGAATGCAGTAAACTTTGGCAATGTCCAATACAGGGAGGCAAAGCTCTCTGGCACCAGCAAATAGAGAAATTGTTAAATTAATGTTGCATCAGATTACAGGCTTTAACTGTGATGATCAGAAGGAAGTTCTTGCTCTTCTTCAGTCTCTGGTGTGTCACCAGTCATGTCTGTGGTACTTTGCCCTGTAAGAAAACATGATGTCAGTACTCTACTCTTGAAAACATTGTATATTTTAAAAAAAAATCTCCATCTGTAGACTTCTCAACATTTTACTCATTTGCAGTTCATTTCCTGTGCTGACTCATATGGAAAAAAGAAATTATTTCCCACACATTCCAAGCATATCACATGCAATTAATGTACTTCCATCTAAGTCAAATATAAATAGTGTAGCAAAAAAAAAAAAAAAAAAAGTAAGTTTTACTTTGCTTTCAAAAATAGATGACTTGAATGTTGATTTTTTTTAAACTGTGTTTTAAGGGAATAGGTACTCATTTATAATATTACTCTATGTTTCTTTATGTTTCTGAAGTGTACCTAGCATTTTTCATTTCATGCTTGATGTCAACTCTGACACATAATTTTGTCCAACTACCTGCTTTACTGGAATAGATGCAGGGGTATCTTTGCCTGGAAACACATGGTAGATGGCCACAAGCATTCAGAATGACCAAAACAAAACTGTGGTCTGCAGCGTCCAACAATAATTAGAAACATGTCCTTTTGGATCATCCTATTGCCATGCTGCCCTTGGATATTTTGTAGTATTTATTCTATCAGCAACAACAAGACTACAAATTCAGGGACAAAATGTGTTTTCATTAAATCTTTATGTATAGGCAATGTTTTTTGGACAGGTATCTGTTCACCTTTCAAAAAAAAAGGTGTGTTGTCATGATTGCCCACAATCTGCAGACAATATAAGGTTGAATTTAATCTGAAACTTCAGCAGGACAGTCAAGCCTGTGGCCTAGGTACCTGAGATATATGCATTTATAATTGGTCTCAGGGCAATCGTGTTTCTGGTTTGGATGCAGGTTCTCCAGACCTTTGCAGTCCTTTTGCAGGTAAATTGTTCAGTACCTCCTCTCTCACGGAACTAGCTCAGTTGTAGACAGAGAAACCTTTAAAAAACAAAAAGATAAAAATTAATTATAACTCCAAAAAACTAGCACAGCTTACTTTAGTCTACTAATAGTACGCTTAGTGCACTTAAACAGTGAAATTGTGCTGCCTCTTCAGTACTGATTCACTCCTTCCACCATCTGTTCTGGTTTAGCCAGTGTTTTTGGAACTCCAGCCAGCCATCCAAGTGCCATGAATAATTCCTTCTAGCCACGTCTTTTAAAAACAGCCTGTGTTTCTTTAATCTACTGTGCTGCTGTGGCTTTTGGAACTTTCAACTATCTTCTCCCCTCAACATGGTAATGCAACTTCCTCCATAAAGCTGTGCTCAACACTGATAAAGTGACCCCAGATTTTCAAATGCAAGAGATTAAAAAAAAAAAAAAAAAAAAAAAAAAGAGTTCTAGTTTGCAGCTATGGTCCCCTATTTTTTTTGTTGCTACATCTGTATCTCTTCTTCCAGTCTATCAGTAACTGCAACTAATAAGTGATGGAAAAACTCCATTTGAGAAAGTGTTTATGTAACCTTAATTTATGTGTTGTGTTTTTTATTATTATTATTATTTATTTATTATTTTATTATTATTTTTATTATAAAATATAGCAGAATTTCACAGAAACTGTCAGAGCTTTCTGCCTCCCGTCTGATCAGCTCATTCATAAAGAGTATTCTTGACATTTTGTTTTAAGCTTGCTGACTCACTGCTTGAAGTAGACACTCTGGTTTGATCCAAGCCTGCCTTTATGCAGCTTTATGCAGGTAGACAAGGATGCTATAAACAGTCACAGGTTGATCACCACTGCTTGACATCTACACAAAATGAAACTGCATTTTCAAGCAATGGTAGTTTGGAAAGCTCCCCCAGAACTTTTTTTTTTTTTAATGTAATTTTATTTCCTGAAAGTTTTCTTGCAGGCTAAAGGAAAAAATGTTACTCATTCTGCCCTCCCCTCCTCCCAGTCCCTCTGACATCTGCCAGCCCAGATGAACTCAGGAAGATAGATGCACGTTGCCATCACAACAACACAGGAGTTGTCCCCTATGGAGAAGGGTGAAGAGCTGCCAATGAGGAGGAGATGCCTCTGGAGCAGCTTGTGGATGAAGCTTTGTGACCACCTCTCCAATGGGCTTGTGCAATCACAGCTGAGCCTTCCAAGATCCATTTTCCAGATGATAGTGTGTTATGGTATAGTATTGTGTCTATGATTATTGTTTATTATTAATGCAAGTGGGCAGCAGGTTTCCCTATGGAAAGAGGTTTTCAAAAAAATCTGGATCCAGCCTCTTTTGGTTTTGATTGTGAGGGAAAGGAGTAGTTGTGTAACCTTGTCAATGACTGCTACCAGGTGTCAACCCATATGTTATTTGAATGACCTAAAGTCATTGTCTCTTTTCTTTCCCTCCAGTAAAGCTAGTTCTGGATTTGGGAGAATTAGCTTCTCACTTCAGTTGACTCAGAATGGATCTGGGCACCTAAATCCTCTAGTACTTTTGAGCATCAATGAGCAAGTGAGGATTATTTCAATTCCCTCTGACCTGCTGTGCAAGAGTTGTTGTTTTTTAAAAAAAGAAAAAACATTGTGTTGTTTTGATTGTTTTTTTAACACATACTTGCAAAGAAAATGCAAAATAATGATCCTAACATATTGTGATAAATGATTAAATCCCAAATAGGATTTTAAACAAAGTTTGTGATTTATTAAGTAAATAGAGGCAAGCAACAGCACTGGGTGTGCCGGGAGTCTCTGCTCAACCAGGATGCACACCTGTTACATCAGGTATTTTTATACTACTAGACTAATACATATTTATCACTATTCCTAGAAAAGGCAGGGTTATTATAATTAATTCCCAGAATCCGGACCCTCTCCGGGCGCATGCGTATCAGTCTCTGGTGCTCTTTCTGGGGGTCTCTTGTGCTGAAGGCTCGTAGTCTTCCTCCCAAGCTTTGTCTTTCAGTCGTCCTTCAACTCTCCCTTTCTCCTTATTTGGTGGATCCCTTTGCCAGACATCAGAGGCTTGGGCAGCATCTCATGCAGAAGTCAGCAGTTTCCAAAAAAAACCTCCTTGGTCCTCTTATGTCCCAGACTCGAATCTCAGTGTTCGTCCTTCAAGCCCTCTATTTACACAAATTGCTAGACCCTTATTTTGCACAATACAAGAACTATGTACACTAATCACTCTGTTTTTCTTAGATAGAAAGTTACATTTCATCATGCGGCCCTAGCATTGTTTCATACCAACACGAATCAAATGAACACATTTCACAATATCTACTAGCTTGATACTGAACCAAGCTTCTCCTGTGATTTCTTTCCTGAGTTAATAATTCTCCATAAGCACAGATCTTCCCAGTAAGAGCCTTCTAACAAGAGCTAAACAAAAGCCTGATGGAAATGGGAGGTTAAGTGCTACATTAATCAATTTATGCAGCATGCAGTTAACTGCTAGTTATATACTAGTCAGGTATAGACAATGTCATCTGGACTCTGTAAAATTTCCAGAAAATGGATGGTTTGTATAGCAAAATAAATAGTGTGGATGAAAAGGTGAAAAGTGAAGTACACGTGCATTCAGTATATGCAGTATAGATATGTTGGATGGGCACCTCTCCTATTTCTTCTAAATATGACAAAAAATACACTATTTGTCCAGCCCCACATTTGTGAAGTAGGTACAAAGGGTCAGACATTAAACATGTGTTAAATTCATATTTTTCTTTGATAATGCATAGTTAAATATACTTTAAAGCAAATATTGAAAAGGAAATATTTAGCCTGTTTATCCTCTGGGAGGGCTTCCTCCTCTGAGATGAGGCAGGAATGTTATCAGTAAATTGGATAATCAGGAACAGCTTAGCTGAGAAAAGAGGGTGGAAATATATTTTAAATTCAAATTTGTCCTTGAACAGCATCAAGCGTGTTTCACATTTGTTCCTAGATAATTTTCAAGCTCACTGTAATTTTTGTAAAACTGCTATTAATATGAAATTGCAGTTAATGCTTAGTGAAAAGAGACCTTAAAGATGTTGATCAACATTTGCTGCCTAACTAGATGGAAAACAAAAATATTTCCAGTACATCTACAATCAGTATTTCAAAGTGATGTTAGCCTAGATGATTATGACCCAAAACTACATTGAAAAACACCAACATAGTTAAGTAATGCTTATCTTAGGTCCCTGTGACTGCTCGGTACTGGCCATTGCTCTTGAGATCAGCCCTAGAGAGGAACATAATGGTAAGCTTAAATTTTTTAAAGACTGAAGAAGAAGTCTTCATTTAAAGAATGAAGAAGAATACTTTTTTTTTTTTTATGTCCTTCTATGTATTTTTTTCTGAGCTTATGTGGGACATCAGGTGTTTTCAGATAAGCAAATTAGATAAATCTTCTTTGAAACCAACCTTTTAGTAAAAATATGTGTTTTCTACATAGACTTTGTCAACCAGAGTATCACTATTGTGTGGATAACATATTGTCATATAGCTGAGAAAAGCATCATCTAGAGGGGAAATCATTAAGAGCTCCATACTAGAAGTTGCAAAAAACTTAAAATGAGGCAATTGTCAAAAACGTTTTTTCAAGTAGGGCATTGCCATCATGTAGAGTAAAATGCCTGCCCACCATTGCTTGTTGCTGTCCTTAATATAGAAGGATGTCTCAGAGAGCAGTGATTCTTGTGGCTCATATGAAGCTTTGATTGCTGAGACTTATCACTTCTCCCAGACTCTTTCTGCTTTTGTAATATGAATGCAAGTAAATGCAAGTTAAGTAGTTATCTACTCTAAATTGCATGAAGTTTAATTTTCCAGGTTATACAGAATCTGTAACTTTTCCTCTTTGACATGTTTATCTGATGTGATGAAGGGTGCTGCACACACATGGATCCCCTCCTTTTCTTAAAAATTCTGAAGACATGTTCTGTACTTGGAAATTGTGGTTACATTATAGTTTAATTTAAAACATGCAAGCAATGATTTTGAAAATATTGAAATATTTGTTCTTCATAAAAGGGATGGAAGCATGCATCTTCCTCCCTTGAAAACAATTCCACTTTCCCAGCCAAGAGTGGAAATGGGTTATGGCTGGCATAATCTCTGAGTAGTTGTGAACTGCAAAGCCAGTCAGTGTTTCCCTGATTGGCTTCATTGCTATAGTGTTATACACTAATGGGGGTTGTGTACTGATGAGGGAATGAGTATTTGCAATGCTAATATAGCTTGCTTTTCAAGCTGCAACTCTCAGAAGTGTAGCAGCCTTTACAGTCCTTGTGGCACATGAAACTCTACAGGCAGACTCTGTTCTGCCCCAGGTCTTTTTCTGAAACATGGGGACAAAGTAGTGTCATGAAGTTACACCTTTTCTACCTCTCTAAATGCAGGCGCAACATATTGGCATCATCAGGGGTTCATCTGCACATCTGTTTACAGCTGCATGTTAAGATGTTGTCTGTCTTGTAATGTTTGTTTATAGTTAATAAACATGGAGAAGTTACACCAAAGATCTGTTTTTCTAAACCTAGTCCTTCAACTCAGTTGAGCATACAAATCCATTTTCCATTAATAATCTCTGGACAGGACAAACGACCTCTGAGTACAACAAATCTTAAATATCACCAGAAGGGAGGACATGGGATGGTTTCTCTTGAAGAGCAGCAGATGAGCAACAACCTCTGACAAGCAGTTTTTTTCCATAACAAGCTGGTGAAATGCTCTGGCAGACTGTACTGCTTAGTGGTGTTCTCTAAGGGCAACAAATTCTTTGTTAGCTGAAACAGATTTTTCTGAAGAGCAACAGAAAAATCAGCACTTAGGACTTTGATGGAATTTGGGTGCATCTCTCACAGATGCTCCTCTCAAATTGCCTCATCTGTAAAACTGAGCCTGTTGCTTAATGAAAGAATCAGAAATAATGCTGACTTTATAGGCAAGTGTCCTGGTTTCAGTTGGGACAGAGTTGTTTTTCCTCCTAATGGCTGGTGAGGTACTATGTTTTGGATTGGGATGAGAAGAGTGCTGATAACATGCTGGTGTTTTAATTGCTGCAGAGCAGTGCTTACACTAAGCCAAGGACTTTTCAGCTCCTCGCTCTGTCCTGCCAGCGGGCAGGCTGGGGAGGCAGCAAGAGCTGGGAGGGGACAGCCCCAGGACAGCTGACCCAAACTGGCCAAAGGGGTATTCCATACCATCTGACGTCATGCTGAACAATATATAGGGGTGGCTAGCCAGGGTGGGGGGCCGGCTGCTCGGGGTTGGGCTGGGCATCGGTCAGCGGGTGGTGAGCAATTGCATTGTGCATCACTTGTTTGTACATATTACTATTATTATTATTATTATTATTATTATTTTCTCTCTTAAATAAACTGTCTTTATCTCAACCCACAAGCTTCAATTTCCCGTTTCTCTCCCCCATCCCAGAGAGGGAGGGGGGAGGGTGAGCGAACGGCTGTGTGGTGTTTAGCTGCCGGCCGGGTTAAACCACAACAGCAAGGCAGCATAAATGCCAACATAGAGAGGATATTGGGTTATACTGAAGAACCATGTTCACTCCTGCAGTGATGCTGCTTACACTTAGTAATCTTGAGCACCCCTGGAAGGTCCATGGACCTTCTCCAGCACTGATCTCCACGTCTGCCTTATCTCCAAGACATTTCCCTACTTTCAGGATCTTCTCTCTGACCAGAGTCTTCACCTTGTTCTCTCTGAGACCACTTCTTTTCAGAAATACATCTTCTAGCACCAGCTCTTCTGGAAACCAAGCCTACAGTTTCTCCAGTCTAACTAGACTATGTGCAGAAAGAAGAACAGAGCATGATTCGCTTTTTAATTGAGGGATCTGCCTCATGTCTTTTTATTAGCCGGAGGATTTGAGATGTGCCACTTCTGTTTAGTCCAAGTGTTATCAAAATTTCCCAGCAGCCATACCGCTTGCAAGGAGCAGGTTCCTTCTTTAGAGTTCAGGAATTCTGTTTTGGATGTTCACAGATGTGCATACAGAGTTATCTGCTGCCAGTTAGTGTTCACAATTTGAGCTATTTTTTGCTTATGACAACTCCACCTCCTAAATCTGAATACATGTATTGACCCAGCTGCCTGTTAGTAAAATCTATCTGTGCTAGTGCATTCTAACATTACAACCTTCCCTCCTCCCAACCCTACCCCCCCAAAAAAAATAATAATTTTTAAAAAAACATGTCTTCAGAGGCGTACTACCAACAAACAGCTCCTCATGCACTGGAAATCATTTTGCTAAAAGCAAAGTTTTTTGATGGAATTTACTGGATTTTTTTTTTTTTTTACAGGTTATGTCAGGGCACAGGCCAGACAGTTGTAGCTACCTAGACTGTTTATGCCTATAGTTTTCCTTATCTCTGGTAGTGGTAACATAATTATGTGGTCAACACTTTAAATCAGGCTTTTGGACAACAAATGACATAATCCTGCTGGTGCAAACTGCACATGTAGATGTGAAAAGTTATGACCTGAATTGGATTGGCTTATTGCTACTTAAATCTAGGTAATTGAGCTAATGCAAATCTTTTTAACCCTGGAGAGTTTCAGTGATGCATTGAAGCTGTTCCTGGGGATAGGCAAAATCTTAGAAAGCAGTTTGGCAATTTCGGTTTAATTTGTAGGAACCAAGGAAAATTTCAGCTAAATGTCATTTTTGTTTTTTTGCTTCCCAGATTGACCCCAAGGCAGGTAACACTACTTTTACATTGCTGAGCTGCAAAAACTTGCATATAATCATTTGACAGAAGTTTTTATTTTAAACAATAATTGATGCCACATAGACGTGCACTTGTAAGTATGCTTTAAGTCAGCACTGCAATGAGTCAGGGTCTAAATTTGGTCTCAGGTTGTAACAGTGAAGGCTGAGATTGCTTCTCTGAGCAGATGACAGAAATAGTCAAAAGTGGTTTTATGCCTGACTTCTGTCATTTCACTGAAGTCAGTGACCTTTTCTTGAAACTTGTCAGTTTAATTTTGTTTTGAAAAACATTTTTCTGAAAACTTGCATGCAGTTTGAAAAGTTTCCTTTGAATGTTGTTCCGCATCTAGCATTTTATTTTTTTGCTTTCATAATTGCTGTGGAAAAGGAACTGAAACACCTCATTATACAATACGGTCGTAAAACTTTGTAAAGAAGCAGCATACTGTGATTAATAGTAAAAATAATTCCCTGAAAACTGATCCCAGCAAAATGGTTGTACCAGTTATACCTTCCCCAGTTACCTACAGCAGTGCCCTGAGTCATCTCTGATCTCACCACATCCTGCTGTCACCTACACCTGCAGCTTCTGATGAAGTCTTACCCAGCTATGTGTGCATCCAAGGGCAGAAATGGCTTTGGAGCAGAAGCCTGTTTGTGGCCACATCCTGACCAAGCACTAGGTGTTAGGCAGAGATGAGTGTAGTTATCCTCTGTCACTCCACTTTCCAGCTTCGTTGCCAGCTACAGTGAAATGGGTAAAAGAGGGGGAGGGAGGAAAATCATGGCCACGGTAAGCCACATGTCATGTGAGGCCCTTTGTTGCAGGCGCTGCTAGTCTGTCAGCACTAACAAAGAACGGGAACAAAGAGAGAGGTTGTGCTGATGAGGGAGTGAGTGTTCATGCTGCACCACGGAAGAGCCAAAACCCTCAGTAAGTCTGAAAGAGCAGAAGGCCAGAGAGCAGCTGGCTATTTACATATCAGTTTGTTGTTGTTTTTAACTAAACTTTTTATAGTCAGATTGCCCTAATCTTCTAGCACCTCATTTCAAGCCTCTTATTTCAATGATGATGGAGTTCTGTAACTGACAAGAAATGTTAAAAATCCATTAGCAGAGCAGAGAGGATATTAAATCCCTTTGCTAAGGGCAGGCTGTACTTTTATTCTATAACTCTTTTCCCACATTTTCAGAAAGCCTAGAGACACACTCTTCATTTTGCAGCATAGTCTTTGTTCACATACTATTTTTCTTGTTTTCAACTCCTCGATAATGGTATAAGCCCTTCAAAAAAATCAAGATTTCAGCATATATAAGTGGCTCTAAAATATTCATGTGCTTTTTCAAAGCATCTCAATACAGAAGGAAAATAAAAGTTGCAGCTGGACAGCTTTTCATTTCAACATATGTAAGAACAGAGGTACAAATAAACTGAGCTTGCCAACATGGGGACCTTGTTTGAAATCTGACTTTCATTATTTTCATCTCAATGAGAGTTCACACTGTATTTGCTAATATTACTAAGATCAAGATCAGCCACCAAACATCCACCTAGTCTTTCTTTGGGCCACCATACCAGGTTTAATTTCTGTGTATCACCTTGTCCTTCTCAGTGCTGGTACAATCATCTCTGGTGTAGTTCAGTATCAACCACCATAGACAAGTCCATGCCTATCACCTTTGAGCTATTTTCCTTCTCAGCAAAACAACTCAATGCAAAGATCTGCAAAGAAGTTTGGGAGTGCTATCGCTTGACTACAATAGTTGTTATTGAGATATCAATCAGTTTATTTAGAGCAAAGAACATTAGAGACGTTGATTATGCTTGGGTTTTAGAGGACAAGATTTTTTCTTTCGATACTACAGTTAGCTCTTAGTTTATTTATCATGGTGTTCCTGCATCTAAACTAACATTTTGATCATCAAAAACATAAGACAATATTTTAAGAAATACGGAGGTGGATATTTCCTTTTAGGGGCAGACATTTATAGCAAAGCTGCTGAATATGTGAAAAGTGCATTGCCAAAAGAAACCCTTGCAGCCATTTTTTTCAGTACAGGGCAGTGAATTTCATCTTCTTCTGATCATTAAACATCAAAAATGAGAATCTCTTTTGGACCAAGAGACAAGAAAAGCCTATTTGCCTTTTAAGTAAATCTCATTGCTCCTCTACCACAGTATAAAAGGGCTGTCAGCATTGGAAGTTCTTTATAAAGAAGTTATGAAGTTGATTTGCAGGAGAAATAAAGGCATTTCCTCTTGCTGTTATGTATGATTTAAAACCATGAATTTAGAAAGAACTTTATTTTAGCATGGATATTTTTCTTTTCTGTAACAGCCCTTGAAGGAAAACTTGCCTATTACTGCCTCATTTTTTTCTCAGCACATCGTTTCTAAAGAAAACTATGTTACTAGGAAGTCGGTTCTAATTTTATGCACTGTTTTGTAGCCTGCCTACATACAAGACAACTTTTTGTGCTATTTAAATATTGTATATTGTTACAGGGAAACTGAATGGGGTAGGCACTCAAATAGATCCAGACCTCTCAGGGACATGTAATCTAAAAATTATTAATTGGACAGGACTGGTACTGTGGCTGAAAATCAAGTTCTGCTCTACAAAATAGAAACATACAAGTCACAGCTTACCCCAGCACCCAATTCAGTTTAGACTGGCACAAGATGAACTCAAGAAAAGGGGATGCTCACTCCAACCAGTTGAGGTGTGAGGTCCGGACCTGGCATATTGGGTGCAAATAGAGAGGTTCCTCTTCTAGATCGTACCTGGTGTTGGACCTCTCTCTTTAGTATTCCCCTTCCAGAAGATCTACAGGTTTAACATACCAGTAACTCAGCATGTTTTGAACTGACAGATTTAACTATAGATAAAATGCTAACCAGAAGGTAGAACTTTTGAAGTCAATCCCATGCAGCTTTTACTCATGAAAACTTGCCTAAATAAGGTTTTTGCCTTCTTTTCTCTATATGCTTTGATCTCTTCATCCTACCTGTATGGTATTGATGCATGGAGTGTTTTTGCCAGTGTTCAAATTGGTTTTACCCAAACGGGCAATGAAAGGGGGAAAATTTTTTTTTTTTTTTTTTTTTTTTCTCCTTAAAAAGGAAGATAGATCCTTTTGAATTGACAAAATGGAAACGCCAAGAGCTGCTGTAATCCATTTCTCTGTGAACAGTCTAGGAACATTTCCTCTCCTTATTGCTTTTTTTTTTTTTTTTTTTTGAATAATACATTTAGTCCTGTATTTAGCAATAGAAAGTGCAATGGGTCAATTGGGTCAATTGCTAATGGTACTGGTAATTTTATGCAAGAGTATTTGTGTATCAGTCAATACACCTGGCAACGTTGTATCCAACAATATCACACAGGATTGACATTCAATGGCTGGTCATTTAGGATGTCTATGAAGCATGGGTTTGGACTCCAATCTGTAGGCCACCTGGGATTCTGTGCGTCAGCTGGGGCAAGTGATGGGATCCCTGTGTCATTTAAGAAGATGAAGCAAGAGGGTGTTGTCTAGGGCAGATAAAGGGGCAATTCCTGAGGTCAGCCAAGGCAAAGTGATGAAGACTAAGGAAGGATGAGCAAAATGATGCCTCGCTTATCCTTATTAACCTAATGATTTGGGGAAATCAAGATTTTTAAATTAAAAGGGGTAGGTATCCTGCACAGAAAATGTCATTCTCTGTTTTACCTGCAGCTCTTGTGTTCTGAGACAGAGTAAGGACAAAGGAGGAGAGTGAGTGTTTGCTTCCAGTGGCAGCCAGCTGTGGGGAAAGGAAGTAGCCACACTGGAATTTTTAAAAATAGTCTCCATCCTTTCAGCGACAGAGCTTTTACACAAAAATAATTAATTAAAAAAATGAAGAAGGGGGCAGGGGAGGACATTGCGCAAAGACTAAGAGATGGATATAGAGTCACCAGTGCCATTTCAGGGACTTCTCTTTCTCCTTCTAAGGTGACATCCCAAACCCCTCTCTGCTACAGTACTGGCCCAGCTTGCTTTAAATACTCGATTTCCCATATATTCTGGTACAGAAACAGCTTTCCGGTGACAATTCCAAATGCACTCAGGGAGAAAGTGGGCAAGGCACTCATTATTTTTATCAGCCTCCCACAGCAGAAGTTGAAGTTCTGTGGAAAATAAGTAATTTTAAATGTATTTATTTATGAGAGCTTTAAATCAAAACAATTTCTGATTGGCATGGTCATCTCAGCTGGCATAACAAAAAATAGTGGTTGTGTCACAGCTGGGCTAGCTGGAGTTGCCAGCCTGTGTCTTTGCCCTTCTTAGTTCTCTCTCTCTTACTGACATAGATCTGAATATTTTTACCCTTTCTTCTTCTTCTTTTTTTCCCCCCACTTTAGCATAAGTGCCTAATATAGTTATCTTTATATACTCAGCATGATGTCATGTTGTTACCAAGATTTGAAATTTTCTTTCAGATTTCTTCAGACTGTAGAGCTCATTCTCCCTTACTAGCTATTAATCTTATGTTGAGTCTAGAAACAACAGGCAAAAAGCATCATCCAACAGTACTGCAGCCATATCTGTGCTGGCCAAGAGGATGATAAAGGTTCTGTTTGCAAGCATGTGACAAATGTAATTCTCATTTGCATTCCCTAGGATAAATGTCACTTTCCTGAAATGAAGAGTAGCGACTAAATTACTTTAATTGGAGAGACAGGCATAAAGCCTTGGAATTGAATTCTGCCCTTTCCATCTCCTCTGTCTCTTTCTGCCTTCAAATGTTTCCATTCACCTAAATTGAAGTGTTCTGATCCCATTAGGACTTCCTCCAGAAAAGGCTTAGATTTATGAAAGTGATGTCCTTTAGTAGTATTTAGGATCACATTATCAGAACAGTTTAAGATTGAATTTTCCATGGCTGTTCTGAAAAACCTAGCCACTGGTTTAGATATTCAGATGGGAGCTGACCCAGTTGTAGACTATTTCTAGTAAGGTGTTATTAAATATGACCCGCTTCTCAAAACAATGCATCCTTCTAGTGTTAGGTGTCTGGATGCATTAACTGGTATCTGAAGAAAACAACTGTGAGAGAACCTAATTTGTAAGTTTAAGAGCTACTCAAGTATCCTGACATGAATTTTCTTCATCTGCTTCCATTGAAACACTGTTTCTTTTGGCAGTTTTGGCTTTTTCATTTGCAAAACTATAGCAGACTTTACTGACCGTGGTAAAATGAATAGATGTGTTAATAAACAGGACACCAGACATGTGAACATGCATCTGTGTTGTCTTCCTATATGAATTTTGTGACTACATTGACAAGTATGTTTATGTGCACTTCAACTAAACATGTCTAGTACTTTCCATTCTAAACCATAGTTATAACAGCTTGCAATTTTCACTACTTAAACACCAACATGTGGGCCAAGTAGTGCCTTATCAGAGACACCTCTTCCCCTTTTACGTATTAGTCCCTCAGATAGGAGCCATGGCATCCTAGTTTTGATAAACATGTTTGTATTGCAAGGCATAAAGAGGCAAAGACAGTGGGACCACAGAAAAGCTAATGATGCTATTAAGCATCTTCTATTTGGAAAATATGCAGATGATGTAAAAGAACACATACTGACAGATGAAGGTAAAAAAAAAAAGTATTAAATAAAGGTGCCCATTCATCGAATACTGTCCACTCTGTTCACTGAAGTACTGTGCCTTGAATAAAAATAATCTCAAGACTGCAAACAAAAAGGGACTGAGCAGGACCTTTGTTCTGATGTGCTCAGCATTTAATACTTTAAGCAACCACAATAAGGTTCTTCAAAGAAGGGAATAGGGATCATTACTTATTTAAAATAATGTTAAAAAGTCCATCAAAGCTGTTCATCTCCTCCTTTTTTGAGAGAAAACTGAAGCAAATTGTAGTTAGGGTACTCAAAGTTCAGCTTAATTGCTAAGTCTTCAGTCCTTCTATTTCTGATCCACCACAAATGGAAATGACTGGCATGTCTGGGATAGGTAAAGGCATTTTAGTGAGTACGTTATACCAGTAGCTTCCAGCTGTGCATTAAGGTTGCCGTAGAGGAATATCTGCTATTGGGAATAAATCATAGGCTGCAGTCATGCTGCCAGATATTTAGGGGGCAGGAAGCAAAAAGCAATGCTGTTTGCCAGAGCAGTGTGCTCAGTAGAAATCCCTGAGAAGAGCGTTTTTAGTGTCCCAAACTTCATGGGTTCTGCAGGAATAGTACCGCTTCCAAAAACTGTTTTGGCCATCTCAAATGAGAACTCTTTCCTCATTTTCTCCCTTCCCCACATTTCAGCTTGTGGAAAGACTAACCCAGTGGAAAAAGTCCACCACAGAGAGGCTTTCAACTTCAAACACACCCTGGTGTCCTATGAGAGATAAGTGAAACTACCCAAGTTCCCTCAAATAGTCTGCCACAGTATGTTATTATTATTACCGTCATTATTACATTTAATTATTTATTTTACTTTTAGTGATTAATACCACTTATTTTCTGCTATTTAATGTATGTTCAGTCCAAATTCCTTGTTTTCTCATGCTCTCTGGGGAAATTTATTTTCAAATAATGTTTCTAGACATTCCTATGCCTACTTTAGGCATCATGAAATACCTCTTTCATACTGGTGTGACTGTCAACAAGTTCAGTCAGCTTTATGTAAATTGCTTGCAACACCCATGTTCGGCCTGCTTTTTCCCAATTTCAAACTACAGGGACGCCTTCCAAAACCAGCAAAGCCAAATAAAGCCCCTGCGAAGTCAATAAGCTTGCTAAGATGTTAGACCAAAAACTGACCGCATTGGTCAAACCCTGGTCTTATTTACATCTGTACCACATATGGACCAGTTCTTCTTCACAGCGTAAGCTGTGGCTGTACCTCAGTGCTGAATCTCAGGAGTTCTGGGGCAGATGTACTGCTGATATGTATTTGTCTAACTTCTGGAATGCAGTTTTGAAATAGCTTAGCCGTGATTCTCTGAGAAGATTTAAGTTAGTGTGATGGAGAAAAGAAACTGGAGAGGAAATATTTATCCTGGGGGAAGTTAAAATGTTTCCTGTAGAAATGCCTTTTTCAGTGCTTGAGGTATGATGGGTAAGTGTAAATACAGAATTAACTCTTCTTTAAGCCCTCAGAGGGAGGCTGGGAGATACATGCAAATTACTTCAAAGTTGCCTAGTCCCAAAGTAAACCAAGTAGTTAAAAGTGACAATGAATTGATGATTGAAGCTTTTGGGAGTTGAAGGCAATTTCATTTTTATTAATATATATATAGAGAGAGAGAGACTCAAAAGTGTGAAATATTTTTCCTCTCTTCGAAGCAGCTATTACCTATCCATATGTAACAAATGGCATTCAGTAATAGAAATGTAAAATGTTACTCTTTTGTAATTTATTGCATTACACTGATCATGGCTCATTTCTAGATGCCTACAGATTTCTCTTCTGAATAAGTTTGATTTTGAAAGTAGCATGTCTACTTTGCATTTGCAGTTACATCAACAAATGTGTATCTTCTGTGGTCACACAGTTATACCATGCAACATTAGCATTAAAATGGCTGGAATAGCATAACACAGCCAGCAGAAAGGACTGTGACACTGTCTGCCCTTTTAGCTGAATCTCAGGAATGACTTGGTAAAGCAGGTAAGAGTTACACCATTACAGACCAGCCTGAGAAGAGAGCTAGATCCAGTGTAAACACTGATGCTAAATACCTGTTTTGTTGGCAAAGATGTCATTTTCCTTTCTTGTTCCATTCAGTAGATCTAATAAAGCAATGTGGAGGAAGCCCTAGTTTCTCACAGCTGTCTGTGTTGGTCATTGACCATCAGGAGGGATGGAAAAGAGTCCTCACAGCACACTAATCCAGGTGCAACCACACAGGAAAACAAACAAACATACAAACAAGCAAAACAGCAGGGATATATTCCAGTGAATTTTGTGCTTACTAGAAAAATAAAGCCCTACAAGTGAGGCTAGGAATCTGCAGGTACCTGAGCAGTGAGTCTCCATGTGTCAGCTCAGCTGAGAAGGGCTGGGTAGGGGGCCCCCAGAGTGCACCCCAAAATGCCCAGTTCCATTCACTCCTTGTCTCTCCAAAGGTCTTGGCAGCAAGGCAGCGCAGGTGCCGGTTCCCTGTCCTACAACCAGCACACAAATGAACTGCCTGGGCCTTGCTCAGTGCAGCCACACCAGCTCCTCCAGCCTGCCTATGCCTGGCATGGAAGTGGCCACTTCAGGGACATCCTTCCCTGAAAGCAGTCCTACCAAGGCTCATTTTTTGGCACCAATTTGATGCATCTTTCCCTGAAATGCTTCTTTCAGAAGCAGCATTTAACTGAGTGAAGTCAGCAGTGTATACATGGTGCTGACTACTCGAATAACCAAGAGCTACATGAGTACTTTCAGATGTGGGATCTTCTGACTCCTATGACTAATATTCCTATCATAGCTGACTAATGAGTGCTGGTTAAAATGTCGAGAGATTTTTTTGGTTTGTTTCTGTTTTTTTTTTTTTTTTTACTACATTGTTCACTCTCACAGTAGATGATAATGAACTGACATACTGTTTACTCATCCTACTTATACAGTCCCATGGCAGGAGGAGAAGAGTTGCTGCAGCCTGATACTGCGTAGTTCAGAAAGACTTAGAGGTGTATGAATAAGAGTGACTGCTCCTATCTGGAAGCACAGATTCAGCTCTGATATTTAAGAATAGGTCCATGTTGAAGATAATGCAGAACAACTATTGCCCAACAAGGAGAAGTCTGCTTCTGTACAGCAAAATTTTGCTGGAGCTCCCCAAACTGTGGGACTCAAGTTTTTCACTGTCAGTGAAGGAGAGCAAGGAAAGGTCTATGACATCCTTGCTGCCCAGCTCAAGGCCATGCAAGGGGCAGAGAGCAATTCTTCAATGTCCCTGAGCACTGGCCTAGGGAAGCAAAAGCTGCAGCCCCTAAATGGTAGGGAAGGTAACACTAAGCAAGATGTCTCAGCCCCTTTCATGCACATCTGGAGCTACCTCTTACCCGTGAAACCTGTCCCTCTGCTAATGGCTTGGATCCCGAGGACAGCTTCAGAGCCTGGATGGTCCTCTGGTGGCTCCCTCAGCCATGCACAGCTCCCATGCCAAACCCTCATGAAATAGCAAATGAATTTTGCTCGATGTTCATAAGGATGAGACATCACTAACAGAACTATCACACAATAGAGTATAATTCAATATATATCTGAAGACAGCACTAGCTTGAGAAAGAGCCTAGGGAAGAAATGCCTAAACTGAAGAGGATGTAAAGAAAATGCATGTATATATGCGTACAAAAAAATAGGCAAGGTAAAGTTTGCCATCAGTATTTACACTGCTACAAGTGACCTACCCATCAGCTCTTTCAGGTCATTCGTTAAATGCATGGAAATTTATTTAGTGCATGGAAACTATTGATTTTGCCTAATTAAATTATACCCTTGCATTTCACAGGGACAAACGCTAAACATGGACTGCGCTGTAAAGCTTGTAAAATGAGCATCCACCACAAGTGTGCAGACAGTATTGGACAACAGCGTTGCATGGGCAAGCTGGTAAGTGAGCAGCCCAGGGGGCAGCAAGTGTGGCCGGGGGAGGAAAAGGGGGGTAGACACAGGACCTTGCTTTGTATGCCAGATCCCTAGGCTAGCATTTACTTGAAAATATAATTATATAATCCAAACCTGGCTACATATCAGAATTAATTCCTATGATTTAAACTGTACTTGCTGTAGTTGAAATCTCTACAGGAAAAGCTACGTATTAGTCAAAATATTTTGGTGGAGTTTCACAAAAGAATAAGCTTCAAATTATGTTTTATAGTTTTTTCCACTGTTAGGGCTTGAAGAAAAAACATAATTCATTTAAAAACAAAACAAAAAAAAAAACCTGAAAACTGAAGGAGATTTCACAGTGAGACAGTACAGAGCTTGAAGCAGTCTCTCAGTAGGAGAGGAGACCTGCCCTGTATGGACACAGCACCTTAATGCACCTGGGTCACCTTCTGAGCAACAGGTTCTCATTACTGGCAAAGGCAGGATACTGTATTTGAGATGATTCTAACCTAACTTGGTGACTTTTTAAGGGAAAATGGTTCTTTTGGTTACTTCTGGAAAAAAAAAGAAAAAACACTTGGGAAAATGACTATTTGGAATATGGAAAATGGGTACAAATATTCCTGTTTCAAATGTTTTCAGTTCTGTTGCAAACATGTGCAAACTGAAAGCACTTAAGACAAATCTAAGCTAAAAACAAAGAGCCTCATATATTAAATGAGGAAAAAAAAAAAAAAAAAAAAGCAAGCATTGGCTTCAAAAGGGCCAGAAAACCTACCTCTCCCTGGAAAGATCTTTTCTCTCCAAATATATTTAGAGAATGCTATCATTGTCGGTACTCCTCACACAAATCTTGATATGTTTAAAGCATAATCATAGCCCTAGTGTGAGTCTTTCTGGTACAGGAAGTTGATCTGTGAAGAACTGAATTACTCTCTTGCAGGCCTGGGACAAGCCAAATGTGAAGTTACACTAATTGTTTCACACATTGCTTGATCCCAGACTCAACTGTTGTGGTCACTAGTTTACAAAAACAGAAAACGAGGCAAAATTTATAGCAGAAGGAAATCCAGCAAAGTCATGGGAGTTTTACGAGTTCATGTGGTATCTGAATTTGGTTTTTTTGGGGCCAAACTGAGGCTGGGGAATTGGAATTTATTCTTGTAAGAAACCACATATATCAGTTCCCTCTTCCTTCTTAATCCATACTGCAGCTCATTAGTGAAAGAACTAGTTCTGTATCTTTTTTTTTTTTAATGTATACTGAATATAGGATACAGAAAATATGCACATCCTCATGAGGCTTTTCCACTTATCAGTGTAGCTAGAGATTCTAAAGGCCTGCAAAGATCAGAGGTCTGAAAATCCTTTTGTGAATCTCTAATGACTTGAAAGGTATTTCCAAAGACTTAGGTTTTAGCACCTTCATTTTAGGTACTCAGCCTCTACCTGAGATATTTCCAACCTGAGATGGTAGATACAAAATTAACAGAAAATATTTAATCTTCTAAGAATGGTCTTTAGACTGATATAGGACGCCTTTATTGACAATACTCTGGTATTCTTTAATGGTATAGCTTGAGTTGTTATAGTGCATTTCTTTACAAACAGACATTTAGGAGACATCTGGTGTTGACCTGGGGAATTTTTTGACCTTGCTAGACAAAAAAAGTTGTGGTCAGTCAGCAGCAAGCTTAAAAAAATACATAGAATAGCTCTATATTTCTTGGGTTTCAATCCTTTTTTACTTGAGAACATGGAAATTTGGAGACAGGGTGGGGAAGGATAGATGCTTGTTTAGCAAATGCAGATCGATGCAAATTCACTTCACATAAGAAGAAAGGGAGAGGTGAACATAGAGCTTTCCAGAACATCTAATGATTCAGCACCTCTGCTGCATTTAATTAGTGCTGCTTTTTTGTTAGACAAAAGAAAAGAGGAGGCTGGAAATTAGCCCCTCCTTCTTACACATAAGTACGGGAAATTAGTTTTTTTCCAGGAGAAAAAAATCAAATAAATCCCTGATCTCTGCACCCTGCAGTGACTCAACAACAGGAGGCAAATTTCAATCCTTGCCACACTTCACAGAAGAAAAATCCTCTCTGTTATGCCACTAGCCAAACAGCTGAGTTTATTTCTATTATGTCAATCATGGTTCATATGTTTTTGCTTTCTCTCCCTCCAGCCAAAAGGATTTCGACGGTACTACAGCTCACCACTACTCATTCATGAACAGTTTGGCTGCATCAAAGAAGTGATGCCTATTGGTAGGTTTTGATTGCTTTTCCGTTCAGTCTCCCTTTGGCAGTGCTCTGTAACAGCAGCGGCAGACTTTCAGCCATGGTATTTGCCCTCAGCAGCCTTCCAGCTCCTTTCAGTGACTGGATGTCCTTTTGCCATCTCAGAAAAGGACCACTTCAAAGATACAAAGCTGGAAGAGGAGATGGTGTGTTTATTGTGCATTTCACTCAAAATCCCCTACACATAACCTCTTAGCAATAATCTTGTTTATAATAATAACCACCTGATCTCAAGGTAGCAGCTTACAAGAGAGGCGACAGTAGAATATTGAGATGAAGGTCTGAGCTGGAAAGAACCAGGTAAGAGACAGATATCAAAAGAGTGAGAGGCATTTGCATCACTGGTCTGGCTCTTGAGGGACTTGCTAGGTTCCTGTTCTTTCTCACCCACCTTTCTTACTTTATTTTTTATTTTTAGGGAAGGATGATCTTTATGTGAGCAGAAAGGCAGCAAAGAAATCGCTAGCAAAAGCTAATTCCACCAACTTATTCAAGCACTTTTTATCAGGATAGTCTCTCAGCTTGTGTTTCTAAACATAGATCTAAACATGTTGGTACAAGCAGATGTTTCTCCAAGTGGAGCAGGAACATAGCCAGAAATACCTTTCAGGGACTGATGCATGTTTTGCTCCTTCTGTTGCAGCCTGTGGTAATAAAGTTGATCCTGTGTATGAAACTCTCCGCTTTGGGACTTCCTTAGCTCAGAAAACTAAGAAGGGCAGTTCTGGCAGTGGGTCTGACTCTCCCAACAGGAATTCTGTAAGTATCCTTTGTTCCTTTTTCTCTGTAGAGGAGCAGCACATATTGATTCACAGGAGCTGGTACTGGAGTTCACTAAACCTGCGTTTCAAGCTGAAATAATAATAATAATAATAATAATAATAATAATAATAATAAATAAATAAATAAATAAAAGCTCATTCCCAGATCCTGAAACGAGACAAGAAACCACTTTATTTTTATAAACTCAGGTTTTAACTATCTTTTCGATGACTCTTGAGAAAAACAACCAAAAAAAAGAGTAAAATACAAATTAAGTGAATAATGTTCTCTTATCAGATTGGAAAAGGAAGTTATATTCTTTATTTTTGCATATCTGTGGAAAAGCAGAACAGAAATATTTAACTGTGATCCCAGAGTGAACACATCCTGCCTGTGGCTGGTAGTGGACATTTACCCTTCACACAAATGACAATGTTGGGTTTGAAGTCCTCAGAGCCTAGATTTAGAAGTACACCTTCTCCCTTCTCCATTGTATTCTCAAGGGGGGCATCATAGGGTTGGACTCCTCTCTCCAAATCCCAAATGCTGGCAGGTGTTCTCTGTTTGTTATATCCCAACAAAGAGATTTTCACCTTAATATTAATCTTTGTCATTCATTCTCCCTTGTCATGAAAAGTCACTTTCTTCAGGACTATGGAAAGAGGGTGGAGAAGGAGGACAAGGGAAAAGAGAGTTCCCTTAGTCCTGACTGTGCCAAATCCTTACCTAGTTCAGCAATACCACTTAAGCATTTGTGTAAGATAATGTCTTTTCCCAAGAGATTCTCCTCATGCCTCGAAAAGCAATCACAACTGAACGCACTGCAGACTGAAGCTGATTGTCATGTCTAAAAATTAGACCCATGCCATCTGACAATCCTTCCTGCACTCACCTCAGAAAAAAAAAAAAAAAAAAAAAAAGGCACCATGAGAGTTGGTCTGCAGGCCTCAGAATGAATACTTACATGTTTAATTTAAACTTGTGCTAAATTCTATTTGTTTGGTAAAATGTTTTCCTAGGACTTAAACATATGCTCACTCACATGACTGAACTGTAATTTCAGATGGTATAGGTGACCTCTAAACAAACTTGCAATTGTCTCAGATGGAAAAAAGGCAGACAAATTTACACAAGAACTAAGGGTAATCAGCAAGGGTGTTATTGAAGGATATGTCTTTCATATACCCTTGTGTGTGCCTTAAAAGGAACTTAGTAATTTTCATTCATTAAAAAAAAAAAAAGAAGTGACTCTACCACCTGTCATATTGTGGCTACAGTTCTTTCTTTCAATTATTTCATTTACTTTGAAACAGAAGTTCTACAAATGTAATTATTGTCTTCTAAATCAATAAAGCATTGAATTATGAATGATTACTCATGCATAGAAATCATGAATGCTGTGTCAGCTTTCCCTAGAGAGCTAATCATAACTAGGTGGGGTGTGGGTGTAGAATGAGGAACGCAGGTTCATTGTGGGAATTTCTCCAGGGTATTGAGGCTGAAAGAGAATATAAAACGTGTCAGCACACAGGAAACAGAGAACACTAGAGAACTGAATAACAGACATGTGAAACCATATGTTCTGCCAGTGCAACCCCGCGGATTAAGTCAAGGATAAAAGCCAGGGGCAGACCCAGTCCTATCCAAAATGATGGGGCCACAGAGCTTCACAGCTGTTATGTGTCACCAAGGAGCAGGCACTGACCAGTATCCAGAACAGAGAGTAACATAGAGCCCTTAGAGCCCAGGTAAAAATGCACTGGAGCATGCATGCTAACTGTCTGTGCAGTTAACAACACACAGGGACTAAAAACCTTCCCCTGTGCTTCCTCAACTCTGTGCTGCCATACTCCTCTGAAAACAGAAGCAGCAATGCAGCTGTAAGGCTCACAGCATCACTAGGGCTTTGCGGCTCATCCATGCCCCAGTCCTGGGAGCTGGGGACTGCTTCAGGGTTGCTGTGGGACCAAGCCATGGACACTAGGGATATGGTGACACCTGGGTGCCTACTGCACCTTGCAGGTGAGTCCAAGCCATCAAAGGGCTAGCTCCAGGTCAGAGCAGTATAGCTGCACCTGCCAAGGCTAGTTAGAAGGCCCCGGGATTTGCCTCTACAGCTTCCAGGATTGCAGCTCATGCCTGTGCAGTGTAGAGATACTGTCTTGTTCTGAATTAGCCAAGGTATTTTTAACATGACTAAGCAGTGTGGATGCACCCACTATGATTTTCAGCCCAGATTCTGCATTTCCCATAAAAGAAGCCATAAGCCATATGCTCCAGATTTACTACCTACTGCTTCCTTCAGAATGTGTTTCAGCAACCCACATTTATACAGAAAGTCACTTGAGGTGATGTAAATGTGATTCCAGTTCTTGTTGGTGTTTGGGGGGTGAGCTCCTCTCAAAAGCAGCTTTGTACCTCTGTGATTTCTATTAGACCCTTTGTCATATAACTCTTAACTGAGTTAGTCCTTAAGCATGCCTGAGGTTTCAGATGAGATATATGTTGAAAAGACAGTCACTGCACATCCCACATGCAGTAGTACCCAACAAAGTATGAAGCTAATTAACAATTTTGATGCTAGTCTATGAAGACTGAGGAACATGCCACAGCAATGAGCTGAAAAGTAGCTGGTACTTACTGTTTCAACAAAACCATTTTTTTCCCTTCCCCACACAGTGATTAGAAATCCCTAGATATGTTCTACATTGGCTCCTTGTTATCATTTCTATTGCAGTGCCTTCTTATCCAGGGGTGACCCATTTGTGCAAGGTGCAAGATAAGCATGGCCTGGTACAAAAGGTTGAGTCTAAAAACAATGCTCAACAGAGCAGTAAAATTTAAGGGTGTGAAAACAGCAAGGGAAACAAGATAATCACAAGATGCCTGTGGCATAAATCTACTCTTAACTCCTTCATTCATCAGTATACTTGGGTTGAAAAGTAGCTAGAAAAGTACTTGATACTGGAAATAAGTTTACCAGGAAATATACTGAATTGCTAAACTACTTTCTAAAAAAAAAAAAAAATCTTTGTTGTCAGCATTAACGAAAGGAAATGAAATGAAAGGAAAACATAATATAAAAAGTTGCAAAGACATTCTGATTTTTACTCCCTGAACAAAGGCAGTGAATGTTTCTCATTTGGCTTTTCTTCCTGAAATTCAGGCAATGGTCTACAAATCACTGGATAGAGTTGTGTATACAGTGTAATTCTAGAGTGTCATAGAATAATTAAGTTAAATCCTTCTGCGTGTCTTAAAATCCTGTTAACAAGAAATAAATATAGCTTAGGAGCATATAATGACTTGCAGTTTTTCATACTGGACACATTGTCTCACTCTTCAGTGTAAAGGGTTTTTTTTTGTTTGTATAGTTATAAAAGATGTTTTACCCAAAAGAAGTCATGGGGGTAGAGTTCAGAAACGGAAGCTCTGTAAGGTCAGATTCGGACAGAGTTGTTTGGAATAGCTCATGGTTCCTCTCAGGCTATACATGGAGAAGCCAAGGCTTGGGATTTTGTCATCCCATGTTTCCCTATAACCTAGAAAAATGGGCCCCTAATAGCAATTGACATTAATATTGTATACATCAGAAATCATAGTAATTCTAACAACAATATTTGGGTTTAATTTGTCTCTAACTATACCAATCAGATGACTATATAAAAAGAAATTGAGGGCAGATATTTCAAAACTGACTTCACCAACTCCATTACACTCCAGCTCCTTCTTTGAAAGCATGTTAACAGAATTAAAATCACACTTATCCTACAGTTATTTTACTGAAAAAAAAAATATTTAAGATTAACAATTTGATAGTCAATAGTTTCAATTAATGGCCAGTTTCTTCTGTAGACAGCTATTTAGAAAACCTGCATCATCTACAAATTCCATGAAATCCCTTCTATTATATAAAGACAACTACATTTTTTAACATGTAGTAATTTTTTTTCCTTAACTTTCACTTCACTTTTCTCTGCAAAAGATTTTACTCCAGGCTGGAAATCTGTTCTGGAGTTCTTTCTGGGCTTTTACTGCTCCCTGTGGAGCAGAATATTTGTTGTGTACCACCAGATACAATGTCTTCTGCAATGCCATCAGGCTGGCTTGCTCTGCTCTGATAGCACCCAAATGCTGCATTCCCCAAAGACTCGTGTGTGGTCCTATTTCACCTTGTCACTTGCTTTTTTTGGCTTTTCCCATCTCATTTGCTCCTTCTGTCCTTGCAGACAGCCAACCTGGCAGAAGTTCCTGAGGAAGCCGACAGCAGCCTTGACATAAGCAGGAAACGCAGCAACAGTGGTGAGTACTGCCAGGCCAGGATCATAGAATCATAGAATATCCTGAGTTGGAAGGGACCCATAAGGATCATCAAGTCCAACTCCTGGATAGCATCTTCAGATATTAGCATATGATAGCATTCAGATGTTTAGCCTTATGCTAGACATCTGTGCAACCTATTTCCGATGTTTTTTTATAGAATGTCTATGTTTCAGCAGTATTCTGGTTTTAGAAGGGGGAGGTGAGTGTCACAAGTAGTTGGTGAAATAATTTAAGGATTTTTTTTGAATGTCAGATGAGATCCAAGCCATTGGTTTTCTTAATTTGTTGTGTCCTGACATGGGACAAGGTTCAGGTCCATTCCCTGTCTCCTGTGCTTCATGAGCATTGATGTAATCACTTTAAAAGCTTCAGTTCCACATGGGTAAAGGGGAACAAAAATAAATCTTATTTTTTTCTTTTTCTATATGTCTAACTTGTCTACATATCTCTATATACCATAATCTTACTGGGAAAAATGAAAATGAATCATTTGATATGAAAATGAATAATTTAATATCCATATATCTGTAAAATATCCATCACAATGAATCCTGATTGTATTTGCAGCTTCTCAGTACAACTCCAGTATGTGCCCCACTAATATTAGTAGCCAATTCCTTTGTCTACTTTGCAGTGTGACAGTAATGTTTTTACAGTGTTGGTGTGATGAGATTTTTAAGACCAGGGTTAGGGATGAAATCTCAGCCACTGCAGGATAGTGTTCATGACCCACTTCTTGAATGGTGAGGTGCATGGTGAGGGAAGCAGTAAGTACAAACAGGTTTGAAGCACTTCTATCAAATCTTTTCTAATAGCACTTTGCTATATCTCACATGAGATGTACGCTAAAAAAATAAATCACAGTGAGCATAGGTTTCTTCTGTTACACCCCCACGATCCTTACGTGCAGCTGGCAATACATGTAGGTGAAATGCCAGCTTTAGTTGTCTATTCCCCCTTTATGCTACCGCCTCCTCATTCCTTTCCTTTCCACATGGTGCCATCACTTCTCATTGTGTTCAGTCATTTCCCCCCTTGCATTTTGTAAACATCCCATCTACGTTATCTTTTCTCTTCTGGCAATTTATTTGGCTTTTCCATCTCTCAAGTGTAAGTTGTCCTGACCTGGTTAAAGATAAAGAATTCATACTGCTTCACACTTTGTAATCCTGCACACCTGAGATTAATTTGGCCCTGTCTGAGTTTCCAGATAACTATTTTTTTCAACTTTTTTTTTCATTGTTGAACAGGAGTTTCATTGCTGAAATCCAAAGATACTTTTTTCTGTGAGATCTGCCTTCACTGAATGGACCAGGAGGGATTCAAGGAACTTTCTCAAAGAGATTAGTTTAAAATCCAAGCATGTGTCAAACCTCCAAATAACTTCCGCAGCACATTAACAATTCCTTTGATCACTACTGGCTTTTTTACAGTCCATCCTTCAGAGGCTCAGGGTATAAATTATGCATAAGTCACTCCAAAAATTTCCCCTTGGTAGATTTTTAATAAACTGCCCTCACTATTTGCACAAAATATGGAAATTGTAAAATCCTTTTCAGACCGTCAAAATCCCCTTTTTCCCTTGTTTGTTTACTTTTTTTTTTTTTTTTTTTTTTTTTGGTCTGCTGCTGCTAGGGCAAAATATGAAAATAGATGGATTTCTGTTTTGTGGAGACATGAACTACATAGCTGTATGGCTTTCAGATTCAAGTGCTTCCTCATAATATCCAGAGACCATGAGCTAAACAGAAATTAAAAATTTAACAAAGTAAATTCAGAATATTGCTACAGGGTGATTCACCACGCCTTTTTCGTCAGTTTTCCACTGCCTCTTTAGCAGGTGGTTCCACATTAATGCCTTGATGAATCGGGTCCATTCCACTTCTTTTCTTAAAACAAACAAACAAACAAACAACAACAACAACAACAACAAAAACTGACTGCTGGAAATAAGATTTTAGGAATACATACATTTGAGCTTCTTTGTTTAATGGGAACAATGGGAACAGGAAACAGCAGAAAGGACTCAGCACATGCATGGCAATGTAATCAATCCTATAGACATGTGACAGTAACTTCAAGGGAAGATGGTGTCTTTCAGGCCCTGGCACACGAACTATATAGCAAAGCTACCTAGTTTACAACTGTAAAATGGCATACTTAATTTCCAGCCCCTCAGCCTTCTCTAAGCCAGTTACACTCCTTCATTACTGTGAATTGCCATCTGTAACAGAAACCCCATAGGCCAAAATGTACTTTAAATGGTGTGTATTAGCCTATCAACAGGGACTTCAGGAAATGTGGGACTTCTTCCTGGCAAAGACAGGTTTGGAGGGCACTTCTCTGCATACACAAGGATATGGTCCATGACCCCTCCCCACCAGCTGGATCAGCACCATGGTTCACAAGACATGTTAGTAATCAGGCTTTATTTTCTGTCACTGAGCAGAAATTTCCCTGAACATGCTGCTCTGCTTCAGTACTTCCACTTCCCCTGGTGAAAGACTTTCTGCAAGTCTGAAGTTATCCTGGTTATTCAACTAATTTACCAGGACTTGTTCAATTTGCTTCCCTATCTCCTTTTCCTCTACCAAAAGAATAATAATAATAATAATAATAATAATAATAATAATAATAATTTTTTTAAAGGCATAGAAATTTGAGTAGGATTTAAACACTGCCAGAGCACTTTACACCCCTTTATACCAGCAGCACTTTATACACTTTATACAGATGCCAGGTACCTGTATATCTCTCTGCTAGAAGATTTTGCAAAGTGGTTTTTTTGTTTGTTTTTTTTTTTTTTTTTTTTTTTTTTTTCTTAAGGTTTCCCCTTCTGGTATTGGTGACAGTGTGCAGGGTCGGTGTCCCTCTGTGACAAGACCTGGTGAAGTGCACAGTGAGGCCTCCAGGTCAGCCACAGTCAGACCACCTGGAGAGAGCTTAAGGCATTTTGGGGGTTAAAAGCTGTAGGTGTCAGTTCACTTGTAGCATTCACATTCACAGTTTGGACTTTATGACTTCAAAATTGTCTTACATTTTATAGGAGTATATGTGCTTTTGTGTGTCACTTTGCATGAAGTCTTTCTCATGCATGCCGTCTGCCATTTTATCTATCTTTCCCCTTTTACAGGACCACTACATTTTTTCAAGATCGAAATACAACTGTCTATTCTAAAGGATCCTTACTATTTAGCTCCAAAAAACCTTCAAAGACCCTTTACCTGGTCATTGGCAATCTAGAATAGCCAAAGTAATACATTTTCATGCCAGAAAGGTGAGCAAGAGGAAGAGCAGAAGGGGGAGGAAGTTCAGCCATTTATCGGTTCCCTGGCCACTTCTTTTCTCTCAACACATGAAGCAGTATCACAGTGAAACAAAAATAAAATAAACTCAAGCAATAAGCCTGCTCCTTACTACTGTTTATGAGATTTGCAAAATGTTGTTAGAGACTACAAAATACAGCTTCTGCTTGAAACACCTGCAGGTATAAATGGTGAGAAATGAAGATGATAGTTCTAGCTGCTCAAAGACTCCACCTATTAAAATCATAGTCAGACTTCATCCAGAAGCAGAAAACACCAAGTGATTTTTCAAATGTGAAGGGGGATTCGGTGAATGTAATAAAGCCACTGTGGTGTTTCCAGGGACATAAGTGAAGACAGGCATCTGTCAGTTCACAAAGCAATTACGAATACAGCATAACTTATTAGTATCAGGTACTCTTAGATGCTGCCTCTGGGTCTTATTCCATAAGTTTCTGATTTAGTAACTTAGAAGCAAATTTCCAAACATACAGGCCTGCGTCTCATATAACCCATCTCGGCTTAAAGGCACTTCAAGTAGCCCTATGAAATCAGAGGAAGAGGCAGCATATCTAGTGTCCCCAGGCAGAGTCTAATGGAGAGAGAGGGCAATACCTCTCAAACATTCAGGGACAGAGGGTCCAGAAGCAGGGTTGGCTACAAACTTCCGTCAGTATCACTCATGTATGGTCATTGTGTTTTGCAGTTGCTTTTAAATGGAAATCCTGCTGGTCCTAAACATGAAAATGCAGCATTGAGTATGAAGAAAAGGCTGCAAGGCTTTAAGTAGCAATGCAACTGGGGGACTTAGGTTCTATACTGTACCTATGCATATTCATCTGATAAAAATGGCTTATTTATTATGATAGTAAATTGTTCAGGACAGAGATTGTTTTGAGCCATGAGCCAAGGTTAGTGGGATACCTGGTTTAGTTGGGGGTATAAAAAGGTTCAGAGGAGAGCAGAGGGGACCAAAGAAAGTAAGGGGGGGAAAGGAAGAGTTTAACAGAACTAAGCTGGTTCTGATGAGGTGAAGAGCCTTAACCTATTCCTAAAATGTCATGTGTTTGCTTTATTTCAGTGTTTACATATTCTGAAAATGGCACAGAACACTTTGGAGAAGAACCAAAAAATATACATTTCCCGGTATGGGTACAATTTTTCTGAGAGTGCAATGAGAATGGGAAGACATATATAAAGCTTATTTTTACAGACAGCTGTGAATTTACCTTAGGCTGTAGAATTGTAGCATGACTGCTGGGGCACTATTATGGGGAAGTGTCAGGACCTGACTGTCACATAATTATACCATTTCTGGGCCACTGACCACAGTTGGAAGCAGTATACTGGATTGGATGCCTCCTTGGTTGACCCATTATGGAGCCTTTTGTGTTCTTTCTTCTGTTTATTACAAATTGACATTGTGAACACAAAAAACCCACCGTGGAGGCCATATCATTACAACAGAACTGTAGTAACATAAAAATCATAGTCCTGACACAATCTGAAAAATTACCTGGGATTTGTTTTAGATGCTTTTTTTTTTTTTGCTCCAGACTTCCAGTGGGGAAGAGGAGGTGAGACAATCTTCTCCATGGGAAGCTCAGTGCAAACAGCTTTCTCTTTAAGAAAGTGATTTTCCCTCTCTGCTCATTGGAGCTATGCACTGTACAGCTCTAGCTCAATCATAATGAGGACTGTATAATAGACACATCATATAATGCCAGTAATATAGTACTGGACTTGCAACATTCATACATTAACAGAGAGCAAAAGACAGACTCATTTTCAAGAGCTTGCCCAAAAGACCAACTTGTGCACATTTCTACTTTTCTCCTCTGGAAGCCTGAAATTGGATTTTGGTGTTCAAAGAATCTTGTATCACATACATGAAGACACTTACAGCCTTAATGGTTCACAGTGTTTCTGGGTGACAGTCCTTCAAGATGTGAAAGCAATGAGATTCTGGCTCATCTCTTGGAAGACCAGGCTCTGGTTCCTCACTGTGACAAAGTCAACCAAATTCCTGAGTTTTCCTACACGTCAATAAGCACCAGATATCAGTACATGTTACACCTCATTTCTAATTCTCTGAAGGACAGATATTTATATTTTCTCTTTATCTTTTTTTCTTAAAGGGACCATTTTATAAAAACACGCCACAAATGAACACTTATGTTGCCTTGTACAAATTTGTACCACAAGAAAATGAAGACTTAGAGATGAGGTAAAGTCCCAAAATATTTATTAGTTGATTTGACCCAAACAAACTGAGGCTCATATGGCTACATATGACTTAGGGAGGTGATAGGGGCGAGAGGGTGTTTGGAAGAAGGGAGAATTTATTCTGACATTTGTTCTAGACATTTTTTTAATATAGGTATCCACTCATAGAAACCACTCACATTCTCATAGAAGCAAAGCTGGCAACCAATTTTTTTTGCAAGGACACAACAGATAAAATGTTTCAAGGACATCCACATCACTTCAAGAGGAAGATGGCTTTCAGCTAGAAAGCATTCCGTTTTCAGTTTCCTTTTTTTTTTTCTTTTTCAAACAGAGGTTTTCAACTAGGAATTCCTCACCAGCTCTCATGCTAATGCTGAACATTTTAATAGTCCTATTTAATTTTCCCTCATATTCAGATTATATCTGAGGGAAAAAAAAAAAAAAAAAAAAGAAAGAAAAAATAAAAGAAGGGAAAAAAAAAAAAAAAAAAAGATGTCCAGCTGCTGGATAGCAGTGTTTTTACCAGAAAGATGCATTCAAAGCTTTGCAAAATAACCTTGTTAATTATCATTTTTAACACTTCCTGCCTCAATTCTGCATCAGTTGCTAGCACTGCAAGGTCTAATCCAAACCCACTGAAGTGTAAGGGCATCTTTCCTTTGGGTAGAATTAGCTTGACTCATGCTCCTCACATTTCGCAGGACCTTGCTAGAGCTGTTGACTTTAAATGTGTCAACTCTCTTCAAGGCATCCCCTGCATGAAAATAATCATGCACATGCCACAGAATGTAGGGAATTGCCAGAGAAATGTCCCTGTTGTCAGCACCTCCTGCACAGAAAGCCTTTTTGATGTTCCCAGCTGCAGCTTCTCATTGCTCTGGAAAGAATGGGTGGGATGTAAGGCAGAAATAACAAGCTTCTCTATCAGTCTGCTTTGTTAGCATTTCTTTAGGCATGACAGTTCTTCCACTGAGACACCAATCACAATTTGGACTTGTGTCACTTGGCTACAGCAATGTTGTTTGTTCATGGCCATAAATTAGTAATGGATGGATTAATGCTATTACCAATAGCCAATAGCACCAAAATGCTGTTTGCAACTGCAGAGCCAGGCAGGATTCAGGTTGTTTGAATGACTTTTCATTTAACATAGTTGAGTTAACCCACATGAGATAGGTTCAGCATAGCAGCATTGTTAAGACTGACTTGCCCTGTCCTGGGACCCCAAGTCAGGGACCAGTTGGACACTGATCCTGTGTAACAGAATGACAGAAACTAGCAGGGGAAGGAGCTGAGCTGGGACGAAGAGTTAGGGGAGATTTCAGGAAATCTGAGCTCATGTCAGAAGGGATGCAATGGGTGGCAGACTGCTGCAGCTGAGAGGTGCCAGCCCCGATGACATCAGTAATTAGTATTTGACACAACTGTGATTTCTTTTCAACAGCAGGAGCAGCCAGTATGGTTTTCCAAAACTGTGGCATAAGTAAAATGGGATATCCCAATAATAAGCTTATTCTAAGAGATGCTTTATTTTACAATGCCTAGGGCAAATCCTGGAGACATGCACCCCTGTGTTTCAGACTCTGAAGTGATGAGCACCTATCTTGGCACCTACTGAAATCTAGAGAAATTGATGTTGAGCAGACAGCTTGTCCAGGGCTGTGAAGAAAGATAAGGCCAGAGAGACATTTCAACCAGCAGTAATCCCCAGGCAGGTTGCCTCTTTTCAGGCACTTAGCAGCCTATGTCTAGGCAGTAAAAGTGATATAGATTCACCTGAGACTTCTATTTGTGAATCCTCTGAAAAGATTAGATGCCTCTATGTTAGTCCTGTACTAAAATAATCAGAAAGTAAACTTTGCGACCTGCATGTAAAATCTCAGTGCTCAGACCACTGATGTGGAAAACTTTAGGTTCAGTTGCCCTCTTTCTCTGACAGCCTGAAATGTTGTTTTGTTTTGTTTTGTTTTGTTTTTCTTGTAGCCACAAGGTTGGAAGGTGTTTGGAGGATGGAGTTCCCTAAATCCTTCTTTTTGAAAATGTTCCCTGTTGCAGTGTAAGGGCACCAGTGGCATTACAGCCTACTTGCTTTGAAGTGACAAGCTGGGCTCATTCAAAACCTAAGTATTTTATATTAAATGTTGACTGGAATAAAGGACTTGGATTTCCTTTACCATGGCAGAAATCTTTTACCACAGGGGTACCAAGTCATGTTTTATCTCTAGCTTCCTTTCTCACTGCAGTCACATCTAATTATTCCAAACACAGTGGAACAGCTTCCTGAGGAAGGATTGAGGAAAATCCCACCCTCTTGCCCTGTTGATTAACACCTTTCTTTGAAACCAGAACATTCTGGTTCAGATCCCACAGTGTTAGAGGAAAGACTAAATGCCTGTTTCTCCCTTCATAAGCAGCAGTGATAACTGCTGTGCAAGTAGACCAGAGGCCCACTGCTGCCCCCACCTCCAGCTGGAGAAGACCATATGTGTACTCTGTGAGAGTCCATTAAATTGGACCCTCTGTTCATTACATACTTCAGATGTGATGCAAGCTCTTTTGCTGATACCTCAGTGACACAATAATCCTAACAGTGTGCAAGGAAAGCTGAATAATTAGGGGTCAGCCATTATTTTTTTTTTTAAGATCAAAGAGATACCTCTTATCAATCAAGCAGACAGATTTCTAAGGTAAATCCATTTGCAAATGAGCTACCACTTATTTTCTACAACACAGCACTATTATAATTACATAATAACATTGATGAAGTGGTACCGGGGGGGGGGAAGGAGGTCAAATAACTACCGGTTCAACTACCTGTAAAAAATCAGCTCGGCACTTTTCACTATTAGGATTTCCAGCCAAATTAATCTCCTAGCTCTGCTTTGGAACTAGTCAGCTGGATGCTGATATTTAGCAATTACAACCCTGCACCATGCATTATAAAGGTAAATATGTCCCATTAAAATCAAAAAGACATTCCTGGGCAGAATTATATTTCCTGCTGACTAATTGCCTTTGTCAGTTAAATAGAACTATTTTCCTGCTACCTTCCTTCTGCAATCACAGCTTGAAAATACAGATGATAAAGTAGTGTGTCCCAACAATGTCTTGAAGTAACAAGACAATGCCTGTAACAAATAGGGACTGTATTTTTAAACAGTTTCTTATTAAACAGGAAACAAAAATTCCAGTTCACAGAAGATGTTGTCTCCAAGTAAAGATCTAGCCTCAGTATACAGACTCTTTTCCTACATTACAGAGTATGATTTAAGAAAACCTTGCTGCCTCATTGAGTCTACCTGCAGTAAATGCTTAGATAAAATGACCAAGGAAGGACCACCTTCCTATTAGAAGCTAATTGTGGAAGCTGATGCAGCATAGCTATTGAGTCATTATAATCCACTTTCCCTCTTCTAATTACAGGCCAGGGGATATGATCACTCTTCTGGAAGACTCCAATGAAGACTGGTGGAAGGTATGTGCTAATTATTTTGTATCTATCTTGTTTCCAGAGGAAAAATATATATATACATATGTTATTTTCAATGCTGAACTTGTATTAAAGCTCCAAGTGTTAATAAGGTTCTTCTGTCAATATGTTTTCTCCACAGGGAAAAATTGATGACAGAACTGGATTTTTTCCTGCTAACTTTGTTCAGAGAGTGCAACATGATGAGAAGATTTACAGGTGTATCAGGACATTCATTGGCTGCAAGGAGCAGGGACAGATAACTCTGAAAGAGAACCAGGTAACTGCATGGGGATCCCCTGGGCTGGATCCCCATGAGACTTGAGCATCCAGCAGTCTGATGTGACTGGAGGGAAGGCTGTCTAAACGTCTAAACTGAGCACAAGCAGATACTGTTCACTGCAATTTAACTACATATTCAAGATTTTTATTGATGTGGTAATAGTCTAGAAACCAGCTAACAGCAGCATTGCCCTTGTGTGAACACATACTCCCTGCCTATTGTGGCCTAAATTTTCAGTCTCACAGATGTTCGTAAAGATGCTTTACATGTCACTCACCTGCTGACCTCAGAAGAACAGCTTGGAAACAAAGAGTCTTAGAAGTAGACCTTGAGGGCCTGACAAATGGTCTGCTTTTCTCCACACTATTAGAGCTAATCTAATAAAATACACTAGCTCCTGCCTTACTCTGCCTAAATATTTAGCACAGTGCATTGTTTCAGCTACAGCAGGAGCAGAGTTAAGACAGCAGTGAACAAACTTCTGAATCTTAAATGTAACACTTACTCCCTGGTTACGAAGTATCTCTAAGCATTAATTGCTTGTGATGCCACTCACACATCCTCTTTACAAGTCATAATTTATTCTAAACTACAAGTGCTGCTCTGAATTATAGTACACCACAAACAGAGAAGATTTGCCTGGTCTGTTCATCTTGCTGAATTTTCAGCAGCTTCTTCTACTTTGTGCTATTTAGGTGGGCTCACAACATAAAAGCTATGGCCACCATTTTGTCTTGTGCCTTTGATCTGATTCTAAGTACATTTTTAAAGACAATTTAACTGGACTTTTAATACATCCAAGTGTCAAGTCTGGTGATGCTGCAATAAATGCTTCCTGGGGTAAAGTAAGAGAAGAATATAACTCAAAATCTGTAGTAAGGGACAGTCAAGTTTAGGGCATAAACTCATGTAAATAGGAGGACTGCTGACTAACAGCCACGTACAGCCTAGGTTCTACAACACCTGGATGAAACAGGAAGCTAGCTTTTTCTCACTGTGTCTTGTCAAGTCCAGCTTTCTTCCACTTCATTAGGCATTTCCTTTCCTCAGGCAATTTATGTCACGTTACCAGGAGGTGGTTGACTTACAGTGCCTGGAAAGCCACTGATTTTAATATAAGTAGAACAAAAACCAGAGTGGACTCCAGGACCATACTTTTTTCATGCAGAACCTCTGTAATGTTTCACTACAGGGGTAGATAATGTTAACTTGTACTTTTGCAGCTGCGTTGTGGCATAGTAAAATGTACAAGTGCTAACAGTCCTTGGGTGTATGCAGCTTTTAAAGGAAGGCATAGCAGTACAGTAACCAGAATATATTTTAACTGCTCCTGTGCACTTATTACACTGGGCAGCCCTAAAGTTGCTAGAAAGAGATAAGGTGCCTAATTTTCTTTCTTTTTTTTAACCCAGCTCTTCTTCTGATTGTTTATATATATACGCACAGAGGGAAAATCATTACCAAAGCAGAACTGTAGGTTTTGCACCCTTTGTGCTCTAGTATAAACCAAACACAAAGGCAAAGCCTGGGGAAATGAGAATGTGGAAATTGGTGTGCCAACATGAGGGAATGGTCACAGTCTGAGTCCTTTCTTGTCAGTGTACCATATTCTCTCCGTCAGTGTGGCTGCTTCTGCAGACAGCAAGAGCACAGTTTCTTGCCTCATTTCTCACAAGACCACAGTTTTTAAGTGGGAAGGTCTGGCAGCTGCATCTGAACACAAGGGCTTCAGATTGTCCCTAGTTCACAATTGGTTTACAAAGGAGCTCATAGTCTTGAGTCAATCATTGTCTGTGGTAGGGCGGGAGGTAAAAAGGGGATGAATCCATCCTGTCTGTCTACTCCCTCCTTTTTTTAGCAAACTTATTTAACCCCATCTATCTCAAATCCATAAAAATGCTGAGGGTGAAAGTGAGCACTATCATATTCTTGCTCCACATGAGAGAGGCTTCAGGGGAAGCAAATGAAATAGATGTTTGGTGTATAATGGGACAAAGATCAGGCTGCACCAGCATTTGAGTGTAGGGCCCTGTGATAAAGGGAGTGGAGCCAACAAAACCTGCTCCACCCTCACACAAATTATGCAAAGAGGGAACACTGAAGGAGTTTCAAGCACATTTTGTGTATTTGCTAAGTGGGATGAGTTCCCGTCATTTACCTCCCTCTGTAGCTCCATGAAGGGATTGGGCTCCATAGTAGTCCCCAGTGGGAGCTGGCAATCTGCACGGGACCAGCATGCAATAGCAGCATGGAGGCAAGAGCACAAGGACTCCATGACCCAGCCTGCAGGACATGTGCCTGCCTCAGAGATCACTTCCTGAATGGCACAATTTGTTGTTTTAGCAGAACAACTTTTCCTTTGCGGTGGAAAAAAAACTCTTGTGTAAAAAAAAAAAAAAAAAAAAAAAAAAAAAAAAGACATTTTAGTTTTTACTGGGAATTTTGGACTTTAAAAAAATATATTTCCAAAGACAATTTTCCTTTCTTCTTTCTTCAGACACTTCTCTTATTTTCTGTCCTTTATTTTCCCATCATTTATTTCTCTTGCTAGGAGAGGTGAACAGCATGGAATGAATAGAAAGTTTTTAAAAAAATCATCTGAATAGGATGTCTGGAAAAAAAATAAAATAAAATAAAACTTTTTTTTTTTAATTATTTCATTTCCATTTGGGAAATAGCCATGGGATATAAGCAGGCTTTTTAGCTTTCTCTGGGCACAGAGTCCAGAGCCCTGTGAGCACAACATATGTACTATGTGCAAAGCACTGGCTTGTTTCAGATTAGCAAGAAGGAGAGATCATTCATTGCTACCAATTCCTGTCAAGTCTCACTTTAGCTAGAAAATCTCATTAACTCATCTAATAAATTCCTGTAACTATTCTTATGGGAGATCACCTTCATTTTATTGTGTTAATTCACTGGGGAAAGTTCTGCAGGGCTTTTAGAGGGGGCCAGAGTCATTCATACAATGAAGGCAGAGAAGATACACCGACGAGAAAAAACATTCAATGACAGTAATATGAATTTTCAGAATATTGCTTGATAACATCCATGGTTTATACTGCAGTTCTCTATCTCACCTGTACCTTACATGAATATTCTCAGATTGAGAGTCTATACTTTTATATATAAAATATAAATAAATATATTTATATAATATATATAAATATTATATAAAAATATATTTATATTTATTGAGAGTCTATACTTTTATAAGGCAAAAGTCAAAAAATGATGGGTATTCTTTACACAAGGAATATAAGCTCATCAACAACACCCCCCAGAAAAAAAAAAAAAAAAAAAAAAAAGCCAATTCAGGCAAGCAGAGCCATTTTCAAAGTTTGAATCACAGTGGGTGAGGCTTCCTCTGGAATCATTTGGCATTTTTATGTCCTGTGAAGAACGTTAGGTTTCAGCTTCACGCAGATCTTTCTGGCAAAGCCAATACTCAGGGAGAGCAGCACTAAGGGAAAAACGAAACAGCACATTTGCACATCTTGTGCAATATGCATGGTTTATTCTTCACAAAGGATTCCTTGAAAATTTCATTATGGAATATGGAACTCGGCCTGGGGAATAAGAAGTGTGCTGCTTCAGAGACACCAGCATCTTGGAGTTTAGGGCTCACTGGCAGACTTGTGGTTCCTGAAACCAATGCAGAAGGTGACTGGGTACCACTGGGCTCAATCAGAAATCTGCAAGAGAGAGGCAGACTTAGCCCCTGATATCAATAAAGCAGGATTCTTAAAAAATGGCCTTTTGTTTGTTTGTTTTTAAGCTGTCCCCCATACAATACTGTCTGCATAGTTTCCAGCTGTGATTGCAGCTTCACTTGTTTTCTCCAGCCTGTAACTCTTGCTCTAGTCTACCTGAATTCATAACCTCATATTATATAAATATTTCTTTGCATACCTACAGTCTCTGTTTTGACCTCTTTTCACCAAAAAAAAAAAAAAAAAGGCACAATTTTGAAAAGTTATATCTAATATATCATCAGGGTTTGGAAAAGCATCTCTCTTAAAATGCCTCTAACATTTTTGGTCATCCTATAATAGTCTATTGTCTAAATGTCTGTTTTCACTCCTTTTCTAACATCTTACTTAAATAAAGGAAATAAGCACTTTAAGAAAACAAACAAACAAACAAAAAAAAACTACTCACACCCTTCATTGGCAGCTCTTCTGACTTTTACAGCCTCACAAATATAAACCACTCTAGGGATTAGCTCTTTGTGATTAAATAACACAATTGGTCTTAAATTGCACAAGTGCTCTTGTGCAACAGAAATAACCCCAAACCATGACATTTGTAACAAGATTGCCAATCAGAAACTGCCTTATCCAAATGTGGACTGTGAGTTTACATAAAGGTCAGTGCAACTTTTTGCAATGGATGTGTTTTTTAAATATTACTCACGTAAATTAGCCCCACTGCAGCCCAGCCAGATTCTGCAGTGACTGCAAATAGTCCTCTGCTGTTGTGATGGCCACAGCCTCTAAACCAGAGCTGTCAGCCTTGCTGACCCCAAGGCATCCCCCAACACCTGGTCACCCAAATTTCAAAAGGCATAACTTTTAGGTACATGTACATAAGCAGCTATGTGTACGTCGTACCCAGCCACCTGAGGAGAGCCTGGGAATGGACTTAAACACAGGCACAGGCTCCAAAACCTTGAGGCTGGGCTCAACAGGGCAGGACTGCAGCCTAGGGGATCCAACAGGCTCAGGTCTTCTGATTAGTCAGGGTGATTTGCTGGTATCTGGTTTTTCACTTCACTGCCTGGGAATTACTTTAGGTCCCCACACTGTACATCCTGAAGTACTCTAAATGGAGCTGAATTTCTAAAAGCATGACTCAGCTGCCTATGAAAATCAGCTGCATTGCTGACACAAACCCAGCTCACAGTGAAGCTGCAGTTATTCTTGTGCTCCCCTGCAATAGATGCTGCTCTTGAGAGCTAGGCTTGAAGGAAAAGGTGTCTTTTTTTTTTTCCAGCTGTTTGATTTGCATTGATGCCAATCTTTCTCAACAGGGACATTCATTCAGAGACACTGAGTGGCACGCAAATTCTGCAAGGACCTACAACCTGAGCACAGCCCATTATGCATCCACGTCAACTTAAAACCCTAAACAAGTGCCATATGTAAAACATGCTGGTGTTCTTGGTCCAAAAGCTAGTGAAGCTGCTGATATAAAAACTGTCATTATCATTTGCACTATGCAAAAATGGGCATGAAACCCAAATTACTTATCATTTCCATCCACAGAGCTCACTTAGACAAGGACTTCATTGCACAGACAGCAGCAGATGTAGAAATTCATGGTGTCCCTGTCATTCCTAGAGACAAACAGAAGACCTCTTGACCTGGTGTACTGGGTCTGGCCGGGATGTTAACTTTCCTTGCAGCAGCCCACACAGTGCTGCGCTCTGCACTTGTAGCTAGAACAGCAGTGGTATCACACCAGTGTTGTGTCTGCTCCTGAGAAGTGCTGGCACAGCATTAGGACCTCTCTAACCCTCCCAGGGGGTGGGCAAAAAAGTGAGAAAGGAATATCACCAGGGCAGCTGACCTAAACCAACCAAAGGGATATTCCATACCATATGATGTCATACTCAGCAATAAAAGGTGGGAAAAGAGCGGAGGGGTGGGCTGTCATTGCGAAAACATCTGTCTTCCTCCTGAACACTGGCTACGTGCATTGAGGCCATGCTTCAAGGACGTGGTCAAGCATCGCTCATTTGTGGGAAGTAGAGAATAATTTCTTTCCTCTGCACATCCACACAGCCTTTACTTATTTTGTTTTTTTTTTTTTTCTCTTTCCCCCTCTCTCTTCCCCTTTCCCTTTTTCCCATTTAGTCAATTTGTTTTATTAATAATAATCTGTCCTTAATGATTATTTTTTCCCTTTAATTAAATTATCCTTATCTCAACCCATGAGTTATTCTTTACTTCTTCCCTTCCTCTTCTAAGGAGGGGGAGTGAGAGAGCAGTTGTGGTGGAGTTCAGCTGCCTAGCATGGCAGAACCACCACAGTCCTTTTTGGTGCCCAACGTGGGGCTCGAAAGGTTGAGATAACAATAGAATTGATTAAAACTCTTACAACTAACACGCTTACTTGCTAGTCACCATGTTCAGCATCCTGTTAATATTGACTTGTTTGATCACGTGTCATGTAATCTGTGTCATGTTCTTCTTTCTCCTCTATAGGCAATCTGAGAGTGTGCTACAATTTGTGTTCGTTTTTTTTTTTTAATTTGCTGTGCTGCCAAGCACTGGCCTTGAGTTTAATCTGGCATTCAGGCTCTGCACTGTTATAATTTGGGTCTCATGGAAACTATCTTTTAGAGAATATTCAGAATTACACTGCCTTCCTTTCCTCATCTGGAAGTCAGTTTATGAATAATATCAGGAATGGTACCTACTCGTTCTTTCACAGTGGGCTAATTACAACAGTTTTTGAGTATTTTGAATATCCATGTGTAACCCATATATTGCTATTTCTAATTCTGAATAATGGGTTTCCTCTTCTCTCTAAGATTACTCGGTTGTTTAGAAAGCTTACCCAGGAATTTTTCCCAAAACAGCCTTGTGGCGGGTGGCAAGGTATGTGGGAGGATATAGGCAGGTACCTGTCACGGGTGTCTCCCCCAGTAGTTTTGAACTTCACCCCCGAACAAATGCAAAATCCTAAAAACCTGATAGAACGTTTGAGAGTCGTATGCCCTGACCCTGACAATGCCGGAGAACGACAGCTTGCAGCATTGTGCTGGGTCCTGGCTTACTCCTATCAAACACTGTTTAACATCATCCAGCATCTTGAAGAGAGGGAGGAAGTCTCTGAATCTGATGACCAGATAACACACGCTGTGGCTGACCCAGAGGACCAACCGACCATGGTATCAGTCACCCCCATAGTCAAGTCAAAACAATGGAAATGGAAGTCAGCTCATTTAATAAGGGAAGAAGCCTCTCCTAAGAAGGAGGGAGAAGGGGAAGAGGCAGGCACCTCTAAAGCAGAGCCATCACAAAAACAGCAGGAAGAAGAGATGGAAATCATAAAGGAATCAGAAACCACCCGATCCTTATCCCTGAGTGAGAAATACAAAAGGACTATGGTCAACAGCCAGGTGAACACATCCTCACCTGGCTGCTTCAATGCTGGGACACTGGGGCTAATAGCCAACAATTAGAAGGCAATGAAGCCAAGCATGTGGGATCCCTCTCTAGAGAAATGGTAATTGACAAGGGAATTGGGAGAGAGACACATGTTCTCAGCCTCTGGAGGCTGGTGTGAAAGAAAGGTATCCCCACAAGGAAGATATTGTGTATCAAATAGGCAAGTGGACCACTATGGATAAAGGTCTCTGGCATCTGCAGGAATTAGCTGTGCTGGAGATAATTTATAGTGATTTGGACAATGCCCAGACACCTAAAGATCATGATGAAGTCCAGTGCACAGCATCCATGTGGCATAAATTTGTGCGGAGTGCACCATCATCACATGCCAGTACACTGGCAGTATTTAATTAGGATGAGGGGATGGGACCAACAGTGTATACTCTGTCCTGTCAGCTTCAAAAATAAGTATGAGGACAATCTCACTGTTCCACTACGGGCCCATGTCTCAGCTGTGGAGAAACTCTCCCAAAGGCTTGACCATCTCATAGAACGAGTATATCCCTCCTCATCCAGATGGAGTGATATTTCAGAATATGAGGGTGTTTCAGCTGCTCCAGAAGTTGTGGGTACAGAAGCACAGCTCCTCTTGGCACCACGGCTACCTGTGTTACATTGGATGTTCAAAGGGAAATTTCCCACTACACACCATGTGACTGACGCTACGTGGAGTAAGTGGATAGCATTAATTACACAGCGGGCTCAAATGGGAAAACCTAACTGCCCAGGAATCCTGGAAGAGATCATGGACTGGCGAGAAGGTAGAGATTTCAGAGTGCCAGCAGAAGAGGTAACTCGTGCTGAAGAGGCACCACCATATAATGAGTTGCCAGAAGACAGAAAGCAGTATGTGTTGCTCACTGACAGATCCTGATGTGTGGTAAGGAGCCATCAGAAATGGAAAGCTGCCAGAACAGCCCTCAAAACTGTGCTGTCCTCATAACCAAATTCCTAGATCATCAGAACCAGCCTGTGGCTGACATACAGGTTAAGTAGATGGGAGAGAGAAGATAAGCAAAAGACAGCTGCAGAAAGCTAGAGTGAATTCAAATTTACTCTTGGACAAAGAGAATTTGCCACTTGAGCTCAAATTCAAAGCACAGGACTTAGAAGAACAGGAAATTATAAATGACTGGGCAGCTTGAAGGATTGTTTCCTGATTGCTTGTGTCCCCTATCTGCTCGGGGCTGACTGATGGATAAAAAAATCCTGAGGGCAGATGTTGACAAGTTCAGCCAACAGTCAGGATCTGAGCAATTGTTTGTTTTGTTTTCTTTGTGTGTTTTTTGTTCCTTTCTTTCTTTTTCAGAAACAGAAAAAATAGATGAAAGAATGGGAAGTAACTTTATAATACTAGATCCCAGATAAGTTATTTCTGAATATATCTTACTTTATCTCTTTCAACCAAAGTGGTTTTTTGGATTCTCTGCTGTGCTCAGTCATTCTTATAGTCTGGTGGTTTTTTGTTTTGTTTTGTTTTGTTTGTAGGCTTCTTCTGTTGTCATTGAAGTTTTCAGTCTTTCTAAGAGACACAGACCAGTCATTCTGCCCCAGGGATGCAATTCATTTAGAATTACGTAGGTAGCTTAAGTAAGAATATTAAAGAGTACCTTTGCTTTCCAAACACACATTTGTAGCTACAGAAATGCACCTGACCATTTCCAAATACTGGTGTCAAAGATGAAGCAACTTCAGCTCCATCTCAAGACCTCTCATTTCTCACTGGCAGCATTAGTATTGTGTGTGACAATCCAGCCCAGAATTCAGATGTGGTATGTAAGTATCACCATGTGATCTGTAACATTAATTTAGCCAGGAACATTTTAGAGCCATTTTTGTTCATTTCATGTTCTCTGAATTACTATCATTAAACACTGTAAATAGCTATCAGACAGAGCATTTGTGATTGTTAGTCCAGACAGAATGCTTAAAAGACCTGGCATCATGAGAAATCAGTGAGTTGTTTTCAATAGCAAAATCAGTTTTCTGCCTATTTTCAACCATAATTGATTAATAGGAAATACATACTTCTTTGGAACACAAGTTTGAAAACAACTCTTAATTCTGTGTGCCTCAATGCTCATGTGCTCAGTCATGTGCTCATGTGCCTCTGCTTTCAAATGGCTCAGATGTTATCAAACATGCCCCAGGATAGGCACTAAAATGGAAATACCTGAGTTCACAAAGGTCTTTAGGAAATGCAAACCTTTACCTTGATGCCCTATTTGTTCTATTGTAAAGACCATATGGTTTCCACTGTAATTGGCTCCATTAGGAGCATGTGTTGTACAAACACGCTTGCAGAGCTGTATTCAGATCACATACTTTGGTATCCAAAACAGATGCAGACGCTGTTAGTGAGAGAGCCAAGTAAATAACATAACCCACTGACCATCTGAGAAGTGCTTGGACTCTTTAAACATGCCAAAGAAAATATGCCTGCATTCAGATCAGCTACTATGTGTGACCCACCTTGGCATCATGATTATTTTCAACACCAACTGTTGTGGGAGCCAGGTAGCCTGTTGTCTGAATTACCCACACTTCTCATATACAGACAAATAAATCATGATAGAGTAGGTTGAAGTCATAATTCAAGCTTCAAAATCTTTGATCTGCTACAAGGTTGTTAATGATTTTGATGTCTCTCATGCATATGTGGCACTTCAGGGAGGCGGGGGGAGAGGTAATGTTCTGAATACATGAGTTCAAGTTTCTTGTCAAGGCAGTGAGAATTAAACAAAAGATTCTTATGCTTACAGAAGTAACTAGCAGGGCGTCTAACTCACCTGATAAATGGCGTGTAATAATTTGTCTCGATCATGGCAAAGAGTTTTTTGGTTTTGTACCTTCTTTGCATTCAGATTTGCGTGACTTCGGAAAAGGAACACAACGGTTTCATCAAAGTATACAGTGGGAAGAAGAAAGGTTTTGTCCCCATAGACATCTTAGAAAACATCTGATTTCAACAGCCCACTTGCTGCAGTAGGAGCCCTTTGTTGGCAATGCCTGTCTGCCTCATCTCACACTGTGTCAACCCAGATGGGCTGTCTTGCAGATGTTCAGGGAAATTGTGAGAAAACTGCAACTACAACAAGAAAAATACATTTAGACTGCCACAGCAACACTAAGAAATAAGAAAAGTGGAATGATTGGAAGAAAATATAGTCAGAAAACAGCAGGAAAATTAGAGGTCCTCGGAAACTAACAGGAGTAAGGTAAGAAAAAGAAGTCTGGGCTGATTTCTAGTGCAAGATGGCTATTTTATTATCTCCCTGATGGAGACATACGGCTGCTCTGAACAACTAAACTCATGTCCTGTTCTTGTGTCATAGGTAACTGTTGGGCAGCTTTCCTTTTTAAGGTGTGTATTTGGGGAGGGGGAAAAATACCATTCAAACTGTCCTTGTACTTCAGTCCAGTGCTTGTAGTAAGGTGTGGCTGTGGTTCTACAGTTTTGTCCCCAGTATCAACCAATCAGTTTAAGTGTTTAATCCTGATTTTTAATCTCATAACAAAGTAGTTTGGAGTCACCATGTGAACGTCAGTCCAAGAAATGCACTGTGCCCTGGAGGTTGACAGCTTTCTCTTTCTGTGCCATCTTACCACACATAAGAGTAGCTATCCTTGTGTGTCCTTTGTTTTCTCTGTATACAAAAAAAATCTCTCAGCCTGCATCAGGTGTGATGGCTGCTCTCATAGCTCATAAAAATAGCCGGTCCTCCAATTCAGAAGCCTACTTGGAAGCATCTCTCTGTGTTTCCTGAACCTTTATCTGGTGAGGCAGAAAAAGGAAAAAATGCTGGGAAAGAGACACAGACTTGAAATGTTTTGTATTTTTATGTGTTTATTGCACTTAAAAGATTTTATATATTAATCCTATTTGTAAAAAATCAGACAGCTAACTAACCCTCTGGAAGACTGAAAATGGTAGGAAAGGACAAACTGCACATAGAAGTGAAGTCTGTAATTACCAAAATCCAGAACTCGTGACAGAAAGGCACAGGGTGTCTTAGTATTTTGACAGTGCAGCCAGGTCTGGTCTGCTGCATAAGCCTCCATCTTCAAATATGTTTTGGACATATGATTATTTTGGTACCCAGAGGGCAGCCCATGGGACCCATGGATCTTGACCAAATTTCACAGGTCAGCTGGTGCCAATCCTGTTGTAGATCAGGGGCCTTATGATCTTTCAAGACAGGGAACCTAATTTCCAAGTATTTAATTGGATTTCCAAGTATTTAATTGCACCAAATACATTTAAACTGCCTAGCATGTATTATGACACAGATATTAAATCCTATCCCAAAAACTCCCTGCTGAATTCATGCCTTATTTGACCAGTTTGAGATTGAATGCCAGTCTTTAACACTACTATAATTGCCACCTAATGGATGCCCTAAATGCCGATAATGCAGAAAGAAATCCAGATGCTGCCAGGTTAGTACAAGCCTTTTTGCAAAGTTCACACAATTTCTAAAAAGCTGCTGTCAGTCTGCTTCCAGTTTGAATCTGTGTTGCACAGCCCAAGTCTCATAGTCGGGTTACCCTAGTTGAACAGCTGATCTTATGCAAAGCCTTAAGAAATCCAGCACAATGCTACACATGACCAGAAGCTCACATGGTAGATCAAGCTGCAGCCACTCAGAGACACATTTTGCAGCTCTTACTTGACAATTGCAGAGGAAGGAGTTGCATGGCTGTTGACTGCTGAAACCTCATCCTTCGTAGTACAAATGGTCTACTTTGATAATTCATGGCCTTCTGGCTGATCAAAAGTATCTGATTTCATATCACCCTCTATGAGAATATCAGCAATTTATAAATGGCTTTTCTTCAGTGCAAACAATGAATGTTTGCTCAGCTCATTTTCTGAAGTACCTGTAAACTCAGTGGGAGGACAGAGGATTCTGATAAGCCTTAAAGATCAAGACGAAAGCAGTAGAGACATGTTAATCCACTCTACTTTATAATATTATATATATATATATATGTGTATATATATATATTCACCAGTTCAAAGAAAAAAATAAAGTGTTTGTTAGAATTGAAATATTTGTTCTTTTTGATCAGGCCTGTAAAGTAGGCCAAGGAAATCTGTATTAACTTATACATGTGCTATTGTTTACATGATTGCATCATACTGTGATTCCCTATTTCAGTCTTCTATGATTTCAATTTATCCCTACAGTGTGCATCATACTATTCTAAGAATATGAATATTACCTAAAACTCACAATGGCCTTTAATTAATGTCAGTTTGATTCCTTTTTATACTGAGCAATAAGTAATAAAATGATTGAGTAAAACAAAACAAACATTATGTGGATGGTATTACATCAAGCATTGATTCTGAACCAAAGCCTTCATTATTGTCTTTTATTTGTGTATTTTGTTTTGCCTTTTTACTGAGTTTTTGTTGATGTTTGATATGGAGACATAATTTATGGCTAATGTAGCAAGAAACACACACATGAGTCTCACTTTAAGCATGTGATTCATTGGCTATTTGTATTCTTAAAGTTGAAGCACTTTGCTGAATTAAAGGCATTTTCCTCAAGGTAATTTTGGACGCCTTACTCTGAATCCAGATGAGTATTCCATTATTATTTTCCCAACATATACAGTTTGCAATAGATACTGAATTAGCAAGCACTTAAAAGTCAGACAGAAGATGGAATTGAATTTATCTGACATTTGCTCAGAAAATTTGAACTTTAGGAAATTAATGCTGTTCACATTTAATTTAATATTCTGCTTAATAAAGAATACGCAATGGTTGGAAGGAGAATAGAAGTGTATGTTTCTTGGTTTCTTTGCATCAACCTCTATCATTTTCAGTTAGCCCCCTTCAAGAGCATTCAGTAAAATCATCAGCAACAGACATTACAGAGCATTGTCATTTAAAACTACAGCTCTTGTATTTGCCGTATTTAGCAAACCATTTCTAAAGTATTTCTTCTGTAAAGTATGTAGTATGTATAGACTGCATACATGAAATTTTATGTTGGAGCCATCCTAAATTTTGTTTCTGGAAGATCAGAACATATTTTAAGCCATTTCACATCTCATAACAGCATAAAACTGGCTACAGAATATTTTCAAAGTGCTAGGGAGACTTGACCAACATGAGTTGAGCATGAACTGCCTGAGTCATGATTTACTCCCATCCATAAACAACACAGTATCTACATCAGTGTATTACCATCTTGCTCTACACCCGACCGCTTTGACTCAGTGACTTACTTCAGCCACAGATGCTGCAGTACATTTTCAGCTGCAGACTCATTGCACTGGTGAACAAGACACTTATTCCTACAAAGACTGTGTGCCTTTAGGATTTCATACAGGTCTTTTTGCTATAATTATTGGTTAATTGGTCAATTAAATAAGTATAGCACCAAGTGCCACTATAGACTGAGGAGCCTACACAAGAATCATGGAGTCACAGAATCAGAAAATGATTTGGGTTGGAAGTAATCTTAAAGACCATCTAAATCCAACCCCCTGCCAAACCAGGTTGCCCAAAGCTCCGTCCAGCCTGGCCTTGAACACCAAAAGGGATAGGGCACCCACAGCTTCTCTGGGCAACCTGTACCAGTACCTCACAACCATCTGAGTAAAAAATTCATTCCTAGTATCTTATCTAAATCTACCTATTTTAGTTTAAAACCATTACTCTTTATCCTATTACTATACTCTTTGACAAAGAGTCCCTCCCCAGATGTCCTGTAGCCCCATTTAGGTTCTCGAAGGCTGCTATAATATCTCCCCAGCACCTTCTCCAGGCTGAAAGACCTCAACTCCCTCAGCTTGTCTTCATAGGAGAGGTGCTCCAGCCCTCTACCCTTCCTAGTGGACTTCTCTGGATTCACTCTAATACATCCATGTCATTCTTTTGCTGGAGGATGCAGTGGTCCACGTGGGGTCTCACAAGAGCAAAGCAGAGGGGGACAATCACCTCCCTCTCCCTGCTGGTCATGCTTCTTTTCATGCAGCCCAGAATACAGTTGGCTTTCTGCGCTGCAAGCACACATTGCCCACTCATGTTGGGATTCTTATCAACTGTTCTCCCCATCCAGCCTGTGATTGTGCTTGGGATTGCCTTGGCCCAGATGCAGAACCTTGCACTTGGCCTTGGTGAACTTCATGATGTTCACATAGGCCCACCTCTCAAGCCTGTTAAGGTCCCTCTTTTCCCTCCAGCGTGCCAACCACACCACACAGCTTGGTGTCACTGGCAAACTTGCTAAGGGTGCACTTGATCCCACTGTCCATTTCACCAAGAAAGACATTAAACAGTGTCAGTCCCAATACTGACCCCTGAGGAACACCACCCGTTATTGATCTCCACCTGGAGCCATTGACCACAACTCTTTGAGTGCGACCATCCAGACAATTCCTTACCCACCAAGTGGTCCATCCATCAAATCCATGTCACTACAATTTAGAGACAGGGATGTCATGGGGGACAGTGTCAAATGCTTTACACAAGTCAGGTAGATTATGTAAGTTGCTCTTCCCTTATCTGCCAACACTGTAACCCTTTTTTAGAAGGCCACCAGATTTGTCAGGCATGGTCTGCCATTCGAGAAGATTAGCAGGCAGTAACACTGGGGATTTGGAAGAGCCATGACCTTTTGAAGAAGCCACTGGAAACCATGTAAATCGTCTAAATGTCACTGGACAGATATATTTATAGAATGAACCCAACTTGTTTCTTCTAAATGTATGCAGACAAGTCTGATTTATTGAGCACTCAAATTACATCTTTCCCTACAGGACACCGAATAAATGCAGCTAACCATATCAGTCTTGTCTCATTTAAAGTCCACTGTAAAAAGAATCTTTGAATTCCACAGGGACTGGAGTTCACCTAATATCTTAGAAAAGACTGGTCAGTGTTACCATTCTTCCAAAACTCTTGATGTAATTTATCTGATCTAACTGAAAATGTCTACAAATAAGCTAGTAACTCAATTGTCTTCTCCCTCTTCCCCAGAAAAGAGAGTAATGGGCACTTCAACAATGTAGTTCATCTGACCTACTGAAGCCTTCTGCTTTTGTATGCGCTATATGGTGCTTCACAAGTGCCTGTTTCTATCCATTGACACTCCAGGGAGCCTTGGATAGCTGTATCATATGCAGACCTCTGTAGAGGAACGGTCTATACTAGGACAGACTTCTTAGTCCCAGTTTCTAGATGTGTAGGTGTGGCACATACATGTGCATAATACATACATGTGACTACCATGTGTCTGTTTGGTGCTTTTTACAATGCTTCTGAAGTTGCTAATTATGATTATTATCAGAAATGAGAGGTACATTTTTCCCTCTTTTCTTTCTACAGAATTTCTTTCACTAGCTGGTGGGCAAGGGCAGATTTCTAAATAGAATATTTTGCATTTAAATAAAAATATAACTTCAATACAGTATTGAACTAATCCTAAGGACATTTTAATTTAAAATGTTTTAATTAAAAAAAAAAAAAAAAGGAGAATATTAGCCTGGCTCCATCCCCCCATCCCTGCCTGCAAGAATAGTGTCTGCCCACAAATTCTGACAGCAACAGTAGCACACAGGGACCATAGTCCTGGGGAGGCAGACTTGTGCATGATTCATTTTCTATTAATATTTCACAGTGTATCATTACACTGAAAATTTCACAGCACAAAAGAAAGTGAACAGGTACAACACAGGTCAGGCGCCATTTAAAAAGACATGATAGTAATAACAGGTAGAAATGTAAATGATATTCCCATTAATACTAATTTTATATTTTACTGTATTACAAGCAGGGTCAGAACAACACAAGTGTTTCATTTCTTATTTCAGACATTTCAGAAAAATGTAAACTAAAATTATCCAGAATGTGTGCACTACATTTTGTAAAGCAGGGTGAATAAATACTTTCCCCAGTGGGAATATATGTCATCATAATGTTGAGATTTCCATGGGAAAAAAAAAAAAGGCATCTGAATCTAAGAGGTACATCAATGTTATTTTTAAAACCATTCTTTATATACAAAATTGTCATGGGCCCAGGGAAAGAACACTTGGCAGACTCAACATAAAGAGGCCCAGAAAAACTACATTAGGGCTGCTTCAGTTCTGAATGTATGTCCTTTTCCTGAGTGGTTCAAGGAAATCTATTCAACACCTACCCAAATTAACATCACTTATTCTATCAGATAAGCTGACATTCTTTTCTTGTTTTGTGTATATGCATACAGACAATGCATGAACATATAGATAGATAGATATGAATATCTATATATAATTATTCATTACATTCAGTAACATCATTCAGTAACATCAAGCAAGAGGACATTTGTCCTGGCTTCAGCTAGGATACAGTTAATTTTCCTCCTAGTAGTTGGTAGGGTGCTATGTTTTGGATTTAGGATAAGAATAACATTGATAACACACTGATGCAGAGCAGTGCTTACACTAAGCCAAGGACTTTTCAGCTTCTCACTGTCCTGCCAGCGGGCAGGCTGGGGGTGCAGCAAGAGCCGGGAGGGGACAGACCCAGGACAGCTGACCCAAACTGGCCAAAGGGGTATTCCATACCATCTGACGTCATGCTGAACAATACATAGGGGTGGCTAGCCGGGGTGGGGGGACCAGATGCTCAGGGATAGGCTGGGCATCGGTGAACAGGTAGTGAGCAATTGCATTGTGCATCACTTGTTTTGTATACATTATTAGTAGAAGTACTATTATCGTTATTATTTTCCTTTTATTTTCTGTCCTAATAAACTGTCTCTATCTCAATCCACAGACTTCATTTTTCCTGATTCTCTCCCTCATCCCAGAGAGGGAGGGGGGAGGGTGAGCGAACAGCTGTGTGGTGCTGAGCTGCCAGTCAGGTTAAACCACAACACCATTCCCTTAAAAATCTGTCTCAGCTGATTTCCTCCTTGTCTTAACATGCTTAGCACCTGGTTAGGACAGTAATCGGTGCCCTACAAGTACTGAGACAGTCAGCTATATGGACAGAGAAGTGTAGCCCTGACAAGTTTTATCTGTTAGACAAAGCATATAACATATAAACCCAGAGTTGCAGGCAGTTGAATTGCAAATATGCAATACATGGAGCACAGTCAAGATACTCACTGATCTGTAATGTGTGTCATCCATCAAGCAAAGTTAGGACTGCATGCCGCATACAAACGGGCAGCCTGAAAACATTGTCAGAGCAACATGTAAATCATACCTCTTTGACCTGTCTGCCTCACAATAACAAGATATTGAAAATAAATAATAACTTCTCCTTGGAGGCCTGAAGGAGAGGAAGAGACAGGGTGCATTCCTGTGGGCTTCAAATTAACAAAAAAGGGCTGGTCAGTCACATACACACACCATGAAGAGGGCATATAAATTTACCTTCGTTAGAGTACAGTAAATCATTGTCTGACTATGCTACTGACTTGCAGAAAACAGACTCCATAACCTGAAAAGTTGTAAAGTAGGTATGATTTATTTGGTGCTGCACAAACACACTGGACACAAGGGGGAATAGCTCCACCTAACTTGCGCACCAGTGGTTACTGGCAGTGTGCTTATATTATATATAGTGGGACAAACACATACTCATTTCATTTCCCGTAAGTCCCTTGTATGTTCATCAGGTCTCCAAAGAAGAATCATTAACGTTGGTTCCATCTCTATTTGTATGTGTACTGGAGTCCTTGGGTAGTCGGTCGTCTGGCATACTCTGGTGGTATTTTGTTGAAGGCCAGAAGTCTTCCTTGCTGCTTATCTTCTGGCCCTTTATGTCTTTGACAGACTTCAGCAGTCAAGCCAGTTCTTGCTGGTTAAATTATCTACTCATACAGTCTTTTGTTCCCTTATTTTTGGGTCATTAACATATAATTGTGGTAGCTAAGACCTAGGAATCACCCACCATCCTTTATCTTGCTCCCTGTCTCACTGCCAATGGTTTGCCAGCTGGTAGGGTCAGAGGCTGACAACACAAAACTGAAAGACTTTGAGAGTTATTTCAGCTTTGAATCACGAAGACAAAAAGAGAGAGAGAGAGGCAGCTGAGGGTAAAATTTGACTTTTAAAGGAAATGGTCCAGTCACAGCACTAAAGCAATCCCTTCAAGGTGCTCTGGCTTTTCCCTGCAGCCTTCTCCCTGGTGCAGCCAGTCCAGGTGGCAGTTGCAGCAGCTTCCACCCCATACCCTTGCCCCATAGCAGCACTGTGTGTGGGACAGGACAACCACAGAGCAGAGCCCCAGGCTCTTCCTGGTGTGTCCACCCCACACTGGCAGAGCCTCTTCCCACTGCTTTCCTTCCAGGGATCACCTGTCTTCTTGATGGCTGGCCACCGCTTGCCCTTGCGTCTGGCAGGAGAAGAAAGCTGAAATTATCCCTAGCAAACAGAGGCAAAACCAAAGCAGCCAAAGCAGCAATACCCCCCCAAAACCTTGGGGGTCAGGCTTTCTTGCATGTTGCAAACTGTGCCACTGAAAATGGCTGCTCTTGGTGCCTCCCTGCCAGGAATCACTCCCCTCCACCACTCATGGTCCTCTTCTGGCTGGGCAGGCTGCTGCACCTTTCTTACCAGCACAGTGGCCTCACTCCCTGTCCTGCTAGGAAAAACCTTTCAGGGTCACCTAGTGTATCTGCTCCATTAAATGCCTGCTGTCTGTCCTAAGTCAAACAGCCTTCTTCGTGGCACCTCCTACAAACTAGCTGGAAGCCCTCACTTGAGGGCTGCTGTGAGACACAGCCCCTCCAACACTTGGGATGGAAAGAGTCCACTGCTATGTGACCGAAGATGGAAGGGGAAAACTAGATGCTACCTTATTTTGACCCTTTGGGAGAAGTCTGTGTGTGTAAGCCCCAAGCATTATGAGTCATACTAAATACAGGAGGAAAATCTTCAGTGACCAGCCCATTCACATGGTTTAGTACTCTGTGTCAGCATATTTTGCCTCAAGAAATGTGACATGAATCCAAATGTCTCTTATTCTCTTTTGCACTCACTGCACATCCTAATCAGCCACTTCCTTGCATCCTTGTGTTCAGCCTTGCAAAGGGTTCCCCTCTCTGGTTTTTCTCCTCCTGCCAAAGGCAATTCTTCTTGCAGAGATAATCCAAGTGGCAGTGAGACAGTCCTCCACAGGATGCTGGGGCTAGGCTTTTCTGTGTTGATAGTGTCCTATAGCAGTTCCCTTGCAGACACAGTTCCCACCATGGACACTGATGCCCATGCAGAAGGAAGGGAGGAAGCGCCATGATCTTCACTAGGGCTTTTGTTTTCTGGGCAGTGCCTGGAGCAACTGGAATGCAAAATGCCTGATCTGCAGCTGGGCAGCATCTGGACCCACTGAAAGACCTGTTCCACAGTTGGGTCTGAAGATGGCTAGTGCAGCAACCTGATTTGCAATTCACTCCTCTTGCAAGGAGGTGTAGGGTCAAGATTTTTTTTTTTTTTTTAAACATACACACCTTAACCAGAAGCCACTAGACAACTAAATGGGCACTGGGAAGGAATTATTTGACTGACTGGGAGAGATCAGGCTACTCATCACACACAGCAGACTTGCTTTCCACTTCTTCACGCTTGCATCCAGGCCTGAAGTACGTCCTCCTATGTTAGCAGGCATAGGGGACACTAAGCTGACAGTACCTGAGAAATGTCTCCCTGAAGCACTGCTATCTGCAGCACCAAGCATTGTCTTCACTGACTGAGCAACCTGGGGCTCACTCCTGCCAGGAATAATCTGTCAGCAGTACTGGGAAGAAGCACGTCCAGACTGTTACAGTCAAAGGAGAAGGTTACCCCATAAAAAAACAGAACCTAGACTCCATGGGTTCAGTTTCTTGCTTAACCAAGACTCCATGGGTTCAGTTTCTTGCTTAACCATAGAGAATGCACTTCATCCAACAGTACAGGAGTTAATGCTGTGGTGGGACAGCCTAAAAAAGCATACTAGAGCAGGTATATGCTTTTCCGTGTTTATCTAGTTTGCATCATTTCACCATGCTATATTACGCTTAAATAGCCCAAGATAAAATTATTCCCTGGCTCCTACACTTCATCTTAAACATTCAGCTCTTAAACTGTCTGCAGTAGATTGACTTCCTGTAGAGATGTGTACAGTCCTATGGCCTTGAGAGGCCACTGTAATATGAATCATTAGTACAAATGGAAGGCAAATCTGCTTTACTAACATCCTGAAAAGAACTCCCAGGTGCTTTATTGAAGAAACGAAGAATTAGTTTAATTCCTGTACTGGGCAGTAAATGATGTTTTCCTCAGCCTTTCTTAGAAGGGCAAAAAGTCCCATGTACCTGGACTGGAAGAGACAGATTTCTTCGTGAAGACCACAGCTCCAAGACTATCACTATCCTCCACATGGCTTGCAGAGCTCTGCTCTGTAAGCACCTCAGAGACACCATGAAGACACCATGCTGGCCTCCCATCAGAGAACCAAGAGTGCAACGGGACATGCAAACCTGCATGCAATCCTAAGTGGGACAATCTTTGTATCCTGTGCTTTTATAATGTAATGAAGCCTTGGTTGTGGGCTCAGTCTCAGCTTCTCTGCAGCACTGCTGGTGCACAGGCTAGATTTTTTGCTGTGTAAAAGCATTACTTTGTTGTTTGCATTCAGGCAACACCATTGTGCAGCAGCACTCTACCTGGTGTGGACCGCATATTTTTTTCCTGGGTCACGGTGCTCTAGCTTGGTTTGTCCAAAATCTCAGTGGCCTTTATTTTGGCTTATGTGGCATTAGTACGGGTTGTGAAAGTACAGTTTGCCTCTCTATACAACCCCACCCAACATCACCAAAAAACAACCAACCAAACAAACAAAACCACACATGAACCCAGTTAACATAATGTATCAGTTGAGAGATCAGGTGCTGGAGCAGACTTGTGGTCCTTCCTCTAACAGCACTGTGCTTACTCCCTCATCTTCCATTACACAAAAGCTGCTAATGGAAAAGGAAGCTCCATAATGTCTTGAGTTTTAAGAGTTCTTCAAGAAGTCATGCTGCCTCAGTGCCCCAGTTAACTCCCTCATAGATTCAGTATGCTTGTCACATTTAATGCCAGCAATTAACGAAACTGTCTGCAGCAAGCCAGAGGCATCAAAGCAGCTTCCTGTCTGCAGCACAGCCTCTGCAAGAGAGCTCCTCTGCTTGCCAGACCCATGCAGCCAGGGGTGGTGGATGTAACAGGAATTGTAATTTTTGTTCTCACTCTTGTAGGGTGCTTCTCCCCCAGGACTAAGCCAGGTCACAGGTCATCCCCTGCCCCAAAGAGTCTGAGTTTTTTGTTTCTTTCTTTCTTTATTTATTTGTTTGGTTGGTTTTTTTTTTTGTTTGTTTGTTTAGGCAAGCATCACCTGTTAGAGCTCTGTGCATGTTATCACTTAGAAAGCAGACCTGCCAACATGAGCCAGACCTTCCTCCCACAGGAGGAAAACACCTTGGCTCTTCAGAGTAATGCTACTTTTATAGCCAGCTTCCTTTAATGATCCCAGCTTCTTTTAAGTAATACCACTGTGGTTTTGATCTCAGACCAGCTGGGGAGGGACCTGATGGGTAGAGGGAGCAGCATCTCAGGTGCTGTTGTAGCCTCTGAGTCTCTTCACATAAGATGAAGATTCACCATATGCTTAGTAGAAATCCAAACACAGATGGGATAAGTGCTTACCCCCACTGTCTTGGGGGCAAGGGAAGGAAGAGCTGTCAGTGCTAATGAGGTACAGAGCAGGTGATGCAATTATCATCTGAGAGCATGAGTAGGATGAGACAGATGTTGCTTTCAGGGTTCACTGCTTTATTAGAGATACCTGCTAGCCAGTTTGCATGACACCCCCCAGCCACACCAGACACAGCCTGATATAAAATGAGCTGGTATAAGTTAAATCAAAACCCTCTAGGCAATATCAAACCCATTCTCAAGGCAGGCCTTAAACAGGGAGTCCCAGCAGGAATTGAAAATGAGGCCATAAATCACTCTTAAATAAAGTAAATATGCCACTCTTGCATCCTGAGACTCTGTCTCCAAGCTGGAATATCACCACAAGTCCTCCTTTCCAGCCCTGTGACCCTGTCTTTGCAGCAGTCCCAGTATCTCTGCAGCCCATGCCTGGCCCAGCCCCTCTGCATGTGATGCTGGATTTCACACTTCCTGCATGGCCAGGGTTGGATGCAAGCGGTGCCCAGCAGCACATATGGGGATGAAGACAGCAGTCACTGGTCAAGACATGGGGACAATCTCTGCCACTGCTGGTGAATATTTAAGGCAGGGACTCAGCTTTGCATGGAGCTGCAGAGGAACAGTGACTCCATGCTGAGCCAGAGGCTGAGTGACATGCTAGTTAACCATGGCCCTGAGGCTGCTGTAAGAAGGGTTGATGCCTGGGTTGGTACTCAGCTGATGCTTACCTGCTCAGATCCAAGTAGTGCTGGTGAACTGCAGAGGAAATGGTATAGGGAGACCTGGGTATGTAAAAAACCACAGCTGTGTGTCACAGTCAAGTACCAGTAATAAAGCCTTACAAGAGAGATCATCACTCAAGTAGGCAAGACAAGTTTGGGAACCCAATTTTCACTTAAGGAGGATGAATAGAATCAGGAAAACCTTGTAGGTCAAATAAAACTTGTAGGGCCCAAGCACATGAACAATTCAACATCATTTGATGCTTGGATTCATGTTCATTCATGCTACTGGGGGCTGAGAACAAATGGGCAGGAGTGATAAAAATCATTAGAAAGAATTAGAGCTGCAAAGCATGTCAAGAATATTGTACCCAAGCTAGTGCTGGAGTCCAAAGCATTACCACAACACAGACATCTGGCAGTAGCAATTGGTGCTCAGTAAATCACTGCAGACTGAGTTACAGAATCACAGAATAGTCTAGGTTGGAAGAGACCTCTAAGATCACCAAGTCCAACCTCTGACCTAATGCTAACAAGTCCTCCACTAAACCATATCCCTAAGCTCTACATCTAGACGTCTTTTAAAGACCTCCAGGGATGGTGACTCAACCACTTCCCTGGGCAGCCTATTCCAATGTCTAACAACCCTTTCATTAAAGAATTTCTTCCTAATATCCAACCTAAACCTCCCCTGGCGCAATTTTAGCCCATTCCCCCTCGTCCTGTCACCAGGCACATGGGAGAATAGGCCAACCCCCACCTCACTACAGCCTCCTTTAAAACACCTGTAGAGTGCGATAAGGTCACCCCTGATTCTCCTCTTCTCCAGGCTAAATAGTCCCAGCTCCCTCAGCCGCTCCTCATGAGACCTGTTCTCCAGACCCTTCACCAGCTTCATAGCCTGGACTCGCTCAAGCACCTTCATGTCTTTCTTGTAGTGAGGGGCCCAAAACTGTACACAGTACTCGAGGCACGGCCTCACCAGAGCCGAGTACAGGGGGACAATCACTTTCCTGGACCTGCTGGCCACACTGTTTCTTATACAAGCCAGGATACTGTTGGCCTTTTCAGCTGCCTGAGCACACTGCTGGCTCATATTCAGCCGACTATCAAACAATACTCCTAGGTCCTTCTCTGTCAGGCAGCTTTCCAACCACTCATCTCCCAGCCTGTAGCACAGCTTGGGGTTGTTGTGCCCCAGGTGCAGGACCCGGCATTTGGCCTTGTTGAACTTCATACAGTTGGCCTTGGCCCATCGGTCCAGCCTATCCAGATCCTCCTGCAGAGCCTTCCTAAACTCGAGCAGATCAACACACGCACCTAACTTGGTGTCATCTGCAAACTTACTGATGGTGCACTCGATCCTCTGCAAACTTACTGAGGGTGCACTCGATCCTCTCATCCAGATCATTGATAAAGATATTAAAGAGAACTGGCCCCAGTACTGAGCCCTCAGGGACTCCACTAGTGACCAGCCTCCAACTGGATTTGACTCCATTCACCACAACTCTCTGGGCCATCCAGCCAGATCTTAACCCAACAAAGCATATGCCAGTCCAAGCCATGAGCAGCCAGTTTCCTGAGGAGAATGCTGTGGGGAATAGTTTCAAAAGCCTTTCTGAAGTCAAGGTAGACCACATCCACAGCCTTTCCTTCATCCACTAAGCATGTCACCTTGTCATAGAAGGAGATCAGGTTCATCAAGCAGGACCTGCCCTTCATAAACGCAATTAGTTTAGCTCCAAGGCCATACACAGGCAGGCCTGAAATCACACCCATGAAATGCATCGCTCCTGCTCTTAGGCTTGGCTGGGTTGTGGGAGGCAATGTAGGATCTTCCTTAAAGGGAGAGAAGTTTAACAGTGTCAGCAGACATGAAGGAAATCTCTTTTTTGCCACCAGTCCAACTTGGAAAGAGGGAAAGACTTTTCATTTTTCAGTTGCGTTCATTCATTTAAATATTTTTCAGGTAATTAGCACTGGACACCATCAGAGCTGGTGTTGCTTGAAGAAGAGTGAAATATTTATTACCCTTCTTGCCTTCCTTCCTGAAATGATTGAGGTGAAAGGAAAGGTAGAAGAAGAGTCTTTTCTGGGTTGTCTTATTTCTATTCTGGCTTTCACATTGGTTCCCAGAAAGGAAAGTCATTAATCACCTATCCAGACAGCAGATTAGAGTTGCCTTGGGGTTAAAACAGATTGGAAAAGATCATTTAACCATGGCAGTTAATTGAAATGAGTATGATGGGGACAAGCTATTTATTCAAAACTAAGTAGCAGGTGATAGTGAACAGATTTGGATTGCTATTGAGAAAAATTGGGTGAGAAATCTTAGCTGACAAGAAGAAAAGAAAAAAAATGAGTTATAAGGTAAAAAGAAAAAAAAAAAAAAAAAAAAAAAAACAATAAAGGAATCGAGAAAGATGTTTATGGCGATGCGTATATATAAAAAGATTTAAATTATTCATCTGGCAACCTCTGACTCTGCCTTTCCTCCTAATTATGTTAGCCGTGTTGACACTACACAGACAAAGCAGTAGGAGCTGAAAGTCAGCCACCTTTGAGGCTCCAGAAGTATGCTTCAGACAGTGATTGCATTATGCATCTCTGTGACAAGGTTTTCTCTCCCAGCTAGGCTCTGGAGTCACTGCAGATATATGCCCTAGACTGCTGTAGCTGCAGGGTTGGATAAGATCTCATTATATATGTATTTACTGGTTTTGTGCATCCTGTCTCCCTGTCACACCCCAAAATAATGCCTGCATGGTTATTTCCTTTCTCCTTTTCCCTTTTGATGTGAAAATCCACTATCCAAATGAATAAACTTGTTGCCACCCATTTTTTGATCTCTCAGGGATGCCACCCTTTTGATGAAGCATGTTTACGTTCAGGGCATACTCTGTATGACGGAGAGTAACAGAGACTCCACTGCCTTCCTGCTAAGCCTTTCCTTTTCTAGCAACATGCTGCTCACATGCAATTCACTCTGGCCTTTTGGTACAGTCACCATCCATGTCACCATCCTCCTCCTCATATGAGCCTGTGTGTGAAGGAAACCCGAGGAAGCTTCTGCTTCTGCGCTTCTCTCACATTCGATGCAGACTCCCAGCATTGATTTACAGAGGCAGATGATGTCATCAAAACACCTTCTGGTTTTGACTCCTTTCTAAAAGAGGTCCCACGAGCTGGGGAAATGGCCTGTTTTGAAGAGCCAACACAACATAACAAAATAATCAGGACAACTGGGAATGTAGCAGTGGTGTTTTATGGTGTTTTATGGTGTTTTATGGCCCATATTCATAGGAGTCTCTGGGAGATATGATGTGTCCAACACATGACCTTTTAACCATAATCAGTTTTCACATGGCTTACTTCTACTTCTCCGTTAAGCTTGATATATCCTCTGCTAAAGAAATTTGGTATCACATACCCATGCAAATATTTCCCTGTGGCATATTCAGAGCTGGAATTTCATCAACATAAACAAAATCTCAAATCAAATGCTTCAGTACCTACAAATTGCAATTTCTATAAAAGAAATTTCATTAGAAAAAAATTAACCCATTTAGCCCAACGTGTTGTGATTGAACCTGGCTGGCAGCTAAACACCACACAGCCGTTTGCTCCCCTTCCCCCCTCCCTCTCTGGGATGCGGGAGAGAAACAAGAAAAACTGAAACCTGTGGGTTGAGATAGATACAGTGTATTAGGACAGAAAAATAAAATAATAATAATAATTAATAATATGTACAAAACAAGTGATGCACAATGCAATTGCTCACCACCCGCTGACCGATGCCCAGCCTATCCCCAAGCAGCTGGCCCCCCATCCCGGCTAGCCAACCCTATATATTGTTCAGCATGCCGTCAGATGGTATGGAATACCCCTTTGGCCAGTTTGGGTCAGCTGTCCTGGGTCTGTCCCCTCCCAGCTCTTGCTGCACCACCAGCCTGCCTGCTGGCAGGACAGAGTGAGAAGCTGAAAAGTCCTTGGCTTAGTGTAAGCATTGCTCTGCAACAAGTAAAACATCAGTGTGTTATCAACATTAGTCTCATCCTAAATCCAAAACATAGCACCCTACCAGCTACTGGGAGAAAAATTAACTCTCTCCTAGCTAAAACCAGGACAGGTGTCAAAAAAAGTCTGTGGTGGTTTTACTCGAGTGGACAGCCAAGCTCCACCACAACTACTCTCTCACTCCCCCCTCCTCAAAGAGGAAGGGGGAGAAAATACAACACAAAGAACTCGAGGTTTGAGATGAGAATGATTTAATTAAAGGGAAATGGAATTGGGAGAAAAACAAACAAAAAAGGCCGTGGAAGCACAGAGAGAAAGGAAAAAAAAAATGTTATTCTCTACTTCCCATCAACGAGCAATGTTCAGCCACGTCCTGGGAAGCAGGGCCTCAAAACACATAACAGTTTTTCAGGACAGCCCCCTCCCCCATGAGAGCCCCCCTTTTTATTGCTGTGTGTGACATCAGGTGTTATGAAATATTCCTTTGGTTGGTTTAGGTCAGCTGCCCTGGCAATGTCCCCTCCCCATCACTTGCCCACCCCCAGCCTACTGGCTCTTGGGGGCTTGGAGGGAGTCCTGATGCTGTGCCAGCACTACGCAGCAATAGACACAACACTGGAGTAATACCAGTGCTGTTCCAGCTACGAGTGCAGAGCACAGCACTGTGTGGGCTGCTGTAGGGAAAGGTGACTCCATCCCATGGAAAGGTGACTCCATAACAAGACAGACCCAACACAGGTGTGCATGCACACACTGAAATCATTCCAGAGAGCAGGCAGGATCCCAGTTTGCCACCTGAGCAGCTGTTAAAACAAGCTTTCATCTCAGAGGAAACCTGTAGAAGGGAAAGCTTTCCAGAAGGAAAAATTAATTAAATTTACTGATAATATCAGGTTGCTACAAATTTTTAGTCATTGGAAGAAGGGAGGAAACAGGAGTGAAATTACATTTCAGAGACAACCACATGTTCAGAAGTCAAAATTTCTTTTCTGTCTGTTACTGAACAATTCATAGTATTTACACTGGGGCATTGGCACCCAGGACAATGTTTTCGGCTTCTCTATGTCCTAAATGCCCATTTCCTAGTGAATCCTCACATCAAACCACAGAAGGCCAGGGCCTTTTGGAAATTGCACCTTGGAACAGGCTGCTGTCCTAAAGTTTTCAGATAAATTAGCAGCCTCTCATCATCACTCTGCCTTTCACTTTAATCCAAAACAAACTGCTTTGAAAGGATACCCTTTGCTTTGCAATGGCTGGCAAAATAAACATTTACCTCCTGGAGCAGACAACTGATCCCCGTGCCACATGTGTGAAGCATCCACTTACGACTTTTTCATTCCTGCTGAATAAAAGGCCAATTTTAATAAATCCTTGATGCCTTCTAATCAAAGTTCAATATCTGGTGCAATTTTATTTTTTATTTTTTGCATGAATATGCTGTTCATCTGCCAGCTGGAGCTCACAGAGCCAAGTTGATCTAAAGCACCAATCTTGCAGAAATTGAAGTTCATAATAAGCTTTCAATCATATTTGCAGTGCAAGCCATTTCTGCATGGCTTGGCTCAGTCAAAATCCTGAAAAACCAATAACAGGCAGAGCAGCTGTGATAAAAGGTCACACACTGGGCTGTCATTTAGTGGATATTAAACTAATTACAGTCCTGCTGTCTTCAGAGAAGAATGATTCCCCTGTCATAAAAGATACCAAGGCTGTTGTAATGGCATGTATTCAAAATAAATCTCAAAGAAAATAAATGTTCAGGTAGCAACTTTGTTCAGATTGGAAACTTGAAACTAGCTCTGCTGCAGCAGGGCAGATTCAGCTTTCACAAAAACGATGCTTTCTTCAGATATGCTGGCTCTAACAATTTTCTTGGCATGCGCTATTACTGCACAGTATATGACGCATGACTCATGATACATCACAACACAACGTGAGAGATAGGGAAAATTGAACCTCTGAAAACTGAGATTAAAGGGGGAAAGCCACAGGAATAAGTAATACAATAGACCGATAGGGCTGGAGCATACAAATTAGACGTCTCAGAGCAAGTTTGGGCCTGTCATGTAGTCTTTGGTAATGGGTAGTTGACACGCTTTATCTTCCTAGCATCCTAAGGGAACAGTGAGATAATTTAAAAAGTGAAGTGCAAGGCTGTCTGCTACCAAATCAAGGTGTGTTGGTACCTGAGGGTCAGAGACTTAGGTGTTTCCCAGCATTGCCTTGTTTTCAGACCCCTGATAACTTGGGGTAATAATAATGGCAGGCAACAGCACCTCAATAATATAACTTGAGCATGGAGTGCACTTTCCTTTGGCAGTTGCCAAAGGAAAACTCTGGGGTGAAATGCTGTAGATGTGCCATGCAGCCCCGGAGCATTTAATACATAAGCTGAAGGAGGAGTTACAACTGAATCCAGGGCAGACCAAAGCAATGCTGTACAAGAGCGAGAAACTCATGGAAAACTGCACTAGCTGTACCCACCATTAGATGAGCTGAGTTTGTAATACATACATCTACCAGGACTTGCTCATACAGGAGGAACAACCTGGGGCCATCAGCCAGCCCAGCCCTGCCCACCTGCAGCCTGCAAGGACACCTGCAGCACCTCCCCTTCCATCCAGGTCTAAGCAAAGCACATGTACTCCTCATCTTCAGTTGCATCTACATGTCTTCTTCCACCCGCTGGAATGAGTTGATGGGCCATGGCAGGAATCACAGCAGTGTTTTCAGGAGATGCCAGCTAGGTTTTTATGGTCCTGTCTGTACTTTCTCAGCACAATCAGGGCAAAAAGCAGCACCCACTGATTCAAACCAGCTTTCCTGCAGGAGCACCACTCCAACAGCAATGTCCACCCGAGCTAAAGCAAACAGATGCAACACAATTACACACAAAGACACACAATTAGAGATTTAGTAGAGCAGCACTTCCCACTTTTCCTACATTTACACATGCCACAGAATTCATGCAGTCCAAACCATGTTCAGGTAGGTCCTGACTCCACGTAGCTTATCTTATGTTTGAATATTGTTACTAGGAGGAGTTTCTCCTACATGGCCTCTGTCATTCCCCAAACTCCGCATCACAGCTTCCCCACAGCCTTTGCTCCACGGATACCCTCAACACCTCTCCCAAAATTCTAACATATCTCTGCAAACTTCAGTTTGGTTTAAGGAAAAGACTGATCCTTCCAGTGTTCCCTATACCTACATGTGTACAAATGCATGGGCACAGCATAGTGCTTGATCAGAGCAGAACACACCACTACCTCTGCTGCTTCCTTTTGAGTACACAAGAGATGGCAAGTCTGGCAACTGGAAGGAAAACAAAGAAGGGATGGAGGAGATATCAGTGAGCAAAAAGAAATAATAGTCCTCTAAAATCTCTTGCTGCTGCTCTGGGTCTGCAGATAAATATAAGTTAATATATAAGTTAATTGTTTGTTTGTTGTTGTTTGTTGTTTTTGTTTTTCCCAAATTTACTGTCTCTCAGTAGTAAGATGCAGCAGCTGACATAATAAAAGGGTGGATGGTTTCAAATTAAATTAAGACAATAACTTCATAATGGCTTTTCCAGAACACAGGTGTCCTTCCAGCAACAGATAATCTGATGTTATTATAAATGCTGTTAAGTATTCACACCAAAATTACCTTACCATTTCAAGTAAAAAGTCATGCAACTTATGTATTGTTTATCATTCATAGGCATATAGCCTTGCACAGGGCATGCCAGCTGCCCTTTTGTTTTGTCTTGCTTTCCATGGTCAGAGGGAAGATTCTGAAACACTTACAGTATCTTGCCCACCCACACACCCTCCCACCTGACAGACATCTTTTGTTGAATAAATGCCACCAAAAAGATCGTGTCCTTCTTTGCATGAGTGCATACAGCACTTCAGCACTGATCACCAGCAGCACCCATGAAACAACCGGGTAAAAAGTAACACCAGCAGCAGTCACTGTTTTCCTGACGTTGGATATCACTGAGGAATCCCAGAGGAGTAAGTTAAATGTCTAGACACGATCTTTATTTTTAAATGATGGCCTTCATCCCTGGTGAGCTGATACCCAGCAGTGTTGGAGGGTTTTATGGGGGTATAATGTTCTATCTTCCAGGAGCACATGGCAGGATGGAGGTCAGAGTAATCCAACTGTCTGCATTTTGGAGTTGGAAAGAATTAAGGAAGAGGTTAAACAAGATGGATTAAGAATAAATTTTTAAAATATGATAGAGGAGGGAGAGAATGAAGTGACAGGAGGTGATGCATTTGGTGGAAGACCTAACACTTCAAGACAATGAGAGACACATGAATGAAACATGATGAGTAATAACCAGAAGAAAGTTTTAAATTGAATGCCTACATATGCATTCATTTGGAAAAAAAAAAAAAAAAAAAAAAAAAAAAAAAAGTGCATGTATACCCCTCTCAGGAGATCTTCCAGCCAGGGTGAGGATGTTGCTGTGTTGAGTTTCCAAGTCACTTCTGTGTGAGGTGGTATCTTCTGGGCAAAAGAATGCTAGCCCAAAAGTATGCTGGCATCATCATATCCTGACCACCATTTACAGAGGGAGTCTAGTGCAATGATGTGAAACCTGTTCTTTGGCTAAATGCACTCCCTGGTTTTGTGATAAAGTCAGTAACTGCTGATATTAAAAACCAGAAAGAGAAACTGAAACCATTAGAAATTGATATGGGGTAAATCATAATGCATAAAGAGTTGATTCTAGGTATTTCCTTAATGTGTTTCTTTTTCCCTTTCTTTTTTTTTTCTTCCTCTATATATGAAAAAAATGAGTTTATGCTGAAGATACCAGGGAAAGATCTAGGACTGTCAGTGCCAGGAGAGAGGAGTTTTCAGAGTACGTACGGAACAACAGAAATTGAATTAAGAACAGCTAATGTTGATGCTGAGGTTTCAGTTCAGTACTGGACAAACACACTTGCACCTGTTTGGAAAGACAAGGCAAAAGGTACTTCTTCTCACATAAGAATGATGAAATCCTTTTCAACTACCACCACCACCAAAAAAAAAAAAAAAAAAAAAAAAAGATGTCAGATAGCAGATCTGATTTCACTCAGGAAAAGAATATGAGTTGGGTTCAAAAGCTTTGTTGCAAAGTAGTTATAGAAAGCCTCCACAAAGTATTCAGCACAGTGCTACCCACCAAGAAACAGCACTGTCTGTTTCTAATAAAACCTACAGTAAACAGATAGTTGGGAAAAATCAACAGCCAGGGGAGAGTCCTTCCTTTGAGAAGTGTTCCTGGTGAAACTGCACAGCCCTATTCTAATCTGAATACGCTCTGCACCAGAACCCACAGATGCAAGCTCTGTCCCAGACAAATAAACAGAAACGTTTTCCTCTGAGACAGGGAAGCCACAGACCATCAGGTCAGGATAGTTGCATCCTGAAAAGTACTAAAAAGGAGTTAAGCTACACAGGTTTTCTACACAGCACAAAAGAAGCTTCAGTGGGATGCTATAGGGATTTAACAACAAAAAAAAGGTCACAGGATATGTTACAAAAAAGGACTATGTGGCTGACTGTAGGGGAAATTGTGTTGGAGATAGTGTTACCCATGCAGGCAACATAGATAAGATGAACATGAGCTACAGAAGTTGCTGCAATTTAGGTACTGGGAAAAAAAAGATACTGGAGTTGTTAAAAATGACTCCCAGACATTCAGAAGCTTGTCAAAAGGAGGATAGTTTCTGAGTAATCTGGTCATCTACTGTTATTACTTCCAGTGAGCAAGGCCAAGGCCAGTGAGATGTTCTTTAGTCCATACAGACATAAAAAAAGCACCAAGGACTCAAAGATGAATGAGACAAATTCAGGCCAGAAATAAAGCTTACGTTTTGAGGAGCAAGGGTATCAGAGCAGATGGACAAAATACTAGATGAATGCCAGAATTTCCATCTGACAAAGAAATAACTAAGCAAAGTATCTTCATCTAACACTGAAGCTACTAGCCCCAAGATAAAAGTAACCTTGCAAAACCATGAGAAAAAAAAAAAAAAAAAAAAAGGTGGGGGGGAATGTGGGAGATGATGTAAGGGTCGCTTCTGAAACTGAACTCAAACTCCCTGAACTGCTGTTGAAAAACCATCATTATTAACCTGAAATATAAAGTGGGAATGAATCACTGAAAGTCCTTGAGAGACCTTTAATTATAACTATTCTTGCACTGAGTTATTGAATGCACTTCAGAGAAACAAAACGGAGCAACTGTGCTATCCAGGAACAAGGAGCAGAAATGCTTTTAAGCCTCAAAAACATCAGTACTTTTTCAAAAAGTGTTGCCCAAGTGTTTGCAGTGTTAGTCAAAGTTTTCAGTTGTCTGATCATAGTTAATTTCAAGCTCGAAACCTGTTATTAGTCAGCCAGCCACTGAGAATGGGAGGGGAGGAGGGGAAGATTTTGATGTTACACTAGTGTCAATGCAAAGCAACCCTAACAAAGCCAGAGTCACAATAATGCAAAACACAATAATGCAAAACACATGGGAAGGCATGTTCTGCCTCAAGGGACTGTACCCATGCCAATGTGACTGACACATGAGCAAAGAAGAGTGAGGAACAGCCCTCTGTGCAGAGAGATACATGTTCAGACAGCTCTGCAGTAAGCAAAGGGCTTCCCCAAAACTAGCTCTCACAGATGTCAGGCAGCAACAAGCCCTTGCTAAAGTGGCATGTAAGTAAAGTCCCGGGAACTAATCCAATAGCCACTTGTACACTCAGGAACTGGTTTTACAGACGAAAAGACCTCTGTTTTCCTCCATTGCCCTTTTCCTCCATAGGCAGGTTCCCTTTATGGCCAGCCCTGTGACCATCCCCGGAGGCATAGCCACCATTTCAGAGATTCTGCTGATGACATGGGCAGATGTGGGCCTGCAGCAGCAGTAGGGGACAAGGGGAACAGGAGTCACCATTGCTCAGATGTGTGCACATGTTTCTGTCACTGCTATTACATGTGCCCTGAGTAACCCATGCATGAGTGAGACTAAAATTGGGATTGTACCAGTATATTAACTTTGTCATTACATTTTGCAATCCCAAATATAAATGACCACACAGAGAAGCTGATCTATGCTAAAGGAGCTACCACATACTTAATCTTTTAGATTAAGGAGACAGGCGTGAAGAAGTATGTCCCTAATTTTTCCAGAGATAAATTTGGAGGTAGGACTGAAAAAAATATTAAAGAATTACACCATGAAGTCCTACCTGTTTCTTAAATTTGGACAGGCCTGGTATGTCATTATTAGACAGAGATATTTTTATGTCCCTGGTATGAGCCAAAGACATGCTGGTGTGTGTCTGCTGGAAATGACAGAGAACATTCCTGATGAGTGCTTTGAAAACAGATTTCCCCTTTGCTACAGAATTATGTAATCTTTTAACATGATCCTGGGAATTATCCTTTTTCCAGTACCCCATTTGACTTTGTTGTTCATGTCATGGAAAAAAAGCAGTAAGTTGTTTACCAGAGCATTCTAGTTCTTATCAGCAGATCTGGCTATGAATAATGATACCGCATATAAATACCATAGTAAACCAGCTAATGGGCTACAGACGCCTAACAAATAACAGGATGGGAGAATAAAGGGCAGATGGGCAGGAGGTTGTTTGCCTTTGCGGGGGCTGAATTATAGAACCAGCCAGGCTTCAAAACTATGAATCATTAGGAACATGCACACAGAAGTTTTACATCAGTGAGCTCTATTGACTGTAGAGGAGCTAATATTGATCTATGAAACATATGGGAGTGGGGAAGCAGGTCCCACATAGTTAGAAACGTTGTATTTTAATGCCTGTCCTTTGGATTGTGTTGGTTCCTTGAAATGCCCACACATTTCTGACATCATGACCAGACCTTTATCCAAAGCCTTTAAAGTGATATCTGTTTCCTTTCAGGTTCACAGTGGCAGAAATCTTTGAAATATGACTAAAAAAATATGATTGCGAGTTGCTATGCTTATCATGTCTTCTATCTACCTTACCACATTAGCTGTCTGTAGTACCTATACTGATGTTCATATACAGAGAGATATTTCTAAATATATATAAAAAAAGATGGAATTAACTTGCCTTTCCATATTAGCTAGAATTTATCTTCATTTGTGCAAATGGGGTGAAAATATTGCCTCACTGTTCTGCAGATGTAACTGTAGTACACTACAACATTAACAGCAAGAAGTCAGCAGAATTAACATCAAAGACCATGAGGTTGTGCTGATCCCAGGGAAAGGAAATCTGACTATGACTGCTTTTCCACCCATAAATTCACTTCATGACACTTAGAGATATTAGACTACCATCAATCAAACTGTGACCACATGTGTTTTCACAGGTGTATACTGTAATATACAATAGATGTTTGTTCATTGTCTTTTGTATTATAAGAGCAAGGAGTTCTGCTTGAAGAAGTGGGAGTAGTGAAGGTCTCCTGCTGAGAAAAGAAACTATGAAGCACCTGAATCGCGAAAAACTGACTCCACAATCAGTAAGATTGTAAAGTAGGTATGTTTATTCAGCACTGGGCAACACGGGGGGTAGTCCCACCAAAGTCATGCGCAACAATTCGCTCACTTGCATTCTCTTTTATCCCCTAAAATATTACATATGCATTAAGTTTCGCAACACACCTATGCATATTCATTTCCTAGCTCCACCTAGCCCCGCTTCGTATGCTAATTATCTTATCAGTCCTTCTGCGCTTGCGTAGTACTCTCTGGTGGTCGTCCAGGTGGTTGTCGGGTGGTCGTCAGGATGAAGTAAGACGTCTTCCTCAGAGTTGAACTTTTAACCTCATCTCCTTGCGCATGCTCCCTGAGCACTTGGTCACAATCTGGGCCATAAAGTTGGTTTGGTCCAGTTCTCGGGATCCAAGAGGCTCCTGTTATCTCGACGCCTTGCTTGTTTACCTTATCCTTTATAAACAGTCTTCCTTATCTCTGAGCCTTTGCTCATCATGCGAACAATAGGGTTAGATTTATCTGGTTCTTGGAGCCCCAGGGGCTCGTCTGGTCCTTGGGGCCCCAGGGGCTCATCTGGAGGCCTAAGCGCAGCATAGGCCCAGTACATCACAAATGTAGCACATATTAAGCAATGAGTGTTGTCTATATATTTATTCATAATCAGTCACTCTCTAATTTCTAATCCCATGTTTCACACCTAACTACACATTATGAAATCCTTTCACTTAATGTAACAAGAAAGTATGTAAAGCATCTGTTCGTGGGATAGCAGGGAGGAAAAGGGGGGAGGCCTCCCTTCCTGCGTCCTTGCTCCAAGTCACGGTAACCTCTTTCTGATAAGTTGTTGATAAGTGTTGCAGCATCCTGCCTTCCCGCTTCATGCTGGGCCGACATGACCAAATAAGGAAGGAGGGTTAAAACAACAACGCAGAGGAAGACTACGATCTTCATCTTCACAACCACCAGAGGGAACTGGACGACCCCCTAGCAACAGCACATGCAAGCGTAGAAGATATCCAGACGTGCACCTAAAACCTGGAACTAAGGGGCGATAAAAGGGGTCATTGGCAAGGACTATGCGCATGCCGTTGGCAGAGCGAGAATCCCTGGCCGCCCAGAGCTGTTTTGCTTGTTAGCTGCTTACTTAATAAAATCATTTGTATTATTGGAAATGACCCTCTCTGGTAATTAATTGAGAGCTAGCCTATAACAAACACTATTTTATATTTGCATGGAAATGACACAATTTGCATGCTAGCAAACAGTAGGTAAATACTGTATTTGGGATATTAACATGATTTTTCTTTAGGTTCTCAATTAATGCTGCTCTATGTACATGGAACATTATGAAATATTTGCATCTATGACAGAATCTTAACATTTTCTTCACTTTGTCATAGTGAGTCGCGAAAAACTGACTCCACAATCAGTAAGATTGTAAAGTAGGTATGTGTTTATTCAGCGCTGGGCAGCACAGGGGGTAGTCCCACCAAAGTCGTGCGCAACAATTCGCTCACTTGCATTCTCTTTTATCCCCTAAAATATTACATATGCATTAAGTTTCGCAACACACCTAAGCATATTCATTTCCTAGCTCCACCTAGCCCCGCTTCGTATGCTAATTATCTTATCAGTCCTTCTGCGCTTGCGTAGTACTCTCTGGTGGTCGTCCAGGTGGTCGTCGGGTGGTCGTCAGGATGAAGTAAGACGTCTTCCTCAGAGCTGAACTTTTAACCTCGTCTCCCTGCGCATGCTCCCTGAGCACTTGGTCACAATCTGGGCCATAAAGTTGGTTTGGTCCAGTTCTCGGGATCCAAGAGGCTCCTGTTATCTCGACGCCTTGCTTGTTTACCTTATCCTTTATAAACAGTCTTCCTTATCTCTGAGCCCTTGCTCACAGTCCGAACAATAGGGTTAGATTTATCTGGTTCTTGGAGCCCCAGGGGCTCGTCTGGTTCTTGGGGCCCCAGGGGCTCAGCTGGAGGCCTAAGCGCAGCATAGGCCCAGTACATCGCAAATGTAGCACATATTAAGCAATAGGTGTTGTCTATATATTTATTCGTAATCAGTCACTCTCTAATTTCTAATCCCATGTTTCAATAGGACCTCTCAGCAGCATAGTTTCCCATGCCCAGTGACCTGTCTGACATCCTCCCACTTTGCTCTTCCAGGTGTCACAGGCACATACCTGTCACAGTGAGAATGGGGCTGGAAATAATGGAAGCTGAGCACAGCCCTCTTCTTTCAATCCAACAAGTGGGCACACATTCACAAACACTTAACAGTCCTGGCAGCTCCCATTAATAATAATTAGACCTGCAGCCTGTTGAGATACTGAAAAGTGTCTCTCTGTGGGATAGGGCTACCTGCAATGCAATACATTGATTTTCCATCTCTCCACTGTAAAGAGGCAGTGAGTGTGTGATGCACATCTCTTTCAAGGCAAAGTCTGTTTGCAATGTAACCTCCACGCCTTGTGGCCTGTGCACTGGTAAACAATCCAAGCATGATGGAAATCTATCATTTCAGGTTTGGCTATTGAAAAACAAAAATATGTGTGACTTAGTTTTCAGCTGTTTATGAAGCAGATGAACAAGGCAAGGGATCTTACATTTCGCCCGTTACCCCAATTCGCCTCATGGAAAACCTGAACTGTGGCCCTTTGTGACACTTTTCCTTCTCTTTTATGTAAGAGAAAGAAAGGGAGACCAAAGGAAATTAAAGGGAGAAAAAAATGATGTCCCAAATGACCAAGACACTGAAAAAATTCAAACCCAGCAACTCACTTTTAATTACCCAAGTATCTGGTTCCCTGGACTCTTGTAGGGAGCCAAACTCCACTCCTTACCATGGGGTAAAACATTATTGGCTTCTTCTCCTTTAAAGAAAGTACACTGTGTACTCAGTGGTTTAAAATGATGAAGGTCACAGATATTTGCTCTATGATTAATCTTTACATGCAAGATCTCAGGGAACAAGAAACTTAGAGTGGATGGGCTGTGTGCTTTTTGCACTACGCTTGGTAATTTAAAATGTGGTATCTTTAAGGCACTCAGTCACATCCAAACTGTAGGTCAAATTGTATCTTTTTTCCCTTAAAGTGTTCTTTAAAACAGATGAGATCACTGACAATATAAACTAGTGCAGAATATATTAAATATTTACAATATATTTATGTGCTGTCAAGAAATTATTTCACCACAGAGAGGATAGTATGAGCTAATTGAAAAAGATTGGGCATGGCAAAAGATTTCATTTAATATCGTGTATTTAAAATTACTATTTTATTACACTCTTCTAAATGAAAAAGTCTCTCTGACTGCAGTTGACCTCCACCTGCATAAATGAGAAGAAAATTTGGCTTAGAGAGCGAGGGGTTAAAAAAAAAAAAAAAAAAAAAAAAAAAAAAAAAACTTATTTCCTTCCCATAAGTTGTAAATACTTGATTGTTAAGGAAACTTGGCAGCTTTCAATAACTGAAAGTTATTTGTGGTGTTTATACAACAATTATATTCACACTTTTTGCTTTATGATATATATTTGACTTATTATTCAAAAAAAGTGTTTAAAAAGCAGTCTTTGGTCTAGTGGGAATTAAATTATTTTGCATGGGGTTTCTAATAATTCTAATTATTATTGTATCTAATTCTGTTATCTATTCTGTATCCATTCTAGTATGTCTTAACTGTTCTCCCTTTTGATTCCATATTCTCTAGCTCAGATGAAATTCTGATAAAACTTTCAGACTGGCTCTTCCCAGGCACTGTGGTTACTGGATTTAAACCACTGCCCTGTATTGTACTTCCTCAGTTTAATTGGTCTTACACCTGCTGAATCTGAAGCAAATGCTGTAGGAAGCCAAGCAAGGCTGATAGGAAAAGGAAACTTGCTTTGCCTGGGACTGAGTCCTCTGGCTTGCCAGAAGGGAAGAGCTAACCTGCAGGAATGGTGAGCAGAAACCAGAAGAGAGAAGACCTCCTCTATTTTGCTGCACAAGGCAATGCAGTGCTTTGATAACCACCAGGATGGACAAGACTTACTTTAAAAGGAGTACCAGAATTTCATCTGACAAGAAGAACTGAATGATCTGGAAGATGTAGAAGAAAACAAGGCCAGACCCTGGCTCTGCTGTGTAAAGCTCTGGATACCATGAGGCTGCCATGTTTTCAGTTCTGCATTTGTCTCCCATCAGTCAATTTATTCAATACTGTTTGAAGTAATACAGTCAAGTGAAATAGTATATCCCCACCGTCCCTTTTCACACTGATCCTTCGCTCTACTTAGAGCTTAGATTTCGAAGTTCCTCATTCATTCCATGAACATAGAGCTAATTACGTTGGACAGATGACAGACCACATTGTTCAGAGTAACACTAGCAAACCCAGCAAATTAACTGAGGCTCGCATAACTGCACAACCCCCATTTTGATGAGACATTGAAGTTAAAACCCTCTTCAGAGTTCTTGTTCTCTAGTCCATCCCCATCTCCCAAAATGATTTGGCCCAATAGGGGGGCTACAGATGGAGATCACCGTCAATAAAATTGAATTTTCAGGAGCAATAACTATTCTGCTAGCATCTTAATGGGGGACTTTGGTTGCCTGTACTATTTTTCTTTAATAGAAAAAAATTCGTGGAATTGGAATAGAGATCTGATCACAGGAACTGAACTGAAAATAGGAACCTATACAGTAAGTATTCATGTGGCATTATCCCTTTTTTTTTCCTTCCTCTACCATCTACTTCTCCTATTTTTACCTTGCTAGGTAGAATTATTGTAATATAGGCTCATTATATTGTACATTGGGCCCAATTTTGAATGCTAATAAGAAATCCTCACTTACTCATGTACCCCTATTAACCCAATGGGACTATTTGTGTGTGAACAATTTACATAATTAAGGTTGTGCTACAAGATGTGGAGCTGACTTAGCAGCATGTTCTGTGTATTCAATAATTTCTATTAACATATTTATTAACCAAGTCAATATGTCTAATAATTGCTGTTAGTCCATTATTTTACAATAAACAAGGGAGGCAGGTCTCCTACCATTACAATAACCATAAGACAGGTCTCAGACAAAAAAAAAAAAATAAAGTAAGAAAAAGTAAGTATGGAAAGGAAGGAAGACACCATGCAAAAGAGATACTAAGAAGAGTAGAGGGGAGGGAATACCAAGAAAAATGCATGGACAATGGCAAGAGATTGTTGTGGTTTGACCCAGCAGGCAGCTAAGCATGACAGCCATTCACTCACTTCTCTCCCTCCCCCTCAGTGGGATGGGGAGAGAATCAGGAAGGAGAAAAAAGCTAAAAGCTCATGGGTTGAGATAAAGACAGTTCAATTGGACAGAAAGGGAAGGGAAAATAATACAAAGAATATACAAAGCAAGTGAAGCACAATGCAATTGCTCACTATCCACTGACTGATGTTCATTGCATCCCCAAGCAGCACCACCACCCCACCCATTTTATTCTTCAGCATGACCCCATAAGGTGTGGGACATCCCTGTGGGCAGTTTGGGCCAGCTGTACTGGCTGCATCCCCTCCCAGCTCCTGGTGCACCCCCAGCCTGGCAGGGCAGCACCAGAAGCTGAAACCCTTGTCTCTGTGCAAGCGCTTGTCTCTGTGCAAACCCTTGCTCTCTGTGCAAGCACTTCCCTTTTCCAGCTCTTGTAGCTACTCATCACACTGGGAAAAGTCACTTAGACAAAGAGGACAACAGTGATTCCCAATTTACAGTGATGTAGCACAGTTGGGGAAAACCCCTGGTGACTCCAAAAGCAAGAGACGGTAAGGCAGATCTGGAGAGAAAGCAGTGTCAGGCTCTGCTCCTGCCAGTGCTCAGAAAATCCTGTGTACACTGGATGGAAAAATCCATTTCTGTGTTCTCATGCCTTGTAAGTCAGCAGGGTTTCAGCTGATCAATGAACAACACCACCAGAAATACTCCTCACTGTCTCCTTCCAAACTACCCCACCAGCGAGACAAGGAAAAGAGACAGCAAGAAAGCGGGAATTAATTCCAGCTTGACTTCAGTGCACTTGTTAAGAGTGCTCTGTGCCTGCCAAATAAAAGCACCATGGTAACAGCAACAAGCAAATTAATGAATTAGAAAACAGTGATCTTTGCAAATTGTAGCTGTAGCCACAAAGCCCCATACAAGGCAGAACCATACAAATTCAGAGACAGGCAACACAGATCTAATACAACCACAGAGCATACTTGTCCAGCCAGAGGAGGATGCCAAACCACAGCCATGTTTGGGGGTCTGAAGTAAGGATTTTGGATGAAAGACTGCTATTTTGTCCACTCAACATTTTGATTTTGTTGCCATTAAACTCTTGCTGTGGGAGTCCTTAGTGGAAGAATTTAATCTATTGTTATTCCAAAGATAGGTGGATTTATAGTAAAATCTGTTCTCCTTTCCAAATCACACTGCTTTTACAAGTGCCAGTGTCTTGCTCAAGTAGCAATACAAGCACATTTCAGAAAAAAAAAATAAAAAATAAAATTGAATACTCTAAACTTAAGAAAGTAAACATATGTAAAATTATTGATATTTTAGGTATTCATGAGGTGCTTGCTGTTTTGGGGGGAAGGCTTTTTTTTTTTTTTTTTTTTTTTGGCCTCACATCAAATGAGTGTGTTATTGAGGGATTCAACAAAAGATTACAAAATTGTGGTTTTTTGTTTTTTTTGGTTGTTTAAGGAGTATCTCCTAAATGTGAAGACATAAGCAAAGGACAAGTAGAATCCCTTAAGTGTTCAAAAAATATGAGAAATAGGCAACATACCAAACAGCAGAGCTGCCCCAAAAGAGAGAGAGATTGTTGATTAACAGCTAAGAGTTGTGATGAAGGTTGAACATCTGAGTTTTAGCTTTCTTGAACTGGAGCTGAGGATGACACATCAAGAAGAAATGCCAGACAGGAGGCTGAGATTTCATTTGGACACAAGCAGATGGGTCTGGAACATTGACTGAATTGAGGCTTGTCCATATAAAGACAGTAGTTAACTTTGTACTTACAGATGAGTCAGGTACACAAGAAGGAAACCACAGGCAGATTGCTCTACAAGACACAAAATATGAGCTAATATTTTACTTCCCTATTTTCATGCCCATGTAATAATGTATGCTTTTTTCACGTCACTTGCTTCAGTGAATTCTTATTTTAACACAGAAATCAGATTTTGCACAGCTCTAAGCCTTCAGAGGAGCCTTGCAATACAAAAATTAAAAAAAAAAAAAAAAAAAAAAAAAAAAAGATATTTCAGTTTTGGGAGTCTAAATGGCTACTGACATATGTTCAAACAACATGAAGTTATGTATTAAATACTGCATTTGAGTGAGAAAAAAAATCATATGACACTTGGAAAAGAGAAAAATGAAGTTTCATGACCATGCCTTACTGACAGACCTAGAGACCGAAGCTTGCAATCTTCCTTTTTATTGACCAGATACACCAATATGACTCGAAACTGGACTCTAGCACCTGCCAATATTGCCAAGAGACTGATTGTGATGACAGAGGACAATTTCTTTCAACACAGAACTTGTGCATAGGGTATAGAGGTTCCTACAGATGCTCAGGAAATGCTGCATCTATCACAAGATGGAGTCCGGAGCACTCTGTGGTCATCTCATCTTCACAAAAACAGGGCTGCTTTGACTTGGCTCCCACAAGGATGTGAAAGATGTGGGGATGACCCTTCATATTAGCTTTAGGACACCTTGACTGCTAGTCAAGCCAAGACCAACAACCTATTCAGTGATGCTTCAGCACCACACACTTGCCTCACTACATGGTAAAAATCAGTGCTGCAGAAACCTTACTTGGAGCACGCTGTGATGAAGACTCTCCTTAGATCACATGTGCCATCAGAAATGCAGTCCATTTACCACTAAAAATCTGCCTTCTCTCAGAAAGAGGCACATCCATGCCAACTGTCACCATTTCATTGTAAGCTTTGTGTTTTTCCAAAGCCCTGACACCAACTCACATGGGACTGATTTCAGCAGCTGCAATTCTCAGTAGCCACCATCAAGTCAACACCAACAAATATTCTCATTGCTATTACCCTTATGCTCACCCCCATAGGTTCCTCTTCCACCTGCTACACCTTTGGGCAAAGACAAGGTTGCTGCATGGTTTTGGTGCTCAAAGCCTTGTGCAAATGTGCCCAGCACCCACACACTGTTTGTTATCCAGGCTTTGTTTTGGCCACTTAATGGCTAAGGGGACTGTAAGGGATATGAAAGTTGCACTGTGAATATTGTGCACAGTGGGGGTATTGGGGTATGGGTGCACCTATACAGATAGCTTGGAAGAAGTATGTTGTTGCAAGTGAATTTTTCAATGCAGATTTGTATTTTCTGAATAAATGTCAGTTTTACCAGATCCAAATTAAGCATACACAGTTAATTTAGTTTGCCATTAAGCACATTTTGCAGTAATCTTTACTGGGACATGAAACATTATTAGAGCTCTGTTGGCTAATAAAGCAAGTTTCACTCCAGTACCAGAATTTTCTTCAGCTTCTCTGACTCTTTTCTTCTTTTCAGATCATTTGATGATTGACAGTTCAATGCACTGCAATAACATTGGAGGGTTAGAGATTACTACATGCAGCAGTCAGAAGGTCCATGCTGCATAAAAATGTATTCTCTTCATTGTTACCTATTTTTCAAAGATTTAAGTGGGTTTTGCAGCTGAGGCCATGCGTAAAAAGACTACAGATCATTTCTAAAAGACAAATTGCAAAAAGCCTGGGTAATTTGCAGTGAGATGTACTCACCTACATTAAGGAGCTGATGAAAGCACACCTTTAGAGTGCACTACTGGTTCTCAACACATCATGGGAAGGAAATTGGAAATAGCAGCCAGCAGTAAAGTTGGATGAAAACTTTAGGAATTAAATATTCTTTCATTGGAAAATGGGATATGATTGAAGTAGGAAAGAGGGAAATACCCAATGTTGGTTTGTTTCTCTGTTTGTTTTACTATTAGCAAAAAAAAAAAAAAAAGCATATGTTGTGCCTGCAGCTGTGTGAAAAGGAAAATCTGCTGCTACAGAGCACCGCTGGAGTCATAGTTCATTTCCCCATTGCTCTCACTTTCCCATGGGTGGTGGACCCCAGCTGGGTCTTTTCCATAGACCCAGCCAACGTGGCACCCACTGTATCACTTCTCTTCAGCAGCTCAGCCCTGGGGAGAAATCGAGGCATTGGAGGCACCATGAGGCTGCTGCTGGTACCAAGAGCGACGCACAACCTCCCACCCTGCTCTTGTCCTGTTTCCCCACCTTCATGTCCTGGTGCTGGACTCAGATATTTGCAATTGATGGTGTTCATGGTTCCTGCAAGGCACAGCATGAGAAAGGGATCTTGGCCAGAGAGCAGGAGAGCACAAAGAGGAGGGATAAGGAGCTGCAGATCCCATGAGGGCACTTCAGAGAGATGGAGAAACTAATGACAGCTCATAATGTGCAAAGCATTCAGAGAGAGAGAGACAGCTTTACAGTCTTAAGTGTTGAACCAGATTATGAGAACCCAAATTAATCTCGTATTTAATATATGACTGCTCTGCAGGGCCAGTCTTCAGAAGCCTCATACTCTCCCTGGTTTGTCTATACAATCTGAAGATGCTGCTGGTGATCTCTGTTGATCTGAATGGCTTAAGAGATGTCAATCAGCAAAGTTGTGTATCAACTCATATTTTACAGAAAAAGTAAAATTATCCGGTAGGTTCCGTATGTTATGGTTGGTAAATGATCAGCTGGCAGAGGCAACAAAGGGCTAGCTTTAGCATTCAGGCTGATCCTAGTGGTGCAGACATCTAAGTTTGTGGACTCCATTGGATTGTGTTTAGATAAAAAACACCAAAAACAACCTGAAAGTTACGTTAAAAAATAAAAAATAAAAAGCCTTTGCAAGGCCTGCAGAAGGACTGTATTACTTTATCCCACACTTGATTTGCTTTTAGCATTCAGCTTTGAATAGCACTAAAAAATTGTGTTTTCATCTTTACCATTTCACAACACCAAAACAAAACAAAAAGTAACTACTATAATCAGTATCATAAATAAATGCATAAGAAAATAAGCAATTCCCTCTCTTGCCTAAACAGAGATGATTCCCCTCTAAAAATAATTCCATGAACAAAATTTCCAGGGTCTCTTCCCTTAGGGATTCTCTGATGCCTGCATGGCACAAGCTTATTAACTCTGCTGTGAATGCACCACTCTCCCCCACCCAAACATTTACTTTCACAAGCCTTGTACAGTCTTTGAGACAGGTATTTCCCTCTCAAGTATGACTGATGTTGAGAAGTTTGTAGGAAGGGAGATACACATACTTTGAGAGTGTGACCACACAGCCTCATTTCCACAGGGAGTCAAAATGAAGAGGGCAAACCCTTAGGATGGGAGGCATTTACAATGAGACTGAGATGCCACTCCATCAGGCTACGTACCTGAAGAAGGTGCAGATGCACCAACCACCTGGAGAACCTACAATATAAGTCATAAAGGGAAAGAACAAATGCTGAGAAAGCAAAATGAGCAATGATTTGCTTCGGCAAGTGCAAGAAAATCAACAAACCCTCCTTGTTCACAACACTCGCAGTGCCTGAAGCAACAGCAACTTTGTCTACTTGACCTCAACTAACGACCACTCATGGCATTAAAACAAAACAAAACAAAACAGAAACAAAACAAAACAAATTAACGAAAAAAAAAAAAGAAGAAGAAAACAAAACAACAACAACAACAACAACAAACAGGTAGATTCACTGCCTGGTCCCATACACACAACTTTCCACGCTGTCCTGGTTGGCCAGACCCCATAAAGAAGAGGGGTGGTGGACATTTGTCAGAGGTGACCACTTCTCTCCCTCCCTCCTTGAAGCATCAGTGACCTTTCCCAACCCCATCAGACAAAGTGGAATAGGAACATCTGCTGGAGGACCAATGGCAAGAGTATGACTGGTGCAGCACAGCTGCACGGCCACAGAGCAGCAGGGAGGACTGGTGTGAAGAGCAAGATGGGCTGTCAGAGGGCGGCTGAGCAGCTGGCACTGCCACCTTCTCTGGGGGCAGCAGAGGAGGCTCACACACAGCTACCATCTTGCACATAGCCCTTTGCAAGGGTTTTTCATGCCTGCAACCTCATTATCAATAATGTGTACGAAGTCGGTGGTGCTCATCTCTGGCTTCAGGAAGAAAAGCACACATAGAAAGAAAGAGATGCATTAGCAGGGAAAGAGGAACATCCCTAGTGCAAAGCAGTCATTGAGTGACTTAGTACTGGGTGTCCTCATCCTAAGAGAGAGGACCCAGTTCAACTCCAAGGAAAGGATTTCATGCTCTGATCACCTTCCTCCAACTCAGCAAGTACAGGTCTACATCCTAGTACCAAGAATTTACATTTTGCAGTTTTAAAAAACATATCTATTCTGAAATCAAGTCAGCAAGAGCCAGATGCACGCAGACCTTCTAAAAGTGGTATCCCACAACTCTATGACATTAAGACCGCCAAACACCTACAGGATCCACAAAGCAGGTTTGTCATGTTGACTGTGTAATTGTGCCTAAAAACATAATCCTGCCCTGCTTTTTCCCCCTCCCCAAGACGTGCAAATAAACAAAAAAGGAATGGTTGTTTTCATGGCAGGAGGGAAAGCACATTCACTGTGAGCTACCAAAACAAATGAAGCTGTCTAAAACAAATCCCCACAACTCTAAATTTAGCAAGTGTCAGAGCATTGCTTATTGCAGTGTTCAGCGGATGGATGGGATGCTGACAGCAGACCAAACCTCAGTGCCAGACTGAATACCATCTACTGAATAAACTACTAATGTCATCAGCATCAGTAGGCAGCTGCATTAATGACAGTGCCATGCCTTGCTTAAAGCAAGGTGAAGCTTTAGCCAAGCAAGGGCAGGAAGAAAGATTACAGCTTGAAGGTGCTCCGGCTTGAAGCTGGATCCCAAAACAATTGCCTTAAAGCGTAAGTGTGGAGGGAACCTCCTCACTTCCTCCCAAGTTTGGTAAATCCATGCTCTCAATTAAAATGATACATACGATCCTGAGATAATCTTGACAGGAATACTTCACACAGGCACAGGACCTCAATAATTCAGCTATATTTGCTCCAGTATTGGAGCAAATAATAAGAGTTATGTAGAAATATATAGATATATATATAAGAACTGAAATGAGATGAATACCAGCAGATTCACTTCAGAGAGGAATAAAGAATGCAAACATTACCATAGTGGGGCTCCCCATCACCTGGGTGACAGAAAATAAGCATTTAGTAAGGGAAGTGGAAAGCTTTACAATTATGTCAGAGGTTGTGAATTTCACGTTCTGTTTGTTAGAAGCCTTCAAGTCTCATCAGGAAACAGTACATTAGAAATTCCTCTGCAGCTGGTACTAAATGTCTGCTCTGAATGACTCGAATATTCTTTAACCTTACTAAGCTCAGATGTAAGCATATTTTGCCTAGATTTGCAATGGCAGGTGTTATAATAGTTATTACAGTGCATGTACAAGCTACTATACAACAGGTATTGCAACGCTAGTAATTAACCAGAGTGCTACTAGTGATGCAATTCAGACAACATGGTAGCTTGGAACTTGGTACTTCTAGAGAGCAATTTATCCTGCATTTTGATAAACATCTAGGGCACCATCATGGAAATAATACTCCAGATAAAAACACTACTGGAAGCTAGACGGTGGTTATTTTAAACGTCCTTTTTCTTGGTACCAGTATCAGATTCTCCAGTCAGGCTAATTCTCTCACTGAAGTCTTTATCAGAGCAAACCAGATCTTTACCCCCTTGCATTCACAGAAGAATGAGGATAGGGACTAGTAGCCGGTTAAATGGTCCGCATGCCCAGACGCACAAATGTCAGCTGCATGCACTGTACACCAGGAAGGCTGGCTTGATAGCAGATCTCATTGCCTGACCTCCTGGTACCTTCTTCAGCTCTGCTGGCATCTGTCAGACCCCTCTGCTGCATTGCTGGTAAGTGATCAACAGGACTGTAACTGTCACAACTGCAATCGCTATGCATCTTTGATCTACCTATGTACTGCAAAAGAATAGGTCTTTATTTCTTATGTGTCCTTGGACAATAACATTAGTGTGAAATATCTTTCATAGGACAGTATAAATTTAATGCTTCTCCAGATTAACTTCTGCTTGATTATGTTTTGGGTGTTTTTCAGTAAAATGCAGCACAAAGTCTCCCACACAGACAACTTCAGGCATTAGAGACTGTAAAGTCAGATCCTGTTGTCATTCATTTTATCTTTTCTGTTCAAAGGGAAAATTGTGATCAATAGCATGCTATGGTTAAAGGTAGAAAGGACTACTGTTCCTTGTAAAGAGCCCTTTTTTCACTGTGTTCAGACCATTGTCTGGTGCAATTTCATAAATGTTAGCAAATACCTGTGTTTTTCGAAGGAGATTCATCTCATCAACCACTAGAAAGCTAAGTGCATACTTGGTGCTCAAAGATACAGGTCAGAGTCAAACATCTCTATTGTTCTAGCTCGTCATCATCTAACAATCAAGAGCCATAGCATCAAATTTAAGGCTAACACCTTTCACATAATTAGCACACTCAACATTTAGTGCTTCCCTGTAGGCTGACCACAAGATAGTAGCACCATCACAACCCTGTCTTCAAGTCCCAGAGTTCAATGAGCACTTCTAACAGGCTGACACCTATGCAATGGGACAGCAGCAGACATCCTTTTTTGGAAGTATATTCATCTTTAATTTCAAATTCTCTCTAAAATAAGAACAATTTATATTTTACCTTCATCACTCATTACTAGTGTGGGAATAAAAATGTTGTTTTTGCAGAGTTACATTGTTTAGAAGGAGGGAATGCAGTACTGAGATATGCTTATAGTGATAAGAAAGCTTAGCAGGCGACCTTGTAAAATGCAGACAACTAGACTCCTTAGGACAATTAGGTGAAAATCACAGTGTCAAGTCAAGTCAGGTAAGTGAAGAAACATTACCACTTCAAGCAGTAAAAATGTCAAAAGAAATTTGAAATTTAACAGGCCGGCAACTGAAGGCCATGCATTGTTTGTGAAGTATCAGATAGATTGTGAACCTGGATTACTCACTCAGTGGGGAAACAGGGGAGGGTCTTGTCATCAAAAAGTATATAAACTGTGTTTTGGAACTTGTAGATGCGCTCTCTCCTGCTTGTGGGGCGCCTGCCATTGCAATCGCAAATAAATTACTACTTCACTGAGATCCTCGCCTGAGCCTAAGTTATTGGCTATGGAGTGTTTCTCACAATTTGGGGGCTCGTCCGGGATTCAGTCACCTACTGGGGAGCCTCACCGCCGCAGCAGCAGGAAGGCATGCCCCGCTGATTTCAGTGGTCCTGTGCATCGACGGTGGCGGTTCTGCGGAAAGCTGACAGAGGGCCCGAGACTGGTTAAAGAGGCAGGATCCGTGAAGTAGTGGGGAAAGCAAGAAGGTAGGCACTCCGGGTTTTTAAGAATCGATCTGGTAACTCTGTGCACAGACCAAGGTAAGAAATATTAAGTATTGCCTTGGAGGTCGGGTGATCTGATGTATGGTAAGCCCTTGCATGGGGAAGTGTTGGCACTATACCAGGGGAATCTGGTGTACGGTAATCCTTGCACGGGGAAGTGCTTGGAAGTACACCAGGGAATCTGGTAAACTCAGGTGTGCGGTAACGCTTGCACGGGGAAGTGCTTGGCGGTACACCCCCATTTTTCAGTACGTTGGTGTGTGGTACACTGCAGAAGGGAAATTTCTGTAGCACATACTGGCGAGGGTTAGGAAAGATGGGAAATATGACTTCCAGGGGACAGGGAGATATCCCTGGGGGAGTGCCTACCAACTGTCCTTTAGGAAGGATGCTGAGAAATTGGAAAAATAACCCCAAAACTAAGGAGAAAGATAGGAAGAAGATGGTTAAATACTGTGTATCAGTCTGGACAAAAGAACCAATTAAAGGAACTGCAGTATTTTGGCCAAAATACGGGTCTGACAAAGATTGGGTATGTCAGGCCTTAAACTTGTATGTTAATAACAAATTTCCATTTTCGGAAAAAGAATTGGAGTATGCAGCTTGTTGGATACAAGGATCTAATTTGATTTTAAGCAAAAATCAGAATAAAGAGGAAAAGAAAGGGGAAGGGACAAGTGATAAATGGGACCTTTTGGATAACTTACCTCCTCCTTATAACCCCCAGCAGCAACAGCAGCAGTCACTGTAACACCTTCTCTAAGAGAAGAAACAGGAACTGTAAATGACATTAACTCTGGGAACAGGGGGTACCCCAGACTTGTAAAAGAATTGGAACAATGCAAAAAAGACCTTGAGAATTTTCCACTCCCTGGTGCTAGTACTACTAACACTAATGAAGCTGTTATGTATCCTCTCCGTGAAGTGCCGCTGGGACCTAGACAAATAGGGTATGTAAATGCCCCCCTTTGTAGCGGAGAAGTGCGAAATTTTAAAAAGGAAATGAAATCTCTGATTGAGGATCCCATTGGATTAGCAGAACAGTTAGATCAGTTTTTGGGACCCAATCTATATTGCTGGGGAGAAATGATGGCAATTCTGAATCTGCTATTCTCAGGGGAAGAACGAGGAATGATCAGAAGGGCAGCAATGCGGGAATGGGAAAAGGATCATCCTCCAGGAGATGGAGTGATTACCAAAAAGAAGTGCTGTTTTATCCAAGTGTTCATGGTGGTGCCCAATATATGTGCCCGGCGGTGTATCTTGTGTATTTATTTTTGCTCTTAAATGTTTTGAGTGTGACAAGGAGGAAGGTGGGAGCATTATCTAAGTAACAGTTTAGAAGTTTTGGTGTATTCGCAGTGGTGTTTAGTCAGTTGCCCAAGTACTGGGGGGGGAGGGGGCTGACTGATTATCAAAGTGGCAGAAAGGAGAGAGTCACTTCTATGGTGGTTTGGGCTTGTGCCCTGGAAATTTGGTAAGAAGGGGGAGAGCGAATTTATTTAAGCCTCAATACCTTTTAAACCCCCATATTGATGGATACGCGGGAGTGATTCCTTGTTTTGTATGGGCTTACTAGAAAAGTTCATGAGAAAATTTGGCATTCGGCTTGAAATTCGGTCCTTTTGAAATGTAAATTTTGTGGAAAAGGTGGTGTCCTTTGTCCAGAAGACAGAAGGCTGAGTGCTTCAGGTGTTTTCCCAAAGTTCTGTGGATCTGTGATTGGAATGGGACTCTCTAATAATCTGAAACAGTAAAGTTTGTATGTGAATAGAAGAATTTAATCCCAGAGAACTGGAACATTTGGGAAGAAGATTAGGAAAAGATAGTAAAAAACTGCAATAAAAAGGGTTGTGTGGAAATTGAAACAAGGGCCACTATCTAATAGGGAATAATAAATAAATAAGTAAATGGGAATGGGAAATCAAGGAAATGAGTAATATCCAAAACAAAGACATTTTAAAGAAAGCCTCCTTCGCTGAATATTGGCACATTGGAAGGATATTGTTAGAACTGGGGGCACAGAAAGCAAGAGGACTTCCTTAAGTATTGCAGTCAGTGGTGGCCACTATATAATCTACATGGCCACTTTATGGATCAATCAACTATAACGATGTCTTGTAATCAGTGTTTTTGAGAAGAGAAAGGAAATGGGATGAAATGTTGGATACTGATATGTTGTTTCAGCATCTTGGAGGGAAAAGGTATGGAATTAAGTTGGCCACTGACTGAGCCTTTGGTGCTGGCATTAGAAAAGTACAGGCTGCAGAAAGATAAAGGAAGTGTTAATAGGTTGTTGAAGGTGTGGTATGTAGTATTTGATAAAGCTGTTTGAAGTTGAATGAGCAGGGAAAGAGGATGTAGGGATGTTAATAGTTCTGCCTCAACCCGAGGCAGAGATCTAAAAATCAGGGGTGTGAGCTCTCTGGGTCAGAGGGACCATGATGGGTCCAAGAGAGCTGTCACGTAAACAGAAAAGCAGCTAACTCTTAAAACAACCTGAGTTCACGTGCAAGCGCAGGTTGCCAGTGGGACTGCTCAGGGAACTTTCAACGATTGCATTCCCCTGACCGACCCCCCCAACTGAGACCCTAATCACTCCGGAAATTATGAACAACTACACCGAAATCTGGTTAAATTGGGAATTTAGTATTTGTTCCAACAAGGTCCAAAAGAAACCCCTATGGAATTTTCGGACCAACTTTTGAAATGCAATGAAGAAAAAATAAATAAATAACAATTTGGACATGGCTTCAGAAAACAGAGGCAATTGGCTAGCCTCTTTCTAGGGCAATTGGCCCCCTGATATCAGAAAGAAATTGTCTTAGGCTGCAGGATAAACTTACAACAGTCAAGAATAATGGGGACCTGGGGCACCTACCCTAGCAGGTCCACTGGTTGAAATAAAGCTAGGGAACGAAGAGAGAGGCTTGAATTTTTGTTGGTTAAGGGAGCTTCTTTCTCTGTTAATTAGTCTGTAAATGTAATAGGAGCAACTGGCTAACAGGAAAATGCGTTTTTGTTGTTGTTGTTATTTTGTTTGTTTGTTTTTTTGTTTTTTGTTTTTTTTTGGCAATGCTTGAAATTTAAATTGGGAAAAATGATTGGAATTACGAAATGAGGAAAATAGTCAAGTTTGGCTCATGGTACTAGATTTAAAGGATGCTTTTTCCTGCCTGCCCATGGCAACTGAAAACCAGAAACTCCTTGCCTTTGAATGGGAAAATCCTAATAGGGGATGTAAAACTCAGGTGACTTGGACAGTGTTACCACAGGGGTTCAAGAATAGCCCTACCATATTCAGGAAACAACTAGCTGTGATCTTGAAGTTTGAAAGACACCTTCGGGAAAAGGGGACACTGCTGCAATATGCAAATGATAGCTACTGAAGAAGAAAAGGAATATGTATCATGGACTATTAGTTTACTAATTTTTTGGCACTAATACTGTGAAGCCAGCCTCTTTTCTCAGTAACAGAGTTTCCAGATCACCCACTCATGATTGCATTAAGACCATGGACACGGTATACTCCAGCTGACCAGACGTATAGGAAACACCCTTAGAAGATGTGGAGGATTGGTATACAGATGGCAGCAGCTTTGTCCGGCAGGGATTTTGTCCCACAGGATATGCGGTAACAAACATCAGCCCAAAAGCATCTCTCAGGGTTCGTGGACTGTTGGCTCAAACTCCACCTTTGGAATTCCCAGTACATTCATTCCATGCAGGAGATTGGGTCCTGATACGCACCTGGAGAGAATCAAAACTTCAGCCTGAATGGGAAGGACCATTCTAAGTTCTGCTAACCACTGAAACATCCGTAACAACTGCGGAAAAAGGTTGGACTCATTATACTCGAGTGAAAGCATCTACCGACCCTAGCACTTGGGAAGTTGTTCCTACAGAAGGCTTGTTGAAAGTTAAAATCAAAAAGAAAAATCCCGTAATAGACTCTGAGCAGGATAAAAGCTTATAGTTGTAAACTAACCCTTTATTTTCACAGGTAACTGAAAAGGACAGACCTATAACAAATTGAATTGCTCCCAAGAGGAGTTTATTATAGTACATCCTATTTTTTTGTTGTTTGCTTGTTTGCTTTGTTGTGTATTAATAATTATTTGGAAGCCTAAGATTTAAGAATGATGATAGGGAAAAATCAATTATTAGTTTTGTTTCTGGTAACTATAAGCCTCAGAGGAGGCCTTGGTCAAGTGGAAACTTGGAAAAGATTTGACCAGATGATAGCAAAGACAGGGCATCCTGTCAAATTATGGGTGAATGTGATAGAGTTATGCACCACAATCTATTACATTTGATGCTTGTGAGGTGTTAACTTGTGGAGATTTAAATGCTCAACGACGATTGAGCAAAGAACACAAATATCTCTGCCCTGAACCTAGGACAGGCAACATGTTTGAAGGACCCCCTTGTTCGGATTGGGCTGATGTGTGATGGACGACCAATCATAAAGGATGGTCATATACACCCACATCTATCTACTTTATGAGATTAAAGGAACAAATTAACATATTTAAAGGAATGGTTCAGCCCAACTGCCAGCATCTACAATGTAATCCAATAACTATAACAGTTAATCGGGCTGACTACCTTACAAACCGTACTTATGGTCTTGGAGCAGACGTAACTGGATGAGACCCAACAGCTAGACTGAGAATAGCTGTAAGGGAACGACTCTCTCCTGCCATCATAGAAAGGGAGAAACTCAAGGAGAAAGCAGGAGAGAAAACAGGAGAATCTCTTCGAAATAAGGCAGTTGTCACAGTTAAAGAAATAAAAGATCTTAGATAAACATTTGAGATTGAAACAGGGTATGGAGATGTGAATGCCTGGATAGAATGGGTCAGATATACTGTCCAGAGTCTCAACCATAGCAATTGCTATGCTTGTGCCTCAGGACGACCGATTGCCCAGATAGTGCCCTTCCCATTGGGGTGGACCGAAGACTCCCAAGGGATGCAATGTATGATTGCACTGTACCAAGAAAAGACTGCCTGGGGAAATGAAGCCTGTAAGTCTCTCTTTGCCATTCCCTTCCTTGCATAATAGCAATATCAGAGCTCCCCCTGTATTCTCCACAGCCATAGGTAACCATACAGCCTGCCTCTCACGGCAGGGTGTGAGTGCTACCTGGTATCTGTGAGAATTTGCCTTGTGCACGAAGACCTTGAATGCTACCAAGGACTTGATGGGAAATTACTCAAGACTTGAGATCCCCAGGGCAGATCTCTGGTGGTACTGTGGAGGGAATATCTTACGGTCCACCCTACCATCTAATTGGGGAGGCACTTGTGCACTTGTTCAATTAGCTATACCCTTCACCCTGGCATTTCAAAGAGAAACATCACAAATACCCAGAAGAAGTAAATGAGGCTTAGGAATATCATTTGATGATAGAGTATACATAGATTCTATTGGGGTACCTAGAGGAGTTCCGGATGAACATAAAGCTAGGAATCAAATTGCTGCAGGGTTTGAGTCACTGTTCTGGGGGGTAACAATCAATAAAAATGTGGATTGGATTAATTATATCTATTATAATCAACAGAGATTCATCAATTATACCAGGAATGCAATAAGAGGAATTGCTGAACAACTAGATGCCACCAGCAAAATGGCTTGGGAAAACAGGATAGCATTAGATATGATGCTTGCAGAGAAGGGTGGTGTATGCGTGATGCTGGGCAACCGTTGTTGTACTTTCATCCCTAACAATACGGCCCCGGATGGCACAGTAACAAGCGCATTGCAAGGGCTTACCACCCTTGCCAATGAATTAGCAGAAAATTCAGGAGCAGACACTTCCATCACAGGATGGTTGGAATCTTGGTTTGGTAAATGGAAAGGGATGGTAATGTCCATATTTACATCCTTGATTGTAGTAGCAGGAGTTTTCACAGCTATTGGCTGTTGCATTATCCCCTGTGTAAGGGGACTTGTCCAGCGGTTAATTGAAACTACACTATTGAAACAAATGACCATGGATCCACCACTACTCAGATAAAATGATGATATTAGAGGAAATGGAGAGCAAAGAAAGTGAAGAAGAGGAAGATATTTACCAAATTACACCTTAAATAAATAAATAAAATAAAATAAAATAATAATAATATTTTTTTTTTGCAAAAATCAACAGTTTATAAAAAAAAAGGGGGGGGGATTGTGGGAATAGAAATGTTGTTTTTGCAGAGTTACATTGTTTAGAAGGAGGGAATGCAGTACTGAGATATGCTTATAGTGATAAGAAAGCTTAGCAGGCGACCTTGTAAAATGCAGACAACTAGACTCCTTAGGACAATTAGGTGAAAATCACAGTGTCAAGTCAAGTCAGATAAGTGAAGAAACATTACCACTTCAAGCAGTAAAAATGTCAAAAGAAATTTGAAATTTAACAGGCCGGCAACTGAAGGCCATGCATTGTTTGTGAAGTATCAGATAGATTGTGAACCTGGATTACTCACTCAGTGGGGAAACAGGGGAGGGTCTTGTCATCAAAAAGTATATAAACTGTGTTTTGGAACTTGTAGATGCGCTCTCTCCTGCTTGTGGGGCGCCTGCCATTGCAATCGCGAATAAATTACTACTTCACTGAGATCCTCACCTGAGCCTAAGTTATTGGCTATGGAGTGTTTCTCACACTAGCCAGATAGATTAATACAGAAGGAGATATATTAATCATAATTCCTGTAACCTCTGTGGAGAGCATAGGGGTAGGTTTTGCTCCTAGATGCAGAAATCTCCACACCCAACACTGGAAGATCCAAGAGATAGAATAAAAATCCTGTGAGCAGCAGCTACATGACAACTATTCAGACCAAGACATGCAGAGGAAATTGGAGACAGATGAGGCCTACAGAGGACATTAAGTGTGGATGGAGAATCCTGGGAAAAAAAAAAAAAAAGAGAGACCTGCTTCATTACCTTGTGAAACATCGCTTGACAGTCCTTTGACATATTTCAGGCAGGACCTATTCATTCTGGAAGAGTTCACTTGTGGAAACCAGACTCTATAACCTCAGAATAGTTAGAAAGCAGGTATGTTTATTAAGCGCTGCACACACACACACTGGATACAAGGGGGAATAGCTCCACCTAACTTGTGCACCAATGGTTACTGGCAGTGTGCTTATATTAGTGGGACAAACACATATTCATTTCATTTCCCGCAAGTCCCTTGTATGTTCATCAGGTCTCCAAAGAAGAATCATTAACGTTGGTTCCATCTCTATTTGTACGCGTACTGGAGTCCTTGGGTGATCAGTCATCTGGCATACTCTGGTGGTCTTTTGCTGAAGGCCAGAAGTCTTCCTTGCTGCTTATCTTCTGGCCTTTCCTGTCTTTGACAGACTTCAGCAGTCAAGCCAGTTCTGGCTGGTTCCATTATCTACTCATACAGTCTTTTGTTCCCTTATTTTTGGGTCATTAACATATAATTGTGGTAGCTAAGACCTAGGAATCACTATCCTTTATCTTGCTCCTTGTCTCAGAGTGAGACCAAAAAAGGGAGAAAAAGCACTTTTTTTAGTGCTTGCTATTTGAGAATAATGACAGCTAATTATAGCAAGAACTCTCTTCAGGGGTGACCTCTACTCACAATGAGTGGGACCTTGTTACTAGAGCAATCCAATGAAATTGTGATTTAAATTACTCTGTGCAGTTCCTGCCTCATCAACGCACAGCAGAATCTGGCCCTTACTTGGCTATGCAGCCATCCTGCCCCCAAAAATTTCCACTAAAAAGCATTTATTTACACCTGTAACAGAAGACTGCAGCACTGCATCTCCACATGGGCTATATTTGACCTTTCTGAGCCTAGAAAGCTACAAAAACAACAACAACAACAAATAACAAATGAGAAGGGATAATTAGCAGATGTCTGCTCTTTCTTAATGTTACTGTCAGGGATACATACATTCATGATTGGGTTTCTGCTAATGCGCTAGTGCTTTCAGAAACATCTGCATTCATGACCTGTTTCCAGCCCTATGAATAAATTCATGCCACAGACAGCTTGATTAGCTGGCTATTCACAGGCATCAAAGAAGAAATGAAACTTTGAAGGGGGGGTGGGAGTGGCAAGACATCATTATAAAATGTGGGCAAGGTATCTTTCTCTTGCATCTTTGCTTAATAGTCACAGAAATAAAATTAAAGCATGTCATCTCTTTTCTGGTCAGGGAAGGAAAGTGGTTTGTACCTTTCTGTGAGCTAATGAATCAGATCCCTTCTAGCACAATGCTATTTGGGTATTCAAACACTTCATGGAAGAAACTACTTTCAGATCTGAATATATCATTTTGCTTAGAAACAAACTTTAAAGGATATATGGGTAATCTGACATTTTTTCTTGATTGTTGACCTCTGCTTTTTTTTTCCTCTAAGAATCTTCACTGAGCTTCAGGCTTTGCTTTCTTATTCTAAGACAAAATAATTGAATCTTATTACAGACCTGTTGCTCTTCTTGAATGTGGCAAAAGAATTATGATAAAGTTAAAGCAATTTGAATCCCATGTACACAAAATTACTTTGCTAGCAGGGAGAGGAATTCAAAGACTTTATAAATACAGGCTTTTTTTTACAATTTGTGAAATTGCTAAGAACTTTTGTGCACATTCATTAACTGTATTCAGTGATAACATGAAAAAAACAATGATTCACGCATGTACTTCAAAAATAGTTTCAAGGCTTTGATGGAGCACTTCTCAGTTAAAAGACTTTGTGATCAGGCAATGCAAAGGGTTAAAAACTACCAATTTGACCAAAAAGGGAAAACAAGGATGCTTTTATTCTTATTGTGCTGCACAAAAGAGCAACACATCTTCTCTTCTAAGAAGTCCAGGACTAATATGTTCAGAAAATATTAGCAATACTATCACCCTAAAAGGTTAAGAGAAGGATTTACTTATCTGTTAAGATTTATGGAACTGACAAGACAGTTTACAAATTGGCTAGGAAATGCACAGACAGAAGGGCTTAGAGGCAAATCATTGTGTCAGGGCACCAAGCAGATAGATCCTTTCTATAATGAAAGAAGTATTCTAATTCATAGATCAAGTTTGTCAGGAATAAATAAAACCAGAATCAAAGTTGGTACCTTCTGTCTTTACCTCACACTGAGCAAAAAGGTTCTTTCCCTGGAGCATAACACAAGGAAGCATTATTTGTTGATCTACTCCAACAAGGGATGTCTGAGCAATGTTTACCACCCTTCATGTGGCATTTGTGCTGTATATTATCAATATTGGCTGCTGAAGCCAAGGTCTCAGTTGTCAGCTAAGCGCTTTGCTGTGACTTGGGTTTTAAGCAGCAAATTGTCAATGTCCCTCTGAGAGATGGACAGAGCAGTAAAACCTGTCATTTGCTTTAATGGCCCAGACATCAGAGAGAAGTTTTGTCATGGCAGATGAAGCTGTCTGTTAATTCTCCCTCTGTTGCACTGAGAGCAGTGGGATTACCATGCTTACCCATCTAGCAGAGTTCCTCACATAAATTAGCCCAAGCAATTTTCCAGAGTGCAATAAATAAACATTGACCCCTCATTGACATTCTCTGGAGGACATTGCAGATGAGATGTACCCAAGGACGCACTAGTTTGGCTTAGCAGATTTCAGTCCTGTGGTAGGAGCAATACTTGACATGATGCAAGAACTGACCAGAAAACCCAGGTCCAGGATAACCATGGTTTGAGTGGTGTACACTGTGCTTCTTGCAAACTATGACACTGATACAGCTTAGGTCTTGGACAAATGCTAATTCTTCCCCTACATTAAAAAAGATCAGCTGGTAAATGACACAGCAAAAAGGTTTAATGTCTCCTAACTTCTATGACCTAAAACTCAGGCACCTATTTTAGTGGTTTGGATCCTCTCCATAGCTGACAGAGTCACCTCCTTACAGCAGTTCATCTAACCTGTTTTGGACATCTATCAGAGTGCTATTCAAATTCACCTTAAAGGAGGAAAAAAACAAATTCACCCCCAGTGTTTGAGGTGATTTAGTATAAAAATGCAACAGTGAGCATGAGCAACAGACACATTGTTTGCCTGAGACTGCTCACTCTAGAGCTTTCTTCAAACAAGAAATGCAAACAATGATGCTGAAGCTATTCAATGGGTAAGAACAGAGAAACTGGGTCAGAACAAAAGCCTAGCTAACACAGCACCCTGAAGCTAACAGTGTCCCAAGGAGATGGACAGGGAGAGTTAACAAAAACAAGACAGAGTTTGATATTTCTCTAACTCATTTGCCAGCATCTAGCATCAACTTTATCCTCAGTACAACCTTACTTCTACAGATATCCTTTGTGTCACCAGAGCCAAATCAGTGAAGTTTTAATTAAAACACCTAATTCATGAACAGTCTAATTTATTGTCTGTACAGGCAGCCTATACCAGACCCTCAGAATGGCTGAATGTTCAGGTACGGTTAAATATGACATAGGTGTTTCTAAAGGTCTTTGCTTATGGAATAGAATTTTATATATCTCAATTTCCCGGTCCAAACAGAAGTTAAACACACTACCCATACAACAAATTATAGGGTGGTATCACAATCTTCATACATTCAGCATAACCAGCAGTGTGAAAATGGGAAATCAGTCCTGATGGAAAACATTCAAAAATACAATTACCCTGCATTAGACCTTGGGTTGGGGCAAACATAGACTCAAATGTGAAGATGTTCTTCATGTAACAACATCTCAGATGGGCCCAACTATTAGAGGGAATAAAAAAATGAGTTATTCAAAGTGAATCTCAGCTTCCTATTGGAAAAATATTTGCTTTTATATAAGCAACAGGGTAGAAGCAGGTTTGTGCCATTGAGAATGGCCCTTTCTTGTAAAACTTGTGCCTTGAGTGGACCTGCCATTTCATCTGCCTTTCAAACCATAACTGTGCAGATTTAGGCCTCTTGTTCATAAACTTCCAATGTAAGACAAGACCAAGAAAACTGAGGGAATGTTTTCTTTGACTGAAGGAAAACTGCACATTGACTCCTGGTCCTGAGAAGTCAGGCAATCAGAAAGCACCATGAACATGTACAAATGGAGACCTATTTTGAGGAGAAGGTGACAGCTCATCCTATCTTTGCTCAAGACATGAATATGAAAAAAAGAACACGTGATTTGCTGGGTCCTTGGGCCAGGAACAATGCCAGGAGCTGAACAAAAGCTACCCAGCACTGGCATTTTACAGACAGGCGACAATTGATAGAAGAGAGACCAGACCCTCACAGAGGCAGAGGTGTCCTTGACCTAGGAAGAGGAAACGTCTGCAAATCAGGGCACCGTTTGCATGCTGATTTAGCTTGCTTCCTCCAGTAGCAATGATCCAGTTCACAGACCCTTGATGGTGCTCCCCCAGATGATTTAGTGAGCTGCTGGCAGGGTGTATCAACGTGTGTACCGTACACTTGTCAGAGCAGGACCAACAGAGTTATCATGAGAAACTGTGACTGTCCTCCTTTTGTGAGGCACAGAGCTGCTTTCAGCATTTGCTGTGAGCAAGATAGAGAAGTAGGGCTTTTATTCCTTTTCCTCTTGTTCCTCAGGAACATTCGGTAAATATGTATTTAGCAGAGTCTGTGAAAACTGACAAGTGCTAATGCTAGGAAGGAGGCGTGCTTGTAGCTGACAGTGTGCTGAAATGCTCTATATTAGTCCTGTCACTAGTGTGTCACTTCCATTTTTTCCAGCTAATTGAATAATGAGCCAGAAAACTTTTCAACTCTTCTAGCAAACTTTCCTCACCTTTTCTCAGGCCCACAAAACACACATTAATCTACACCACACATCACTGTCCCTCACTGACCACTCTTTACTCCAAAGGGCACAGGCTGGTTGCAAGAACAACTTAGCCCAGACGAAAATTCAATACAGGCTTAAACTGTTATTAAAAATACGATACATGTCATTGGGATTTCAGAGCAAACCAAGGTGGTTGAAAGGAAAAAATAAAAAAATAAAAAAATAAAGATGTGTCTGAATTCTGATAGTGTTTCTTTTCTACATTTCCTACAATATGTTGTGCCTAGAGACTTCAAACAGCTTTTAAGATGTTAATAAATTAGCTTTGTTGATCCTAAATAATATATCTTTCACCATCTTGCAGATGCATGAAAATGTCAAATGAGATTGCCTGATTTCCACTTCTGAAGGAGTGAAGAACAAACTTGGGCTGTTCCAATTCTCAATCCCATCCTTGTGGCATATGCAAATATTTCAGAACCAGAGTACAACATTGGATTAACCATTCACATCGCATTAAAACAAATCTTTCATTGGATGTGTGGAGTAGGATAAAATATTCTTTTTTCTTCTTCCTATCTAACACAAAAAGACCAAGAATGGACAGAAACTGCATTGGTTTAACATCAGGAAAGTAGTTCTACTTCCTCTGGCTCAACCATGATCTGACAGCAGTAGAGACAAGAAGCTCTTTAGGTCTATGATATTTGTTGTACTTTCCTAATTTTGATGCTATCCATGTACGTGTTACATATCCAAAAGGGGGGGGGGGGGGGGAGGAGAGAAACTGTTAAAAATGGAAAAAAAAACTCTAACACAAATAATTTAAAGCTTTAGAACTCAAGTTCAAAATTCTCACCTTGAATTGTTTCTCAGTATGGGCAAGATGGGTCACACATTTCTAATCCTGTTTTGTGGATGATGAGTGGCAGACCTCACTAGATTTCTACCAGGCAGGAATCAAAATAACAGGTGTCAGTTTACATCTTATATTTATATATTTTTATAAAAATAATCTTTTTCTTTTTTTTTATGTGCACCCAAACTAATTGAACAATCAGTTTCCCAATTAGAAATCCAGTTCTGTCAGATACAATAAAGTACTGTGCAAAAGCACTGAGATGCCACCAAATCTCCCATTTTGGCAAGTGAATGAGGACCCTCTTCCTTCTGTAGAGCTTCCTGAAATCTTCACCAGAGAAAAATGATATTGAATCAGCCTTGAAGATACTCATAGCCCTGTTTTCCCTGATATCCTTTTCATCCTTTGGTACACACATATTTCTGGAAGTGTATTTGTATGTGCCAATCAAGCCTATTGAAAAGTTTCTCAGGAAGTTTAGAGAGTGGTAGTTCTCCACTAGAAACTTCATATAAACCCCTACTCAGTGCTGGGGTAGGATAACAAACCCACTAACTACCAGCAACTACAAAATGTTAACAGCAAATACGTTGTGTTATACGCATCTCTTTGTAGACAGCTCTAAGAAATGACACTTCATCCATCTCAAAATTCTCACAACTCTGGTATTGTTGCAAAACACTAAGGAAACTATCATTTCTATCAGAGATTCAGGCACACCACTTATGAATAAAGATGTATTTTTGCTTTCACATGTGATTCCACTTCCCACCATGCTGGAACCTGTCACTAATTATCTCTGTCTATTGTTGCATTTAGTAGTGAACATTATGATTTTGCCTAACTAAGTAGGACAAATGCTCAAAGGAACCCCTCAAAAAACTTGTGCAAACTTGAGAGTTATTTTTTACAGATAAACTAAGGATGATTTTTCTTTAGAGATAAATCCTTTAAGTGGTCATATAATCAAATACATTTCACTCCCACCTCATCTCCAGACTTGTTATCTCCCTTTGGTATTCTCTGCAGACAAACCAACAGAAAAAATATAAATAAAAAAGGTATAGTGAGCAGCTAAACAAAATGGATTTGAAGCACATGTGTAAACAAAAATATGGCTGAACCTCAGCCCTAAAACAAATAATCTCAGAGAGAACTGAGCATAGGGAGTGCAGAGCAGCAGCTTCCTAGGACAGCTGCCCAGGAAGTATCTCCTAGGAAATAAAAAGCCCAATGTACACCTACTTCTCACAGCCTCATGGTCCCAAGGAGGCTTGACTGCAAGCAGGGTGTGTATTCAATCCATTTGTGTGATAATCCTTATGCCAATTCTGGATGAAACACCAATGGTGACAAACCATTGCAGCAACTCCCCAACACTCCTCACTACTGTAGTGAGGGCACTTGGTTTTCATTTCATGCAGGTGACTGGCATAGGGAAATCTGGAATTTAACCCATTGCAAGCCACATCACCAGCTCCTCACATCTGGCAATGTGTTATCCTTGCTTACGAACATGACTATGACCTTGCACTAAAAAAAGTATTAAGGTTCTGTTTTGTGGTTTTACTTTGCTTAGTTTTCTTTTAAACCACTAACTGCAATGCAACAAAATGCATAGGAGAAACTGTGCTTTGGGTATCTTGTATCTTCATTTTCTCCCAGAGCCCGGGCTTTCTGGGTCAAGCTACAGTTCCTGTACTACAGTGTACTACAATACAGTGTTTCTTGCTGGTCTGAAGGGACTTGAGATCAAGACAATTACACAGCACCTTTGGGAAACAGCACTGTGCTGGGGAGGGGTCTGGAGCAATGACAGCTCTATTGTAGCACAAGCGCAGCATTCGAACAATGCTTTGAGTTTAGGTTGAACCATCTGAGCTTTTGAACAAAAAATAAATGTGCATGATTTTTAACATTCAGTTGCTGAAAAAATAAAAACAAATAAAAATGAAATGAAATATTAAAATAAAATAAAAAATAAAAAATAATAAAATAAAATAAAATAAAATAATAAAATAAAATAAAATAAAATAAAATAAACAAGGCCAAGCAGGGCAGGGCTGTCTTGCAGAGCCCTTTCACTAGGTGGAGCAAGCCCTTCCTCCTCCCCACCACATTCCTTTGCATCAGGAAACTGCAACTCCACTGCTGTTGGACATAAATATCATGCTTAAGAAGGCAAGAGAGGAAGATATCTGCTGTGCCTGAACCCTTCAGCATTACCCAGTCCAGCAGAAAAGAAGAAAGGTAGGTTTAAGTGAAATCAAGCTCCTGGAAGTATTTTTCTTCTCAGATCACCTAGCATACAATGCATGGTGATAGCCACTATGTGTGCACAGTGCTCCTCTATGAGCCATACCCTAACTCTTAACCTCTTTCAGTCTCCTTTCATTTCCACATGATGGAGCTCAGCGTCTCCCTCCACAGGAGTCATTTTTATCCCACAGCTCTGTGGTCCCACTGATGCTCCTGGTGCTCCCACAGCTGATCCCCAGGTACACCAATACCTCCCAGAAGGTTTTACCCAGGGATTTTGCCAGTTGGTCCCGGAGCCCTCTCACTGTGGCTGTATCAGCAAGGCTGCCATGCTCTGCCCTCCATGTGAGTCGCGAAAAACTGACTCCACAATCAGTAAGATTGTAAAGTAGGTATGTTTACTCAGCGCTGGGCAGCACGGGGGGGTAGTCCCACCAAAGTCGTGCGCAACAATTCGCTCACTTGCATTCTCTTTTATCCCCTAAAATATTACATATGCATTAAGTTTCGCAACACACCTATGCATATTCATTTCCTAGCTCCACCTAGCCCCGCTTCGTATGCTAATTATCTTATCAGTCCTTCTGCGCTTGCGTAGTACTCTCTGGTGGTCGTCCAGGTGGTCGTCGGGATGAAGTAAGACGTCTTCCTCAGAGTTGAACTTTTAACCTCGTCTCCCTGCGCATGCTCCCTGAGGCCTTGGTCACAATCTGGGCCATAAGGTTGGTTTGGTCCAGTTCTTGGGATCCAAGAGGCTCCTGTTATCTCGACGCCTTGCTTGTTTACCTTATCCTTTATAAACAGTCTTCCTTATCTCTGAGCCCTTGCTCACAGTCCGAACAATAGGGTTAGATTTATCTGGTTCTTGGAGCCCCAGGGGCTCGTCTGGTTCTTGGGGCCCCAGGGGCTCAGCTGGAGGCCTAAGCGCAGCATAGGCCTAGTACATCGCAAATGTAGCACATATTAAGCAATGAGTGTTGTCTATATATTTATTCATAATCAGTCACTCTCTAATTTTTAATCCCATGTTTCACATGAAGCCCATTTCCACAATCCAAGGAGTACACAGGGTTTGTTTCAGCAATACCACTCATGCAATTTAAGAGTTGCATGCTGTGAACCTTAATCATCACTGATGTATGAGTGCAATCACTGATCAGTGTTTACATGACAGATAAATGGTAAACCTGGCATTAAACTCCCCCCAGAGTCCTCATACCTTACTCCCAGTCACCTGTGGCAGTGCTGCTCAATCCTGGAGCAGAAAGCATCCATTAAAATGAGGCAATACTGTTTTCTATAGCTTTCATGACACTGAATGTAGTAGGATTACATTTAACATTAAATTTACATTTATGAATTGTTAAAACCACTAACAGGTCTTCTAAAAAGATGTTATGTCAGTAACATATCTATGTGTTATACTACACAGTTATAAGGCAAGTTTACAACCTATCATGACAGAAATTTGTGATGACTGACAAACTCTTATTAAATTATCACTTACCAACACTATATCCAGGCTCTCTATGAAGCAATGACAGCAGCCCATTGGACACTTGCTTTAGCTAGAAAAATTCTGGAAAGTTCAGTTGTGCAAAATCAGCAATAAAAGTTTAGAAATGTTGATAAAGGTTTTCTGTTTTCAGGAAAACAATGTTGCCATCTGAGGCTTCAATACTCAAAAAGAATACTTTCAAGGAATATTTCACTGTAATTGGGTTTAGGCTAGCTGTTCTAATGGCCCCTCTAGCCTTCTAGTCTGTGACTCAGAACTGATATTAAATAAGAAACTCATTGGAGAGCAAGAGGAAAATTTTCAGGTGAACGAAATTGTGCAGCAGATTAGAAAACACTGTTCTCAATTAAGATTTTGTACAGTGATGCCGTCATCTTACATTTGTCCAAATGGCTAGGACACTAATGTTTCAAAACATTAGACTTGCCGAGGCGATCGGCTCCGGGGCAGACGCGTTCTGCAGCAGAGCGGGGGGATCGGGCCAGGCAGGGCTATTTCCCGTCATCGAGACCATTCGAGGCAGCCGAGGGAGCCGCCACGACCCGGCAGCCCCCGTGAGGGACGCTGACGAGGTGTAGGCGGAGCCAGCAGCCCCCCGTCCCCGGGCCGTTCAAAGGCAGCCCCGGGGAACGCGAGCGACCAGGAGCGCGGCGATCAGGACGGTCAAACAGGGCGGGGCGAGCAGGGAGGGCAGTGCGATCCCCCCGCCCCTAAGAACAACTCATCTGACGGCTGTCTACCACTAGCTAGGCCCGATGGTCCAAGCTAGGCAGAGAGCTCTCTCCAGAAAGTCTGTAGCCACCCAGACGGACTGCCCGCTCAAAAATGTGGCAGTGCAGGTCTCTGGATGCAGGGAGTGTCAGAGCCTGCTGCTGCCATCCGAGGGAGGCAGAGACACTGTGTGCGTGAGGTGCGAGCAGGTGGATGACCTGGTCAGCCTGGTGGCAGAGCTCCAGGAGGAGGTGGAGAGGTTGAGGGCCATCAGGGAGTGTGAGCGGGAGATAGAGTGGTGGAACAACCCCCTGCAAGGCCTGAAGGAGAGGCACCGGGGTAAGACTCCCCAAATGGGAGTGGACCCCCTGCCCGGTCAATGTTGGGAAGAAGGAGGGGACCCAGGAGTGGAGGAGAAATGGAGACAGGTTCCTGCTCGACGTTGCAGGTAACACCCTCCTCCCCCCACCTACCCCACCTTCCCATGCAACAGATTTGAGGCCCTGGAGCTTGAGAGAGCGGAGGATGAGGGTGTGGTAGAAAGTATACCCAGGAAGCCTAGGGCGAGGAAGTCTGCTCCACGCCTCAAGGCTGCTTCCACCAAGAAAGAAAGAAGGGTGATCATTGTGGGCGACTCCCTTCTCAGGGGAACAGAGGGCCCTGTTTGTTGGCCTGACCCTACCCGTAGGGAAGTCTGCTGCCCCCCTGGGGCCAGGGTCAGGGACGTTGCCAGAAAGCTTCCCAACCTGGTTTGCCCCTCTGATTACTACCCACTACTGATAGTCCAGGCTGGCAGTGATAACATTGATGAGAGAAGCCTGAAGGCTATAAAACATGACTTCAGGGGGCTGGGATGGTTAGCGGACGGAGCAGGAATACAGGTGGTGTTTTCGTCCATCCCTACAGTGGCAGGGTGGGATTCAGAGAGGACACAGAAAGCCCAGCTGATAAACACATGGCTCAGAGGCTGGTGCCAACACAGGAATTTTGGGTTCTTCAACCACGGGGCACTTTACTTGGCACCTGGCCTGATGGCCACAGAGGGGCCCCAGCTGTCTCCAAGGGGAAAACGGATCCTAGCCCAGGAGCTGGCAGGGCTCATTGAGAGGGCTTTAAACTAGGTAAGAAGGGAAACGGGGCGAAACAAAGCTCGTTAGAGGTGTGCCAGGGGGAACAATGGCAAGGCTGGGGGAGACGGCAAAGGCTCAACTGAAGTGCATCTACACTAATGCACACAGCATGGACACTAAGCAGGAGGAGCTGGAAGCCATTGTGCAGCAGGCAGGCTATGACTTGTTTGCCGTCACGGAAACGTGGTGGGACCACTCCCATGACTGGAGTGCTGCAATGTCTGGCTATAGGCTCTTCAGAAGGGACAGGCAGCACAGAAGGGGTAGTGGAGTGGCTCTATATTAGAGAGTGTTTTGATGTCTTCAAACTTCAGGCTGTGAATGATAAGGTCAAATTGCTATGGGTTAGGATCAGCAGGAAAACCAACAAGGCAAGAATCCTGATGGGGGTCTGTTATAGACCGCCAAACCAGGATGAGGAGATGGATGAGGAGTTCTACAGGCAGCTGGCAGAAGTTGCAAAATCATCAGCGCTTGTGCTCATGGGGGACTTTAACTTCCCAGACATATCCTGGAAGCACAACATAGCCCAGAGAAAGCAGTCTAGGATGTTTCTGGAGAGTGTGGAAGATAGCTTCCTGACCCAGCTGGTTGGTGAGCCTACCAGGGGAGGTGCCCCGCTAGACCTTCTGTTCACAAACAGAGAAGGCCTGGTGGGATATGTGGTGGTCGGAAGCTGTCTCAGGCAGAGTGACCATGAAATGGTAGAGTTCTCGATCCTTGGCAAAGTCAGGAAGGGGACCAGTAAAACCGCTGTCTTGGACTTCTGGAGGGCTGACTTTGAGCTGTTCAGGTCACTGGTTGGCAGAGTCCCTTGGGAGGCGGTTCTGAAGGGCAGAGGAGCCCAGGAAGGCTGGGCGCTCTTCAAGAAAGAAATCTTAATGGCTCAGGAGTGGTCTGTCCCCACGTGCCCAAAGACGAGCCAGCGTGGAAGAAGACTGACCTGGCTGAACAGAGAGTTGCAGCTCAAGCTTAGGGGGAAAAAGAGGGTTTATAATCTTTGGAAAAGAGGGCGGGCCACTCAGGGGGAGTATAAGGATGTTGTGAAGCGGTGCAGGGATAAAATTAGAAAGGCCAAAGCTCATCTGGAGGTCAATTTGGCTACTGCTGTTAAAGACAACAAAAAATGTTTTTATAAATATATCAGCACAAAAAGGAGGACTAACGAGAATCTTAGGACTAAGGAGAACCCTTTACTGGATGTGGGGGGAAACTTAGTTACCAGAGATGAGGAAAAAGCTGAGGTGCTTAATGCCTTCTTTGCCTCAGTCTATAGCAGCAAAACCAGTTGTTCTCTGGACACCCAGTACCCTGAGCTGGTGGAAGGGGATGAGGAGCAGATGGTGGCCCCCATAATCCACGAGGAAATGGTTGGTGACCTGCTACAGCATTTGGATGTACTCAAGTCGATGGGGCCGGATGGGATCCACCTCAGGGTATTGAGAAAACTAGCGGAAGAGCTGGCCAAGACGCTTTCCATAATTTATTGGCAGTCCTGGCAATCAGGGGAGGTCCCACTCGACTGGCGGCTAACAAACGTGACGCCCATCTACAAGAAGGGCCAGAAGGTAGACCTAGGGAACTGTAGGCCTGTTAGTTTGACGTGATTGCTCCCCCCGTACTCAGGTCTGGTGAGGCCACACCTTGAGTACTGTGTTCAGTTTTGGGCCCCTTGCTACAAGAGGGACATGGAGGTGCTTGAGCGTGTGCAGAGAAGGGCTACGAAGCTGGTGAAGGGTCTGGAGAACAGGTCTTATGAGGAGCAGCTGAGGGAGCTGGGACTATTTAGCCTGGAGAAGAGGAGGCTCAGGGGTGACCTTATCGCACTCTACAGGTGTTTTAAAGGAGGCTGTAGTGAGGTGGGGGTTGGTATATTCTCCCACGTGCCTGGTGACATGATGAGGGGGAATGAGCTTAAGTTGCATCAGGGGAGGTTTAGGTTGGATATTAGGAAGAACTTCTTTACTGAAAGAGTTGTTAGTCACTGGAATAGGCTGCCCAGGGAAGTGTTTGAGTCACCATCCCTGGAGGTCTTTAAAAGACATTTAGATGTAGAGCTTAGGGATGTGGTTTAGTGAAGGACTTGATAGCATTAGATCAGAGGTTGGACTCGGTGATCTTAGAGGTCTCTTCTAACATAGACTATTCTGTGATTCTGTGAAAACATTTCTAACTGTTCATATAAACAGTAAAATTAAACCTGAACTCTTAAGAAATATCCATGACACTGGAAGGGAGATCATGCTTGAAGCAAATGTCTGTGCTCCCCCTGTGATTCCTATGGAAGCACAGAAGCTATTAGACAAAACAAAGACTGTCAATAAAGAGTGCCAACTCAGGTTTAGAAGAGCAGAGCAGATATTATTTCCTTGCTGTGCTCAGATAGTCCAAGCAGAGCAAGCTATCCTCCTCTGTATGGCCCTGGATAGCATCACTGGACCAGGCTGGCACATTGAGATGTTTGGAAGCACTGTGCTGCCCATCAGGATAACAGCTGGCACAGAGGGCAGTGAAAGAGGACAGCAGTGCATGCAGTTTCACTCTCCCACACAGACCACATGGCTGTCAGCCCTTTCATGCTCACAGTTTTTGGGGTAACACAGACCCCATCACTGCGTTCCACAGGGCAAACTTTTTTCTCCCGGGACTGGAAAGCAAGTTAGGGAGAAAGTAGAGGAATAGGTTCTGATGGTCACACATTAGAATCACAGAATCATCTACGCCGGAAGAGACCTCCAAGATCACCCAGTCCAACCTCTGACCTAATGCTAACAAGTCCTCCACTGCACCATATCACTAAGCTCTACATCTAAACGTCTTTTAAAGACCTCCAGGGATGGTGACTCAACCACTTCCCTGGGCAGCCTATTCCAATGCCTAACAACCACAACCCTTGCAGTAAAGAATTTCTTCCTAATATCCACCTCCCCTGATGCAAATTAAGCTCATTCCCCCTCATCGTGTCACCAGGCACGTGGGAGAACAGACCAAACCTCACCTTGCTACAGCCTCCTTTAAGGTACCTGTAGAGTGCGATAAGGTTGCCCCTGATCCCTCTCTTCTTCAGGCTGAACAATCCCAGCTCCCTCAGCCACTCCTCACTTGTTCTCCAGACCCCTCACCAGCTTCATTGCCCTTCTCTGGACTCACTCGAGCACCTCGATGTCCTTCTTGTAGCGAGGGGCCCAAAACTGAACACAGTACTCGAGGTGCGGCCTCACCAGAGCCAAGTACGGGGGGCAATCACTTCCCTAGCCCTGCTGGCCACGCTGTTTCTTATACAAGCCAGGATACTGTTGGCCTTCTTGGCCACCTGAGCAAACTGCTGGCTCATATTCAGCCGACTATCAACCAATACTCCCAGGTCCTTCTCTGTCAGGCAGCTCTCCAACCACTCATCTTCCAGCCTGTAGCGCTGTTTGGGGTTGTTGTGCCCCAGGTGCAGGACCTGGCACTTGGCCTTGTTGAACTTCATACAGTTGGCCTCAGCCCATCGGTCCAGCCTATCCAGATCCTCCTGCAGAGCCTTCCTACCCTCGAGCAGATTGACACACGCTCCTAACTTGGTGTCGTCTGCAAACTTACTGAGGGTGCACTCGATCCCCTCATCCAGATCATCGATAAAGATATTAAAGAGGACTGGCCCCAGTACAGAGCCCTGGGGTACTCCACTAGTGACTGGCTTCCAACTGGATTTGACTCCATTCACCACAACTCTCTGGGCCCGGCCATTCAGCCAGCTCTTAACCCAACAAAGCATATGCCAGTCCAAGCCATGAGCAGCCAGTTTCCTGAGGAGAATGCTGTGGGGAACGGTGTCAAAAGCCTTGCTGAAGTCAAGGTAGACCACATCCACAGCCTTTCCTTTATCCACTAAGCACATCACTTTGTCATAGAAGGAGATCGGGTTCATCAAGAAGGACTTGCGTTTTATAAACATATGCTGATTGGGCCTGATCACCTGCTTGCCCTGCAAGTGCCACATGATGACATTCAAGATAATCTGCTCCATGAGCTTCCCTGGCACTGAGGTCAAATTAACAGGCCATTAGATGAGTATCTGTGCTTTTACTGTGGTGGTCAGTTCAGACTTAAGCCTAGCAGAGGCAGGAGCAGCCAACAAAAACCCAGACAAGCACTAACAAGGAAGCAATGACTGGAGACCTTTTCTGAAAAACAACCAAAATGCATCAGGTTCTTAAATATACCTCTAGGAAGACTATGTTGCTCTGCAACTCAGGAGGCAAATATGTTTTTTGCTGTTTAGTGCATGAGAACATCGCCTCTTTTGCTGGGCAGGAATTAGGTCCTTCTAGAGTTCTTTGTAATGTTTTGTGTTCATTCAAATAATGAAAAAGGTTAGAGCCCTTGCAATAATTATCTCTAACAGAGACATTAATGAATCATTCATCAAATTAAAGGGAACAAGTGTTACATAAAACGCTTTAGAAAATTTGCCTTTGTTCCAGTAATTTAGCAGCTGGCAGCTGCCTCATCTTCACACATACACAGGGATTAAAACAATGAGATAAAAAATGGGCTCACAGCTACCATGGCCAAAGGCTAGAGGATGAAATTTTCAAAAGAGCCTGACATCCTACCCAAGATAGTTATAACTTTCCATGACACTTCTCTTGCAAAAAAATTGTGCAGAAATCCAGTTCCCCTGCTGGCACCACAGCCCCATAGCATAAAGGTAAATGGCCATCCCCACCCACAACTGTACTTCACTGGCCCTCAGACATGCTCCCCACAAGCCTGTGCCCCCCTCAGAGACTAGTCCCTAGAGAGGCAAACCAGTGTGACCAGAACAACAGCCGTCTTCAACCCCACACCAAGTGCTGCTTCTCCAGGTGGAGCATGGGAGTTCTCTTTTGCGTGTTCACGTTGACTACTGTGGCTGAAGTGCTCCTCCTGCCAAAGGGTCAAATCTGTATACTTTGATAGCCATATCTGCTTGCTTACTACATGTGCTTTGTTAACCTTAGCTGCTTGAACAGAAGACAGATGACAGCCATTGAGCAAGTTTAGGGATTTTTTCCATTTCTCTCCTTAGAGTGATGGGTAGTGTGTTATTGAATAAACAGACAAGACAGACCCTGGGAAATGTCAGGATTCATTATGAGTAAGAGGAAACAACTTCTCCCCCAAATGCGTATAATTGGGCCTGACTTCCATACAAGACTAATGACTTAATACAAGGCTAACAGGCAACTTCCAACTGGTTTCCTCAAGGGAGTATTCTAAAAATAGCTGCAGGTTCAATTCAGTCTAGCCAAACAGGAGAGAAGATCAGCACAATAGGTAGATAATCAGGATCCACAAAGGAGATTAGAAGGAGGTGTAAAGGAAACTGCAGGTGACTGCTTGCCCCCAGACAGGTGTTTTGTTCCATGCATCATGAAGTCCCTTAGGTTAGTCTGAAAGGGACAAAGCAGGAAATTTTTCCAAGTACTTTCAAGGGCATCTTTGGGAAGGTCTGATACTAAAGCAATGCTGTTTCTTCTGGCTAAAACTCATGTGTCTTTGACTTTAGTCTCTCCCGGCTGTTATTTTTCAGCCAGAGAGAGTCTAACTGAGCAGCCATTATCTCAGGAAGATCATCTGGTGGCATACCTGTTAACGTTAGGAAGACTGCAGTTTCAGCAAAGTTGATGCTACACCTAACTCTCCACTCCAGTCAGATGGAGGTAATTATAACCAATGTCTCCAAAATGTTTGCTGGTGTCTTGTGACAACCTTGGAGGAGATAGGCAAGAGCATTGTTTCAACAGCATGCTTCTGCTTTGTACCAACATATCAGGATTCTCTGTGTTCTAACAGAGAAGGTGGAAGGGAACTGTGAAGGTCCCACAGACACAGAGAAACTCATTTAAGCATCTAACCCCTCTCCAGTCTTAATGGACTTGCTATCTTCGCATTAAAATATCCTAGATGCAGCAGTCTCCAGCTTGTACCACCACATGTTTAAAGACTTCAGTGGAAGTCTGTCCCAGGGTTTACTCACATCTTTCATAGTTCATCTCCACTAAAGGTAAAAGCTCTACCACGGAAGCTAGAGACAGACTTCTTAGGAAAAAAATGGGTGGGAATGACCAACAACACATTGGGATGTATTAAGTTTCACAAAATTCAGTTTAAGAAAAAAAATAAAAGAGATTAAATGGTAAATGAAGAACCTCTAAACTCATTGCAGATGAGATCAATAAATAGAAATAAGTACTGAACACAAAAGAACAATGTCTTTATAGAAGTGAAAGTTCAGCTCACACTTGAACTTCCCCCACACTGCACAGTGCAATTTTCAGTTACACAGAGGTTGCATTCCCTATCTAAACCTTACAAGATACAGGACTCTCCTGCCCTGTCCTTCACAGTTAATGGCATGATCTTCAGTGATACTGTCTTTACTATGACAGTGAATAAAAATACTGACGCTTTGCAATATAGATATATAGCAATGCACAATGTTTCTCAGCCTAGTTTATCCCCAGTTTGAAGTGAGTCAACTAGAGTTAAAGCCCAGTAGACTCATCAACTCATTTTTTTCTCACCTACTCAGTGAGGAAAACTCACTGCTTCCTCTCCCCAGAGCCCACCCTCCCAGGAGACCTTAACTTTTTAGAACTCAGTCTGATCAGTATCAAAAGAACTGTCCCAAGTTTCAGCAATCTACCTTTAATTGAAAGAATAGCAATGCAAAACAATAAAATTGCTGTAAAATACCTGTGTTGGACAATCATGAATCTGCCCAAATAAATTTTGAAATGCACTAGTTACTCCTTTTGCTGAGAGTAAGGATTTTTCAGGTGAAAAATGCTTCCTTTTTGCTATCCCATACCCCTGAAATTATCATAGTCTATTAATATAAGATAGCAGAAAATTGTACTGTTCAGGAACATGTGCTTATCAAATAAAGTGTCATAAATAAGCAATTAGAGTTAGAACATGCTTAAGTCACACTGAGTTCACAATAGATGTTGATGCTCTTCAGACTGGATGCCCAAATACATTGCAAACTTTGCAGAACATCTCTGCCTTTGGAGGATATCAGAGCTGGCTGGAAAAGCACAGAAACGTGACAAGAAGTGATGGCTTCATTTGAGTAAGGCTGGCTCCGACTTGGCAGTGGTCAGAGTGACCACAACCACCACAGCATGCCGTGGGAACTGCAGGTACACAGAGTTTGCCAGCTTCCCTGGGCATAGACATGGCACTAATTAATTGGCAAGACTGGTTTGATGAAATGACCAACAAAATGTTGGGACTAAAGACCATCATTAACACCTGCAACTGAGGTGAGCAAGGCCCTCCCAGAGGACAACGAGTGTTGGACTGGTTTGGACAGTGAGAAAGCATCATTTCTTCCTACTGATTTAGCAAAGAAAGGGATAAAAAGACTTTTTATATGTTTTCTGTATTTTCTGAACAATGTTAATGATTTCCAGTGAACAGGAACATCCCTGAAAAGCAATAAAAGCCCTGAGTGCTGGTCTGGCTACTGCTGAGAAAAGTCTCAGCACTGGGAAATCCATCTAAGTTTCCCACAGGCCTCTCACTAACCACAGAAGTGGTAGGAAAAAAATATATGTGTGCACACTGCAAGTCTTATCATAAGAAACACAACATGGTATTTTGCCAATGACGATTAGCAACATTGCTCTGTCCTCCAAAACACTTTGGCATTCTTTCCCAAAATATATGTGATTCTTTTTTTTTTCTTTTTTTTTTTTTAACTTTAATGACTCTCAAGTCACACAACAGGCAGTTCACAGAATTCACCGAGCTACATCACTGTGTTTCTTGCCAGCAGTAAGCAGAAAAACATGGATTTGCCCTTGCACATTTCTGTGCCTATCGATTATATCATTAGATAAGCAAATTGGTTACCTCACTTCAGAGCCAGTGCTAAATTACAGTCACTAAGGTTTGTCATCACCTTAATAGGGTATCAACTGCAATGAAAAGTATATGTTGAAAATCCCTATGTCCAAGAAGAAGAGATTGTGAAGAAACACTCCCAGCTGACTGTGGGTAGCTCAGATATATTCCATAGCACACCTCACCATGTAATAAATTGTAATTTATAGCAAGGTCAAAATTCAAGCCGTTGTACGTGCTGCAAGTACTCATTTCAACAGATCAAAAAGGTAGGCTTCCAGTCAAACACAGATTTTCCTAATGGTTAAATTTCTCTGTCAATGGACAGCACACTGACCTCCCTGCAGATAAGTGCACACAATGGGTTAATGATGAATGGGCTTCCTAGGGGCAGAAATGGGGCAGATTCAAGAGAGTACAGATATAATGAAGGTGTTTCCTTCCTATGCAGGTTGGCATTAAACCATCTGTTGTAAGAGCCTCAGAAGGATATAAACTGATCCAGTGTCTACAGCATGTCCTGACCTCAGCTGCAAGGAAAACACATTATCACCACTCCTCAAAATAAATGGGTATGCATTCAAGGGGCAGAGTCTCAAAGCAAGTTTGTTTAGGTCCTGGAAGTAGACAGATGGGGAGAGATGGCACTTGTGACCAGGGAAGATGCCACACACCCCAGAGGTAAGGTCCCTATCCAGCAGCTCATACAAACACACCTTATTTCATCTGAGCAGTGAAAAAGTAGATAAAGTTTTCTAGAAGGACCTCTCTGTTTTAGTCATAGAAAATGTTCATTGATTTTCATTGCCTTTTAGATTAGGCTCTTAATTAATATTAACTTAGGCTGGGGGCTGGAAAGCAACTTAGCAGTGAAAGGGCTCCCTTTTCTCCTGGTGAATACCTGAACTACTCAGTCACTCTTTCAAGCACTGTATTCAGGCTCAGTTCAGGTCTGAGGTAGACTTGCAGGTTCTCACCTACTCAACCAAGAGAAAACAAATAAATAAAAAGGCAAACAATCTGTCATCTCTATCTCAAACAAGCCATTACTCCATCACATCCAATAAATACACAAAAAGTTTATATACACTTTTTATGGGATTTTGGCAGAAAAGAGAATCAGCAAGTTGCTTATGTTTCCCAAAAATCCTAATTGCCAAAAAGCATAGCACCCCTGCATGCAGCAGTTAAAATGTAACCCATAAGGCTGTGCCAGCTGGCTGCACAATATGAACACCAACATGGGAGAAGAGGAAGACATGGGAGTAAAAGGAGGAAATGGAGGAGGACTGGGAGTAATGTTCTGCACAGATGCAGTGCTGTTGCCATTCACAAGCATCTCAGCTGTCATTTTGCCTAAGAACTGGAGCTGCACTTTTCCCTTTGCAATGGAAAAGACTGGTGGAGGATGAAGAACCAGGAGCTCCTGGCATGGGAGAGGTCTAAGGCAGGACAATGAGATAATGAAACAGGGGATGTTTCTCATTCCCTGCAGCTTCCCTCTGAGTGATAAATAGACATGAGAAACCATCATTAGCAAGTGCCTTATCGCATCCACATCACTCCTGAGTACTGCCAGAGCCATTCACTGCAGGATAAATACATCTTTGGAGTAAAGCTCTCTAGACCACAGTGGACAGACTATTGCAGTTAGGTTTATTTGTAAAGATATTAATGAATCTTGTCATCATATCCAGCATTGAATTCAATGCAAGATTCACTTGAGTACACACAAAATTCTAAGCAGCTGCATGGAAAATAGATAACTTTGAAGGACTGATCTGCACTACAGGAATTAAGGTTTGATGCATATTTATTCAAGGAACATATGCTACCCTAAGAACAGCCTGATGTTTATTGAACTGATGTCTTAAGAGTTTTATTAATGCTGACTCTATTTAATGGCTCATAAAATATGAGCTCTCTAGACCAGAAATATCAGATTTCCATGCAAGGACCCACAGGTAAAGTCAGAAAACAATTGTGTAGCAAGCTGACACAGATCACACGTACTCATTCCCTGCCATTGGAATTGAAAAGGAAATTGGGTTTTCATGCTCCTCCTTTTGTTTGCCTCCATACTCAATGAAGTTGAAAAGCTCATTGCATTTTCTGGCAGGACTTCACCTTGTTAGTTCCATGGGGTCTGTTAACACCTGTGTGCCTGAGCATGCAGCTCTAAGGAAGCTATTGAACCAGTGCAGCCTTGTCTGCACCAGAATCAATGCAAGAATGGATGAGCCACTAATACTAACCCAGGAACTAACACTGTTGGGTGAAGGACCAAGACTTCCAACTCTAGGGAGAAACAGAAATTACCCCAATATGGAGATACCTGTGCAGGCCCCCCTGGAAAGGGTTCCTAGGTAAGAAGGGTTGTGAGAGGGATGCAAGTGTCAACAGTGCTTGGGAATACAGACCTGAAACTCCTGGGCTGAGAGGGTGCCTGTCCCGAAATTCATTCCCAAAATTCATCTTTCCCCAAGAAAATGAATGATAGCAAAATTTGCTTAAGACAGTGATCAGCTGGATCTAACAGAAGCTGGGGGGAAATCCCTAAGAGGCTTGAGGAAAGGCGTGAGTATTAAGAGGGCTTAGTTGTAAGAGGAGTTTAGACATTTATGGACATTAATTAACATATTGTAAGTATTTAGTACATGGTTTATCTGTTGTATTGTTAATACTGACAGTGAACATATAGTTCACAGATAGACAGTTTATGAGATACCCATACAGAAACAAGGAAATGCTTTGATTCCGATTTGATTTAAGCCATTTGAGTCGAGCAGATTTTCCCTGTAACACTCCAGAAATATTCCTGCCTGCAGGGGAGAACATAAGAGGCTTGTGAATCCAAATCCCAAATCCTTCACTCATCTCTGAAATAATGACTCACCCAGCAGTAATGGTAACCGTCATCTGGAAGTTCAGAGTACCATTTCAGTGCTTTGCAGAACTCAATCAGATAAAAGGTGCCATATAAAAATATTTTAACACTTCAGCAGGTGTGACATTCCATCTAGTAAGGGATAATCAGAGATATATACAGGATAACACATTACAATTTTATCTTTTGAATCAATCCAGCAGAGCTTAAGTGCTTATCCTGCAAGTCAGACAGAGGAAAAACAGAAACCATCCAGAGATTTTTTAAATGTTATATTTGATGCTCTTTCAAACCCCTTACTTATTTTTTCTTCTAAGAGCTGAAAGAAGTCAGATTAGATATTTAAATTCAGGTGCCTTTTCAAGTGGAAACAGATAAACTCAGAGCTCAACATTTAAAGCCTACATAAATCTTAGGGGTTTTGGTGGCTTCAAGCAGAACCATATCTCCATTTATGCTCCATTCAAGGCAAGACAGATGCAGTACCAAACCCAAATATGCCTAGATAATAAAGTCTGCTGTAAGCCAGGCATTTTCTGAGCTTGTGCAATCAGCTGATTTTCTAATAGAGACTACTTGGCAGCCTTCTTTTCCCATAACAGCTTTATATATTCAGATTAAAGGACTCAGTCCTGAAGTTTTCATTCTTTTGAACTTGTATGAGCATGGCTGATCTTAACCCCCCATAATTATGCATTGAGTGTTGTTTTTTGTTTGTTTGTTTGTTTGTTTCAGTGTCTTATAGCCACTGTTTTGTTTTTGTTTTCCAGGGGATTATAAAGCTAATATTATTAAAAAAAAAAAGCCAGGGATAAATTTTTAGACATAGGGTATCAACCCAGATTTGAGATGATGGGAGTCAGTAAGGCATTGGTTCATTGGTTGGAAATGAACTGCAGGAAAAACCCAGCTCAAAGCCAGTGCCTATAACACAGGGACAGGGAGAGATATTAAGGAAGGAGAATTTGTTTTCTCTTCTGAAGCTCCTCTGGGTTTTCCAAGGATGTAAAGGACTACAACGTGTTTATTCTCATGATGCTTGGTTTCACCTGGTTATAAAGTCTTGATTTCACCTGGTTAAAAAAAAGGTCTCTCCAAAATGCTTCACTCCCAGAAAATTCCCTGAAAGCAACTCAGTGGTCTGCAAAGCAGGCCACTAAACAAACCTTTTGGCTTTCTACAGAAGGAGCAGAGATACTCACAGATGATGTAGGCTCACTGATGCTGAGCAAATCCCCCTTTTTGGATAGAAAATTCAGACCCTGCACTTTGTTTCTTGGTGGGGTCACAGGGACACATCTGACACCTGTCAGCTACTAATGAACCTTTGGGCAATGCAGTGACCTACTTTTAAATAACATCTCCACAGCAAACCTAGGAAGTTCACCCTCATCATTCTTTTGGCATGAACATTTACACCAGGTAGGAAATGCCTGTAGCACAAACACAGATATTTTCTTTGTGGTTTCATAATAGTTGAGCCACTTTTGCCTCTAGGCTTGCAAAGCAAATTACATTTTGTGTGTGGCTATTTTTTCCTAAGCTGTGCATGTGAAGAGCCCCTGAACCTCTTTTGAAAGCATCAGCAGTAACATCATTTCTCATTAGAAGTGTACTCTAGACAGGAAATTTCTTTTAAAGCAGATTATCTACCAACAACTCAGTCAGCACTTTAATTTCCAGGCCACCAAATCAGTGCAATTGTGAGTCTTTTCAATATCCAAATGTCTTTTCACTTACCCCAGTACCACACTGATGTATCCCCACCCATGCACACAGAGTGGTGCCTTCAGAGGCAGATTTTAATGCCCACCACAGGATTTCTCAGCCAACTCACCCAGGTAGAAACCCCAAGGCCTTTTGCCAAGAACCAACCAGCAGTGCCATGAAGCCAGATGAGATACTGCAGGACTCAGCAGGGAAGAGAAAGGGGTTCAAGCCCCTACCAGCTCGGTGCCCACCTCCCACACAGGGAGCAGGCTGCCCAAAGGCCTCAGACAGGAGTCCTCCCTCATGTCCTGTTTGCAGGAGTAGGCCCTTCAGGCATTTCCACACAAGAAGGGCTCCAACTTCCACCTGCAACTGAGAAAAGAAAGTTTTTTTTTTTTTTTTTTTTTTTTTTTTTTTTTAAAAAAAGCCACTCTACTCATCACTTTCACAGAACATTGTCTCCCCTTTTGTATGTCTTAATTCCAAACGATCATTTTCACAACAGAAGTAGCTACCTGTGGAGAATTCATCAAGCTCATGGCCAGCTTCAGATCCCAAATCTGCCCCTGCCTCCATCCCTTTAGCAGCAGCCCTGCACAGTGCCTCTCTCCACAAGAAACACAGCAGGCTAGGGGTCCTGGGTCCTGCTTTTGGGCACACTCCACCCCATCAGCAGAGCACAAAACAGAGACACAGAAAAAGCAGAGCTGTTTACAGCCTGAGCTAGTTTCAACTGCTGAGGAGCCCACAGAACTCATTTTGCTAGTTTGAGTTGACAGGAAGAAGACAGAAACAAAAAAGTTTTTCAGTTGCAAGTGAAAGGTAGATTCAATTTCAAGAACTGGAAAGTCTTGATCTACTAGAAGATACAGAGGATCTACTAGATTATATAACCTATTTTCTGTCTATGCTGGATCACTCTAATTCCATTTGAGTTTAAAGTCTAAAAATTCTAAAGATGTATGTTGCTACAAAATGATTCTCCATGAAGAAAGATCAGAGGGATATATAAAATATATATCCTGTCATACTCTGGCACCATTTTAATTATCCAAACAGTTAAAAGGAAAAATAATAATAATTAAAAAATAATAATAGAGGGGTTGCCTCATAGCTTTTATTACCAAATTCAGATTACCAGAGCTTTGGAAGAAGACAGAGAGACCTCTTGTGAGAGAGAGATGCAGTGCAAGTATATATACAACAACAGCTACTACCATAAGTTGATTTTGTGTTGAAGTAAGGATACACCATCAGAGGACCTGTTTGTCCCTGTGCTGCCCTGCCTGGTCAGAAGGACAGCCCAATAGGAGGGTCACTCTAACCTAGGAAGGAGAATAAATATTCACCCATCATAAAAATTTCTATTTATTTCAAAAGACCTGGAATCAGATCCATATATATTTTCAAAATGCTTTACAACCAGCTGATTTTTATTTATTTATTTTGACTCTAAAAGAAATAAGAACATAAAAATATCAGCATATCAGAAAGCAAGGGAAAACAAAATATTGGGACAAACAATACACACTGAAAAAGCCAAAAAAATGCATGTGAAATTAATTTCTCTAAAATGAAAAAACCTTATGGAGCTTTGGCTCCAGCTGGCTTCTCGTGGAGCTGGCTTTATTAAACAGTGACAGCAAAAGTGGTTGGCCCAGTTAGTAGGTGTCTCTGTAAATCTAGCTCCCATGAGAGAAGTATAGAGGGGGGCATATGCCCCTGCTAATTAGGATGTTACAACAGCATCAGGTGAGTTGTCTGCATGTCAATGCTCCAACAGCTTGTGTATCCTAACCCAAGTCCAAGAAAAGCTTCATTGGCATGTCAGAAAGCTTTTTATATAGTGCAAGGTTAAGTTACCGAGCCTTGCAAAGCAAATGCAGTCCACTGAGCTCACTCGTGGTCCTTTCTTCCATAAGTTTAAACACCATCTTCTGCCTGTGCAGGGCAGCAACATGCAGCAGGCACCTTGGCACTCCTCACTGCAGCCTGGATGCAGCCTTAAATCTGTGACTTGAGACATCCAGTCTCAGAACTTGGGCTAAAAATCACCTAGAAGAATACCCCGCATGTCCCAAAGAGTTGCTGTTTCCAGAGGCATCTGCAGTCATTTCACTAGCCATTACAATGTGAAATATAAAGAGTTGAGGCTCCCAAGTACAGCCTGAAAAGAGAGGAAGAAATAAATTCACTGTCAGACACTGGCTGTTCACCGGTTAAATGCAGTGGTGAGCCATTACAGAATGACTGCACACAGACACTCCAGTGTTTCTTTCTGGTCTCTGTTCATTCTTAATGTAACATACTATGGAAGTGGCACTGGTGGTCAATGCTTTCTGTATCAGGACATACATAGGCTATAATTTGTACCGTGCCTGAAATAAAAGCTAGTAGCCACATCTTGGGCTGCCATCTCCTGCGGTGAGCAGAGGAGTGTTCACCAGCACCTCAAAGGCCTTTTCTCCCCTTGGTAACTCATCTTCTCATGCTGATTCTGAGGGCTTCTCGGGGAAACGTGAACTTGAAGAGGCAAAGTACAATAAAATCAAGTGTTTGCTCCTAGCAGAAGGGGAGATTGGAAAGAAAAGTGATCTGGGGACAGAGGGACAGAAACCCTGTCTAGCTGGGTTTGCTGAGACCCTGTCTGGAAATAACACCCTCTTTCTGCTGTGCCCCAGCTCAGAAAAACCAGGAGCACAGTATCCAAGCCCCAGCAGCACAGGGTCAGGCTTAGCACGGCACAGGAATGAAGCTCCTCAGCTCTGACTCAGAGGAAAGAAAACAGCCCACAGAGCTTAGTAAGATGCAGAACAAAATAACGCATTTAATCTCCACCATCTCCATCCACCCTTGATCTATTTATCACTCCAAGACATCACTTATAAGACCATCCCCTTGCTCACTCTGTCTGGATCCTCCATGGTATCTGGTGGTGCCAGATGGCACCTAGCTGACAACTCTTCTAGTCGTCTTGGCAAGGGACACAGGTCTTGGTGCTCATCTCCCAAGCAGACAAGCTGAATAAGGGTAAGGATAAAACTGTGGGCAAAACTGGTCAAACCTAGGAATTGAAAAGAACAACAAAACAGCAATCAAACAAACAAACAAACAAACAAAAAAAACAACCAAGTTTATTGCTGTGAGAAGGGGCATTGCTACAAGAACAGTTTGTTCCAGTAAGACCATGTTGGGAAAAACTGGGGAACAGCGCTGGTTCCCCCAACAGTAACACCCTAAGAGACATCACTGGAAGGAAGAGAGGAGGCTGCCTTTGTGACCACATTTTGTAGTGTTGGCCCTGCTTCCACAGAGGTGACAAATGGATTTGGCTCAGGGCTGGCATATGATACTCAGAGGGCTGTGACACCACGACAGGACTGGGGCGCTTGTCCCAAAAGTAGTGCCAATGCACACAGAAGCCCAGCCCTCTGTCACACAGGAGTAGAGACAGAGGACATCATCAGGGTCATCCTCTGGACTTCTGGTGCTCCCTGCCAAAGGGGTGTCAAGAAAACTCCCATTTTTAAACTGGTAATTTTTCTCTCTCTGGAGACTTTGGAATATGTCTATTTTTAAAACTGCTTTTTCTGGACTCATTTTAAAGTTGTGACTTCTGCACATCCTGTAAAATTAAAATAAAATAAAATAAAAAAGGAAGAAAAAGCAAACAAACAAACAAAAACCAGCTGCTAATGCCAAAGATCATTTGTAAATGCTGCAGCCAAAGCAAACCCTTCGTGTAAAGCCAGTTCCCGGGCAGGAGCAACACTTTGTAGCACTCAAGTTCTCAAATTCTTGTACTAAGAGCACCACCAGGTGGCCTGTCCCGGCCATGACTGTTTTCCCGCAAAACCATAACAAAATGCCTGCAGGGGAAGAAAAATCAGGAGTTTAGAGTTGTGCAAAGAGCTGAGTAAAAGCCCTATGCTGTATGAAACCCGGCCAGTCAATGAGCAATGAATAAAATCCCAAAGTACAGTACAGTGAGCTCGCTTCTACACAGGGTGTGCTGTGGGCTTTCGGCAAGTTTCTCTGAACTTTTGGAGACCTTGAGACTTAATACTGAGTTTAGCACATATCCATCAGTAGTTATTTGTGTACAGCTCCCATGCTTTGGCTAGGGCTTTTGCACTCAAGGGCCTCCTACACAAAGAACACAGTCCTGAGTGTGGTGAGGTTTCTGTGTGTATTCTCAAGCTGCCTCACCAGGAACACATTAAATAACTCAGCTGTGGCCTGGAGGGAAATAATTCGTACAAGTGTTACTGACTGCTGATGGAAATGTTTGGGAAGGAGAAAAAAAACATACCTCTATCAAGACGAAAAAGGAGCACACCCATCTAACAAGTAATTCCCAGTATCTGTGCTAGGAGCCCCACCCGTAAAAGATGATAAAACTCCAGTGTTTCTAGCGTGCTGCTCTGGGGAGGTTTTGTAAGAGCTGAACAGCATGAGATGATGTGCAAGGTCAGGTTGCCCCTTTGCCTTTAGCCCATAGGTCACAGAAAAAACATCAAAACTGTTGCTTATGCAATACTTTGCCTATTTTTTCACCTGTTTTGTTTCTCTTTCCTATACTTTCCACTTTTTGGTGTGTGTGAGTTTAGAAGCAGAGGGTTACATCGTCTGTGAGCCAACCAGCTGGTTGTTTGCATGGTCCTACCTGGGACAGCTATGACAGATGTGCAATAAATACATCCAGCTTCTGCCTGCCCTGTTTGTCTCATGGATGTCACTTCACCTAAATACAGCGACATCATAAGAGGTGGTTTCTGCTAACATACTGAAAGTGCTGTAGGAAAGCTAGAATTACCTAGAAGGCTCTTAACTTCAAGAGATACTTCAAGAGACTGCAGCATTGTGAGCCTATATAATTTTAGTTAACGGAAAAATCTTCTGAAGTGTTTTATATTGTGAGCAGCATAGTTTCTGGAATAAGTCAGTATCACTGGAAAAAATATATATACAAACACATACAAGCATTAGAGTCAACATGGACATTCATGCATGTGCTAAGTGACAAAATGTAGTGTCAAGTTTTAATTTCATAAAATTGCAAGGTCTCAATTTTACAGAGAGCCACTGAAAAGATAAGCACACACTAATGGAAAACTCAGAGCATTTCCCAGGTGTTAGCAGATGTTTGATGAACCTCATGTCAGAAAAGTCATGAAAATATATCAAAAAAGAAGGAAAGAAGGAACACAAAGTTATCTGTCTCCTGCTTTAAGCTCTGGGAATTTATTTAGATGTTTTTGTTGCAGAACACCATTCAAGTGTAGGAAATGAGTGATCACTAAAGCAACATTTGCTTCTAAAACACAGTAACATTATTGTATTTTACTTTGACATAAGTATTCTTGATTTCACAGTATGTAAAGCTATATTTTCAACAGGTTAATATAGTATTCTAAGCTATACTCTTTCTTAAACATACTTTTTCATATTGTCACTTTTCCCCCTCTGAAATGCATTTCATATTGTAACACTTGTCAGCTTGAACCTACAGCCACATCTATTTTTTTCTTGCTGCTCACTGTCACTATGAATTTCCACAAAGACTGCTTTCAGCAGTTAAATGTTTAGGACTTTCAGCAGTTAAATTTTGAGTAAAGGTGATGGATTTTTTGTTGGTTTGTAAGCTGCAGTTTACACCTTGTTTGTATGTTTCCTAGCACAAGAGTTCACCATAGAGGATCTCTGGATGTTGCCCCACAGTAGGTGTTTTAAATAGTAATGATAGTGAGTTCTCTGTAGACCTCCATTTCTGAAAGCACATAGTTCTTACCTAAGTGAAATACTTAAAAGCTTCATACAAAGTGCCACTAAATCCTCAGCTGTCGGAATAGGAGACGGACCTGGAGTAATGACGCAACCTTGATGCGAGTATAATTGTTCTCCTTTATTGAATGTTCTAACAAGGTATATATATGCTACTCCCTACAGCATGTGCAGACAACAACTAATAATTGGTCTAGCTTCTCCATGCACACATCTCTAGCACTAATATAATTGGTACAATGGTGGCGTCTCTCCTCCTGAACATAGTTCCACATATTTTAGTTATAACATCACTCAGGGTTATCAGCCCTGGGCCTACATTATCTTCATGGTCCTTCAAAGCCTGAGTTGCTCATTGTAATTAAATCATGCCCCTTCTCACTTAACCATAACTCCATACTCAGTCTCCAAAGTATTTCACCTGCCATGATGTTCCAGGCTATAAAAGTTTCTATGTGGCCACAGTGCTGCAGCCACACATAAAGGAATGAGGCTGGGGCAAAATGGGGAGCAAGACAACCTGGAAATTTCCTGCAGCTTACAGACAGTAGTGAAATGAGGTGTAGGCACCACAAGAAGAGGAAACATGCTCTTGAGCATATATATCAATGCCATTGGAGTTTTGATCATCTCTGGCCACTGTTAATACCTAAGAAAATGACAGTAAACCTACCAGAGAACAGGACTTGAAGGTGTCAACTCTTTTACCCATCTCCAAAGTATTTTCTAGCTAAAGGCATGAGGCAGCGATGTCACATATCCCAGGAGATGAATGTGGAGGGAACAACCATCAGGCACGGAAAGTTAGAAAATTAGAAAAGTCTTTCCAAGAGTAAGAGCAGCAAACTTTATTGTTGGTTGCCTGAAAAGCACATGGGGTCATTTTCTCCAAGCTTTTTAAGAACCAGGCTAGCCTGTGTCTGTCAGGGGAGCCACAGGCATCTTACCTTGAAACAGGATGGAACAGTTTCCTTCCGAAGTACCTTCGAGTCCCCTGGAGAGTCACAGAAAAGGTCTAGGGGAGGTTGTGGGAGATAAATTAGTTCTTAGGTACCTCTTTAAGCCCAGGGTTTTCTCTTGGCAACCTTTGCCATCTCAGGTGACCTATTTTTCCCTTCTCCACACCCCAGTGGTAGACCACCTGGGCCTGCGGCACCCAAGCTCACCTACCTGAGCATGTGGGGGGTGTCCCAGACAGTGGGAAGTGCAAAGAGGGAGCCAAGCATGAGTGCTACAAGTCCATAGGTTGCACAAAATCTGGTGAATCTGTTCAGTAATTTTCTGACCGGAGCTCAGAACAATACCTTTGGTTGGTTAGAAAGAATGACTAATAATTGTATTTGTTCAATGTATCCATCTTATACATAATGCTTATAATGTCCATTGATATATTTATGCGGTTATAACTCAAAATTGCTACTGTCAGTCAGTTGCCAACTGCCCTTAAACTCACGTGTCCCAGACAGATGTTTCATATTTTGAGTACCAACTACTGACACTTCATATATTAACTGCCATTCAACACTACAGGAAGAAATGTTTGTGTTGGTGCTTGTCAGCCTCAAGCAGCTTACATGATGGCCTCCTGAAAGACATGGTGTGAAGCTGTCATTCTCCAACAGAACAAGCAACCACATGAGGAAGTATGCACCTTTGCTTGTGCACAGAGCAGCCTCCCTCCAGCCCTTGCTGCTCTCTTTCCCTGCTCCCAAAGGAAATGAAGGAAACTCCACAAAGTAGAACAACCTCAGTGAGGACTGCAGAACTGATACACACAGTCTTCAGGCAGTAACTGCTTTGTGGAGGCTTACAAGTTTCCACCACTTTACCTACGTAGAGCCTCAGACACCTCTTCTCCAAAGCTGCTAAAGCCTCAGCTCCCTGAACTTCTTGTGCTGAGCCCCACTTGAAGACCTGCCTTAAGAAAGAAACTGAACTTGCTTGGGGGAATCTACTCAATTAGATATTTAAGTCAATTTTGTTGATTGACAGCGGGATTATGTCTAGCATATTGTAATTATGAATGCACTCATCTGGAATAAATGCCTGCCTCATAAGGACTTGGTGAGGCTTAGTTAGTTAGTTTGTGAAGATACTTAAATATACTAAGTCCTGTACAAGCACTAAGTGTTATTCTTACTATTTCTAGTAGCAGAGTCTTCAAAGTTGGACATGGCAAACACAAGGTGGGAGGATTTCAAGGACTGAAGGTGACCCTCTCTCAGGGCTGCTGTGGACTGCAGCTGCAGAAGTGAGAGAACAGACTGCTATCAAACTTTGCTCTAACTAAAAGTCTCTGCCCTTTCTCTGCAGGATGAAAGCAGCCTCTGACCCCCAGACCTTTTCCCTGCCCCAGGACCAGCATGGTGCCAGCTCGGCTGGGAGAGCAGGAGTCTGTCCCCCATGGAGACCACCAGGCCTCCATGCAGGAGCCCCCAGCTGCGGGCTCCCGCAGGTTTTACAGCTGGCAGTGCCAATCACCTCGATGTCAGCTTGCAGAGAGACTACCCAGTCCTTGGGGCTACTGAGCCGGATCAGAAGGCACAAACCTGTACATGCTGCAAACACATGAGGTGCTATCGATGAATGAGAGACAAACCAGAGGTTTGAATTCTGTATCCCAGCTGTCCTGCACCCTTTGCTCCAGAGAAAGCAAGAGATTCACCTCAAGCAAATCACACTCCCACCTGCCTTGTAGGTATTTGCCTTCTGATTTCTGACTACTGAGGAGCCAGGAGGTTCATGTTTTTGTGCTTTGTTACCACTACCCGTGCTGACAGCACTGCTCCTGACAGCCAAGACTGTCCTCCAGCCAAGGCTGGCACTGCTCCAGGGAGGAATTAAGGTTGCTCTGCTTTTACAGCCAGCGCATTGCAAAGCCATTTATTGAGGCGTCAAGGCACTAATGCCTAATTAATAAACATGAGCTAAAGTTCATTAAGGCTTCCTAGGATCCCCAGAAGTATTACGATTACTGTTACTAGCTAGTACAGAGATAGGAAAGCTTCATGTTAACAAAACACATCCACACACCTCAGCAACATAAATTAGGATCTTTCCACACAAAGCAGCAGATATGAGTCACCTTGGGGTTAAATATAAATCCAGTTTTGCATGTTGTGTTCTGCACTAAAAAAGAACATACCTGAAGACTAGTAATGTTAATAAGCAAAATAGCTAATAAACCAATGAAAGTAAAGAGTGCTTTTTTCGGCCCATACATATCTGTCCTATGCATATCCATTTGCATATTTGAATATGTGAACTGAAAAGCTTTTAGTATTGGACTCACTAAGTCTAGTTTGGACTGGCATTAAATAAATTCCCTTGAATCAAAACCACTCTGGCCTGCCAATAAGAAGCCTTACACTTGCAAACAAAGCTCTTATCCTTGCCCATCCTCTACCAGTTCATTTGACATTGGAAACAAACTGAAAGGCAGCAAATCCAAGTTCCTGATGATTTACCTTGAAAGAATGAAGCGCCTGAAGTCTGTTAGCTTTCCAGAATCCCTCACACAGGATCTGTACAGGATCTGTCCAAGAGTTCATCCGAAGTACCCTCCTGATAAAGGCTGATTAGTTGTCAGTACAAATTGTACCAGTCCCATCTCAAATTCATTAAAACAATGATCTAATGACACTTTTTATTAGCTCATTTTGCATACTGTTTGGGGTGTTCTGTTGTGTTTATTTGTTTTCTGCATGGAAAGGTAGTAGTAACACTGGCAAATAACATGACTCCAGCAGCAGTATGAACACCACAAATAACAATCACAGAATACAGCATCTATATCATTACCACAAACATGCACTCACCACAGAAGCTGCTGACCCAAGAAGCCTCATCGTAATACTTATCACCCTACAAGGAATAGTTACACACAACCAAGGGGCAAAAAGCCTCCCTAGGTGTACACCAACTCTAACCCATTGAAACTCCCAGAACTGTCCTCAGAAACACTAAAAGATCTTAAAATTTCAAAGTACATATTTGTAAGATGTTTGTGATGGAATCTGGTAATGGGAAGAACAAAGGAACAAAGTTTAATGACATAGAAATCTGTCTCTATTTTCCTGAAAAACTACATTAACAAGCAGGAGAAGATACTTTAAATGAAGGGGGTTGGAATATCAAAACTAATTACTGCAGAAGCAAAAACCTTATCATTTGCCGACATCTTAACATTAACATTACAGGAAGTGATCATCAGAACCCCTTGCTAGTAAGTTTGAAGATCCCACCCTCAGAGCTTAAAATGAGTATTTCACTACAAAAGAAATGCAAGAACACTTGCAGTGACTGCCACATTCAGCAATCTGTTCAGCAATCAGAAAAATGATTAATTTTCCTGGCCATTAAGGGCTTTACCTGAGTATTTTTGTTCAAGTTTTCCTCATATTTCCTGCATCCCTTCTCCGGTCCTTGGCTTAGTGTAAGCACTGCTCTGCAGCAATTAAAACATCAATGTGTTATCAACATTATTCTCATCCTAAATCCAAAACATAGCACCCTACCAGCTACTGGGAGGAAAATTAACTCTATCCTAACTAAAACCAGGACAGCTTCTAAAACAAAGAAGGGGGAGTAGGGGGTGTGACCCCTAGGAAAATATAGATAAAGTATGCTATGTTCTTAAATTTTTAAAATCGATGGACAAAGGAAGGTCCTTGCATCTGTCCGTGCAGGAGAAAAGGCGACAGACGGATCTAGGAGACAGATCTGGGAGAAACTCAGTTAAAGAAAGAGCACAAGTCATGGTAAAATAAATAAATAAATATAAATAAAAAAATTACAGCACCAATTATTGGGAAGGGCACTACACTCCAATAACTTGGGGGCTGAGGTTGAGCTTGTGTTTTAACAGAAGCCAGTCCTAGATAGGTGTCAGCACCATGAGTCTGTTTAGCCGTCTCATCATCTGCCTTAACATGATCACAGCACCCTCCTCTGCGGTTTGGATTCCAGCTCAAACAAAAAATGTCTGGGAGGGTCCCGCTGGCATATGCAGGACCCACAAACAAGGACTCCAAGGAGTTGGAGGGGCAGCCAGAGCCCCCCCAGCTGGGCAGCATTCAGTACCTGCCTCTCCCAGGGATGTGGTTACAAAGTTTGTTAAAGATGAAATTAGCGTGCCTGGTTGTTTTTCTCTGTGTTTTAGTTTGTGTTAATCACACTTTTTAATTTGTGTTAATCACACTTTTTTATGTTAAAGAAGGGGGAGATGTGGGAGTGTGGCCATGTGGCCAAGGAGTTTAGAGGAGGGAACAAAGAGGAGACGCCTTGCCATCTCAGGTTGCTTGTTCTCCAGCCAGCTGTTGGGGCATGGAACGGTGGTAAAAAATGTTTTAGAACACTTAATACCTAGATATGGGATAATCCAGTACATTGATTCTGATCAGGGTACACACTTTACTTCTAAAATTATAAAATTATTATGTCAATCATTAGGTATTCAGTGGGAATACCACACTCCATGGCACCCACAAAGCCTGGGGAAAGCAGAAAGAATGAATCAAACAATAAAACAACAATCAGCTAAGTTAACGATCGAGACACAAATGCCCTGGATGAAATGCTTACCATTGGCACATTTAAACATTAGAACTAAACCACACATTTAGACTGGATTATCACCATATGAAATGTTATGTGGTATGCCTTATTCTCAAGGAATGCCCCTAAGTTGAGGACTGTAGTATCCAGAAATATATAATTACCATTGGTAGAAGATTAAAAGAGCTAAGAGAAGCTGGGATGATGGCTCAGACACAACCTTGATTTGCAATTCACCAGTTAAAACTGGGAGATAGGGTTCTAATAAAAACATGGAAAGAATAAAGTTTATCTCCCCTCTGGGAAGGGCCTTTTCTTGTTTTATTAACAAGAAAACAGCTGATATTTATTAACTGTTATCTATTATCTGTTAACAAGGAAACAGCTGTGAGAACTGCTGAAAAAAGATGGACACGTGTCATGAGTAAAAGGTTCAGTGGAAGAGTGGAAAGTAACATCGGAACCAGGAGAAACTAAACTAACTATCAGATGGACTTGAAGAAGCCTTCATCAAAGAGTATAAGCTAAGTTGCTGTGGGAATTTCATTGTAATTACTCCAAATTTATTATAATTACTCCTGTAAAATTAGTAAACAGATAAACCCTTGAATAGTTACCTATTAAGGGAAGAGATTTATCAATAACAGGAATCAGTTAAGCATTATCCCCTGAAGGTAACAGTAGGCTATCTGCAGTGTACACCCCTTTAAGATTAGGGAAGAGGGCAAGACCAGATAGGGAACTGGTGCTGCGGCTGGGAAGGTCTGCCAAGGGCTGCAACCCCTTTGGGCTGTTACACTATGGCTCTTAACGGACCTCTTCTAGTCCTACCTGGGGTGAGTTTCTTGGCCCAAGCTACAGCCACCCACTGCAGTCAATGTATAGCAACCACTAGAAAAGGATGGTTGAGCTCCCAAGCCTTGGTGTATCATACTGTCTATGACTGTAAAGGCCAGAAAATAGGAAGCTGCATTTTTTAACCTAATTCAGCATGCTCTATGCAGAGAAAGTGACAGGACCGTATGCTATGATCTAAAAGAACTCCCTTATCAATATTGGGTAGAAATGAAGACAGATTCAAAAGTAGGCAATTTAAGTGGAAGAAGTGAAGTTGTAACCATCCTGAATACCTCAGTGTCGATAACCTTTGATGCCTGTGATATTATAGATGAAGACCCATATACTGATTGTGGAAACCTGAGTTGGAGGAGATATTATAGTAACCAGCCCAAGTACATTAGTCCTAGAAAGGGTGGAACAGTGGCTTCTACGTGTTACACTGATTGGATAAGAGATTATCCGTGAGACAGGCGTTATCATTACTGTGGACCCTCAAATTGGGGTTTTGCTTGTTGGGATTACGGGTCCCAGTTGGGGATGGCCTCAGCAATGTGCGGGAATGGGATTAGAAGCCAAGATTGAAAACAGAAAAGCTTCCCCCAGTTGTACAGACCGGACTTGTAACCCTGCTTTATATAATGCTTTATATAATGCTTTATAATTTAGAACACTGGAAACCGGGTGCAAGAAAAACAAAAAGAAAAAAAAAAAGAAAAAAAAAAAAAGACTTAAATATATCAAAAAGGACAAGGCCTGGATGTAATTATCAAAATTGAAATCAAAGAAAGGGCAAGAGAGTCAGTGCAACATAGACTGTTATTCAACTCATTCTACCGTGAAATGGAAACAGGAATAAAATATGAAACCCCCCACAGCTGCTAAAAATCTATTTGTAAATCTAGCTGAAAATATTGCTAAAACGCTGAACATAACTAATTGTTATGTTCGTGGTGGAACAAATCAAGGTGAACGATGGCCTCCTGAGAGAATCATAGCCTATTATGATCCATCTATGTGGGCAGAAGACAGATCCTGGGGCTACAGGACCCCAATATATATGCTTAATAGAATAATTAGGTTGCAAGCTGTAGTAGAAATAGTTGTGAATAAAACCAGAGATGCACTCGGATTAATTGCAAAACAAAATACCAAGATGAGAACTGCTTTGTATCAAAATTGCTTAGCTTTAGATTATTTGCTAGCACAAGAAGGAGGAGTCTGTGGAAAATTTAATCTTAGTAATTGCTATTTAGAGATTGATGATGGAGCAAAAGCTGTGAATGAACTTGTAAAAAGAAATGAAGAAAATTGCACATGTCCCAGTTCAAACTTGGAATGAAATCAGTTTAAGAGAATTATGGAGGGACTTTATGGGTGGTGGTTGGCTTACTAGAATTGGGATAGTTGTATTGGGAATATGTGGAGGGTTGTTAATAATTCCATGTTTAATACCCTGTTTTACCAGATTAATACACTCAGTTATACAAGGGATGCAAATATCTGTGGTACCAGTTGACCCAGAACCAGGGAAAGGGAATACCCATTCCCTGATGATAATAAAAACAAAAGATCCAAAATTGGTACCAATTCGGCAAGTGGCAAGTATTGACTTGATTGGAGAGAGAGAGAGAAGAAAAACAAACAAACAAACAAACAAAAAAAAAAACGAATCAATACCATGAAAAAAGGAAATGGGGGATTGTGAAATGTGTTGATTCGTGTCAGTATGGAACAATGCTAGGGCTGCATGATGAAATATAACCTTCCACTTAAGAAAAACAGAGTGATTAGTGTACATAGTTCTTGTATCATGCAAAGGAAGGGCCCAGCAATTTGTGTAAATAGAGGGTTTGAAGGACGAACATTGAGACTTGAGTGTGGGAGATAAGAGGACCAAGGAGTTTTTAGGAAACTGCTGACTTTTGCATGGGACGCTGCCCAAGCCTCGGATATCCGGCAAAGAGATCACCAAATAAGGAGAAAGGGGGAGTTGGAGGATGACTGAAGGACAAAGACTTGGAGGAAGACTACGAGCCTTCAGCACAAAAGACCCCCAGAAAGACCACCAGAGACTGATACGCATGCGTCTGGAGAGGATTTGGATTCTGGGAACTAATTATAATAACCCTGCCTTTTCTAGGAATAGTGATGAATATGTATTAGTCTAGGAGCATAAAAATCAGCCCCCTGATGTAACAGGTGTGCGTCTTGGTGGAGCAGAGTCTCCCAGCGCACCCAGCGCTGTTTGCTTGCCTCTATTTGCTTAATAAATTACAAACTTTAATTAGAATCCTATTTGGGACTCAGTCATTTATCACAAGGTGAACTGAAAAATAAGATTTTGAAATATTTTAGTTTTACAACCTTCCCAGACATTTGACAAATTTATGTGAGGATCCATCTGTCACAAATTTATTACTGTTACATTCTAGCACCGAGGTCTGACTATTTGTCTCTTGCTCATTAACTGTGTGAGTTATGAGAACATTTAAGTATAAACTTCCATAAAACCCTTGTGTGGTTGAATAATTTATCGCATATTTACATGGTGGAGCAATTTGGTTTTATTTCTTTTAAGGGACTCAGAGTGGAAAAAGTTAAGGAAGTTTCTTTTGTTTTAGCTTTTCCTCTTTTTTTTTTTTTTTTTTTTTTTTTTTAAGTACATAGCAATAATAACCCACTGGGACATGTGCTGGCCTTTATCCAAACAGTCTTACTAGTTTGTATTTTTAAGGGTAAAATATTGCACTTTCGTTTGAGAGACAGGTCCTTAATATATCTTTCAGTCACCCCTCAGTCACCACGTGAATATTACATTTGCCGGTATGCTTCCAACAAGATGAAATGTGTAAAAATGTAACTGAGACGTCTAAAGCCATCCTTACTCTATGCAGAGGTTTCTTCCGAGCCTGCTAAATAATACACTTATATGTTGAAACATTACAATGTCAGGATGACAGAATTGTATTTTTTGAAAAGGCAGCAATAGGGTTTGCTTAACAACTTACTATATCAGTTAACCATCATACACTTGTTTTTTCCAGAAAAAAAATATATATATAAAAAAAAATCACTACTAAAATGGTCATTAAACACTTTAGACAATGTTTTACACTGATTTTTTTCCTTAAGAAATGCCATCTTACAATATAATGTCAGTCACTGTAATCTAGAAAGTATTACCAACTAACACAGCAATAACAACACAGAAAGAAACTTTTGCTTACAGTGTACACCATTTTTTCCACTGATTAGAAGGAACTTACTCAGTCCTACATCCCTCATTGAATACAGCATTCTTAAAGCATTTCTGGAAGTTGACTGTTGTTGCACCTAAATACTAATCCTTATTAATGTACTGCATGGCTCAGTGTTTTCACCAGGCAAAATATTCACATTGCTCGGATTGTAGCACACTTTTAAAATTTATTCACATTTATAGGTAGTTTCAGCTCTTCATTTCAGTTTTTGCATTCAAAAAACAAAAATATTTCCAGTGACAATTTAGGATTGTTAGCTTCACTTTTTTCCTGTTAGGGAATAGAGTGAATCAGCAACTGGATGATACAAGGGGTCAGCTTTTCTGAACAAATTGCATGTAGCAAAAAAAAAAGCATTGGTGGACTTTAACTACAAGTAGCATGGGAAACACACTCCTAACAAGAAAGCATTAAATCACTTTTAAACAGACTCCTATGTACACCCCTTAAAATACAGTGCAATAATTTTGTGTGATTATCATTATATCATTCAATTCTTAACAGTCTACTGTTATTCTCAGAGCAGAGAGGTGGCTGTGTTCTCTAAGTACCAATACACAATAAAGGAGAGCATGTACTGATTCTCACAGTAGCAGCCACTTCATCTCACATGCTTGCATCTAGTGAGAAGGTAGTTTGTTCTAAAACTCCATCAATATATCGGATATATTTTTATTTCTACTGTTTCTACCAGGACTGCAGGCCTGCAGAAAAATAACATAATTTTGAATGTTACAGAATAAGGATTTATGACAAAATTTAGTACTGTGTGCTTCAATGAAACTAGCTATGCTTATCATGATTGCTCTAATAGCCTAGTGGAAACCATTCATGACATAGAGGGAGAGAAGTAGCGTTGGAATCTCTCTCAGCTTCAGTTTTGCAAAGACTTGTGCTGATTTTAATGGGATTGTGTTTACATTTGTAACTGCTCAAAAGACTGCAGCATTATGAGGGGTTCTTCTATGTGTAAATGAAAGTACACACAATACTTAATGAACATGCCAACTTTTACAGGAAACATTACCCAAATAAATAAATTAAGGGGGCGGAGGATGGGGGCATAAAAAGGATCAAAATACTTGCCCAGACAATTGTTTCCTAATTTATTGGAGATACTGAAACTTAACATCCACTGTATAGCTTCCCTTTCTCAGGGGAAAAAAATTATAGACTTAAATGGAAAAGTTATATTTTAATTTAGAAAAATGACACTTTTGCGTAGTTGCATACAAGACATACTGTAATACCAATAAGTATCAACATATCCTGCCAGTACAGCTAATGTGCCCATGTTACTTTCAGGAGCAAGAACACCAGTAGTAATTAATTCTACTGGTGGACTTGCACAGAATAGAAGAATGCACAGTCAGAAAATGAAAAACATTTTCTGTACATTTCTGAAATTAAGATAAATCTAGGATACCGGAGGAAAAAGAGAGAGAGAGAGAGAGAGAGAGAGAGAGAGAGAGAGAGACTGATACTCTTCTTTGGGAAGATCGGTTTATATGCACAGCAAATTTACTACATTCTCAAGCAGACTGACTAGTGCCCCAAATCTGGGCACTGAAAGCCTGAACTTAATGTTCAGAAACTCCTAATACAGTCAAGAAAGGATTATGACACAATTGTATTTACACTGGCTTTAAAGGATGTTCAAAATGCTTCAATGCTTTTGATAATCTCTGGTAGCAAACACACCCTCACGTAGAGCCCAGCTATTCTGCAGTGTGACTATTGTAGTTGAAAGCTTTGACTAATTTTAAGTGTTGGCTCAGTAAAAAGAAAACTGACAGATGTGTGTCACTAGGAAATGAAATATGGGTGATCCACTTCTTTAAATATGTGTTTGGATCTTGACGCCTTGGAAGTCTGAAAAGTCTTGCAGTTTGGTCTGCTACTGCTGTCTTAAGGTTCTTACCTCATTTTCTGTGGAAAGGAAAAACTGCAAATAAAAACTCACCTCTGTAACATGAATTTGGTTCATGTAGAAGAAACTATGTCTTACAGACAGTAAAGATCAGGTCTACATTGGAATGTCATGCAGTGGGAAGAGAAGAGGCAATAGGAGATATGAGGGATACTAGAGATCTTTGAGACCAAGTTTTTTTTTCCACTCTTCTGAGTCCTCTCTAATCTTACCAACTGTCAACATCAATGTTTGATGTCAATGTTTGAGGCTGAGCTCATCAAAATCACATGCATTCCCAAGACTTCAGGTAATGTAATCTGGAATGACTCGGAAACTAGCTTACAGAAGCACAGAGGCAGAGCAAGAACACTGAAAGCAATGGAAGAAAGGATTATCTAAATAGCCACCTCAACTGGAAAAAAAAAAAAAAAAAAAAAAAAAGGATACAGGAGGTGGCAAAAGCCCCAAGAAGCACCCAAAAGCTTTTTGAGCCTCCAGCCTGAAGGAGGGCCTAATGCCACAGGTCTGTTAGCATCACCAATCCAGTCCTTCAGTACTGCCACATCAGCATTGATGCTTACAGACACTGTGATAGCAGCACACAGCACAGTCTGTGTTCAAGCAGTCTAGAACCTACAGAACTTGAGAGAAATACAAGGTCTTTGATTAAAAAAAAAAAAAAAAAAAAAAAAAAAAAAAAACTTTTATATTTATTACAAATTCTCTATCTTCTGTACCAGGATTAAGGCTGTAGACATGTTCTTAAAGGCAACAAGGCAACCCATAGCAAACTCCATACCACTGGATTCATTGCTTATTTTTTTTGTCATGTCAAACTTTATTCCTGAACTACTATATTAAAAATAATTACAAAATATAATATTGCAAGTCAGAAGCTATTTTTCTACATCCGAGACAGACTTAAATTAGCAGAGAAGTTATTATTAGTATGCAAAGACCACGTTAACAGATTTAGAATATGAGGATATACATAGGAAAGCACTTAAATTCATTCTTCAACAGGAAAAGTCTTCCTAACTCGGAGTCTCTAAAGCAGAGGTATTACATATCATAAATACCACTTGGGCATACAGTAAAAGTTTGACTCATTTGTTTTACAAATTGTTGGATTCCACAGCAAGTCTTAATCCAATATGTATTAAAATAAGCCAACCCAACTGAAAATGCAATTCTCTTGTAAGAGCCAAGTTGTTTCTACTTCTATACATCATTTTTGAGGCAAAAATTGTTACAGCTTGAAACAGAAACATGATGACAGTACCACATACTTTTTGGTAATTCAGAAAAATCACACACAATTTTAGCATTCAGCAAAAATAATATCCTGTTTCTTATAGTTATGAACATGTTCTACTGATTCTGAAATGCTTCTGACATCTCATTACAAGATACCTTCATTCAATTCTACAAGCTATGAACTTTATGTTAATACTACTGATAAATTTTACTGTGAATATTATTTGCTAGCACATGTAATTCATGGACAAAGCATTATAAAACAGACAACTAGAGTGCTTTTTGGACTTGATTAGTTAAAGAAAATTTCTGAGATTCAAAAGCTCTTAATGGTCATGGCCCTTCTCAGGACTGCATTTTTCCCCCAAAAGGATTTCTTTAAAACTCCATCCAATCCAATCAAAAATAATGTAAGTAATGAAGCATATGACATGTCCCCTGGGAGACCTTCCCACACACTAACAAGAAGTTGCTCTTCCTGACTTGAACTTTAATGTAACTTCATTGCATTGCCTATTCTTACAGAATCAAGGAAAAAGAGACCCCAGGAAAGGCAACATAAAAAAAAAAAAAAAAAAAAAAGAGTTTGCTAAAATAAAATGCCCAAGTGTACAAAGGCAATTCAGCTATAAAGGACGTTGATGAGAGCAGAACCATAAGGGTAAGGGCTAACTTAAATCACAGAAGGAGCTTTCCAGCTCTCTCTTCTCCATCATCGTGATGGAGTCACAGATGAATGTGGATGGCTCCTAATAAAAAATTAAGTATGGAAAAAAAAAAGCTTGGGTTATCATTCTGTACGTATACCTTTGGGAATAGTTTCCTTAGAACTGCTACCTTCCTACTTCCCAGAGTAGGAAGAAAAATGTTTTAAAAGTTATTATTCTAGACTTGAAACCATATCAGCCATGGTATCTTCCCACTCTTCTTATAAAGAAATGAAACTACCATACTATATAGAACCATGGTAGTTTAACAGAAACATTGTACATTCTACTGCCCTGTCCCTGAGAACATCCAAAGAAAAGATGTTGCTGAGGGAGATACTATAAAATATCTCATTTCACCTACAACAATTTTTCTTTCCTTACAACTTAATAAATAGCATCTTACCTTTTATTTAACATATCCTACAGCTAAATAATATATTATATACATACACACACACACACAAAAATAATTCCGTCACCCTCTCCACTGCTTGCAGGAACTTGTGAAAAGCTAATTTAAGAATTAGTGCAGGATGTGTATTCAGACAGCCATTTTGACAATGTTATAAACACAAAACATTATTAAAAAAAACAAAATGCAAAACTTCGGAAGGTATCATACAAAACGAGACAAGAAAACACATTTCAGTCACCACTAATGTTGGCTGCAGAAGCAAACTTTTGCCATCTAAAAAGATATACATTATATAATGTAAAAGTTCAAATCAGTATTTAAAGAAAAATAATAGATATCCTCCAGGAAATATCTAGTATCCACTGCTGTCAGAGACACTCCAAGTGACATCACAAGGGTGGGGATGCAAATTTGATCTCTATCCTTATTCAGAATCTCAGAATCAAGGAGAGGCATAATGATGGCCAGTAAAATCTACACACAAAAGGCTCAATTCATTTACAAAAGAAAACAAATAATTTGTTAATCAATAAAAAGAGACAAATAGATGAGCTTGAAGAGACTTCATGTGTCCTCATCTACAACTTCCTTTCGGCGCTGGGTCCGGAAATGATGCTCAATATTTATTGTTACTTCCCTCTGCAAGTTTCTGCCATTAGTTTTTCCAGCTGTTCTGATCCAAGGGTGCTGAAGTACTTGCCGTGCTGTGAAGCGCTTTTGGGGATCCACTATCAACAGCCTGGTTATGAGGTCTTTTGCTGCTATTATGAAAGAAAGAAACGGAAAGAAAATAAAAGTGATGGTTATTCCTACACAAAATATCTTTCTAATCTTTCTTACTAGTTTTTACTGTAACATTTTTTTTTTGTGACTATCTCCAGGAAATATTTTAGGAACTAGATTTAAAACTAGTGACAGGAGATCTTAAATCTCCACACCATTTTCCCCCAAAGAAAGAGAAAAGGGAAGAGAATTCAATCTTGAAGGAATGCTGAAAGCATGCAGCTAGGTGTTCTGATTCGCAGGAACTAGCAATGGGAATCTTATCCCTCAAAGAGCACAACAGTAATAGAACTCTATTGAGTATGCTCTTTAAAAGATCTTATAAGGAGACATGGGTTTGACTGTCTGATTTTGAAGACTGCAGAAAAAGCACTACTAGCCTACAAGAGGGAAGAAATGACCCCATTGATCTCAATAGAAATTTCACACTGCATTCTGCAGAGCAAGGACTTAATTTTCAGCTCTTGAGATTTTTTTAAACACATCTTTACAGAAAGGTAACATAACACTAGAGATAGTTTTGGTGCCTTTTTTCTATAGAGATAATTCTTACAAGTCAGCTGAGCAATTTTTTTTTTCTTGCCTTAGAAAGGGAGCAGTTACATCAATCAGTCCTGAAATTCAGATTCACCGTGATTGATACCACCAGAGGACTAAATTGACATCTAAAGCAAATACAGAATCATCATATAAAACACACCTGTAAGACACCCCAAAGTTGACAGACATCCCTGTCATGAACACAAGGGGGCTTCTGCATGTCCAACCCACTCCAGCTTTTCAGAGCTGGTATACATGCTGAATCTTACCTGCAGAAATATTGTCCCAGTATGGGGAAAGGAACTCATAGTGACCCAGCTGTATGATTTGAAACAGCTTTTCTTGATCACGTTCCTGACTGCGAAACGGGGGAAAACCACAGAGCAAAATGTAAAGGATCACACCAGCTGCCCACATATCTACTTCAAGCCCATAGCCTGAGGAAGAAAAGACAAATCATGGTTAACCATCTTTCACTCAGACTTGTTTTAGAAAATAAACAAAAACAAACAGCAACAACAACAAAAAAACACAACTCATGTCTGGTAGCTGTTTCTTTTTTCATTTTATTCTCTAAAAAGCAGAGCAGCTTTGTTCAGCTTCTTAGAAAGACACGGTCAGCAGAAGAGTAAGTGGCTGGTACACCACTTCTGTAAGGGGAGCTGCTCTGTTAATAGTCACAGCTCTCACACAGTGCCTCTCTTCTTCAACACATTTCACAATCATTGTCTGTCTCACAAGGCCAATGACCATAGGAGACTAATTGAGAAAACATGGGGCATATTTCTAAAATGGTCTTCCTCAGTTTCTCTTTAAAAAAAAAAAAAAAAAAAAAAGCAATAAGAATGCCAAGTTTCCATTGAAATTGAATATAATTGGAGATGTTCAACCCAGCTCTACAGAACAAGACAGAAATAGTTTTTCTTGAGTCATCAAATCTGACTCCTTTCCAGGTCTGAATCTTTTGGATATGAAATCAATAAAATTCTCTCTGATGTGAACAATGCTTTGGCTTGTTACATTTATTTAGCATACATGTTCACAATCCTTTTGCATCACTAGAGCGCCTTGGAAAGTTTTTTGGGTTACAGTCACAAAATGGGGGTGACTATCCTGAGGTTGCAAGACAAACTTTTGCTTATTTCACCACTTCAGCAATTATTATCTATGATATTTTAATAAGTTGTCTGCTTGGAAATCACAATTATACCACACAGACATTAATAATGCAAACATGACTGATACCATGCTTGTATTTGTCAAAAGCTAAGAGGTTTTCTTTCCTTTCACAGATTTTGCTGCTAGCCTACCTCCTACCCCGTAAAGACTTATCAGTAGTTTGAAACATTCTGGAATATATCCGTGATTAGAAATTTAAGAGCAATTGGATGATTTGCTAGAAATTATAGATGTATACACTCACCCCTCTCAGCAAGTATCTCAGGGGCAACATATGTTGGTGTTCCACACACGGTAAATATAGGTTTTGTAACCAGCTTTGCAAGGCCAAAATCTGCTAGTTTCAGTGTAGTAGATTTATCTGCATTATGTTGAACCTACATTCAATGAAATATAAATATATATTTAGTCCATATTCATTTTTAGATTGCAAAGGATAAATGAAATAGTTAATAATACAGAGGAAGAGGTTCTAATAATAGTAACGTCAACTAAAAGAGAACGAAATGGAAAACATATTTTGATAAACAGTATTCAGAAAGTTGTCTCTTCATCATGTACCAAGACAGCACATGTATATAAGAGGAAAAGCAATAATGTAAAAAGAAAATTTTGCTCTTCAAACTCTGGCACACTAATTTCAAAGAAATTAAAAGGAGGAAGACCAAAAATAAGGGAGAGTGAATTAAACATTTATTTTTCACCTTAGGAAAGCAAAGGAGAATGTTGTGGGCCTCAACTTGTGCATGGGGATGTTTAGATTGGACATTAGGAAGAAATTCTTCATGGGGAAGGTGGTCAGACATTGGAAGGGGCTGCCCAGGAGACTGGTGGAGTACTACCCCTAAATACTCCTGGAGGTATTTAGGAGATGTGTGGACACAGCACTAAGTGACATAGTTTAGTGATAGGACATGGTAGGTCAAGTTCATGTCTGGACTTTGTTGTCTTGAAAGTCTTTTCCAACCTAGATGATCCTATGATTTTATGATAATTGATATTCCCACATGTGCCACTTACTTTACAGTGTCACTTGAAGAATGTAACTCCATCACAAAGGTCCAAGAAAAAAAAAAAAAAAAAAAAAAAAAAGAAAAGGGCTTCACTTTGCAAATTACTCTGCTACTCCACCTCCTGCTCTGAAAATAAATGAATCGCAGTAATCACACAGAATGAGCTGGAGACATGAATCCAACAAAACATCCTTGTAAGTGTGCCTTTCCATCAATTCCCATCTCCTGCATCTGTGTGTAAGGTAATCAAAACACTTGTTACCATTCTAATTTTGTATGCATGTATCTTTAGCATTAATTCGTAATGCAGCTAATGAAACATTATTTTAAGAAAAAATATTGAAAGGTCAAGTCATGAATAAGATAACGGTAACTAAACACATCTCTATTCTTAATACTGGTGACCGATACTCAAATATTCTTTAAGAAGTAAAAAATGTCATAAACTTGCTTCTAATGAGAAATTATCTGTCTCTAACTATGGGGAACAGACCTGCACCTAACATGAATATAAGGAAACCAAGAAAATCTGCACTCGGGTTTTGAGCAGATAAGCCAGAACATGAGGCGACAGGCATACTTCACTCTTTAACACGTTATTCTTTACCATCAGGCAGTGCTTGAGACAGCCAAAAATTCAAGATGGTCTCTATTACAAGACAACTAAAGACACAGATGGGACAAGATTTGCTCACCTACGTTACAGCCAAATAATTCCTGTTTTTCTTCTTTACAGAAACTGTAAGCACTCTTCCAGATTTGATTAAGTGAGAGTTTTGTGATTTTTTTTGTGTTTGCCACCGTGAAATTGAAAATAAAAGTTTCCTATGACCACATGGACAGAAATTCTGTAGGAGAAAACTAAAATGCCATTCTCTTCTATTGCATTAGTCAACTTCATTATGATTTTTTGTCATCATTCACTGTGGACTCAACAGCTGACAAAATGAAAAATGACAAAAGTAAGTTATTTTCTAGAACTGCATATATCCACAGGATTTCTGTTCTAACAATATGGTTAACAGTGGTAGAACGCTACGAAAACTCATATTTGAAACACTCAATTTTATATGTATTATATGAGCATGAATACATATTTCTGTTGTATATACAAAGCTTTTAAAATTACATTAGGGAACTGTATCACATATGGAATTTCAACAAATAGCCTGCAAGCTATTGTACCAGGACAAATAACACTGAAATGTTTATGCAATCATGTTTGTGGTTTTTTTGTGTGTGTGTTTTTTTTTTAAATATAATTTATTTATTTTAAAGAAACCAGCAAAGGGAGAAATCCTGATCTTAATTCCAACACACAAAAGCCATTAAGAAATGCCTGGTCATTTTGCTTGATGAAACACACTGGTGTACTTTTCACAGAGAAGCCAAAGTCCTAACTTCTCATCAGAGCAAAAGGTGGCAATACTGCACCATGTGTTCTTGAGGACAAGCCATTGAGCTTTCAGTTTACCTGACATTTGAACAGGTAGGAACAGCATGCAACATGGGTGTATTTTTACAGCTCTGTGACAATCATTTCAAAGCCAGTGTGTAACCTGTCAGCACACCTGAAAACCTCAGCCAAGATCTCCTCAGCCTCTTCACTAACAACTCAAAGTCAGCTCAGATCAAGCAATCATTCCATTCCCTTCATCCCAAACTTTGTAATCTCCAGTCCACCTTTCCATCACCTGGTAGCAAAAATAGCAGGCAAATGTGCATTACAGAAAAGCCGCTCAGGTTACTTGGATTCCCTCCTGAGGCCAGAGATTTTACTCATGGCAGTATCACAGAAATCTACAATCTTCCCAAGAGAAATATAGCCTTTGACATATCCCACATATTTTGAAATGGTACAAACAAAGCAAAAATAGTAAATCTAGAGGATCATCCCAGCTTTATCATGACACCTGTTATAGCATCTGCATTCAAGACTACAAAGATTGGTTCTAAAAGGTCATTCCAAAAGAGCTGCCCTTACCTGCCTACAGAGCTAATTGCCACAAAGAAGAGCAGCATCCATTCAGCATACTTTGTCTGTAGACTGCCAATTTAAGCCATACAACTAATTGCATGCATCATCTGTAAGGGAAGCCAGCATGTGGTAGTCCTGAACCAGGACAGTCAATTGTTTGCTACTCTCTTGATAGCAGGATACCCAAATACTGTTTATGGATTTCTAGCTATAGCAGCCATACACCTGAAAGATTATAACATACTAATACAAAGGCAAGTTCATCTTCAAAAAGGGATAAACTGGTCTTTTTTTTTTTCCTGTCTGTTGATGACTCCGAAGTTCTTGTTTGTTTTCATATCTACATTGTGAAATCCCATGTGCTTAAGATGATTTGTAGCATTAATATTCCTCTTTATGCACATATGTATGGAAGTACAGATTCTACATACAGACATAACGACATCAAGCCAGCCCATGCAACTTTTTGCATATTAAAAGCAGAGATAGAGAGAAAGCACTGCTTCTACATTTCAGTTTCAGACACCCTTTGATGGATAGTAGCTAGAATAATCTCTCTATAAAAGAAATCTTACAGAAAATATCTTGCATAAGTTTATCATACTGAGAGCTCCTGATAGGTAACTGGTTAAATAGGATTTTAACTCAAATGCACTTGGAGACCTTCAACAGCACTTTATGTATTTGAAATAGGGTCACAAAACCAAAGTTTACTGATAAAACAGCTACACTTTAAGTTCTCATACAAATTTGAAAACTTGAAAGAAAGGAGAAAGAAAGGAAAAAGGAAAGGAAAAAACTCAAATTCATAAAGAGCTGCAACACTTATAAAGTCTAGTTACCATATTAGCATTTTGGGGAAGAGTACAACAAAATGAGTTCACAATCACAAATACAAAAATCTACACCACGAAAAAAAAGGGGGGGAAGGATGTGGCTTTGCATCTTTTACTGCTATAACCCAGAAAAACAGCCTCTACAGTTTGAAATTAATTTCTGACTCACAGAAATGCCACCACCTGTGGAATTAAACAGTCCCTTAGCTAAAAACCTTGGTGGCAAATTCTACTCTTCCTATGCTCTTCCAGGTAGCATTAAAGTAGTGACCAGCTTATTTTGTGGGACCAAACGCAACACATCACTCAGCCTTTGTAGCAAAGGTTACCTCACTAAACACCTCATCCTAGACCAGGTGATTCCATTAGTGGGAAGGGAAGGCTTCAGAGCAGCTGTCTTCAAGCCAGCTGTCAGATTTTGTTTTGGTAGTGCAAGTCACCACCCTTCTGCCTCACAGCTACACTGCAAGGAGTCTGAAAGATGTAGACAGGCAGAGTAATGAAAGAGGGAGAGGAAAGGCAAAAAGGATTTAATGGTGGGCTGTTACACACGTCTATAACTAGAGGACAGTGCTACATGAGCAATAGGAATAGTACCATAAACTAGTAAAACCAGATTTCCAGCTCTGCCTGAATAACCTTATAACTCACTAGACAACAAAGTATATTTCCACCTTATCCTCTGTAGAGACAGAAACATGGTTTCCCTTCTTTCCCCAGCTGCTTATTTTCATGAAACTTCCAGAAATATGTTTCCATTGTATGCTGCTTCTCTGTCAACTCTGATGGAAATGAGCCAGTAGGTTCAAAAGTCATTAGGAGCAAGCCTGGATTCCCACAGAAAACAGACTTACAGTAGACAAAACATATTCCCTTAGGAAAAACAGGCTAAGGATCCTTTCTCTGCCAGTCCCCATTTGCTGGGAAAGTTTAAGAAATATGGGAAAAAAATGGTTGACAATAAAGAGAAAGGACAGGATTCAACTGACCAAAAGACCCCAGAGTAGTCCAAATGAGTCAACAGCCAAAAACTGAATAGATGGGATATTAGAAGAGTTTCTTCCCACATCAGGTGGGTATGCATTGGAACAGGCTGACCTGGGAAGTTCTGGAGTCATCATTCCTGTAAGTATTTAAGAAATATGTGGATATGGCACTCTGGGACATGGTTTAGTGGTGGAGTTGGTTAGGATGATCTAGAAGGTTTTTTCCAACCTAAATAGGTCTATGGTTCTATGAAAAAGTATGAGCCTGTTTCTGTCCTCTGTGCACAAAGACAGCCTAGGGAGACTAATTCAGACAAACATCTGTGGTGTAGGAATGTGAAGTAAAGCAGGAGGTATCTATCCCACAACCAAGGACAAATCAGAGACACCACAGGATGCCAGCACTCCCAGAAGGCTGCTCCCAGCCCCTGGCCCACCAACAATGGATGAGCCTGTAACTTGCTTCAGTTACTTTTCATACTGTGTAGCTCTGGCCAACACTAAATTAGTGGCGGCTGTCCACATTGTTCTGCTGTTATTGCTCCAGTCACTGTAAGGAGTCAGAGAAAGCATATTAAAATTTCAGAAAGCTATAAACTTGCTCACATGGCCTGTATTTTTAGGGATGATTATTACATAGCAGATGAGCTATTCAACAGTATCAACAACTTACAAGCTCATATAGCATGTTGAACACACTAACTTTTCAAAAAGAAGCATCACATAAACAGTGTGTAAAGCAGGCATTCAGTCATTTAACAAGCAAGGTGAAACCAGAAGAGGCATTTTTTTCTTGTTAGTTCTGGTAATGATGTTATGATGTGATAAAATACCTGCGTGGTGGGGGTGAATCTGTCCTTGCAAAAATGTATGTTTCTGTAATTCAGCCAGAGCAAGCAACACGATTTCTTCAGTGTTACAAAACTTTGCCCACCAGTCTGTTTTGCAGTTCTGTGAACTACATGTGAAAACCATCAGGTGAGACCTGGATCATACCTCTTTTCACTTAACTGCAGCACTGAGAAATTACATATTATGCAGAAAAACGAACCATCTGGTCTCAGGTGTTTCCTATACAGCACTTTATTTTCAGTCAAGAGGAAGGAGCAAAGCCTGAGTTACAGTGGAAAATTAGCTTCTGGAAGAAATCCCTTCAGTTCTGAGTAACGTTTTGCTCAAACAGCAAAACAACGCATGGCAGGGCACAGAATCACACTTCTTTCTGCAAAGCAACCACTTGCATTCCCCCATCTTTTATTTATACAAACACACCACATACCAAGGATTTTCATCAGACTAAGCAGGATGCATAGCAGGACCTAGTATAGACACCATTGGTTGGTCAAAAGGTTTGGATGCAAATTCTTCTGACCCAGCTTTGCTCAACCTCTTTATGTCCTTTCTCCAGAAATACACTGATTTTTTTCCAAAGTTAATTGCCTTAAAAAAACTGAATGACACATAGGATTAATCATCTGTTTACCAATTTTTTGGTTATGATCTTCCACCAACAGATCAAATTAGGTCTGTTAGATTCAGGCAGATATTTGGTAACTCTGCTCAGAAATTTGGAACCCTAGGAGAAGAGCATAACAAATGATTGGCAAGGGAAAATTGCTTACCTTCCCCCTCTTACAATGGGTGTCTTACGAGAGTCAATATTGCAAACACTTCTACACCAACTTACACATGAGTAACTTTACTGACATGCAAGGAATGTAGCCTCAGAAATGTGTTGGAAAAGAGAACTCCTTAGCACAATGTGACTATGAGTTAACTTTAGTGTTTGGTGTTATATTTCACCAAAACATCTGTATATTGCTGTCAGCTTATTTCAGATAAATGCATTGTAACACTGTTCCTAAGAAAGTAAAATTGTCACTGAATTGAAATCACTACCCACAGTGGTCTGCAGTGGACAAGAAGTCAATCAAATAAGCTGAATTAGCTATTTTAATACATTTTGGTCTGCAAGGAAAATGCCTGATGATTCAGTGCATACTTCATGCAAAACATTCAAACTTGTGTAGCAAAAAGTCAGATGATAAATAGCATGCCTGATTCCCAGAATACAAATGCTCACTGCCCTTGAAAGCCAGGTCATTTTCATTTGAATTTCTATTTGCAAGCACTGTGATCTACAGCATAGAGCAGATCTAGGCAGAGTGAACTGTAAGGCTAATTTCAAGATCGTATTAATTTTTCCTAACAGTACTGCCACAGTACTTTCTCTTCATATATTATTTGATTAAAACTATTCAAAGAACCATAAAAAATGAAAATAAATCCCACTCCTGCAAATATACGGTGTGTTTGCCCATACTTACCAGAAGGTTCTCTGGTTTGAGGTCTCTGTGGACGATGTTCTTGCTGTGAATATAAACCAGGGCTTCACACAGGTCAGTGATCATGACAGCAGCATCATGCTCTGTGAACTTCACACTTTCTATGATTGCATCAAATAAGTCCCCTCCTGGGACATACTCCAGGATTAGGTAGATCTCAGCCTCTGTCTCATACACTTCAATTAAGCTTACTATATTGGGATGAGAAAGACTCCTAATGATCAGAATTTCACTTTCCATCATGTCCTCTTTCCCCTTCAGCTTGGATTTATCCACAATTTTCATGGCATACATCTGATTAGAGTTGCAGTGGCGACATTCCTTCACCACCGCAAAATTCCCATCCCCAATAGTCCTGCCAATTTCATAGTGGTTTTCCACATCAGTTCTGTTTTTAAATACACGCCTCTGGCTTGTATTTTCCAGACCTGGAGCCGTGTTTTCTTCTTTATTCACTCTACGCTCTCCTGTTTTCTCTTGTCGAGTCACGTCATTCTCTCCGTGTATATTTCCCTCTCTCCTGGCACTTTCCTCTTTAGCCCTTTGACCCTCTCTGCTGTCCCTATGTACTTTAGATGGTTTCTCAGCATCCCTTGGAGTGTCTTTTGTTAGCCAACCATTTTGATTAGTTACACAGCTACTTCCACTTTCTTCCTTCACTTCATGAGTTATTTGCAGCCCTTCCACAGCATTTTTCTTGTTTTTCACCATTTCTTGCTCACGGATTTCATGCTTCTCCAGATCTCTTTCTATCTCAATACCTTTTTTTTGCTTTTCCAGCCCTTCATTAACTTTCCTATGTAGAGGTTTCCAGGTCTTTCTGCAGCCATTCTCTTTCCAGCCAACTTCTTCACCTTCCAGAGGAATTTCAGAAGATTTTTGGCTATTCCTGATTTTTGCATTTCTTTCTACCTGATACTTCTGACATGCACCTGCATCCAGGTCCATGTTCTCAAGTGAAGTCTCAGCATGCCTTTCCCTTCGTAACTTTTGCCTTGCCTGACTTTCCCGTTCACAATTCTCACACCTCACTACTTCCACTGTAATCTCTTCTAATCCCTTCTCAGGGCTCCTCTCTTGCTTAAGGTACCTCTCACTTTCTCGGGTTTTTCTTGAAGGCCTCACTCCTTGTTCACCATCCCAACTCTCTCTAGTCCACTTTTTTTTTGTCCTCATTTTCTCTTCTTGCTTTGTCTTGGCTTGACTTTTTCTAGCTACCAGTTTGGGAGACATAACATCGCTGCAATTCTTGGCAATCTCTGCCTCATCAAATCCACTGTCCACTTTTGATGCTTTGTCATACAGCCTGCTCTTCAGTTTTTGGGACTGCTCCTCATCCTGCTGAATTGCACTGGCAGCATAAGGATTTTCAGGACAAAGTTCTTGTATTGCCACTTCCAAGTTCTTCAATGTAAGAGGCTCCTTCCCCATAGCTATGAATGCATCGCCTTCCCTGAAGAAGTCAGAAACACTTCGGATTTCTCTGCCTCTCAGATTGTAAAGCTTTCTCATGTGGTCATTCTTCCAGCGTGGAAATCCCAGAGCTTCTGAAATGTCAGCCATCAGCTGCTCAAAGCTCTGGACAGATCTCCTGTTCAGAAGCAAGGTTATCTTTTTGAGTGTATGCCCGCTGGGTTTCACCACTGTAATAATCCTTGGCTTCACGGGTCTGTGCTCTAAATGTATTGTATGAAAACGATTCCGGGGATTAAAAAATGAAGACCTATAGCTGCTCGCATTCACACATTGATTTCCACAGTTTCCACAACCAACTGGAGGACAAGTCCCATGTAGTTTCCTCTCTGTTACTTTTGAGCTTGCACTGTAAGATACGTGGTCAAACATGCTTCGGTGTCCTAAAGCAAAGAAAGAACAGGCACATTATTCATTGTCCATCATCAGATCTCTCAGAGTAATAGTTTTCTGTGTATCAGTGTACATGAACTCAGGGAGTAAGGGTACTTGCAAAGAACTTTAACTGTCTTTAAAGAATAACTCTATATTCATGCAACTACAAACATGGTGACAAAATACACACTTAGGTTTGAAAGAAAATAAGTAAGTAGTTAGTGAAAAAGAGATGTTATTCAAAAAATATATTGGAAATAGATTTTTCTCCTAACTGTCTTCATCTGCTAGTTCTCTCAGAAAAAATGGGATTACTTGGGCTAGGATTGCATCCAGATTGTTTGACATCCTGTCACAAATCTACCTTCCATGAACTCACTTGAATCCTTTCTGATCCCAATGAGAATTTTGGCCTCACTAAACCCTGCAGCAGCGAGTTCCACAATAATGTTTCATGAATTAAGATAAATTAATTAATCCAGGTTTTAAATTACTACCAGATGGGTGTGTGCAACCTTATATGCTCATAAATAATTACCTCCCCTTCGTGTTCCCTAGGCCATTCATTTAGTTTCTAGGTTTCTATACTAAGATTCTTTATTTAAAAAAAAAAGTATTACTTACGTAATTTTATAGCAATTTTTATTGTGCTTTTAATTTTTTCCTTAAAGAAAGGCATCTTAGTTCTGTTTGATATTTTGGTTTGACTTTTTTATTCTAGAAACTTATATAAAATCAGGAAGTCATAAATATCCTCTAGGGACAATAACATTTTTTCCTCCAATATTTCAGCATAGGACACCAATCAACAAAGAAAGGAGCACCATTTTTGCATGTATTTCTGAAACGGAAAACTAAAAATGTAATACATGATTATGGCCAACCAAACACAAAATTCAGTCTATAAAGACAAGAATAAGCTAAGAATAATAATGTCACCTTGAAGTACACATATCTCTTGTACTTACTAAAACTTGATTGCCACACAATTCTTTTCAGCCTCAAGACGTAACCTTTCATAATGACATATCAGAGCGCTTCCAACTCCTGTTAGTAGTTTTACAGTTCAGTAGGGAACAAACATTGAATACATTTGAACTGAAAATCAACCTAGAAGTAACCACCATGATCTCTGAAGCACTACAAGGTAATTTCCATATAAAAATGCCTTATCTCCCAGAGAATCCTACTATTTTTTATACATTATTATGACTACATAGCCATAGCCATGTAGCAGTGTGAAAATCCACAATGGAAAATCTATGTATATGAGCACTCCTCTTGGGGCTAGGGCTAAGAGATGCATGTTCAAGAGCTCTGGAAAGCTGAAGTTTACCACATTTTGGCTTTCAAAGGTTGAAATGCCATTTTCAGTATTTCAAGCTATGTATTTTCAATTGGCCCTTCCATCAAGGCAAAAAAAAATAAGTGCGGAGGAAATATGCCTCCTCACATAGGATGAGGAAAAGGAAAACTACACCAAGCACCGCCACCTTTATTAGGGAGCACATGGGAAGATGCGACTACAGACCTCCATTCTGCTACTGCTTTGTCCAGTGCTGTGATGGAGGATGCTTCTTTGTTGCAATACTATCATGAACTAAGTGCTGTGTGTACCTCAGCATGCTCCTTAGCACTTGGCTCCATTTCCTTTCTCTTCCAAATGAGATAGATACTGGAGAATCAGATAAATATTACAAAGAAACCCCACTGTCAGCATGCTGATTGAAGACGTAAGCATTATATAAGAGCTATGTGACTAATGCTTGTTGGTTGCACAGGTTATTTCTGTCTTCATTCTACTTTTTACGGATGATCTCTTTACCAAAAGATTACAACATATGTGCCAGCAGGTTTCTAGCAATCAGATATTTACATTCTACCCAGAATAAAACTGACTGTGAATGGGGGGGGGGGGGGAGGGGTTCAGCTGTAATAACAGTTCTTTGAAATCTAAATAGTTTCCAGCACATACCGGTTACCAGGAACTGCCAAAGCTCTGTATTTAATCATCACTTCCAGATTCCTGTGTACCCACTGTCGAAGTACTACCTTGCTTATAGGAACAGTGCATGACACTTTTATGGCTTATTATCTCTGTACAACACAAAACCAATGCTACAATAATAATGACTTTTGCCACAGATTTGTGTTTCTCCCAGCCATGCTGCTATTATCACATCTTTCTGTGAACCATTCATTTTAAGTGCCTGGCTGCTTTGTTGATTGATTCAATTACCCAAATATCAAAAACGTTCCTTTTCTTCACTAAGTCAGCTATGCTTTAAAGGGAAACCCATTTACTTTTTATTCTATAACTAATGAAATAAAAGTTTTACTCAATTAAAAAACACACAGTCCAGGGATGTGTTTTTGTGCCTTTTAAAGTGACTTGGTTCCTAACCAAAACAGCTTGACGCAAGCCACAAGTTATAAAAACAACCATTTTAGGATTAAGAATAATATAAAATCTTTTTCTAACAGGAAGAAAGAAGTTACTTGAGCATCTAAATAAACACAAAGGTACCTCCTACTGTTTTCTGAGAAAAGGGGGAAGTGCCAAATTTTGTCAAAGTGGTTGCAATGACTAATCTATATATTATGAAATCTAAAATTAATTTCAACCGCCCGTTACAGCTACGCATTTTACTTATTTTCCAGTTATGCTAAATTTATTTTAATTGATAGATATGAAGCAAGCTCCAATCTTTCAGGAAAGTGCACACACTAGGCAATAATGAGCTTTTCTAGAAAGCCTTCAAAGGTCACACATTACTTCTATAACTACAATTCATACTGCTTCAAAGTCTTGTTTCCATATTTATACAGAAGTGGGAGAGGAAGGAAGAGGGAGGTGGGATCAGAAACACTTCAATGAGTCTGAGTGCTGGCAACTGATGCATCAGAGAATAAAACGTGGTTTTCCTTTTACTGACATAGTAAGAGCTAATGGTTATAAAATATGTATATTTCTTGCAAATTTTAGTATGTATGAATTCATGCAAACAAGTCCTTTTTTTCCCCTCTATATACACTTGTGTATCACCAAATATCAACACAAACAGGAGCCTAAGCAGGTTGCAGACTTAAGAAGTTTAGCCATCTACTGACCACAGCACAGGTGTTCCCTTGAAAAAGAGGTTGCTGCATAGAGCACAGCTTCTGGGCTTCATTTTTAAAAGCCAGATCACAAAGCATTTGTGAAAGCCACAGTCAATCCTCCTGGGGTAGAGTACAGGGTGAGGAAAGCACAAAGCTTCTACCAGACCTTTCCTGGTAGGGTCTTGGTTCATACTCTAGAACTGGTATAAAATAAGATAAATTCTGACCACCTAAGCTCTGAATAACACACATATACAGAGTTTCGACCACAATGTCTTAATGAATTGCCTGGCTAACACCCCCCCCCAACAGCAGCGTAATGGGTTTTGCCAGAGGTCACCTACCATCACAATTAAAAAAATATTGCTGCTACTTGCCTTTCAAAAGTTATCCCTTCCCTGGGCCAGTCTAAGTTTTTGTTCATTAATTAAAACATTTCCACTCATCTTACTTTCCTTTTTGGCTCTCCAGTTGGAGATCACAGTTTAAGTAATTAACTGAATGCTTTTACTCAGCAGCTAATTCTGCTATCAAGTCACAGGTTGCAATGCAATTAAATTTTTACAATGAATGTTATGACACAATTAAAAACAGAAGGAAACACTGAAGTAGGATCTAGTTATGGGCATCACTTCCAAGAGTAAGATGTTGCTGCTTAAGCCCTGCAATTTATTTCAAGAGCCTTGGATCAATACGAGAGTCTTCACTCACAAAAGTAACTGTGAAAGCTCCCGAAAATATTGGTAGGATTACTCACAAAAGTGAAGTTGCACATAACAGAAATTGTGTATCGGGAGTGATTTTGATGTATTAGTCCAATGACAGCATAAACAAAATACTCTTTCAATGGGAAGAAAAGAACAGCACTAAAAATGTTTCTCCTTAAACTCCAGCAATTCCTGTTGAGGATATGCGTAACAAGAAAGACCACAAAGGGGAAAAAAAAAAAAAAAAAAAAAAAAAAAAAAAAGTAATCTTAATCAGAACCCAACTTTTCATGTATGTCAAAGTATCAAGAAGCATCTCAAAGTAATTGGGAGTAAAGAATCTCTCTGGCCTTTAACTCAGAGCAGCCAAGTACATAAGTCACATACCAGCAAGCATTAGCAGCCAGCTGCAGGATACAATGCAAGTCCTCTGGAAGCACACTATCTTTCTAGCTCCTTTTCTTTCTGTAAATTATTAAATGTCGCAACTTTCAGAGCTAGTGCATGCTGTTAGTGTCCAAGGCTGAAGAATTAGTACGAGAAGTCTTAAGGTACTAAATTAATTACATGGAAACAAAATATGATCACAGGCATCATTTTACCTCAGGTAAATTTTACGTGGGCATTATTTACAGGCCTGCTACTGGAAACATTATTGGTGATTTTTCCTCTAAATAGATAAAGCTGTATCATCCTGACTTTTCTTCCCTTCTGCTCATCCTTGTCTCTCTGCTATGCTTTACAGCATTTTAAAGCAGAGGTTTTGAGTCAGGACTGGCATTTATTTCAGCAATGACAAAAGGCAGTCACCCTGAGTCAGTTTTGCCCAAACAACATCCTACATAGGAAGGGAAGTCAAATTTCACAAGGTCTGGATAAAGACAGTGTCATACAGCAAGACAATCCCACCTAGTTGGTGTCTGAGCAAGCTCAAAAGGCTCACACAGCTGAGAGCTATGGTGTGCCTTTAGGACTTCAGCATTCCTCTGCCCGAGCTTCAAAAATGTCTTTTCCCCTGTAACAGCTATTTCAGTAACTACTAGAGGATGGTCAGACAGCAGAACTGAGGTAAATCACTTTGTCTTTCCAATGTTCCGGCAATTCCATCTTGCTCCTCAGCATGGAGACGTGTTCTGCTGCAGACTGGGGAATCAAGGCAGGCAGGGATTTTTTGCGGCATCGAGGCCACTCGAAACAGCGGAAGGAGCCGCCAGGACGCAGCAGAACTCATGAGAGAGGCTGGCAAGAAGCAGGCAGAGCCAGCTGTGTCCCCTCCTTGGCCATTCGAAGGTAGTCCCTAGGGAGCGCGCACAACCAGGACAGGCAAACACGGTGAGGCGCAGTAGTGGGGCGAGGCACAGCAGTTTGCGTGGCACTTCGCACTGAGGCAGAGCAGAGCATTCCGCCCCGCTCACAAGAACAACTCATTTACCTGCCGCCTACCTATAAGTAAACCAGCACAGTCATCACTAGGCAGAAAGCTCTTTCTAGAAAGTCTGTGGCCACCCAGACTGAGTGCCCACTCAAAAATGTGGCAGTTTAGGTCTCTGAATGCACAGAGTGCCTGAGTTTGCTCCCCTCTGAGGGCAGCAGAGACACCGTGTATGAGAGTTGTGAGCAGGTGGATGACCTGCTCAGCCTGGTGACAGAGCTCAAGGAGGTGGAGAGGTTGAGGGCCATCAGGGAGTGTGAGCGGGAGATAGACTGGTGGAGCAACTCCCTGCAAGGCCTGAAGGAAAGGTACTGGGGTGAGACACTCCAAACAGTGGTGGACCCCCTGCCCTGTTGAGCAGAGGGAGGGGACCTAGGAGATAAGGCATGGAGGCAGGTCCCTGCTCAGCATCACAGGCAACCCCCCTCCCTACTGGCCCTGCCTCCCCAGGTGCCCATACACAACAGATTTGAGGCCCTGGAGCTTGAGAGACTGGTGGGTGAGGATGAGGTGAAAAGTCTACCCAGGAGGATGCCTAGGGCGAGGAAGTCTACTCCACACCTCAAGACCACCTCCACTAAGAAAGAAAGAAGGGTGATCATTGTAGGCAACACCCTTCTCAGGGGAACAGAGGGCCCTATTTATCAGCCTGACCCTACTTGTAGGGAATTCTGCTGCCTCCGTGGGGCCAGGGTCAGGGACATTGCCAGAAACCTTCCTAACCTGGTTCGCCCCTCTGACTACTATCCTCTTTTGATAGTCCAGGCTGGCAGAGGTGATACTGAAGAGAGAAGCCTGAAGGTTATCAAACGGGACTATAGGGGACTGGGACGATTAGTAGATGGAGTGGGAGTACAGGTAATGTTTTCCTCCATCCCTGCAGTGGCAGGGAGGTGTGCAGAGAGGACAGGGAAAGCCCACCTGATAAACATGCGGCTCAGAGGCTGGTGCCAACACAGGATTTTTTTTTTTTTTCCACGGGGCAATTTACTCAGCACCCAGCCTGCTAACTGCATATGCGTCCCACCTATCTCTTAGGGGAAAATAGACACTAGCCCAGGAGCTGGCAGGGCTCATTGAGAGGGCTTTAAACTAGGTAGGAAGGGGGACACGAAGGGAATAAGGCTCATTAGAGGTGTGCCCGGGAAACCAATCTGAAGGCCAGGGGAGCAGGCAATGGTCCAGCTGATGTGCATCTACACTAATACACGCAGCATGGGCAACAAACAGGAGGGGCTGGAAGCCATCATGCAGCAGGCTAGCTATAACGTGGTTGCCATCACTGAAATGTGGTGGGACCCTTCCCATGACTAGAGTGCTGTAATGACTGGCTATAGGGTCTTCAGAAGGGACCGGCAGCACAGAAGGGGTAGTGGTGTGGCTCTCTATATTAGAGAGTGTTTTGATGTTGTGGAACTCAAGACTGAGTCTGGGAATGACAAGGTTGAGTCCCTATGGATTAGGATCGGTGGGAAGGTTAACAAGGCAAGAATCCTGGTGGGGGTCTGTTATAGACCCCCCAAACCAGGATGAGGAGACGAATGAGGAATTCTACAGGCAGCTGGCAAAAGTTGTGAAATCTTTGGCTCTTGTCCTCGTGGGGGACTTCAACTTCCCAGACATATCCTGGACATATCCTAGACAACTCAGAGGAAGCAGTCTAGGAGGTTTCTGGAGAAGCATGGAAGATAGTTTCCTGAGGCAGCTGGTTAGTGAGCCTACCAGGGGAGGTGCCCCACTAGACTTTCTGTTCACAAACAGAGAAGGACTGGTGGGAGATGTGGTGGTCGGGAGCTGTCCTGGGCAGAGTGACCACGAAATGGTAGAGTTCTCTATTCTTGGCAAAGGCAGGAGGGGGACCAGTAAAACTACCGTCTTAGACTTCCGGAGGACAGACTTGAGCTATTCAGGACACTGGTTGGCAGAGCCCCTTGGGAGGCAGTTCTGAAGGGCAGAGGAGTCTAGGAAGGCTGGGCACTCCCCAAGAAGGAAATCTTAAAGGCTCAGGAGAAGTCTGTCCCCATGTGCCCAAAGACGAGCTGGCACCGAAGAAGACCAGCCTGGCTGAACAGAGAGCTGTGGCTAGAGCTTAAGGGAAAAAAAAAAAAAAAAGATGGTTTGTGGTCTTTGGAAAAGAGGGCAGGGCACCCAGAAGGATTATAAGGATGTTGTAAGGATGTGTAGGGACAAAATTAGAAAGGACAGAGCTCATCTGGAGCTCAGTCTGGCTACTGCTGTTAAAGATAACAGAAAATGTTTTTCTAAATACATTAACACAAAAAGGAGGACTAATGAGAATCTCCATCCTTTACTGGATGCAGGAGGGAACTTTGTGACAAGAGATGAGGAAAAGGCTGAGCTGCTTAATGCCTTCTTTGCCTCAGTCTTTAGCAGCAAGACCAGTTGTTCTCTAGATACCCATTACCCTGAGCTTGTGGAAGGGGATGGGGAGCAGGATGTGGCCCTCACAATCCACAAGGAAATCGTTGGCTACCTGCTACAGTAATTAGATGTACGCAAGTTCATGGGGCCAGATGGGATACACCTGAGGGTGCTGAGAGAACTGGCAGAAGAACTAGCCAAGCCGCTTTTCATCATTTATCAGCAGTCCTGGCTATCAGGGGAGGTCTCAGTCGACTGGCAGCTAGCAAACATGACGCCCATCTACAAGAAGGGCCAGAGGGTAGACCCGGGAAACTATAGGCCTGTTAGTTTGATCTCAGTGCCAGGGAAGCTCATGGAGCAGATTGTCTTGAGCATCATCATGCGGCACTTCCAGAGCAACCAGGCAATCAGGCCCAGTCAGCATGGGTTTATGAAGGGCAGGTCCTGCTTGACGAACCTCATCTCTTTCTATGACAAAGTGACTCGCTTAGTGGATGAGGGAAAGGCTGTGGATGTGGTCTACCTTGATTTCAGTAAGGCTTTTGACACCGTTCCCCACAACATTCTCCTCAAGAAATGGGCTGATCATGGCTTGGACTGGCATACGCTTCGTTGGGTTAAAAACTGGCTGAATAGCTGGGCCCAAAGAGTTGTGGTGAATGAAGTTAAATCCAGCTGAAGGCCGGTCACTAGTGGAGTCCCCCAGGACTCAGTACTGGGGCCAGTTCTCTTTAATATCTTTATCAATGATCTGGATGAGGGAATCGAGTGCGCACTCATTAAGTTTGCACCAAGTTAGGTGCGTGTGTCGATCTGCTGGAGGGTAGGAAGGCTCTGCAGGAGGATCTTGATAGGCTGGACCAACTGTGTGAAGTTCAACAAGGCCAATTTCCAGGTCCTGCACCTGGGGCACAACAACCCCAAGCAGCGCTACAGGCTGGGAGATGAGTGATTAGAAAGTTGCCTGGCAGAGAAGAACATGGGAGTTCATAGTCTGAATATAAGCCAGCAGTGTGCTCCAGTGGACAAGAAGGCCAACAGCATCCTGACTTGTATATGTAACGGTGTGGCCAGCAAGGCTAGGGAAGTGATTGCCCACCTGTACTCAGCTCTGGTGAGGCTGCACCTCGAGTACTGTGTTCAGTTTTGGGCCTCT